>CM048933.1:4874346-5474346 GCA_026686955.1 Epinephelus cyanopodus | reverse complement strand
GTAGTCTAAACATGCTATGTCCACCACAAAGTCCCATGCGGTTAGCTAATTGATTCCATCAGAAATCCCGAATTCACTGACTAAGCCAGTATGTCAGATTGGTGGGCAAGCGGTTTAGTTGTCCTGAACAGAACCTGAAATGTAGCAGAAGTTGGCAGAGCGGCCTACATACAGAGATATCTCACTCGGGCAGGAGAGATTTTCCTTTGAGTCTGATGTTGTTGGGGAGCATGTGACAGCTGGGTTCAGATCCAAGCTCTGTGCAGGGCATCACCCACTCTGGTCCATCCCATGACTGAGAGATTAATGGGCAGTAACCAAGCTAGCAGACAGTGTAATTAAGGCCCTTAGTCACTCAGTCACCAGACGGAGTGAAGTCAGCAACACTTGAACTCAGTGATGTTGGTGGGATTGGGATTGGCAGATGAGCTAATGTGGCTGCCTTCGCTTGGGTAAACTTGAGACAAGAACATGAATGAGATTGATGACTGCTATCAAATAACTGCATGGGAACATCAAATTGGGCAAAGCAGCATTTTAAGTTTGAATTATTAAGTTGGATATGAAAGAGACTTATTTTTCCTCATGCATGGCAGTGTTTGAGAGCTTCGAATAGTTTATGTAACTGTGCTATCGTTGAGGAATAAAAAGCAGTAATCAGACAGGCTTTTACGCTGAAACATTAGAGTTGTTTGCTGTGTACGAGTGTCAATCAGACGGCTCATGCCAGCAACACAAGTGGCTTATGGCTGATTATGTGATCATCATATATTCCATTACACCAGCTGTAAAAGCAAAACAACTCAGCCTCACGTCTCAGTGTGTAAGCTCCACTGGCAGACCTTGATACCTGGGAGCCTGCTGCAACAATGCTCACCTGAGATCAAAAACAGTGTATGGAGGGAGGGGAGGAGGGCGCTGGGGGGTGGGGGGTGGGGGCAGGGTTTTGGTGGTAGCCATATGTCGAAAGCAAAAGCGCACATGAGCTGTGAACCTATCTGAGGGGGGATTTTTTTCCCTGTGACTTCAATGGCTTGACTTTTGTGTTGGGGTGGGGCACTGCACTGCACTCATCTGTCAGAGTCAGTGGCTGCTATGATTGGGTTGCGCCCTGCGGGGGTCCTGAGGTCATTCTGAGTGGTGCTCTGATCTGATCAGCGGCAATTGTTCCCTATGATCCTCTCATGGCCTCCAGCGCCACGTTATCCGCCCAGACTCAGCCAAGTGCTGGAGAGTCTGCTCGGCACTGGTAGAGCTCTTCTTTTAGAGCTGCTGGCAGCACATCTCCACATCCCTAACTCTATAAACACCCAAATGTGACTTAAAGCAACCATCTACTACGGGTGCAGACTTGCTCAGAAACATGTATGTTTCTTTAGGTGATGCCAGAAATAAATAAACCAGACATCTGAGTCCGACATCCTAAAGTAAATGCATGACCTTCTGGAATAAACCGCACAGTTTTGTTTGAGCTTGTCATCACTAAAAGCATGTTAAAACACGGGCATGGCAAACATGTTTTCTCCTTTTCTCTCTTTTATTTCAAGAGAAATAGAAAGCAATTAAAATTAATTACCTGAATGAAACTATAATGGTTTCTGGCATCACAAGCTGATCTTGGCTGTCTCGCTGTGGTGATTAATCCCTGCTTAGGCACATCTGCACGAGCCTTCTGGTGAGGCGCACACTTCAGATATGCTGTTTTTCGTCCATCACCAGCAGGCTCGGCTGTAAACGCTGTCACTCTTATCAAATCAACTACAGAGGGAAAAACCGCAAATTAATGATGGAACTGCAGAGGCAGGTGTTTTCATATATTTGATATTGTAAGAAGGGGCTTTTCCCAAACTGAGCAGACAGGTTCTTGTGTGTTATCTGTTAGATCAGCAGATCTGTGTATGCTAACAAGTGAGAACACTTTGAAAAGTCAGTACTAATAGCTTGTATCCCTGCCCTGAAGTGGGCCTATTAGCCCCCCCTCTCCTGCTGGGAAAAAAAGAGACAAAATAAACAGGAGCTCTTAGTATAAACTACATTAAACAGATAAGTCAATAAAACACTCTAGTATGAATCATTGTACTGTCACAGGGCTACGCTTACAGTAAAACCTGAGATTAATGAATACAGAAGTGGTCTCCGCTCAAAGAGCAGGTTGCTTTTCACAGAGGCCTCGCTGGCAGGTCACCATCATTGTGCTATTGTGGGACTGAGTTCACGGAGGGCACAGATTTGTATTGTGAGGCAAGCGGTCTCACTTCCCACATCCTATGAAATTGTAAAAGCACCAGGGCTGAGTATCGTCTGCTGATTCCAGTGCATAATACGGTTTCAATACCTCACTTTGAGAGACATGTTTTTCTACAAAACCTTTCTGTTCATTCAACAAAAGAAACCAACGCTCTCAACACAAGCTGCAGTACAAGACTTCGCCTTGAAACAATTGTCCAAAATTGGCTGAATTTTGATATAAGTTTGAAACTGTTTGGCCACAGCTGCTACGGGCACTTAAACCAGCATCAGAAAAGTACTGAGCAACAAACCCTACAAAGCGAGATGTACGCAAAGTGATTTTAAAAACATGACATTCAATGTAGCCTAATTTCAATCTGCAGTGACAACTTTTTAGGTTGCTGTCATGTTGCAGCCCTCTTTGTCCATTCAAGTGCTGAACACAGATTCAGAGACGTGTTTATGTCTGGCTGGTCTTGCTTAATGCTGCTCTCCCTCTCTGTGTGCCACAGGTCCCTGGCCCTTGGGCAGCAGTACTCGTCTCTGGGCTCCCAACCCATCCTGTGTGGCTCTATCCCCGGCCTGGTGCCCAAGCAGCTGCGTTTCTGTCGCAACTACATAGAGATCATGCCAAGCGTTGCAGAAGGTGTGAAGCTGGGGATCCAGGAGTGCCAGCACCAGTTTAGGGGCCGCCGGTGGAACTGTACCACCATCAAGGACAACCTGGCCATCTTTGGTCCCGTGCTAGACAAAGGTAAATTATGTGCTTGTTTAGGAAAAAGCCATCAATCTTTGTTGCTGTATTTTGTAACAAACAAAAAAACACCTGCTTTTGTCACTACAAAAAAACAACTGGAACTGAAAAAACAGAAGAAAACCTCTGTACACAACTGTCCATCATAGAAAAATACCCTCTTTTGTTTTTTTTGTCAAAAATGGCTGGCATCGATCCAAACTGGCTTTAAAAGACACTCACTTCTGTCGCTACAAACACAGCTGGAAATATTCCAAAGTGTTGTTAAACAACAGCTGGTCATGTCCTGAACAGACACTAAAATAGACCTGCCATCGTCACTACAAACATGGCCGGCAATGTTCCGAGCTGTCCTGCTTTTGTTGCTACAAAAACAGCTGGTGATGTCGTGAGCAGACGTTAAAGTAGATCCACTTTTGTCACTGAAAACATGGCTGGAAATGTCGTTAAAGAACACCTGCATGTGTTTCTACAAAAACAGCTGGACTCCGCTTTTGTTACTAAATATACGGCCAGACATATCCCGAACCCTCATTAACGAATCATTTCTAGCTAAAAACGCCACTGAAAATGTTCCAAACTCTTTAAAAACACCTGCTTTTGTTGCTATAACAACAGCTGGACATGTCCTTCACAGATGTTAAAAAATACCCGCTTTTTGCCACAAACACAGCTGGACCTGTGCCAAACTATCACTGAAACATGCCAGCTTTTGTCGCTAAAAATACAGCGAGACATATCCCGAACCCTTGTTTAAAAATACCCACAAACACCACTGGATATTTCCCGAACTGTCGTTAAAAAACACCCACTTTTGGTTGCTATAAAAACAGCTGGACGTGCTTTTGATGCTGCAAAAACTGTTTTACATACACGGTGTGAAACATGTAATGAACGGAACAAATGTAACATATCTGTGGCTTGCAGAGACATACAACGCTTTATTCTGGCGACTGGGCTGGTGCCAGACAACTTGCTACTGTAAAAACTAGGTTGTACAACTAAGCTACTGCAAGCTGTTACAGAACGTACACCCTAGGGCTCAGCACTGCCTGTTCTCTGGGCTTTTGCTGACAAACGCCTAACTAGGGCAATTACAATAATATACACCTTCCTGGCTGCAGTGAGAAATGAGCGCAGGTACAAGCACTGACACATTATTGAACTTCCATCCATCTTTACCTTCACTATCGCATTCGTCTTCAGACTCAGCGACCTCTTCTCCCAACCATGTTTACACTCTCATACATGAAAGAGGGTCAGCGCGGTAAATCTATCAGCAAAACCTGACAAGTACAGCTGATATACTGGAGACATCCATCAGGCGCTTCACACGCAGAATACTAATTGTAAGATATTGCCACACTAACTGTGTCCTTTAACAATCCCACTGAACCTGACGGTGGGGAACAACAGGCACAGGTGTCCCGCTTAAGGCCTTGTGGTCCCTAATTATAAAGGTAGAAGTTTGTGTGTTGTGAGTGAGGCTGCTGATTGGAAATGAATTACCCTGTGTGTCAGAGGGGAAGAAATCTGGGCAGAAATGGGCAGTGTGAGCAGTCCAAGCTCCTCAGTCAAATAAAAGGGAGAGGGGAGGCCAAATGAGATTACAGGCAATAGAAAAGGGCCGGGGGGCTCCGCTCAACCCCTACTGTGCATGAAGACCAGTGCGCGCCTCACACAGTCCAGCTCCCACGGACGCCCCATTCACACGCCCTTTTGACTCTGTCATGAAAACAGGCTGAAAGGGGATCTCTCCCAACCTAGCCCGGGTGTGCACTTTGGGATAGGGAAGGAAGCAAGGAAGGAAGGTGGGAAGGAAGAAGAGCGTCTCACTTTGGGGAGTGATGAATGGAAAAGTTCGAGTTAGGGAAGGGAGAGCTACCAAGCACCAGCCCAAGCCACCTTAAAGCGGCGTGTTGGCCACGGTGGTGCTGTTGGTGGATGCCTGGAGGAAGTGGGGGGTTGAGGTCCTGTGGTGGGTGGTGGTGTATGGGATTTCAGCTCAGGGTGTTGGCGGAGGGGTGGCTGGAGAGAGAGAGGGGGGGTGGGGGGTTAGGGAGTTTAGGGAATGCCAGCTCCGGGCAGAGCGGGGCTGTGGGGGCGCGAGTCGCTGGGCCCTTTGTGTGGATAATACAGTGTGACACAAGGGAAACAAAGGCGGATTGATGGGCCCAGCAGGTAGCAGAAACAGCGCTAGCCATGGCTAACAGCCAGAGCTCCAGGGGCCCAGGGCTCACAGGCCCCTGTTGTGGAGGGCCCAGATAGGCTTGCCAGGGCGAACAGGGATGCCCAACCTGAGGACTGAGTGTCATCCAATCATGCAAGGACTCAGTGGGGATTTCGACAAAAATATATCCTTTAACTGGGAAAGGAATTATTGAATGGTGAAAATACAGTAATTCGAGACACACAAGTCTACTTAGTACGTCATTGTTTTAATTTAAAGGGACAGTTCACCACAAAAGTTTTGGTGTGAGCTGCAGATTGTTGGAGATATCGGCCATATAGATGTCTGCCTTCTCTCCAGTATGATTGAACTAAGTCGGGTTGCAGTGCTCAAAGTGCAAAGAAGTAGATTTGAAAAACTCAACATCACTTTCTCTTTCCAGAAATCATGACCTGGTTAGTCAAGATAATCCACAGACGTTGTGAGCAGATTCATTTAGGGTCTATTTTTAATTCTTCTACCTGGCTACATCTGCCAGCTGTATCACCTGGCAGAAGAAAGCGTGCATCCACTCATGGACAGGAGGCTCGTGCTCATGATAGCATGAGATGTAAACATAAATGGCGTCCTCCGCCACTAAGCTGTAACGTTAGCTAGCTCTGTGGTGCTAGCTGAATTAGCAGTAGATGCACGCTTCCTTCCACGAAAGAAAATAGTTCCCATGTGAAACTGCTCACAACAACATCCGTGGATTTTCTTGAGTAGCCAGGTCATGATTTCTGGAAGGAGACACTGATGCTGAGATCTTCAAATTTAGTTCTTTGGTGCTTTGAGCACCACAAGCCATATAATGGAAAGAAGGCAGACATTTGTATGGCTGATATCTCCAACAATTAACCACTCCTTAAACACTTATCCTGTTAGGGGTCACGGGGAGGCTGGAGCCTATCCCAGTTGACGTTAGGTGAGAGGCAGGGTTCACCCTGGACAGGTCACCATACTATCACAGGGCTGACACATAGAGACAGTCAACCATTCACACTCACATTCACACCTACGGACAATTTAGAGTCACCAATTAACCTGCATGTCTTTGGACTGTGGGAGGAAGCTGGAGCACCTGGAGGAAACCCATGCTGACACGGGGAGAACATGCAAACTCCACAGAGAATGGCTCCACCACCCTGGGTTCAAACTAGGTGACCTGTCCCTTTAAGATGTATTTAAAGATGTACGTTCTTTATATATATATTTATACATCTGAAAATAAGAGATTGTTAATATACAGGTGAAATATGCATTGTTGTTTCTCAAATGTTACTCAGTATTTACAGTATTTGAGCCTCTGCTTTACTTTTTTTTTTTTTTTTTTTACACCAAAACACCACATTAGATGATCCAGCTGACCTTTCACCCTGTAAATCTTGACAAAAAAAACATGAAACTTGTCAAATATTGGCCGTTGAAGCATCACACAGGCTAACAAAAAAAACAGTATATTTTGTTTTGCAGCTTTGCTTGCAGACACATTCAGGGTGGGAAAATATGACTAGCCTCCAGCCAAACATCAGTAAACTGTCTGTGGCTTGTAGAGAGGTCCGATCGGGTCTTGAAAGCTTCGTTGGCAGTGGAACTGCAGAGGAATTCCTGGCTTTAGTCGCCACTGTGGTCTGCAAAATACGGGTTTAATTCTCTGGTCGTGTTCGTACAAATTTCAAAACTCACGTCACGCAATTGTGCATATCAGAAACTCAGGCCACGTAATGGCCTTGAAATGTCAACCCACTGCTTGAGAACACCTTCCCTTACCTCTATGTGTGTGTGTGTGTGTGTGTGTGTGTGTGTGTGTGTGTGTGTTACATGGCTAGTGGAGTGTAATGGGTGAGCCACGGTAAGTGTGCAGTGATTGTGAAACAATGGTGTCTGGTTACATAATAAGCTGTTGCCTTCAAAGGAGGCGTAACTCCATCCCTCAGTGTAAAAAAAGAAACCGGCCGACACACTGCTAGGTTTCACCAGAAGGCCTTGGGCTCTGAACAGGGACGGGTAGGAGGAGGGCGGAGGGGGGTGACAACATTCCTGAAACACTATCCAGATGCAAAGCAGCACACCTCAGGGATGACAGGAGGTCACTGAGATCCCACTGAGCGTTAGGCTCTCCTGACACAGCCACAATGGGCTGATGTCACTGCAGGGACTCTGCTTTTAGGCTCCTTCATGTGACCTGTAGTATGTGCCTCCTCAGCGCTGATCATCATATGGGAAATACTGTGAACCATGTTTACATGTTGTAAAATAAGAGAGGGTTAAAGTTTCTTTCCATAGACGTCTTGTTTTTCACCCTAGAACATAAATGTGCCTTCTCAAAGATGAAATGTTGTGTTAAAAGGTTATTGCCTGGAGGAATCCCTTTCAATACTTCTGTCTGGTTGTTGGCAGCAGTAAAGATTCCCCTGTCCATGTTTAAAACAAGATTGACACATTCCCTCTCTCTTTTTCCTCCCTGTCTGTCTTCATCCGTCTCTCTCAGCAACCAGAGAGTCAGCGTTTGTCCACGCCATAGCTTCGGCAGGCGTGGCGTTTGCAGTGACACGCTCCTGCGCCGAGGGCACGTCCACCATGTGCGGGTGCGATTCCCACCACAAGGGTCCTCCCGGGGAGGGCTGGAAGTGGGGCGGCTGCAGCGAGGACGCAGAGTTCGGGGTGCTGGTGTCCAGGGAGTTCGCGGACGCCAGAGAGAATCGTCCAGATGCTCGCTCAGCGATGAACCGACACAACAACGAGGCAGGACGCACGGTAAACACACTGGGACACATATGATGTGCAGATGTCTTCTTAGATGTCTGTATCTCATATTAATATACACTACATGGCCAAAAGTATGTAGACATCTGAACATTACATTCATATATGATTGTGTTCCAGCACATCTCAAAGGTGTTGGATGGATTGGGTTGAGGTCTGGGCTCTCTGCAGGACAGTCAACCTCCACCACACCAAAGTGGGAAAACCTGGCTTTGAGCATGGGGTCATTGTCATGTTGAAACAAGACACAGTCTCTCTCTGCTGCTACAATGTTGGAAGCAAATTGCTGTTCAGACAATGCATGCTGCGTTAGAGGCCCAGACACACCAGACGGACATCTAAGAACTAGTGGTGACAAAGGCTGACTGCTGCGTCGCCTCATGTTGCCTGTGTCTCGCCCAAAAAGTTGCAGTTGACCACACTGCAAAGACTACAGCCATCAGCCAACTAGCACATATTGGGAAGGAAACAACTCTCCATACCAGCAGGCGGCGGGAGTCTGTATTCAACACTCAAAAAGAGGCAGAAGACTGACAGGACAGATTCAAGATGCTAGTTAGCTACGTAGCACGTTAACAATGCAACCTGATGTTGAAAGACCAAATAATACCGTGTGCTAGCGTAAAATAACACAAACAACTACATAAAGCTTCCGCTAAAGACCTCAGTGGCTAAAAAAACAAACAACTTACCTAATATAACAACTTTGTTTTGATCTCATGCCCTTTTGAATTTAGTTATTTGTTTACTTTCCTCACTTTTATTTCTCTTCTCGGGCACTGAGCTGTACTGCCAATCAGAGGGATTTCTTTCACCGGTGGGCTCCGCTGTTTCGGACACCAATTGCACGTGCTGAATTAGCTGCAAAAAAGCCGACAAGGCTAACTAGTGCCAACCATGCGGGACACACGGCCAAAACCTAGGGCGACAGATGCTCACTGAGGCCCATCATTGACCAACAGCCAATCATCAGCATGGTGTTGGGGCCTTAAAATTTTCGCTTCACATGAACTAAGGCAGTTGTTCCTAAGTGGTCCAGCCACAGGATCCGGATTTTTGCCTTCGTCATCAGTTCAAGTTCCACGCAGATTAGGTGTCATACTTGCATTTGGCCATGTCCTCAAGCTAGTTTTCTGTCTCTGTCGAGTAGCTGTCTGTTAGTCACTCACTCTACAGCAGGAAACAGCACTTCAAAATAAAAGCTATGCCCCAGAAATTCACTGTAATTCAAAATAAAGTGTATTTTTTACAAACTTGACAACTTTGCAAGTCACTTATGGTGTATAAAGAATGGACCTGCGACCCACTTTTGGATTTTTGTTTGGGAACTAAGGGGCCTGGCATGCCAGAGGTGGACAGGGAAGTCCACATACTTTTGGTCAGATATTGTACATATTGATTACTGTAGAACTAAACTGATCAGCAGCGATTCCACAGTTAGAGGTTGGACTGAATATCAGGTTCCATTGTTGAGCACATTTTGCACAGTGGCATGACCGTTCACAGCACTACAATACATCACATTCATTAGACAACCTCAGCACATATTGCACTGTAAAATGGAGTTAAAGGTGAAAAGTGAAACAGAGATGCAGCAAACAATGGACAACGACCTGACTGTCGTGCAAATGGAGGGGATTTATCCAGGAAACATTACTGTTTGGGATTACTAATTGTTCGTGTGACGGGCAGGGATTTAGTATTTGACTTGTTCGCACATTTCTGAGTTTCCACCTGAAAATGAGCACTTGACTTTGAATGACTGGTTAATTACTCATCTAAGCAACACCCTCCCTCCTGCCTCGCCCCCACACCTCGCCTTTCATGCCTTGCATCCCAATGAAAAAATTCCCTGACAGTCAAATAAGCCGAGTGAGTTGAGGGGGAAAAGAAGGAAATCAGCTCAGACTTAAAACATCACTGGCTGCTGTCACCGCTCGGGAAAAAAATAGGCTCCCCGGCTGCTCGCTGAGGGGCAAATGGAGGGACCACACGGCAACAAGACAGCCCTTTGATCTGAGCACACAGGAGCAGCCGGGGAGACCACAGGAGCTAACTGAACAGCAGCACTGTCAGGAGTCTCCTCTCCTCTCCACCTGGCCCTCTCACGCTCCATTATTTAGCCCCCGAGGGCCTCTGGGACTTGATGTTGGCATGACAAGCTCACAGAGTGATGTCACCAGTCCAACCCCCCCACCCTCCCACCGCTGCCCCCTCTCTCCCCTTCCTCAGCCAGAGGTGCCACAGCCACCTGCCTTCCGCCCCAGCTGGGGGAATTCTGCAGCTAAATATAGCTGTTGAATTAAAGCACAACAAAATCAAAACACAAAGGTGAAATAAGCCTCGCGGCGGCACACTCACGATGTGAGCCAGTGACTTCAGAGAGAATTAGCAGCAGCGCAGAGCCTCTGTACTTCACAGCTGCATGACACTTAAATAAATTGCAGCCAGTGGCACATTGTTTTTCTTGGCCTGCTCTGAGAGTCTTCAGTGGTTTCGTTTGTCTGCGTTACTGAATTTCCTGTTAATTTCTGACCTCAAATCCCAACAGATCTTCTTTGGCAGTGACCGACATGACAAGCTCTGAGTCAGTTTTTTAATTAAGACCAGCACAGTGTAGTTAAATACACTTTAAAGGAACACTCCACCCAAAAATCTACCTTTTTTTTCTACCGTTTCAAATTATCACAGTTGGCCTTGAGTGGTGGCTTTAAAAAGTTTGTGGCTTGATTCTTCCAAAAGGATGGCGGGCGATTTCAGCTTGAAGTCACAGCGGTTGAAGTGGATTCCAGTGGCAACTGAGAGCCTTTTTACTTCTGGTATTATCATGTGTCTCCATCTGACCACCGCTTACTGCCTGTCAGTTATGCCATAGGGTCAAAGGGCCCAGCGTACAGTAAAGCTGAAAACATACCAGAGCTGCCATGGTGCAGTGCATTATGTGACGCCCATCAAGTGCCACCCACAGCACACACTGGACGTGTCGCACTGCAGCAGACCAACTGACAACCACGCAAAGTTGTCACTACTTTTATTGAAAGATCTGCACTTCCTCCATCTATCCATGAGCTCAAAATCATGCGATAAACTTGATTTCTCACGTGAAGAGCCGATCTCCAGAGCTATGACTCGCCAGGAATTATCTTTCTGTCTTTAAAACAATGGGATTGTGGGTCGTTTAGCTCAAGATATTTCCCGACCTCCACAGCGAGTCTCTCCTCATTCAGTCTTTGTCACACATGAGACACAGCAACGGCTACAGAGTTCTCTTTATACATCAGCGGTGAGGAAAGGAGTCGAGCTGCCATAGGAGCAGAGAAAAAGAGCTGCAACGGGAGCTGGTATGAACAAGCAGAAAGTGAGTGAGGGAAAAATGCATTTAATTCTGGGGGCGGTGAGACTGGAAATAGAACTGTGGCGCTGCCTCGAGTCATTATTTCATGTATTTTGGCATTTATTGCCTCCACACTCTCGCTGCCTGCTTGCTAGTCACATTAGTGGTTGTGTTAGTAAAGCTGGAGATATCTTGGTCAGCAGAATCCACCAGACCACCTCGGCAAGTGGTTTGAGTGATCGGAAGGACCACGTGTCACGGTGGTAATTATACTGTATTTAACACTGCTCACTTGTGATCTGATCACCTGAGATACAAGTTAATACCAGGTGTAAACAGGCACAGAGAGTGACAGAAACTGATCCCACGACCTGCAAGGGATTTATTTGCTACGTGAAAATTGTTTGGGGCACACTGAACACATGGATTCACTGCTGAGAAGTGGTCTGTGTATTAAAGAAGGTTGTTTTTTTTTTTACACCTTTAGCAATGACTCTGGATTTCCATAGGAATGCATTGCAACTACTGTGAATCAAGCTTCAGAGCCGCCAGGCAGTGACTCTTCACACTCTGAAGACATACTTTTAGTGGAGTATTGCTTCAAGCGATCAGGAAAAATGGGTTATGAAAGCTTAAAAATTTGGATGCATGCCAGGCTGATAAATAGCTTCACGAATGCATTTCCACTGAATGGTCCGACTCAACTTGACTCAGCTCACTGTTGGTGCCAGGTCATTCCTCCATTTTATTTTCCACTGCAGACAGAACCCTGCCAGTGCAGGCAGAAGCTGGTCGCCATAGCGCCACTGCGTGAAACTGCTGTTACATCATCTTCAGCGTGACAATCACTGAATCCTTTCTTTGACAACCAATCAGAGGAACACCTGCATATTGGCAACTGAACAACAGAGTGTACAGTGTAGTTGTGCAGGTTGCCATTTTTTAAAAATCTGGATGGAGTGAATAAAAAAATATTATGATTACTATTGACAGTATCTTGGCTAAAAAAATGGTGGCTATGTGCAAGATGTCTTGTGTCCTGCTAGTGATGACTCTACCTTCTAGTATCATCTCAGCTCACTTAGCAGCACCAAAAAAGTACCAGGTATCACAAGCAACTTTTGCAAATGGAAAATCAAAAAAGAGTTTGTCGTACCATGCAGTGAAAATGCAAGGAATTAAATTAAGTGTAGAACTGATGTTGGTTTTAAACATTCCTACAAAGTGAATATAAAAGTCTCCTCTGTGTTTCTCAGACCATCCTCGACCACATGCACCTGCGCTGCAAATGTCACGGCCTGTCAGGAAGCTGCGAGGTGAAGACCTGCTGGTGGGCGCAGCCAGACTTCCGCATGCTGGGCGACTACCTGAAGGACAAGTACGACAGCGCCTCGGAGATGGTGGTGGAGAAGCACCGCGAGTCACGAGGCTGGGTGGAGACGCTGCGTGTCAAGTACAACTTCTTCAAACACCCCACCGAGCGCGACCTGGTCTACTACGAGGGCTCGCCCAACTTCTGCGAGCCCAACCCGGAGACCGGCTCCTTCGGAACGCGCGACCGAGCCTGCAACGTGTCGTCGCACGGCATCGAGGGCTGCGACCTGCTCTGCTGCGGCCGCGGCCACAACACCCGGACTGAGAAACGCAAAGAGAAGTGTCACTGCATCTTCCACTGGTGCTGCTATGTCAGTTGTCAGGAGTGTGTGCGCGTTTACGACGTCCACACGTGCAAGTGAGAGAGGCCTGTGCTTTCAGACTGCTGGACTACAAGTGCTGCCCACCCACCCGTCAACTCCCCCACCTCCTGCACGACATCCCTGCTTCCCCCTGACACGCACCCCACACAGAAACATATTCACCAGCACACACACTCAGGCCCTAATGGGTAATGGCACATCAGCTATGGATACTTCTATACCTTTATTTGTAAAAACCCCGCCCTAGAATCCGTCTTCCAAACCACTACACCCATCTCCATAATATCTTACCAGATGACCCGACTGATCTGAGTCTGTGGTCTAGTCTGCTCTCATGGGACGAAGCTACAGTTGTGCATCTTTGTTCCTCTCCCCGCAGCATTGGGCCCCTCCCTCCCCCTCGTCTTTATTTATTTCCCCCCTCCATGCCGACACGTTCGCGGCATGTACAGTAACACTTTTTACCTGTGAGATTAATGCAGTAAAAAACTTTCAGACTCTCTTTGCTTTTGAACAAAAAGCATCTTCTAACTAACACCTCACTTCTCCGGCCGGTCTGGCTGGTTTACCTTTTGTTTTGTTTTTTAAACTAAACCAACCTCTACACTGTCACTTAGTCGTAAGTGATACTGAACACAGCCCCAGGAAACCATCACTTTGTAACTACTGAACTGAACTGAAAACAGCAGGCAGGTGTTGGGAAGTGCCACAGTCCTGTCTTTTGTAAACTACTGAGCTGATGAAATCCTCAGTGTTGCTACTCTCCCTGCTGACTGACTCTACTGCACCAGTCGACCGGGAAGCCTGGAAGATATATGCTACAGTCTGATTTTATAGCCCTGCATTTCTGAAATATTACCATTGGGCTGGGACTGGAGGTATGCAGCATGTGTGTGAACAAGCATGCTCATTCCACTAACTAACAACCCTTCACATGTATATGTATGCACTATTCAGTTACTCCAGGTGGTTAAGATTTGAGCATTGTTTACGTGAGCAAATTCTCCTTCGTCGCAAGCTAGCAGTGCTCATGAATGACAACTTTGTTCCAGCGTTCGGGCACGATCAACCTGTATATTGCTCATGATTTCCACACGTGCGATGCAACACAGTCGCACATTATTCAATCTAAGGAGCGACGGGGCGAAAAACAAGAAGCAAATTACATGACTGAGTAGAAGATCATTTGTGGCTGTTTCATTTTATAAAGGTACGCATCAAACGTGAGTCAAGCTTCAGCATGCTTAATATTAATTCTGGTCTTATGAGCAAAGTGATTATTGGGAGATCTTTTTATCTAACACTTCATGCATTCATCAGGTCCATCTTTTGTCTGACGCTTTCTTTTATCACTGTAAAAAAAAAAAAAGAGAGAAAAGAAAAAGGGGGACATGTGACGACATGTGGAGACCGGAGCAGGTTCTGATTGGCTTTCACACCCTCCCTTCCTTCTCTCCTGATTTTCCCTCAGTTGGACAGTTGAGGTTTTTAAGAAGCCTGATTTATGAACTTGTTCTCTTGTCAGTACACCCCAAAAACACTCCTGCCCTGCGGTTTTGGTTTTGGAGATACTGGAATAATTTACTCACAATATAATTTTTTTTGCCTCAGAGGCATGGACGTCTGCCCGGCTGACTCTGACTTGTAATTTTTTAACAAAAGGAAATTATTTTCAGATCGAGGTAAACAGTTGTGACTTTTGGGTGGACAAAAAAGATGTAGAGTCTGAGAACATTAAAGGGTAACTACTGTATTTCTCAACTCAAACCCCTATTTTCACATTTCTGTGTCCAAGTGACAAATGAGAACAACAATTTTTGAAACTGGTCCCGTACTGAGCAAGAAGGTTGCAGCCAGCAGTGACGAAACAGGCTGTTACATCCTCATTTGGGGCAAATGAGCACAGTCAGTGTACATCCACTGCTTGTTTTTGCAACTGACAGGCTCTGACACTATTATGTAAAGTTTGCCTACAGAGATAGACCTTTTGTTTAAGACTTAGATCCTTTTCGTTTAACCATAACTGAATTCAATCTTCAGTGTTCAGAGGAAAAAGGTGAGCACACACTAGCTAGCGCCTAGCGAATGATGAGCCAAACAGCTTTGGAGAAACACTGATTTGTAATGTGAAAATGCTTTATTCAGTGTTTGAGTTACCTGGTCCATTTGTTTTAGGGTGCCTTCACACCTGCCCTCTTTGCTTCGGTTCAGTCAAACTCAAGTTTGTTTGCCCCCTCAGTGCGGTTTGTTTGGGCAGGTGTGAACACAGCAATCACACCAAAACAACCAGACCGAAACCTTCTTGAAGAGGTGGTCTCGGTCTGGTTACGAACAAACTCTGGTGTGGTTGGTTTGAGGTGAGAACGTGTTCCGACCTGGATGTGAAGCAATTGCAGTCACATGACACATTGTTTGGGTTAAACATGAGCATGTTACAGTCCTGGAGGATTATTAATGTGCACCTCCTCCTGTACTGCCTTAATATGCACATTCAGCACATCCAATGCATCAAATACTATATCCCCTAAATCTCACACACCGTTCCCTGAGGAGTTTATTACAACTAAACCAGAGTCGATGATTGTTAGAACAGAGGAAAAAAGGAACCAGGGAAGTTTTGTTTTATTTTGTTTCTGCTGACTTTAAGTGTGTTCTACTATCATAAAATTCCGGTTGATTTAAATGGAGTCTAGTGAGTTTTGCGATGGTGATTTCGGGGCTGTCCATGGTCAGACAAAAAGGTCTATCTCTGTAGGAAGCTGAGCCTGTCAGAGGCAAAACAAGCACTTATAATGGATGTAAATTGATGGTGCAAACATGCTCTGAGTGGTTACATTGCAACCGGTTCCTCGGCTAAAAACTGGACCACTTTCAAAACTTGTTGTTCCCATCAGTCACTTGGACACAAAAACATGGGAGAACAGCATCCAGGTTGAAAAATACATAAGTTAACCTGTAACGAACAGAAGGTTGGGAAACTTCATCAGGAGCTGAATGATTCAAGTGTGCAAGATGTGTGTGTGCGCATGACGTCTGCCAGTGACAAACAGAGGTGAATGGAAACATGGATGGATGGATGGATGGATGGATGGATGGATGGCTCTTCACTATGGTGGAACAAACTGTGAAAGGTTTCCACACAACATGTTCTGACAGTCCCACCTGCTTCCTATTAATTATATTCAACAACAAGAAATACCCAGTAGTGTTTAGGCTGTCCTCTCTTTGTGACATAGCTTAGCCTTTGTGTCATCTTCTACACAGCCCTCCCTACCTGGGCCTACCTTCCTGTGTTCAGTCCCCCCTCCCCCCCAACACACACCTTCCTCCACTTCTCCCGCTATATCCAAAGTTTTGTACAAATGTTTTAAAGTGAATAATTCCCTTTTTATTTTATAATCGTAAATGTTATGTTTTTATAAATATTATTTATTATACAATGTATATATCTGTATGACTGAACTAAGATTATATATTTGAACAACAAAACTGTCTCCTGTTTTTTTGCTTTACAGCCAACGGTACACACACACACACACACACACACACACACACACACACACACTAATAGTACATTCTCATCCCTACATACAAAAAATCCTGTCTTTAGTTGAATTACATGTTGTACATGGACCACTGATTCAAACATTTCATTTTTAAATGAAGCATTTAAGGAACATTTTTCTTGTTGTAAACAAATCCCATGAAAAGCCAAAACCAACTCTGATATATCGTCTTCCTCCTCCGTGCCTTAGAGCGCCATTATTGTCCAAAAACTATTAAAAACACATCAGCGAGCCGCACTGTTGCACTGACTGACATGTTCCTTCATTACCATGAACACACACGCTGTAGTTTATTTTCCCTTAATCCCACATGCACAGTCATGCTGCCAAAAAGACTCATGAGAGCACAGAATGTGAATTTATCCACTGCTGAAAATAGTCCCCAACAAATGCTCTGTTTGCTCCTGTTTCAGTAACATTTGCTGAGAATTACAGTGGCCGGGTGTTTAAGGAAATTAATGGCACACTATGCAATATCCTTCAATAATCACATATGACCCACTAATAGTGCAAGGACTCTTCCCTCTGACTGTATTTTCCTCTTATTTTGCTATGTTCGGGGCATCCCTGGGCATAGCGTGCAGGTGAGGTCAGGACTAAAAAGGTAGCAACAAGGTGCTAGACTGGAAGCAACAGGCATCCAAGAGAAAGCTACTAAAAATTGCTGAAAATGGCACCAAAAATTGAAAAGAGAAAAGAAAAAAATAAAATAAAAATTGAAAACAAATTGCAAAAAAAAAGAAAAAAAAGAAAAAGAAAATATATAACAAAACAAAACAAAACAAAACGAAAAATGAAAATATAGCAAATGTGGTGTTGGCTTTCACTTTCGCTGGCAATACTGTTTACAAACAGTAGCTGTTTTTATTTCTTTATTTTCTATTTTTAACAATAAGAAAAATATAGAAGAACAGCTTTTGACTAAAAGAAAATAATAATAAAATTAAAAGACTGTTACTGAACAATTGGTGGTTAATTTGCACTACACAATATTTCAGAAGACATGGTAGTTAATATGAATAATGAGATGATAAACATTTTTCTCTTGACAACTTTCACGACATTAACTTGCAATATATTACATAAATAAATTGATTTTTAAAAAAAGGTAATGAAGGAAAGCAGTGGTCACATCTTATAATCCCTCAGCTCTGCTTCATTTTTATTTAATTACACTTGTATATAAAAACAGGACTACATGTTGTAGCCACAGAATTACCATGAGTTTACTAACACAAAGTTCTCACACATTTTTAGTGGTGAATTTTCAAAACTCTTCCAAAACATTTAACCCCATTTCCATGACTTTACTTAAGTAGTTTAAAATGAACGAGCCTATAGAGCGATACAGCCATTCCTTATTGAATAAAACAGGCACTTCCCAGGCATTTACAGATAAGCAAACTGCTAATGCTTGCTAACTTTAGTTACTTGTTAGACATTCCTGTTTCTAACTAGCTGCATTTGACAATAGACCAGACCAGCACATACGGTGCTTTACAAAACATTAAGGCTGCACCCCTTTATGGAGGATAAAAAAAAAGATCCTACAGATGTCGGTGCAGTTTGACGTGTGTTTGGATTACAACGTTGACAAGTGAAATGTTTTGTAGACCTGAGTGTTGATCGCAGTCATGTCCCTTCAGGTTTCCTCCATTCAAGTGGATATTATAGATAGATGTTTCTGTCCTCCACAAGGGGGACATTTCAAAGCTCACACAACCCAGCACTAAATTTTCCAATTAGTAATACAAGGAACATATTTCGAAAATGTTAAAAATGTTTTGGAATTTCTATGAACGCATTTTAAACAAAGGCTAAAACCAAAATTATCACCTTGCAGCTGTATGTTTCAGTGTACCGGTCAAGTTTCTCTTACAGATAACATCCACGTCTGTAAAAACTTGGATGCTTCACACACAGAAGATCTATGCAATCAGCACAGTTTCAAGATGGACACCCAAGGTGAGTGTGACCAATTCAGTATCTGATCAAATGTCTCCCCTTGTGTTCCTGAGTTATGATGTTAAGTAATGGCCAGAAAAGTGTTTTTGCAGAACATTATGATGTCACAGTGGAGCTGACCTTTGACCTTTCGGATATAAATGCCATCACCTTATCATCATATTAGACATTTGTGTGAAATTAACTCATAATTATGTAAAGCATGTTCTATAAGGTTTCAGTGATCTTTGGCTGCCATAATCAAATCAATTCATCCGTGAGTCCAAGTGGACGTTTGTGCCAAAATTTGAGGAAATTCCCTCAAGGCATTCTTGACATATCATAATCGTGAGAATGAGATCGACTCAAGGTCACAGTGACCTTAAATGTCAACCACCAAATTCTAATCAATTCATCATTGAGTCCAAGTGGACGTTTGTGCCAAAATTTGAAGAAATTGATTCGAGGCATTCTTGAGAAATCAGGTCCAGGAGAATGAGATGGTTGGACAGACAACCTGAAAACATAACGCCTCCAACCACAGCTATTTCTCACACAGAGGCATAACAATGTGTATCCAAAACTTTTCCAAAACATTCTGTTAATTCCAAACCATTTCCAGGTCTGGAAAGCAGTTTTTCTAATTTCTAATTTCCTTACTTTTACAGGAATGCCATGACTCTGCTAACACCTGACAAAAAAACAAACAGTGTTTTGCTTCTTTGATTCCACAACTCTCAGGGACTGGATCAAGAAACTGGCAGCCAGTGGACGACTTTCTCTGCAGCCCACACAGACGAGCTGCAGTAGCTACTTGGTAAACGGTTTAATATGTTTACTTGTTGAGCTGTGCAGCGATTGCACAACATAGATGCTGTGGAGGTTAACCGCAAATGTCTGAGTCGGTTCATCTCATTATGAGATGTCAAATTTCTCATAATTACGAGATAATTACACTAGATCATAATTATAAAGACACGTTCTTAGGTTTCAACATGCCATAATTATGAGGAGATAATGAAAACAACTGGTGGTAGAAAGTTTTTTTTTGTGTCTAAAGGTTTTGTTTGTGGTAAATTGAGAGACATTTTGGAGCAAACCATTGGACTAAATCAACAGATAAACACCTAAAATTCCTCTGTGGACGCTCTACTGTACACCCTAAGTTTTGCATATAAACACATATTTAAAGCAGGTGTGAGGTAATTTCATTTATAACATTTGGTGATCATCATTTCATCGTTCATTTCAAATACTACAGTTTCTTGTTAGTAACAGTAATATAATTAATTTATTCATGAAATAAAAAAGGTCAGACACAAGCCAGTACATGACATAATTAAGAACAAAGTGAGATTTTTTTTAAGTCCTGGAATGATCCGATTACAAACCTGTGCGTACAAATACAGCCTATATAAACAAACAGTGTTCTGATTAGTGTTTGTGCATGCAAAATCTTTTACTTCTTACATATAAAATCCCAAAGGAGTGCTGGGGGCATCACATGGAGTTTACAGCACTAGTCTTCCGCAGATGCAATATACACAGATACCACAAACACTGCTTATTTCTCTTATTGTACATGTTCACATAGTGCTGAAGAGGAGGAAGGAGGTTGCCTGGTTGGTTGCTGCTGCTGCAGAGAGCTGCAGTGCAGAGAGACGCGCACAGAGCTTCAGGGACGGGAGGGAAGGATGCAGAGAGAGAAATGGAAACTCTCTCTCGCTTGCTTCCTCCTGCCAGCCTCTTTCAGGCTTCCGTTCCTCAGCAACTGAGTGATCAGAGACAAATAAAAGTGAGAAGAGACAGGCAGGCAAAGGAGACACGCTGCCACAAGAGAGCACCTGTCTAGTCGACCTATTTTTAGGCACGCCGTGCGTGCGCTAACTATACCATAAGTCTCTGAGGCTGTGATGAGAAGCAAAGCTCTCCGGCTGCAAGTTGAAAAGTTGTTCAAGTTTTTTGTTGTTCATCACCCTGGGCAGCCGGTCCTCGTGGGGTGCTCCTCACAAAGCAGGATTAGCAAGTTAGCCGGATAACTTTAAGAAGAGAAATATCTTCTGGAACTTTGCCATTATCAACATGCGGATATAGGACAATCATTTCACAGCTATCTGGAGAACTTTCTGATCCTGTTGTGTGAAATTCTCCCTTGACACTGCAGCAGAGTATTGTTGCATGTGATTATAATGACCACATGGGACTCTGATGAAAATATAAAGTCTCTGTGGATGTCAATACACTACAACATGCAGTCAGGAAGTCCATAGGTATCCGACACTTAAATTTAATGCCTTTGAAAATCTTTTCAAGATAATTTTCAAGCAAATGTAAGACTGACTTTTGACAAATGGTCTTTTTAAAATTCAAGCATCACCAGTAAGTATAAAGGTAAGTATATGTGGTATGTTTTATACAGAGATATGATTATTAACACACTTTTTCCATAAAGTCAGAAGACAGATTTAAAGATCTGTAACATTAGTAATATGGACTTTCACACATAACACACTCATTTTAACAAAAAGAAATTAAATGTTTGTGGCAATTAAAACCTCTGGAATTCAAATTTAAGACTATTTAATGACTTTTAAAGCCTGAAATATTTATAAAATTGAATTTAAGACATACATTTTCAGGACCTGCAGACACCCTGCCTACAGTTTAAGTACATTTAAGCAGACACACCCTAAACATTTCTTTACTGCAGACTATGGATAGCCAGAAATATCAGCAATAATGACATGATTACAGGAATAGTTCAGCATTTTGGGATATATTTATTTTCTTGCCAAGAGTTAGCAGCTGGTTAGCTTAGCTTAGCATAAAGACTGGAAACAGGAGGCGACAGCTAGTCCATCTCAGTCTGTGGGCTGTAAAATCTGCCTACCAGCTCAGTGATTGACGTGTTAAGTCACGTTTGCTTAACGTGTACAGAATTCGAAGTGTGTGAACATTGTTTTCAAAAAGTTGTTGTTTTACTGGAGGTTCAACCCAATGTTGGGACTGTACGTTTCTGTAAACCACAGATGCGTTAGATTTGAGCGTTATTATGTTGCCGACATGTTGAAATTGCTGTGGTTAACATGTGGTTACGTTAGACACAATAACCATTTGGTTATGTTTAGGAAAAATCCTGTTTTGACTTAAAATACCCAGTCTGAGGGCACAATCCCAGTTGGCAGAGTAGCAATGTCTCAGTCAAAAACAATCACTTTTCATGCCTAGAAAGCTTCTTGAAACACACCAATGACTCACTAAATCACAACCAGTTTTATTGTTGGTTTGTCTCGTATCTGCTGCTTGGCAGCCGGCAGGCGTCTCGCCTGGGTGACACGCCATCCACCATCCCCTCCATGTCCTGATGACAAAGTCAGCTACTGTTTTACATCACTTAAAAAACTTTGACATGATACGTAGGAAGCGTGCAAATGAAACGTATTCATGGTCTGCAGAAACATACAATTCCAACATCTTCTTCTGGCGACTGGGCTTGGAGGTTGACAAGACTCCAGGAAGTCAAAGCACCTGGCCAAGAAATAAACCCACAACTACACATCTTGCTGTTTTTATACTTTGGCTTTTGTATGCTGGGCTGTTTGTGTGCTAAGCTAAGATAAGCTAACCAGCTGCTGACTCTAAATATGTATCTACCGTACAGACATGTCCGTGGTTTGATCTTCTCATCTGACACTAGGCAAGAAAGCAAATAAGAGTCTCTCAAAATGTGTGTCTATTTCTTTAACACATTATGGTGATTCAAATGTGTGTATTTTGATGTAGAAAAAACAACAAACAAACAAACAAAAACCCATAAAATCATGTAATCTCCAATACAAAAATATATATATTGATGCGTGTGGGGGGGAAAAAAACCCACCAGAAAATGTGGATTTTGATTTACAGTTTTCTAAAAATTATTTCCAAGTGGATTTGTCGCCCAATGACCCTTCATTTCTCTTTGGTCCGACTTCTGCTTGACACAACTTGCACATAAGTGATTGCAAGTTGAGGGCACACATCACTGAACTGAACACACAGTTTACAGTTCTCTACATCGGCTCCATTCACCCTGGACAGGAAATGGTGAGCACTAAATGTGAACATGTAGACTGGTGCAGGCCCTGCAGTCTTACCATTGAAGGATGCCTCTTTTTCACTATGTGGCTCCACTCAGTCTAGATTGCCACAAACTTATCAGAACCCAGTCTGCAGGGGAAAAAACACACAAGACAAAATGTCTATTATCAATCACACTTCATACGATGATAAAAATGTAAACATTAAGTGCTTCTGACTAGTTTTTCCCCCTTTCTCTGCTACATCTGTAAATGAAGAGCGGTGGAAGTGACAGATGTGTGCGCAGTGTGAGTGTTCAGTGTCAGTGACGAGCCCGTTTGGCTCAAAGGAGTCAGGGTTAAAAACAGGAAAAGAATACTTACGCTCCTTCATCCTTCAGTAGACTCAGGAACTTGCTAACTCTGTAGCCAGGATCCATCTAAAACACAGACACATGACTCGTTAGTGCATATATGCATATAATATATTAAACACACAGTCACTAACAGGTCTGAATTTCTTTCTCAACATGCATCTGTTTCATTTAAAATTCAGCGGCAAGGTGTTAGAAAATCAGGGGCCCTGTTTTTTTTGTAAATGAAGAATGTGAACACCTCATACTAATGTCAGACCAGTGTACGCACTGGTCATCTTTTAAACATTTGATGACAACAATTAAGATTTTACCGTGATGATGTTTTGCAGAAATGTGATGAATTAGTAGTATGAACACTGGAAGGTGCGCCGTGTCAAAATAAACCAAAACCTACATGACAGGACGATGTGGGAGCTTAATTTGAAAGGACAGACACAGGAAGTGTCCACGCTCAGCAGTCAGACAGGAATCACGTTACAAACCAATCACAGCCGACAGATATCTTTCCCTTCTTCTGTAAATATTCAGTCTGATAAATAAAGTTGATCATGTCAGTGCAGGGCTACTACTACTACTATCTGTCCCACGGACGACAGGCCTTCACACTTATAAACAGATGCTGGAGGAAGATCAGCTCTGCACTCAGGATTTCAGGTAAACAGGCGATGATTCGGTGCTTATTGAGTTTGCTTAGCAACCTCAGATGCAACCTGCCACAGCGCTCTTGAAAGGTATAAGAGTGGCTCTCAGCACTCGACCCTACTGCCCCTAAGGCTCAGAGATAACACTATCTTGTGCTGGTGAATTTAAAGCTCACAGCAACTTGATACGATACAGTTTCTGGCTTGTGTCCAATACCTTTCTGATTCATTGTTAGCATACTTAGCTTCTTTACTATATGTTACGTGAATATCTCTGTCACACTGAACGCCCTGCTGAACCTTGTTCAGACTCTCAAACTCAAGGCACAAAGAGTCGAACATTTGTATTGAACAGCCAAATCTGATTCAACTGGCATAACTCTAGCGTAATGCAGTCGGGTACAGCCCTAACTGTGCGACTTGCGAATCCAAACTCACCCTTTATAACATCAAATTCACACAACAGCACAAATAACAAACGAATCAAAGCAGCGGTAGACCAGCAGCTCCCGTGTTCAGAGAGGTAAAATTACTGTTTTTGTCAATGGAATCTGGCTTTGAAGAAAACATGGAATAAGTTTCACACTCTGCACAGTTCCATGCTGGAGAGATCTGTCTGTTTGGAAAGGGCTGATCACATGACTGGATAAATGGAGCTTGGAACTTGGCTGCAATGATCTACGGTGCAATGACATGGCACCACAAAATCCCATTAGTTTTACATTTCTTTCAGTCCCCGTCAGACAGGACTGTCCTCTTGGGAAGACCTGAGCATGGGACTGGATAAATGAGACTTGGATTATTCTGCATGAGTTGTGTGAGAGTTTGTTAACAGATGTTGTGATCTAGTTTTATTGTTGTTAAACATGGACCCCTCGTTTCTGGATTCTCTGTCCACCGCGGAGGCATGTGACAAAAACGTTCTCCATACATAGTCAACATGACACGGAATAAGTTACTGATACACAAATGGTCATTTTGGGGGTGAAGTATTCCTTTAAGGGTGTTTCTACATCCATTGATGGCTCACTAAGGGAGTGAAATTGAGGCTCGAGCATGTGCAGTGAGCTCCACAATGATTGAGATTTATAAAACAGAATCAGGTGTACGTCTGTCTTTATAAATCTGATGAAAAGAATGCGTATGCATATTTCTATCTTTGTGCATACACACAGTTTTAGTCATGAATCTACGCAGAGTTTTATGCATCTGGCCCCAGAGTAATTTGATATAGTGGCAGGTCCTGGAGTTCATGCTTCAGTTTGTGCAAACAGGATCGTGGAGAAGGGGAGGGAGAGAGGAAGTAAAATTAATGGCAACCTATGCAATAACTTACAGTATGCCTGGAATTGCCTGTAGCTACTAGAGTTAAGACATGAGAGCAGTCAGAGAGGTTGGAATGAGAGGGAAGAAGATAAAGAGAAGACCGAAGACGAGCTGTGAATGTGTATGTAGCTGCGTGGCTGTTTGCAGCATGTCTCGGCAAACACAGATTCATACTTCTGCAGGCTCAGAGTGAGGTGTGGGGGGTGCAGGGTGCAGAACATGGCTGCATTTGTGCATACCACAGCAATTACACAGCATCCAGCCTCACCGAACAGGCGGTACACATCATCAACATACCACAGACACACAGTCAGGGGGAGAAATTAACACCAGCCAGCAGTCAGATTTAGGTCAATTTCTGCTGCTGCTGCCACAAGTCTGCTACCTGTTCTCGTAAACATACATGACGGCGCTCAGAGGCCACTGGAGCTGATCTTTGAGATGAAGTGGCCACTATGGAGAGCAGATTCTTCTCTCAGCAGCATTAAAGAATAAAATGCTGTGAAACAAAGCATCTTTGGATCACACAGTTCCAACACTGCAGCTGGAACCTACTGTAACTGTTTGTGTTTCAACGTCCACGCCTGAGTAAAGATCGAACTGAAGAATGTCTTTTGGATCTTAGTTCATATCCAACAAGTTAATATTTCAAGACAATTCCAGTTTCCAGTATTACACTTCCATGAAAGCAATCAGGCTGAGGCTGAGACATCCTGACGTTAAGTCCCTGATACAAGACTTCATAGATAAAATAATTTTACTCCGCTGCCGTAGATGCACTTCATACACTCGTTGCAGTTAAAATGGGATTTGAAAAAAAAGTGCTCATGCATATTATTGCACCAAAGAAAAATAACTGTTATGTGCTTTAGTGGGTTCATTTAAGTTCAGTTTGGAAATGACAGACTGTTTATGAGTCTTGTGGTGCGTGTTCTGACGGACCTGTAGCGTTTTTTGGAGGGCAACAGTTCCAACAATAACAGTTGTTGGTGTTAATGTTCACTACAGTCATTCTGCTTTTCTCCGCTGCTCACCGAGAAAAGAAAAGCTGTCGCTGTCTTGTTATGGACCTGTTACATTTATCTTCTAATGAAAACTTTAACTTGCATTCCCTCAATGTCAATTTTCCCCCCACGGAATCAAAAATGGTATTGAATATTGCTATTTTTCAAAGTCAAAAATTCCAGTGTCATGACACACAACGCTGCACCCAGCCAAGACAGAGTTCCACACATAGCTCCCCACTGATACACACCTTGTTGTTTTTACACTAAGCTAACATGCTTCTAGCTCTTACTTCATATTTACTGTGCAGGCACGAGAGTGGCAGGGATCTTCTCATCTAACGATCGGCAAGAAAGCAAACGCGTGTCTCCCAAACTGCTGATCCGTTCCTTCAACCCTCTGAAACCTGGAGCGACATCACTTTTCTTGTACTGCTTTCAAATGCCTTCCTCAAGTATTCAACCCTTTGAATGCTGAGCAAAGTGGTGTGATTTGGGAAATGAGAAACTTTTTTTTGACTAATTTTCTTCTTTTAAATTTTGTCTTTTTACCGATTTCTTGGGTCATTTCTTCTTTCATTGCTCACTGCCTTCTTCCCATGTTTCCAAAAGAAGTCGAGCCAATTTGTATCTGTAAGCCGCATTCCGAGTATATTGACTGTATCCTTTTTTGGCTGTCTTGGATTGTAATATGTGTATTTTAAGCGAGTGTCTTGTAAGCCCGTGCGGGCTGGGCACCCTGGTGTGCAGGACACTTTAATAAATTTGTAACTAACTAACTAACTAACTGTTCAGGGGTTAAGGAAATTTGTTGGGTAAAATCAGAAATGTAAAAACAAACTTTCAACTTTTATGATGCAAAGAAATGCAGTAAAGCCACATCAAATGTTGGAATCTGCATCACAAAATTATATTAATGTTGACAAACTAACCTCATGGGTAGAGTTCCTACACTATACCAAGCTTCTATCTCTTTTGCAGGACACAATTTTAATTTTTACACCATTTTACTTCAGTTTTAGGAACTCTTCCCTTATATCTTGTATATTCTGAATATTTTGTCTGATACTTAATTCTCTAATGTTTTAAAAACGAGGCCAAGTGTGTGACCCTGACCTGGGGAACCCACTGGTTGCTACTGTTTTTTGAACATTAGTTGCTGGTAGTGTAAAGACACGCTTAGAGCAACGATTTGTGTCGAGATAAACCCTTGTTCTGGAACACTGCAGAGAAAATGCAGCGGTGTGAACTGGCCGGTCTGATGGTGTCACCTGCAACTCAGCTGGTCAAATCACCGGCGGCTGGTTTTAGAACATAAAACACATCACCTGTTTCTGCAGCCGACTGGCTCGTAATGAAATCACTAGTCAAGTCAGAATTACCGCAGATGGCGTGATCGCTTGCTGCTGCAGGTGCTCCGTCCCTGCCAAGCCCTCTGTGAGTCACCGCTGCTGCTCGCTGTTTGTGCTTATGACGAAGAAGTACAGAGAGTTGTTGCATAGAGATGACACACCGTCTCATCTAGTTGCAATGGTGTGAAGCGGCAGGTTTTTAGAAAGTTGCAGAACACACTGCAGTAGTTGCCTCTTTCACCTCATCTCGTCGCAAATCTTTGGTCTGAACTGGGCTTAATTTGTGTTACTGTAATTTGAAGCATTCTCTGGCACAAGAATTTCCTTCGGGATGGATAAAGTTGTATTAAATTGAATTAAACTGAACTGGATTAACTGTCTGTGACATGTAAAACTCCCTCTTTAAACCTGACTAAGCCTGAAAATTTGAATCATACTGTTCTAATTATAAATTAGCACCAAGTGAATCTTTACACCTGAATCAAACCCATGAAGTTCACTCCTAACCTGACAGAAACACATGAAATCTGGTGCTTGCAGAGTACAAAGATTCTTCATTTACAGAGCTCACCCAGAGACAGTGCTGCAGTAAGTTGCCATCTCTGAAGCAAACATGTTCCTGCACCGACACAGAGCAGAATCCCACCAGGATTCTCTCTCCTTCTGCACTGTTCTGTCTTGTTATTTAACAGGTGAGAACGAGCACAATGTTCGCCACACGCTCGCCGAGTCAGTGAGTGTTTGGTGTGTGATGCTGTGATAATGATCCTTTTAATGAGCTGCATTGTCTGTGTGGCCGAAGCGAAACAAATGGAGCTGTATTTCAAGCAAAAGATACAATTAACTTTAAAGTCCCGAGACCACTGCGTCTCAGGGAGTGATGTATGACTGATCTTGACCAATCAAATTGATTACCCTGGTGTTCTGACAGGGTCAGGGCCCCCATGAGGCTTTGCAAGTAATAATTTGGGTACACGGCAGAAAGAAATAAGTACACCAATGTCAACAGGGACTCTTAAAAAAGCAGGAAAACATAACCCTCATGCCAAACCACAAAACCCCTAAAGGCAATTTTAAAAAGGTGAGGAGACTCTCTACCCGCTGTACGCATCTACATACACACAACTGATGTGCTGAAAGGAAGCCAAGAGTCTGCTGTGAGTTGGTGGTCTGTGTTTTCCTTCTTGCTTCCACAGTTGGACGGGTTTAATGTACATGTTTTTTTTTAACCTGCTGCATGTGTCGGATGACTGATCTGTATTGATTCTGCTCTAAATTGTAGGTACACCGAAACCACGAGGTGTGTATGATTGTTCTTATGAGTAGCTTCCCTCTGATTCAGAACATGTGAACGTAACTTGGAAAGCTGCGCGGAGAACATGGTTTCATAACTATGAATGTACTGGATCTCAACCATTTGCAGAATGGTTTGTGAACTAGAAGTGCACTGGATCCTTCTGCTCAACAAATCATCAGGAAAGCCACACAGTTTTTCATTCCAGCTAATAGATGACAGTTTTTTGTGACGGAGACAGATTCTGTTGACTGTTGAGAATGCCGGCCAGATGTCGAGGATGAGGAGGGACAGGCTGCTCGAGCTCCGACCGCACTATTACAAAAACAATAATAGGGACGCCGGGCCAACTTCGAATTTGTCTTTCAAAATAAAGAATAAAAAAGACAAGGCTGCCTTGCTCTCACCTTCACCCAAGAGTACTTGACCTTTCTACCAGCTAACAGCACCAGTGCACACAGAGCTGCACCAGCATTTCATTTACCAAGAACAGCTTAAAAAACTTAGGGACGCCTACTAATGTACAACAATTGTAGAGGTTGTCTGTCATCTTAATACCCTTCCAATCTGCCATATCTGTAATTTGTCAATTACAAAATTCCACCGGTGGCTCCAGGAAAACTGTCCCATTGTTGTCAATACTGTTAAAAACCTACATCTTCCAGAACAGATCGCCAATTTCCCCACTGTGGGACGAATAAAGGATTATCTTAGATGACCTATTCCATATGACTTCAAAAAGAAGTAGCAGAAAAAAAACAGTGCGATATTCTACTTTAAATTAGGAACATTTGCCTCGACTTCTTTTTTACTCCCTGTTCTTTCTTTTTGGTAAGAATGTAATGATTTTCTGCCTCTTGCCTGGTTGTGAATTATGGAGGCTCTGTTGGCAAATATAAAGTAAATTTTGACAGCATTTTGGGTGCAAAGTCAGGAGGTTCATCTCACTACAGATCATGGAAACTCAATTAGCAGAAAGAGCAAACTAAAATCCACCAGAAGAGCAAAATCTCTTGATGATGGGATGGTTGACATGTGACAATGTGTGACAGAATCAGTTCTATTTGTTAATCTTCTTCAAACATTTTCAAAGCCCATTTCTTCATTCATACATTCATGTAGAAACCCAATTCAACCTTTAAAATGTTCCCCATCTTTTGTACATTCTGGCTTGTATTCGACTTTACAATCCTGTTCAAACTTTTGGAAATATTAAGACTTGCATGGTAAAAATGTCCTTGTCAGGTTTTGACATTGGTTTGTATTGGACACAATGTTCAGAGCTGGAGGCAGGTACTGGACTGTCGGCGTGTAGAGGGCTTCTTAAACACGCCCATTTTTCACTCTACATACATAGATTTTGGTCAAAATGGAGTAAAATTGGTGCGCTTTCAAATAATGTAGCTGTGGAAGCAATCAGACTTACACATTTGGCACAGTCAGCTTAAAAGTGAAAGAAACTCCACTAACCTGCCAGCATTGCAGTGTAGCGTCAGCTTTTGAACATGCAGCATTCACACCCGCAGTTTCTTCAGAGATTGCATTCTCTAGTTAACTAACCACTCTGGTTTTAGCTTTCCTCATCAGTTAACCACCAGTGCATGTTGTCACGAGATTATTTTAGCAAGAAAGTTCTCCCACAAAGTGAGCCTCATATTGCCGTTACAGGCAAGGTCACTGGATCATCAAATTCATCATGATCAGTCCTTTGGGAATCATGAATATCTGTACAAAATCCACAACAATCCAACCAATAGTTGTTGAGACATTTCAGTCTGGACGAAAGTGGTCGACCGACCAACAGACCGACATCAGTACGGACTTTCTGCCAGCGTGGCAAAAACTCAAATGCAAAAAAAGTCTCTCTTTCTCACCTGCACGGACATTTCAATCAGCATGAGCAGCTTCTTAATGCCGATCCACAGACTCTGGCCCTTCACAGCTTTGGCTATGCTGGCTCGCTCGACATCCTGAAAACTGCCCAGCAGCTGTGGAGAGGGGACAAAGAAAAAACAGAGCACTCAGAGTGGGATGAAAATGGGGTAGTTTCATTTGGCCAACTGGGAATGCATCCAGGAATTGTAGGAAGAACATCACCTGGTCTGAGTGTGTGAACAAAGAAGAAATACATGTTAAACACCTTCACTGACCAAGTAAATGTCAAGTGTTTCGAAGTGTGTGTCTGTTACCTCCAGGGCCTCGACCAGCTGCTCGCCCCTCGAGATGTTGGGAATGTGGACGGTGGTGCTGAAAGCGTCCAACATCTCCATTTCCTGGAGGACGTCTTTGCGACTTGTGGTGCCGATGATCAGCAGCTTACGCCCCTGAAGAAAAGCAGACGTGACGTTAGACTTTAACTTGTTCGTTCAAACATTTCATTTGTCCTGGAGCTGCAGTATGCAATTCTGGAGAAAGATAATTGATGGCTACTGAACCAACGACCTTGGGTTGGTAATCGGACCGTAAGTATTTGACAACCTGGGAATGAGAATCCACAATCAACTGTCTTTCTCCAGAATTACATACTGCACCTTTTGTTTGTTTAACTCTTTATTTAAAGTATTTTTAAATGTATAGACAAAACATAAGCACCATAGAGACCACGCCAGTTAAGTATTCATGAGTCCACATGTTAAATGTCCTTTTATTGTCCAGACATTCATAGTGAAGCTGTGTCCATGTCTTTTGACATAAAGACAGTCCATTCCTCCCATTGCCTGGGGAATACTGCTCTTCTAGACCTCAGGGAAAAAGTCATCTTTTCCATTCTGTTCATCCATTGTTTAAGGCTCAGAGGCTCAGATTTGTACCGGCTCTTTGTAATCGCTTCTTTGCTGGCAATCAACAGTATTTCACACAGATGGGAACTTTTTTATTTATCACATCTTCCCCTACTGCACCGAAACACAGGAACTTAACGTCGATAGGTATTTCATACCCCAAGATTTTTTCTAAGACTGAACATACTGGTGATTGGCGCACCATCTCTAACACTGCTGTTATGACTGAGACAGTTTGCCTATGCACCTTTTTTTATGAATATTTTTCGTCTTTATTGGACAGGACAGTCTGGGTGTGTGTGTGTGTGTGTGTGTGTGTAGAGCTCCTGGGAGCCCACGTACTGCACCTTTAACAGTCAGAAGAATTGTGACTCCAATTTAAAAGTATACGCTATGGATATAAAGAAAGATTTGGGAAAATAGATTTTGGCTTCTGTGCCGACACACTGTGTGATAACAGCGTTGTTGCAGGTTCACTGTGTGAGACGGGTCTTATAATATCTTACAAGAAGTCTGTGTCTGACTGTGCGATATTAGTTCTGAGGCATGTGCAATGAATGCTGAGTGAGTCGTAGCTCCACAATAAAAACAGAAGGGACTTAAAGCCCTCCATTTTGAAAGTGACGTCAAACAGAAAAATCCTTTGGCCATAATGTTGTTTCTTTTCCTTTCCTTTTTGACAACACTATCCCAATGTTTTTGGCTTCATTTCAGGTTTTATTTCAAATACTTGGTTTATAGATGTGGCCGTGAAGCAGCTGTCTTTTATCGTCAAAGCTCAAGGTGGAGGAGTCTCACAGTGAGATCTAAGACTGCTGTTTTGATTGACCGAATATTTCGCCACATTTCTCTCATGATAACGGGATTTCGAGCAGTCCCGGATGAAGGTTGACCGCGTACAGGGGCCTTAAGTCACAACAAGAGCACAGAGAATAGAAAATAACAGGAGACAGGAGAAGACAGGACAACCGCACAGAGCATAACACAACAGAGGACAACAGTAGAGAAGACAAACATGAGCAGAGAAGAAAGAGGAGAAGCGAAAGAAATGTAGCTCCACTAAGCCGACAAGTTGGAGAAGGACCAGGAGAAGAAGACGAAGGAGGAGAGGCAGAGGAGTGGCGAGTAGACAGGGGGATTATGGCTGCCGGCTGCCCCCCCATGGCGTGGGGGGTTGTGATGCTGCATGCAGATGAGGTGCCACACAGGCGGCGGTGCTGCCAGGTCCTGGCTCTCTCACAGAGCCCATTCTCCTCCCTGTCCCCCTGGCCTCCCCCGGCCCCAGGCACCCCGCTGGGCCCAGCGCTTTACAACCCCAGAGGAGCACTGCAGCCAGGCATTCAACACCAGGCCCCGCGCCACTTCTCATGCACATGCAGCCATATAGTGGGCTATGCTCTCATTCACAAACCCATCAACAACAGACACACACACACAAACTACAACCAAAGAAACTATGAGAAATGGGTCTCTACCACCACCATTCACTGCGAGCACAACGGGCCTGGACCAAAACACTCCCTAATAACCATACACTCACACACAGTCGCTCACACACAGTCGCTCACACATGCCAGTCGCAGCCAGAGACCTCCAACAATTCCTCACAAGACTTTTGTGCTGGCATCCATAAGATCTGCTGCCCTCTCTCTGCCACCTGAGGACTAGCAACCGCACAGTGAGCACGCTGCAAATAAACACCACAACAAAGTGTTTGGTACCTTTGGAGGAGGTTTCTTCAGCAGCACCAGCAGAGCTTGCAACACCAGGTTGGAGAAACGAGGGCCGATTGGGACGTAGTCTGATGAGACAGAATTTACAATCATTTCACACTCACAACTTAATGTTCAAGATAACTTCAGGCAGAAATTTCATTCAATACACCAGCACAAAATGCATTTTAGCTGCCTTATTGTGAAGTCCTCTCAGAGGAGCAAATGGAGTCTTACCTAGTAAACGTTCGATGTCATCCACAACCACACAGCTCAGCTGGGACTTGTAGGCATCTTCAAATATCTATCACAGGGAATAAAAGAGCAAACACGCTCAGATCAAAGCAAAAAACAGCTTAACGCATGACCTGAAAGCACTAAAAAGAAAATGATTTGTGTGTTATGGTGTCAGTAAATGCCTGTCAGTTTGGATTTTAAAATGCCTTCTATACCTCCTGAGTCAGTTTGAGCTCTTGAGCCTAACTGGGAATCCCCACTAGAAGCAAAACATAAGCAAGACATGAGCTGTGTGTGAGTATTCTGTCTCCCAATCCACACTGACTCCATCTTCCGTAAACGTCTCAGCCGTCTGTCAGCAAGAGGTGAGCGGACAGCTGCTGGCTAACCTGCCTTCCCCAGGCTGACTGCACAAAATTTACTGAACCAAGATAGTTTTCATGTCAGCTCCATGGGGGGAAATCAACAGAGTTTTTATGTATTGATTTTATTTCACCCCCCACTGTAGCGAGTAAAGAGAATCTGCCTGTAGTGAAACAGGCAAGCTCACAAGCAGGCTGGGAGTCTTGATCAATCAATCTATAATTGGTTAATAGCCTCAAAACACACTAACAGCAGGATATTTGTGTGATTCGAGCAGCTGTCTGTGCAGATAATGCTCCACTACACATGACAAAAATAGACTTAAATCATGAAAAACACAGGGGGGCTCTGTGAGTCGTGCTTCTCTCGGAGACCCGCTGTGAGTGGGGACTGGCTGTAAGTTCAGTTTCATTCACACGCCTCATATTGATACAAAATATGGAGATTTTTCTTAACAGCATCCACAAGATAAGAAACAACCAAATTAACTTTGCCATCTTACATGCATCACTGATGGAGATACATTTCACACACTCTCATAAGCTCTCTGTATGAATCCCAAACATTTCTAGACCCAGAGATGACTGAATTAAGTCCTCTATATTTCAAGACTTTCTACTCAGCGTGAGAGGATTTTTAAAATTCTCAAATAAATAAGTGTTACCTTTTTGATGGCTTGACATTTGGCGATCTCGGAGTGTCCGATCATCTTGTCGGGGGAGCAGATCTTGATAAAGGGGAACTGGGATCCTTCAGAGATCTTTGCAGCCAGCGCTGTTTTCCCACTGTTAGGTGGACCTGAGAGAGAGGAGCGAGCACACATCAGCTGTTTGGAGTCAATCAAACGGATGTCCTTCACACGTGTAGTTTTTATTCGAGGGCCTTTTACGTGGTTTGATGTGTGTTCAACTATTGTAGACTGGCATGAGGTTTGTGTGTGTGAGTCTTACCCTCCAGTAGCACAGAGACCAGCGGTGTGCGGTCGCTGTTCTTCGTCTGCTGCACCAGCAGCTCCCCGTCCTCTAGGACCGCTGACACCGGGTCACCCCATCGGATGATCCCGTTCATGATGTAGCTGGCGTAGTCCTCCTGATTGGTGCCGAATGCCTGGAGGGGAAGAGAAAGATAGATAGCATTTAGGTTGTGTTCTTTTGTTTGTTTGAGTGTGTAAGAATAAAAATGTATACTTCCAAGGATCCAAAGTGTGTCCAATCACTAGCTAGATATCTTGCTGCTCCATTGTCCACCTTAAATACGCTACACACTCTGAGAGCTAACGTTAGCAGCGACTGACTAGCCTGTAGCCATTCTGCTTGGCCCAACTCTGACTTCAATAGAATCGAAATAATCTACTACAAAAGCAAGAAAGGGCATCACAGACTTTAAAAGCACAAGTACAATTCTTGTCATAATTACTACCAAAAATTCCCTGAGGAAATGTGAAGCTATCATGGTCACGTTCTGGTATTATGATCTAACCAACACCTTGAAAAGGCAGGTTATTGGTAACAGATCAACTTGTCCAAGCTGGCAGTATCTAGCAGCGTCTCATAAGCTGAGGGAGGAGGACTGCACACAGACTTGGGGTTTGTATATAAACTTATTTACATTTATACCATAAAACCTCAATCAAAAGCCTGTCTGTCGGGGCTACATCAAATGAATGATTTGTTATTCGAAGCCTAATTTTTATACAGTAATATTCATACAGGTTCAAATAAAAATTTGATCGTGATTCCCACACTTACTTGACTTTTTACGATATGTTTTTTAAAGTGGTTTGCAAACCAAGCGCACCAAGTTGTTTGTGTGGTCAACATCAACAACCCAAATAATACTGACGGTTCATTTACGGTTGTTTTTATTTTTTAAATATACACTGACTTGTCTTAAAATGGTGGAAGGGTGGGAGACGGGGATGATAGTGGATTGTTCATTTTGAACTTTTCTGTATTTGGACTATAAAGGCTGTGAATATCAAATTAATTTCATGTATTCTACTTATTTTTTTATTCAAATGTATTTGACGCAGATACAGGAAGAGACACAGAGAGAGTGACGTAACTTACAGGTTTGATGTCGTTATTCAGTGAAGCCATGAAGTCCAGTCTGGAGACCTGCAGCCTCTCTGCCGTCTCGATGTTTACCTCCACCGTGTTACTGGCCTGCAACAAACACAAACATCACACAAGTTGAGCAACAGCAGATAATGAGCTCCGTTCATACCTGGGTGAACTTCATGCCCCCCCCCACTAATGAAACCGCACTACATGAAGTATTACAGATTTAGACTGCACAATGTGTCAGGAGACAATGTCCTCCCTCAGAGCAGAAAGGTCAGAGCGAGATGAGGAGGAGGAGGAGGAGGAGGAGGGAAGAATAAGCGTTCAGAGGAGTGAAGAAAAACGTCACAGCCATTAGACATGTGTAAAGCCCTTGTCTGTCATTTATCATCACCCTATAATATCTGCTGCTCCGTGTGTGTGTGTGTCTGGGGGCAGAACACTTAACAGATGAGAATTTGAGCCTATGCACCTGATAAAACACTTAAGTGAGGGCACACACTCTGACACACACATCTGGGTTCTTTGCCCAGTCCCTTCTCGCCTGGGTGGCTACTTTAACTGGCAATATATACGGTAGTGTATCAGTGCCTGCTAGGTGTGTGGCCTGCACCTTAAACTAAGCAACACAACATGTTCTTGCAGTGAGACAGACTACACGGACACATAAATAAACACAGAGTATGTCTCTTGAGGACTCTGACCTTGATATGTCTGTTCATGGCGGTGGACTGTGCGGCCCTGACCAGGCCCTCCAGCTCGGCACCGCTGTAGTTCTTAGTCTCCACTGCCAGCTCCTTAATGTCTACGTCAGTGGACAGCAGGTCGTGCTGACGCATCTTTGCCGTGTGGATGTTGAGGATCTGAATGCGGCCCTTTTCATCCGGTAACCCTGCGAGGAGAGAGGAGGACTTTAAGCTTCAGAAAAAAAAAGAAGTGTCCTGCTTCTGGCTGGTGTTTCTGACACATATCAAGTCCTACATTCACAGCAGAGAGCTGTGAACTGAGCTTTGAGATTTACTTATCCTTTTTATGATTTAAATGTAGTTATTATAGACTGAAAAAGGGTCACTTTTCCAGATCACTTGGAGGAATTACAAATAAACATTAATTGATTCTGTGCTGTCAGTTATACAGTTTTAATTCCTTTCCAGTCTACTGAGATAAACTGTGTGAAACCTTATCAGTGCGTCCTTCACTTCTTACCGATCTCCATCTTCACCTCCAGTCTTCCTGGCCTCAACAAGGCCTCATCTATCAGGTCAGGCCTGTTGGTCATACCTGAGGGAGGGACAGATGGACAGATAGTGGAGAGGATTAATGAGGGAGATAAGTCAGAGCGCAGATGTTCAGGGATGACACGGGAGAGCCTGAGAGGTTGGCCACATCCACACTAAAACATTTTCACTACAGCATGAAAATGTCTCCGTACACATGATTTCAGAAACATCTCTGTCTGTACTAACATGCCTGAAAACTATCAAATGATCCTTCATGTACACTGGGCATGCGCATGCTGGTGTGAACAGGAAGAAGACTATCTACTCTGTCAGCAGCGTTTTCAAAAGTCTCCTTTTACAGGTTCGGAAACACTGGAGCAGTGTGGATTGTAGGTGTGAACGGAGCAAATGTTATGCGTCTTACAGCAAAAACCTGCAAGTGTGGATGTAGCCACTTTGTGGAAGAGAAGCGAGACAAGTGTGTGTTTATTTGTGTGTGAGCACCTATGACCAGGATGTTGTTGAGCTGCTCCACGCCGTCTATCTTAGACAGCAGCTGGTTGACGACAGTGTCGTGGACTCCCGTGCTGCCCGCCATGCTCCCACGCTGTTTACAGATGGCGTCAATCTCATCAAATATGATGATGTGAAGGCCACTGTTGGCACCGAGCTGTGCAGCAGAGAGATGAGGAGGAAAAATAAACATAGGACAAAAGAATAATGTGTGAACTGTGAGTGCTGTCTTGTTTTTTACTACCTGCTTACAACAGTGATGTGAAGTTCTTGTCTTACACAATGTTCATCACAAAAGGTGATTTTGCAGGTGAGTATACAACTTATTACTTAAAACACAAAACTGAAATCCTTTTTAAAGTCTTTTCTTAAACATCCTGTTTATGTGTTCTTTCCTAACTTATTTGGGCATCAAATTAAAGGATTTTAAAATGTTTTTTGAGGTTTTAATGTATCACAATCAGCCTGTTTTTTCTTTTTTATTTAGTTTTCAGTTTCAGCAGATAATACAATCATAGTCACAATTTTGCCCTCTGTTTGTTCCATTTTATTAGTTGTATCTACATGGTTTATATATAATTGTCTAAAAAAATAAGGAGAAAAATATAAAAAATATTTCTATTTCTTTTTTTAGCTGCATCTATATAGCTTATATGCAATTTCTTAAAAATAAATAAATAAATAAAAGGAGGATAAAAATAAAAATATTTCTTTTTATTTAGCTGTATCTAGATGGTTTATATATAATTTGTCAAAATAAATGAATAAATAAAAAAGGAGAAAAATAAAAGAATATATTTCTAATTTGTCAAAGTAAATAAATAAATAAATAAATAAGAGAAAACTAAAATTAAAAATATTTTCATTTCTTTTTAGTAGCTGTATCCGTATGGTTTATTTACAATTTGTCAAAAATAAATACAGAAATTAATGAATAACTAGATAAATAAATAAATAAATAAAAGGGAAGAGAAAATAAAAATATTTCATTTTTTTATTACCTGTATCAAATGGTTTATAAATAAATGTCAAAATAAATAAATCATTATTCTCTGAAAAAAAAAAATAAATAAATAAAAATCTATATTTGCATCATTAAAGGAAGTTTTTAGAAGATTTCAGTGTCCCAGAGGACAGAATCATCGAAATACATTTTTTAAATGAGACAATTTGGCAGCCAAAACTTGATTTTGAGTTATGCCTGTATAATCATGTTTATATTTTTCTGTATCAGGTTTTTTTTGGAGACATAAAGACGACAAACACACAGCCAACATTGTACTTTCATCCTGACCTGAAGTCAGCTCTGACCCTCAGCAGAGAGACAGATGGAAGAAGTGAGACAGCAGCAGGGTGGGGGGTTATCCCTCCATCTACAGACCTGTCAGTCTCGGCCGTAGCATTTAAAACAGGTGTGGAGCTGTGCTTATTACACACTGCATGGTGTGTGTGTGTGTGTGTGTGTGTTTATAGGGAGGTCTATTAGGAGGTCAAAGACAGCCCAGCCCCTCATTAGGTGGTGAAGAGTGAGGCTCGACGCAGCTCACTGTCTCACCATCCAAACCAACCATCACTGCTGAGTTTCAATACATAACTACCCCCTTCACCCCCCGACGCACACACGCAGACACACACCAGAACTTTACCAAAGTTATTACAGCTATGTCTGGCTAAAGGGCAGATCTCTCCACTCCTGGAGAAATTAGTTTTTTTTTCTGTTTGGATAGATGAAATCTGTGTTTTGTGGGGATAATGGGAGAATACTGATCCACAAAATGAGCCTTTTTATCTGATGTGTAGATAGTAAGTTCAGCAACCACCACAGGTAATACCTCTGAGAGTTATAATAAAACAGACTCATTTATCAACAGCAAGATGTGGTGTTTTCATTTTTTGCTATGTGGGTTTAGCTGCGCTTCAAAGAAATAGTTAATTTTTTGAAGGGTGGGAAGTGTATCAGGTGCTGATCCATAGTCTGTGTATTACCTATAGTAGACGTGGTCAGTACACCCCCAGTTTAGCTGCCTCAAAAATCAGTTTAGGTGTAGGCCATATTTAGGAAGTTGTCACCTCTTTGCCTTGTCGTTAGAGAACAATTTTCGACAGGAAATCAAAACCATTATTTCACTCTCTTAAAAGCCAGACTCCATTGAGAAAATTCAACATAGCTGAACCTGCGAGCTGCTGGTCTGCTGCTGCCTCGATCCGTTAGTTTGTGTTATTGTGTGAATTTGACGTTTTAAAATCTACAAATCACTTTGTGGCTCTAGGCCCAAACATATTCCTGATATTCTTGTGACATATGAACCTCTTAGAACCCTTCGGACATTTGAAACAACCTCCTAGATGATATTAGACGAGTCCCGACTCCGACCACCTTTAATTTAAAGCTAAAAACTGTTCCTATTTCACACTGCGGATTCAACCCATTAATTATTTCTAATTTAATTTAACTGTGCACTTAGATGTGAGAGTATTTCATGTGTGTGTGGGTAACTTTTCAAATTTTGTATCTCTCGCATCACTTGTCTGTACTTTTGCACTTTTCAAATTACAAATCTTTGCTGCATTTTTATTACCCTGTACCCTGCCTTGTCTTGCCTCAGAGGGTTAGTTTGGAGTCACTCAAGTCACACAATAACACAGAAGAAGTGATCGAGGCAGCGGTAGACCAGCAGGTTCTGTGTTCAGCGAGCTAAAATGATGAAATGAAAATGATGTTTTTGTCAGTCTGGTGGCCTTAATGAGAGTGATATAACCGTTTGTCAAAAAGAGCTGTCTGACAACAAGGTAAAGGTGTAATAATATTCTGAATATAATGTGCACCTATTAGATATCGGTTTTTGTTTCACTCTCGCCTGCTTCTCCAAACTGGAGGTGTGCCAACCACCATCTACTGTAGGTAATACACTGACTGTGAATTAGTACCTCATACAACCCTACTTCAAAAACTCCAAACTATCCCTTTAAATTCTTCACCTCCTGAAAGCTCAGTCATGCAGTATTTAATGTGCTATGATAAAGTAGGAGTGTTTGAGAAACCCTCTTGTGCACGTGGGTGTATATATATTATAATGTGTCCTCTCCTCACCCTCTTCTGTTCGTCCTCTGCGTCTGCAAACAGCTTCCTGATGTTGGCCTCAGACTCTCCCACGTACTTGTTGAGAATCTCGGGGCCGTTGACGATCTTTGGCTCGCGGGCCTTGAGCATCTTGCCAATCTGTCGTGCCATCAGGGTTTTACCGCAGCCTGGGGGTCCAAACAGCAGGATGCCCTTCACATGCTTACAGCCTGGAGACAGACGCACAACCGGGGAGAGAGGAAGTTAAACTGAGCGCAGGAACTCATACATAGCAAATGTTTCTACTAGTTCTAAAGCTCATGGGCCGTATCTTACACCTGGCAAAGCGGGGCACAGCGCAGCGCAACTGATATTGCCAGTTTCAGACTGATGCTGTTGTCATTTTCACAGCACAGCGCCCACGTTGTTCAAGTAGCAAATGTCTAATGTCCAGATAATGCACCGTTTAACTTGCTAAAGTGAAGTTGCGCCATACACTTCAGACCAAGCGCTATAGATCGTTTAAAAAGGGCCCAATATCTTTGTTAGATCACTTTTAATCCAGTGTTTCAGATATAACAGTCGAGCAGCAGCACTCATCCCTTACAAACGTAGGCTCTTGTCCCCTTTTCCTCAGCCCACTGGTTTATTATTGGCAGTAGTTAGGAAATAATGAGCATGAGAAGCAAAGTGCTGTATTTCTAAAATGTAAAGAAAACCAATATCACGCAGGCTAATTCACTTCATTAAAAGATGGTTCAGTGACTTCTTGGATAAATTATTCCTCCAGTGAACGCAGTTCTTTAAGGGTTTGCTCTGTGCAATCATTAACTGGCTTTGAGTCAGTATTGTGTTGCTTTGATAAAGTGTGTGCTCATAATAAAATGTTCTCTTGCATAAATTAACCGTGAATTTATTGCCTCAAAATGTTTGTGATTATGAACAGTTTTTGCATCGGGAGATTCTAGTGTCCAGACTTAACTCTCCTAACCATCAGTGGTGGAAGAAGTACTCAGATCCTTTACTGCAGTAATAGTACTAATACCCCACCATGAAAATATTTTACTACAGGTAAAAGTACTAAGTTTACCCAAGTAAAAGTCAGTATTATCAGAGGAATAAGCTTAAATATAAAAAGTAAAAGTACTCATAGTGCAGCAAAATGTAACCTGTCAGTGTTTTACTATTCTGTCTGATGTTTTTGGATTAATAATATTGAACAGCCTCCTTTTCAGCTTTGTGACGATGCGTTTTCCAGCTCATTCAAGAGTTATTATAAAGAGTTTATTTAGCTTAAGAAGGAGGAGAATTTTCTTAGCACACAAAGGAAAATTTCATCCTTCAGTTTATCACAAACATGCAACATCAACACATGTTACTTTTAGAAGTTACAACAGCTGCCCTTAAAAGATACGTACTGTTGCATGCAGCATGCACACAATCAGGACATACTACTTTCTCATAACATCACGCCCCAAACTTTGACCAATTTGCTTTTATATTCGTTACCTTGGAGATCAAACAAATGCATTTTTGGCATACTGCAGTTGACATACTATGTATTGGGACATATTAAATCTTTTTCTGGTGTACTTCAGAGTACTGTAGTGTTCAGCCATGAGTTAATTACAGATGTGGCAATAGGAGATTGAGGCAGAATCATGTGAACAGTTTTCCAGCCTCTCATCGCTGCTCCACTGATTTCTTTTGTTTAATTCCTTCTCCATAAAGATCAAGTGTGGAGCCTGCGAGCTCTGCACTCAACCAAGTTTACAGTGTAGGTCCTTTAGTGGCCTTTTGCACCTGCTTAATGACATTTAGCCCAGACTAATTGAGAGGCCCCAGATAACCATCTGAGCTGCCATTTGGGCCTGCTGAAGGAAAAGCAGCCAGGATGACAGGTGGGGGTGGAGGGAAGAAGGGGAGGCTTCTCCAGCGAGGCGGGGGGAAAGTTATGCGGCTGTGTTGTGTTTGGGAGAGAAAGCGCTGAAGCTTCTGTCTGTCTGCTTCACCTCTCCGGGAGCAAAGGGGACACAAGGTGAAAACTTTTGCTCCACCGCACACACAAAATGTGCAACGTACACACAGAGCACACACCACCTCTCTGTCAGCACCTGCCCCCCCCGCGCTCCCCACGCCTGCCAATTACAGCTTTACCTTTAGCTGGATGCTCTATCAGGGCACGCCATCTCATTACAGCAGCCAGCTGGCCGCAGCCAAAGGCCGACTCCTGCACACAAACACCCGGCTAAAGGTCAGCTCACACACTGCTGGACGCTGCCACAGGCCCTCAGTGCTGTGGGTATGTGTACCAGATTTAAGCAATGTGTGTTTGCCAGGCTCACAAGTCTTTACAACAGGTTTTCACAAGACTTCTGGGTCTGGGAGCAAGGATTAGGCCTGATGTGAGTAACTGTGTGTGGGAGGGGAGGGTTTCTGTGTGAGTCACAAAGGAGGCTACCTGATGGCCTTCGCAAAGTGAATCATTGTAGTAATCTGACAGCTGTCAAAGATCTATTAATGAGTGTGCGCAGGGATCGCTGTCAGAGGATGCCTGGGTCTTTAGTCATGGTCGAGGAGCCACAGAAGGACCTTGTCTGCTAATTGTTGCTTGTTGAGTTTCACCGTTTCAGGCAATGATACGTTCTTCAAACGAATTGTTCAAAGTCCTGTTTGCCATGACATTAATTAAAGGATTAAACACAAGCTGAATATAGTAACAGAAAACTGCGACTATAAATTTGGCAGGTATTACGAATCTGTTCAATCTGATGAAAACTGGAAAACACTTAACCAGGAGTTGCTGTAACAATTTGCACTCCTACACCTGTTTGTAAGTGAAGCCTACTTCACCTACAGTCCAAATAAATTGCTTTGGAATAAATTTAAAGGTAATGCAGAACTGCAACGCACTGCAAATGTTATGCAAAAGGGGCTCTGGTATCAGTATTGGCAAATATTGTGCTTCTCACAACACAATCGTATGACATCATCATCTGACTCTCAGCGAGACTACAAAACGTGGAAGAACAGGCACAAACATATAAATAAGAGATGGTTTGCTAAAGAGAAGGAGGGAAACTCACCCATCTGTTCTACTATGTCTGGAGGGAAGACTCGGGAGGCGAAGGCTCGACGGAAGATGTCAGAAAACTCCTTGTCAAGGCCGCCGATGCCCATCTTCTCGAAGTTCCAGTCTGGGCTGATGATGGACTGGCGGGACTCTCGGGTCTTGGATTTCCCTGGAGGGGTCACACAAAAACAAATCACTGTCACAGTCCGAATCAGAATCAGGTTTATTGCCAAGCAGGGCTGGGAACAGAACGGTGGCTAAGTGTGCATCTGAGTAATAGAGTAACTTATCTTGTTGCTAGATCGCACGTGTACGAGCCCTCATTTTAATCTGCCTGCACCAACTCTGAATCTTTTATTTAGACTTCAGGTCTCCTTTTTTGGCAGTACACACATAAATGAAAGGCTAATGCCCAATAAAAGGCACTGAGTAAATATATTTATCTATATTTTGCATTCTGAATCTGAACAGAGCTTAAGAGCAGCACACTCTGCTCTGGCCTGTAATCCACAGACTCTCCCTTCATTTTTCCCAAGCAGCTGTAGTTAGTACTTATCTTTTACAACTGAAATTACCTTTGTGTTATTACAGAGAGCGCAAAACACTGAAAAAATACATGTTGGGTATCTGTACCAAATTCCAGCTACTGGTATCAGTTAAACCGTGAAGAGTACCCAAAACTGTTGCAAATTAAGTTTTCACAAACATGGAATTGGCTTTGGTGTTTGGATGCATGACAAATAACACAGACAAAAATCAAAGAATATTAATAGAGGATCAAAACAAAACAACAAAAAAGTGTAAAAAGAATACTATGAAAAATAAGTACAATATATGTTTTAAAATAAAAGAGCTGCACAGTTTAATTAATTGTAGTTTTGTGCAGGAGTGTGCTAAATATTGACCAGACAAAACTTTTGTACATGTTAAATATAAAAAGAACATGTGTAACACAGTACACAGAGATAGTAGACAAAAGATGTGTGATGATGTAACGCACACATTTTAGCTTTGTTTCTAACTGATGTGCTAAATAAATGATCACAATATGCATATAACCAAAATATATGACATTTTAACCTCATCATGAGGGCGAGCTGACCATCAGGTGGCCATCAGCATCTTTGGATTTGTGAATGTGGAAGGAAAAGCAAGCTGAGCAAAGTGTGCCCCCTTGTGGATTTATGAAGAACAGCTATAAAACAGTGACTGTAAAAACACTTCTTTGGAGATTAAACCACAAAAACCACAAAAGATTCTACATCTAAACCATCTAACTATCCATACTATAATTATTTGAGATGAAGTGCTTGTGTACTGTCGACACTCACCGACCAGCGTCATGGATGAAGTCTCTGACTTCTCAAAAATCACCTGACTGTTTCCCAGCAACAAGCCGATCTCAATCTGAGCAGAAAAACAATGAAGATGTAAATCATTCAGGACACAGTACGATGGGTTCGTTACCTTACTCAACGCAGTGTTCCTTAAAATCAATTATTTCCATGCTATAGATAAAAGCCTTTAATGGTACAGAACATTATGAACATCGTGGGACAGTGACAGATGGTTCTCCAGATACCTTTGGTTTCTTGTTAGAGCCACGTTCTCCCCTCAGGATGCTGGGGTCCATGGCCTCAATATCCTTTATCAGCAGGCCAAACAGCTTATCACAGAAACTAAACACCAGCTAGAAAACAAAACACACACAGACAGCAAGGTGAGATTCATGAAATAAGGACAGAAAAAAATCTTATAATTACACCAAACAAATGGAGCATGGCTGGAAAATGACAGGACACGTTAAAATGACTAAATTTAACAAAAGCAAAACAATTGAAACACTCCATTTCACTGGTCTTTCTTCGTTCTTTCGTTCATTCTCTTATAAACTTATTATTTAAATAGCAATGTCAGTAAGTCCCCTAACTTTTAAAATAAATTCAGAGCGTGTCCAGTTTTTATGAATGTTCAGACTGGCACTTTAATGACTCTGAAGAGCACCTGCTGGCCGACGCTGAAGGCCTGGTTGTTGAAGTGCTGGATGAACTCGCTGGCCATGTTGTCCGAGTCGTAGGGGTTGCTGTCCACACTCTTCTTCTGCAGGAAGTCAATTTCCACTGTCATGGTGCTTATGCACTGTTTGGACTTGTCGAACTTGTAGTTTGTTACTATGGAGGAGTAAAAAAAAATGACAGGTGGTGAGGTCAGACAGCAAGATCTGGATTACCTCTGATAGGACTGATAGTTCTCCTCGAAGCCTAGCAACTCAAAAAGTTGGCCAATCGCACTGTTTCTCCTGCACATCCTCATGAGAATTTATCTTCTTCCTCCCTTTGCAGTGCTGTCTAATTAAAATTAAAGCTGCCTTAATTGATCTTTGTGGCCACTTGGGGGGAAGAGGATCGAGCTGAAAGCACAACTACTGACATATTATCAGCTTTTAAAGTTGTTTTGCAAAGAGCTGTCTTTGTACACACTCAGCAGACACAGAGCAAGTTTAGGATTCAGTTGGAGTTAGCTCTGCACCAACTCTTGAGAAAGTATTTAGCTTTTTAAATGTTATGCCGCATTTCCACTGCATGGTGCAACACGCCTCTATTAATCTCAACTCATTCATGTTTGGTTTTCCATCAGCAAAAGTTGTGGACAGTACTTGGTCCTTTCTTCGGTACTACATCAGTCAAGCTCCAAGATCAGAGAGATCATCACAAGTGCACCATCCCCTTTTTATTTTATCTATAACTTAGTACAGAACGATTATCAATAAATTATCACTTTGTCTTCATCTTAAAGGGAAACTTCGCCCATTTTCAAAATTCATACACGCTATTCCTCTGGTCTAAGACGGCGCAAAAACATGTCACAGGGTATAAAGTCTGGAGCTGCACCACAGACACTGAAAGTTGAAAGACGCTCTAGATCAGTGGTTCCCAACTGGTGGGTCGCAGTCTAAAAGTGGGTCTCGGGTCCATTCTGAATGGACGGCAAGTGACTCGCAAATGTTTGTAAAAAACACACTTTATTTTTAAGTATGGTGAATTCCAGGCACAGAGCTTTTATTTTGAATTGCTGTTTCCTGATGTAGAGTGTGTGACTGATTCTTCAGGTGATTATAAACTAATGAAAACATAGTTATGAATATTATATTCCCTTTCTGCCCCTAAATCCTACACACTGGACCTTTCTTTTTCTTATTTTGCACTATGAATGAATATTACACACATTGTAAAGTATTGTGTTTTATGTCTCCATCTGATGGTGGGCCATCATGATAAGAGTATGCATGTATAATATGATGTTAAATCCACTTAGTATCACTAAAATTAGGTGGAGAAAAAAGTGGATATCAGCCAAATGAGCTGTCACATATCGGCATATTGGATATCAGCAAAAAATACAAATTGTGTGTCCCTACTTCACAGTTGTTATAATACAAGCTTGAGTGAATAAAGTCACAACAATGAAAGCAGTAACAACACTTGCAGCAATCAACATCCACACAAATGCAGTACCCAGTTTCAGCCAGCAAATGTCGCCATTTCTGACTGTTTAAAATGCTTTGAAACCGTGAACCATTTTCAACACTGCTGCTTCACCGTGATCGAGTGCTTCAGAAATCTCTGTTTCCCCCATTACCACTGAATATCTCACACAGCTCTATCATCTACACTATCTCTGACATTTATGGTCTGATTATGTTCAATTAGACGCCAACAAAACAGCAGGGTCTAAGCTCATTAGTACATTCAGAGTGATTAACAAATCAATTAACGCTTTGTTAGCAGGCTGTTATAATCAAACATTGATTCCTCTCATCCTTTAGTGTGAAAAAACAAAATCAGCAACACAACAGGCAGTTCCTGAATCTGACATGATTTGTGGTGCCCTTTTTAAATTGTCTGAATGTCTTCAAACTGCGGCAAATGTCTCATTATGGAAATGAGATTTACTGTAAATGGCTCTCCGCCAGATTGGCATGATAATTCCACCGCTGTCAGGTAATTACCAAAATTACATCCACAATACTGCTGCATTATTCATATCACAATTACCAGGAGACGCTGCTAAAACCACTCGATCCATTACAGGACTTAATGCTCAGATATTCTAATATGGTCTAGACAAAAGGACACTGAGTACTTCTTTGATCAGATAATAAAAATAGTATTTCATTGGTTTTATCACAGGCTCTTTTACTGGTAATAACCATTGTTAATATCTGGTTTAACCTCTTCTACTCCACCCTCCCTACCATTAACCCAATATTGTCTTTTTAGGGGGGAGAGGGGATCGTAAGGGGGAAATAGCAGGGCAATAGTATCTGCCATATAGTAGTGGCATAAATTATTTGAAAGCTGGGAACCTGACGATTAATTTGAAGTTTGAGGTCAAGTTTTCTAACCTAAAAATTCTGTAATAAACATTGTGTTATATTTGGGTGTCTATTCAAACTTTTAAGGTTTAGAGTGTATAGTGGCTGAGGACATTATGATGAAGTGTATGATGACTATTTGAACTATTTGAATGTTTTTTGGATCTTTGAATGTTTTTGGATGTTTTTTGCTGTTTAATATTGAAAGGAGTGGTCCTATCTATTTTTGTATATGTATTATACATCCCTTTAAAAATGGCGTCCTAGATGTATATCTCATGTCTGAAGAGCGTTTGGCTCAAAACGTCACACACAGTATTTTTGGGATGTGCTAAATAAATGCACGTGAACCGGGAGCATCAAGTGTGCAGACTATCCTTCTTAACAGCTTGCATGTATTAAATAAGGAATGTGACACTTCTCTAGTAATCGCCTGCTCGTTCCTCACCACTTTAGACTTGGTCTAAAAGGTCTTAAACCTTATTTTAAACACTGGTTTTACTCTCTTAAGACTCAGTTTTATGCAGTTTAATCCAGAATTTGACCGCTGTTTCAAACCTAATTTTAACCCAGTTTTTATTCTTACAGAATCCTGGCTTTGCTCTTTTTTTTCCAAGACCATGTCAAGAAAGATTAAGATATCATGAGGCTTTCTCACTCAGTGGATTATATTTTCATTCCTCCCTTTTTACTCCTGATATGCCGACAGTATCATAATAGCGCCCATCATTTCGGGCACCACTTGGCCTCAGGGAGCTGAGAAAAAATATTTTTTTATCAAAGAACAGGTCTTCACTTTCTCTGGATGCTGGCCAGCCTCTGAGAGATGTGCAGTGACGCCACCCACCCATATTGTTATACTGTCTCTCCCTGCGCCGGGTAAATCACGCTCCCTCCACCCACCATGACACCTAAATAATAGCTAAACCCCCTAACCCCACGTATAATTAGTAACGTGTAGGATATGACCATCAGAAGTCAGCACAGGGAGATGTTTCTCTGGCAGAGAGAAAGACCGCAGCCTTTAAAGTCAGTCACATGTAAGTTGCATGAATCCTTCAAAGTCTGAGCGGTGGGTTTGATGTCTGGTGTTTCCACTGTGGCGAGGTGTCTGTGACTGAAAAGGCGTTCAGTGATAAAAAGAGAACGACTGTCAAGAACTGCTAATCAATAGATGACAAATTGATGGCAGTCATCACAAAAGGCTGAAAGGACGTCGTAGAACAATGCGCGTGTGCAGCCTGTAGATACATGTGAGGCACGGCCAACCTGTTACCAATAGCAACCAGGAACATAAATTAACTTTACCTGTAGACATCTGGGTAAGTTATTATTGTTGTTTACTGAATTGTTATAGTTATATTGTTACATTTTGCCAGAGCATCAGTGGACCTTTAGCTGCTCTTGCCATGCCAGGTTTTGTTTGGTTTAGTCTTTGTCTTCTCCGCCCTGGCACGTGAGCCGGTAACAGGCAATGAGATACAGACGTTGCCCTCAGGCGGACTGATTTTCTTTCATTAAATTTTGTTTGTTTGGTTTTTTAACCTGCCTGCTTCCCCCACTAATTACCACTCGCTCAGGTTAAACCCAGTCAGACAGTTAAGGCAGGCTTCAGGTGTGCTGTGGTTGATCTGTTTGCAGTGAAGACAGTAATGTGTGGAACGGTGTTAGCACTTCGAGTGCAAGACCTATTGACTGCAGTGTACACTGGTGTGACACTGGAACTGAAACCTTGCCTTGTTTCTTATGCTAGAGACCTGTAGTGGGTGCAACATATAGAAATGTACCAGTCTTATGCTATACAGTAAACATGAAGCTTACCTTCAACCTCTTGTCCAATCGACAGGCCGGCCCATTTTCTCTGTAAAGAGGCGAAAGCAAGCAAATGATTTTGTTTTATGTCTCATCATTTCATTTTGTATTAGGACACATTATGGCAATGGAAAAAATCAAACTGGTTACCATTTACCATTTATAAGACAATTACATTCTAATTAACAACACTACAAGTTTCAGAGACATCAGTGCAACGTTCCTCTGCAACGTGGTCTTATTTCACAACACTTCTCTACACTGAAATGCAAACGTAAGATCTTTATTTAAAACATACTTTGAAGTCAGTTGACAACTTTTGTACACAAGCTGTGTTTTTGAGATGGCAACCAAAAATGGCTTCCATATCAAATATGAGTCTATCAGTCAATGGATAATTGAATTCTTGTTGTAAAATAAGACCGTCTTGAGGAGGTTACAGTAGTACCTGTGTAACGTTGTGGCTGCCATAAAGACGGAGGAAGAGCAGGCAGAGACAGGCAAGCAAAAAAGGAAAAAGCAGTAACAGACAGATTGAGACAAACAAAGAGGTCCATGCAAAGAGCCCAGACACACAAGACAGCATCATGTCTTATCATAGTGGAGGTCACATACAGCTATTGAGGTTAAAAACACATATGTGATGTTTTCAGAAAAAAGTGTTCACTGGTGCTTTGGAAAGGAAAATTACCCATTGAGTAAAAGTATTAGACAGAAAAAGTAGGTATAGAATTATTTTATGTTATTAGGAACATCAAGCATTGAAGAACACTGGTTAGCTTCATACGCCAAAAGACAAATTTTTATTTATTTTGTCTCACAACAATCACTCTGGATGACATCTGCAGAGAACAGTTTAGCAGCGAAGCACAGCCACCGTCAGGCGACACAGTAATCATTGAGAACAAGTGGCAGGCGACATTCTGCCCTTACACAGTGAAACCTACCTGTGGCAGGCTGAAGGCGATGGTCCCGGCGTTTACACTGGGATGCTTCTTCAAGGTGAACACAAACTTGTGGGCTAAATTGCGCACAGTCACATGCCTGCATGGAGACGAATGACAGGAGACAGAGAGAGGGATTACGGTCGTGAGGTACAGAAAGAAAGAGTCAACCCGGATGTTACTGTTCTTCCAAAGATAATCCCACTCACTGTTCAAACTGTTGCTCCTTCTCATTGATGACGGCACAGTTGGTCAACGACAGTTCGTCTGTCGGGCAACGAGCCGCTTGCATAATCTGAAAAGGAAACGGAGAAAAATGTAAACAACAGACGTGTTTCCATCCAACTGTCGAAATGAATAAGACATTTGAATTAGACGCATTTCCGTCAACTGGTTTGAAGTTGATAAAAGAGGTTCTGCAAACATAGTTTTCTGAGGTTGGCGGTATAGGCTAAGAAAGCGTTGACACTGGCACAATCTTGAGAAATTCCAAGTGGGATAAACCCGACTATAGCCTCAAGCTTGTTGGCCCTGCTCTGGAACAGAGTTAGCTCCGAGTTTGCAAGAGTTATCCCCTGAAAATTGACTTAACCCAGGGTTAAAAGCTGCCGGTGTGTAACAGGGCTAAGTAAACGACTGAATTTTAGAATGTTGACAGAAGTTAGGTGTGAATTGTAGGTTAATCCTGGGTTAACTATATGTGTGTGAAAATGGGCTAAGTTCGCCCAGGGTCGACTCTAAGGATAGCCTTGGGCTTAAAGACGAGAAGTAGAGGTTGCAAACCAGAAACAAAACAAGTCGCCTTGGCCATCGAACTCATCTTCGAGAGAAAAATGGAGAGAGGTCTTTGGAAATTTGTTTCAGTTCATGTGAGCTGAATGTTTGCCCATCCATCCATCCGTCCGTTCATCCATCCATCCATCCGTCCGTCCGTCCGTCCGTCCATCCATCCATCCATCCATCCATTCATCCATCCATCCATCCATCCGTCCATCCGTCCATCTTCATCTGCTTATCCAGGGCAAGGTCGCGGGGGCAGCGGGTCAAACAAAGCACCTCAAATGTCCCTCTTCCCAGGCCAGATGAGATATAATCCCTCCAGCGTGTTCTGGGTCTGCCCCGGGGCCTCCTACCAGTGGGACGTGCCCGGAACACCTCTAACGGGAGGCACCCAGGAGGATCCTGATCACCTGACCCCTTTCAATGCGAAGGAGCAGCAGCTCTGCTCCGAGCTCCCTATATCTAAGACTAAGCCCAGCCACCCCACGGAGGAAACTCCTTTCAGCATCTTGTATCCACGATCTCATTCTTTCAGTCACTACTCAGAGCTCATGACCATAGGTGAGGGTTGGGACGTAGATGGACCAGTAAAACCAAAGCTTCACCTTCCGGCTCAGCGCCTTAGGTATACAGATAATGTTCATGTACAGCACATGACCTGCTCGTGTCACAGCTGACACACTGTGATAGCCAATATTGTGGACTGTTCTGGATAATAATTCACAGTGTTTACAGTCTGTATAGATGGATCTCAACACAATTGAACATCCACAGAGAAAGGAAGATTGTGTAGATCGGCACTGTCGTGGTTTTGCTCCCACTCCCCTTTACCATGAGAACGTGCTCACATAGCCACCATTACATGCATGTTGCTCTGGTGATCTCTTTACACTGACACTCTCTAGACCTTCAGCACACAGGAAACTGCCGCTGATGCTCCTTAAATTCTGACTTTATTCTATGTTTAAATGTCAAGTGTCAACTCAGCTTCCTCTGTCCATAACAACCACTGAGGCAGTCTGTCTGTGGTGATGTAACAGCTTTCATTGGCACTGCTGAAAAGGTTAACATCCACTGTACTTTGTTTCAGTGGAGGGTGAATAAATGTGAATTAAAGTACTGTCAAACACACAAAAGGTGCAGACAGAGCAGTGCTGCAGAGGTCCCTGTTGTGTCTACTGTACAACGCAATGGACTGCAGTGATCGTCCATACTGTGGAACAATTGGATCTGAGACATTCAACACTGCTCGGGTAGAGACACCATTATGTGCTGTACACAGTGGACTTATTGGATTCATATTGATTTTTTTTTTAAGTTAGCCCTGCTTAGCCTTCCTAACTTATGAAGATTAGATCCTTCATGTTTATAGCCAGTCATGTCTCAGGTTTTAAATCCCACGATAAAGTTAAGCAAGATCCTATTTCATGCCCTCTTTACGTCAGTCAGACAGTCATTACAAAATCATGCTATGCAGCTAGACATTGCTCCAACCTACATTAGCTTTATTTTAAATCCTTGTGCAATTCCTTAATTTTCCAAAGATACTGAGTATTTAAGGCTGAAATTTTAGCAAAGTGTGTATCAACTAATGCACAAGACATCCAAAATATTTCCATTTGATGGAAAGTTGCAGCCATAAAACAGAGTCTTAGGTTTGAATATTTAACTCAGGGTAGACATCATATAGGCTGACTTGTGATGAGCTAGACACAGAATATATAAGATGCTGTCAGGAAGGGCTGACCCAAACTGAATGTGCATTTGGCCATGTCGTCGAGCTAGTTTTCAGTCAAGTAGCTGTCGATTAGTCACGAGCGAGAAACAGCACTTCAAAATAAAAGCTCTGTGCCAGAAATTTACTATACTTTAAAATAAATCAGGTTTTTTACATAGTTGAGATGTTCACGAGTCACTTGTGGTCCATTCAGAATGAACCTGTGACCCATCAGTTGGAAACCAATGTTTCAAAATATATATTGCTTATATACATTAGCCTACTCCTGAAATCCCAAACAGCCCGTAAATTAGGAAATAGTAATCCAACATAATTCATTATGTATCAACATTAATTATTCTTCCCGAACATACAAGAATTTTGGGTTACAATATTTTCATTCTTTTCAATGATTTTTAAAGTACGAATAAGTCCAGACCCAGTTTTTGTTATACTGGGGGTATCAGAAAACTGAAGAAAACTACAGAATGCACAGCACCATCTCTTGTTTTGGCAGAAAACAGATGTACCTACATCTTAGATAACAACACTGACTAATACCCTCCACCTGGAGAGGATCCGAAATAACCTTAATAACAGACCGAAAGATTTTCAAAGGATTTCGAAACAGAAGGAGCAATCAGTTAAGGTGCACTGTGCAAGCAGTTTAATATCCACATGTGGCACCGGATGGGGAAGCCTGGGACTGGGGGGGTGTTTTTTTTGTTTGCTGTTGTTTGTTTTTTGTGTTTTTTCTTCCTTGCACGGTTTGTGTAGTACCTAAAATGAGGCTGTTCCTACTCCATGCAGGTCTGTATGACTACTTTGCACGTACTTCACAATAGAAATATAAAAACGTTAATTATTCTAGTTTTTTTGACCCCGACTCGCTCTCATCTAATGTTAGTCACCCGCAACTCAGCACTTCTGAAACTGGAACATCCTCACCACATGTGACAGGTTTACGGATATGCTAGCAAGATGTCAGAAAAGTCAAACATCTGGCATACTATCAAAGTTCGCAAAGGTGACACCCAAACAGTTAAGTGCCACAAATGCCAGAGGAAACTGGTGTATCACAAATCCACAACAAGCTTGGAAAATCACCTGATTCAGTAACTGTTTAGCTGTCCTGCACATTATTCTTCTTTCTCGCTGTTATTTATGACTAATGTTACTGTGAACTGCATGCTAACAAAGTGGGTAATTGTCAGGTTATTTTAGGTGCATCAACTGAAAACTGATGCTTCAAAAAAGTCAGACTTATGCCCTCCTCTCAAAACCCCCAACTCCCAGTCGAAGCTTCGATTAATTGCAGATATTTCTAAGTACAGCTTTGATGCCCTAAAGCTGATTTTCAGGACAGTCCTGCATCATGCAGTATAAAAGATGGTAGTTTTAACAACCTTAAAGCTACTTAAGGGGAAATGGGAGAGGTTAAGTGGATGTTAGGGGCTTAAACATCATTAGAGGGCAGCTGCAGCTCATCTACGTCTGCTCACTGCATTAGTGATGTACGTCCACTGCCTCACACTGAGCTACTCGACAGACAGCAGCAAATCATCATGGGACTGTTGCACAAGTCTTTGATAACAATCTGACCTAGAGTATAAGCTGCTCGCTGGGTGAATCAGCAAGCATCTCAACAACTACGGTGAAGCAAGCAACTTCATCATCCACTGTGATGAAATGTTCAGTTAAGCATAGCCTTTATTTGGCTTCAACAGTTACACTGTACAATGTACACAACATAAAAGAAATCACACAACCTGTAACTGTTCAGTGTCAACCTGCTCTACGATTACAAATATTAGAATTTAGCAGTAGATATGAGCCCATGGGTAAATGTAACCTTGTAAGGCTGACAGGAATCAAGTACGCTTAACAAATAAATCTGGAATTAAACGGTGACAACAACAGGTCATGATGCAGGGCAGTGACTAGTATAAAGGCTATCGCTTTAGTTTCCCCGCCATGCATAATGCAATGTATATGTCATGTCACATGTCAAAAGATTCCTCATACTCAGAAGATCAACTTTAAAAACCGACAAATACAGATATACTTCAAAAGACAATAATTCAATATGAGTATCTGCTGGGATACTTTCAACCCAGTCATGCAAAGCTATAACAAAAGCCCGGTCTAATTAAGCCCTTCTAAGAAAAAGGCAATCAACCTTTCATTCAAATAACCTAATTAATTTGCAGAAACCCAAAAGAGAATCACTTTCTGACCTACATTTCGAAAACATTAAACTTTGCCTACTTCAAGCATTTCACTATCCACACTAACCTGAACTCCAGGGATTTTTTTTTGGCCACTTGCATATAATACTTCCTGCTGCAGAATGTCGGCTGACAAAAAACCTCACAGCGAAATACAGAAATCTAGAGGGCAGTAAATGAAACTTAAACAGCAGTCAAATAGCTGTCCAAGGTTCCTCTTAGAGCTGCACAATAAAGCTAAATATCATTGAAATCACAGGAGCTGTAATTTTTTGATAAAACTAAAACGTGTCGCAACATACGGTTATAAATGATGCATTGAGGTGCTAGAGAGATGATTTGAATAACAACAAAATAGACACTACAGACGATCTTGTGATGGGATCAGTCCAGCCAGACGCTCATGCTAATAGCACAGAATATCTAAAGTATTTCCTACGCACCACAGATTGTGTAAAGGACATTCCTTGCATTGTTTCCATCTAATCAGCTCAAATGTAAAAGGTAAAGAAGGTACAGAAAAGTCGCAGGATCTGGAGGATCATATGATCAGGGTCAGCTCTCTTATTATAGTATCCACAGGGGAAAACTGTTGCTCTGACATACATATTAAATAGCAAGAAAGATGAAACCCAACGTGCATAATTGTACTAAGTTACTAGTTTATTAGGTACATCTGATTATACTAATGCAGTCTAATACAACAGCCTTCCATGACGGTTACAATGTTCAGGTAATGTTGAAATTGTCATTTTGGAGACTGGTGCATGGTGCTGTTTATTGTATTGAGTTCACCTTTTTTAGACTGCCCTCAGTGCTAAAGATGGGGGGACAAAATATTAGAAACACCTCTCGGTATTGTGCACCATTGAATAAACTATAAAACATTAAAATGCAATAAAGTTAATTTTTAACCTTCGTTACAGTAGCTTGACTAAAATAACCTTCACTCAAGGTCCACTTACTACCATTATTCCTCTATTTCATCAGCTGAGGAAAACAAATTTGACATTAACAGCTCAGAAAAAAGTTACTGGACCTTGAGTTTTTCGTCAAACTGCTGAAACTAGTATTAACAAAAACTGAAGTGACAAAAACTGGAAAGACGGCAGAGGAGATACCTGCACACCGATACAACTGGGCTGGGCAGCCATAAAAAAAGGTTCACAGGCAGAGATCGATGCAAAACAAAAACAAAGTCAATTTATTTAGAACATCTGTGTACAAAAAGACGGGTGCTAAAAGTGCAAAAAATAATATAAAGTGATTAAAACAGTAGCAAACATTTCAGTCCTTGACTATCATCAGTGCTACTGAAAAAAAAGTCAATAATTCATTGGCGACAGCTTCTCAAACATTAATATTTACTGTTTGTATTACCCTTCTGTGACATTACACTAATTATTTTTTGATTTTGGACTATTGCTCGGACAAAACAAGTTACCTAGAGAAGCCACCTTGGGCTCTGGGAAACTGTGATGGACATTTTCCACTATTTTCTGACATTTTATAAACAAAATGATTAGTGGAGAAAATGAGTGCGGCCATAATAACCTCCAGGAAGGTATGACTGCAATAGTTTACTTTCATCTAGGCGTATCCAACGAACTGAAAACTGTGTGTCTTTGTAAACAGCTGCTTTTATAGTACAAAGGAGCACAGATATGAGGTAAACAGAAAATGTTCATGTACAGAGCTCGTGTCACAGTTGGGACAGTTGTGGGTAATAATTCAGTGTCTACATTTGTTCAATGAATGGATGTCAACACGACTGAACATCTACAGAGAAAGGAAGGCTGCGTAGGTTGACACTCCCACTCTTTATCATGAGAATTGCTATAGTGATCTCTTTACACTGATAAAAACTTCAACACAGGAAACATAAAATATTGGCTCCAGCTTCTCATACATGAATATCTACTGTTTTTATTAGCCTTATGTGATATAAAACTGATTATATTTGGATTTTAGGCTAGTGCTCAGATAAAACAAGTTACCTAGAGAAGTCACACTGGCCTCTGGAAACAGTGATGGACATTATTCACCATTTTCAGCCATAATAACCTCCATGAAGGAGGTTTGTCTTACACTGCTGCAGTTTTACATTCAACTGACAACTGTGTGTCTTTGTTTACATTGCAGCTACCTGAAAATGGCGACTGATGCAAAGAACTAACTGAGCTTTTAACATCAGCCCAGTTTATCTGCCAGTTCATCTTGTTCCTTCTTCATTCACTTCCTTCCTGACACTTAACAGAGAGCCATCATTGATTTAGCATTTCACAGCAGGAGCTACTGTTATAGCTCTTAGCAACACTTTATATTGAAGCCAACAACACAGTTGATTGTGCAATTCAGGAAGCGAAAACACCCAAGCTGTTGTACATAATGATAATTTACACTCAGAGCAGTGACAACACTACATGCTAGCAGTGGTCATAAGATACTCCACTCGTCTTCCGGGCTGCCGACGAAGTTTTGAATGACACCTGATTCTGCCAAACAGGCTAGTGCTGTGTTGGCTCACTTTACGTGTTTAAAAAAAGCCTCCAGTCCTTCAAAGTACGCGTTAGGTTTAATATTCAGTGTTGTCTGTTCGTTGTGTGTTAAAAATATGATATTAAGCTCAGAGAAACTCACCCGGCTGCTCATCTTTGTGTGTTTTCTAACCAGCGTCCAAGTGCAACTCAGCAGAAACGCTCCGCTGACAGAACAACTGCAGAAATGAGAACGTGACGTGCGCAGAGGCGGGATCACACGAGACGTCATCACGCACAAGCCGCGTAGCAGGAAGTGCGGGGGGAACTTCCCCTGACCACATGTCGATTTTAAATTTCTGTTTCCAACTCACTTTCGTTACGTAAATACCGCTGCATGTATTTCTATTACCTCATAAGTATATGATTTCAAACAAAATGAAAGAGTTATTATTTAAGATTGTTCACAGATACTATCCCACAAAAGCAAACATAATGTAACTAGCAAATATACTTTTTGTGGTTGTGAGGAGGAAACCATTGAACATGTAGTTTTAGATTGTTTTCATGTTACTTCTTTTTACTTTTATTTACAGAAATATTTATCCAACATTTTGAAAAAACACATTATGCTAAGTAAATCTGATATACTACTCATAGTTAATAATTCTACTCTGTCCTCTGATGAAACATACATCATACATTTAATTAACATCCTAGCTAAATATTACATACATAAAATGATCTGGCATAAAAAAATACCCTCCTTTAAAAATTTTGAAAATATAGACCTGAAAACTTAAAACTTAAAACCAGTAAGTTAAGTAAAACTATTAGATTATTTAAACAATTCAAACTTATTATTAAGCAGATCCTTAATGTGTTTTCCCCCTTTTTTTCTCTGACATAGATCTATGAATTTATTTACTTTTTGTATGTTTTTTTGTTTTTGTTTGTTTTCTCTGTTTTCTAAATATTTACTTATGTACTGACAATTCTGTGATGATTTGTACTGTTACAATATCAATAAAATTAAAAAAATAAATAAAAAAATTCAGTTTAGTTTCCAGAGTGGGTTCGCTCCTTTCTGTTTTGTTTTTTATTGATTATAAATGTTTTGTTTTTGTTTACTTTTGATTAGTTTAAGAACTGGTTTTATTTTTTCCTTTTGTAATAAGACTTAAAGGGAAACTACGCCCATTTTCAAATTCATACATGTTATTTCTTTGGTTTAAAGGGAAATTTCGGTTTATTTCAACGTGTCTCCTATCGTCCTAAATTTGTTTCAAGTGACTAGTGACATAAAAATAATAGTTTTGAGAGATTTCGGGCACGGTATAAAATCGCTGCTTGTTTTCGGCTGCGCTTTGGAAAGCAGAGCTAAATGGTAAACAAACATGGCAGCACACGGGTAAGGTAAGACAACACGTTTACATGTTGTTTTCTATATGTTCTCTAACATTTATCCTCACGATATGAGGTGATCTTTGTGGAAAAAAGCTTGTTTAGTGGACTAACTTTGCACTTGAAGTTTGCCCTTTCACTTACGTTTCAACAGGTCTGATGCTACTATGCGCCCCGGCTGTATCTAGGCTAACGGCTAACATGCTGACTATTATTTTTATGTCACTAGTCACTTGAAACAAATTTAGGACAAGAGGAGACAGGTTGAAATAAACAGAAATTTTCCTTAAAGACAGTCCACAAATATTAGTGAACATGAGCAACTGTCTCCTGGATTAAGGCCACAGTGCTAAAACTCAAATGTATGATGTCACAGGGTGTAAAGTCTGGGGCTGCCCCGCAGACAATGAATGGTAAAAGATGTTCTAGATGACACTGTGAGCACTGAGGGGATTATTCTGAGTGTATGTTTGTTTTCTGTTTCAGAACTGAGAAAACACCACAGCAGAATAAAGCTCATTTGGATTTTTGACTATTGCTCGGGCAAAACAAATTATCCAGATAAGCCATCTTGGGTTTATGGGAAACTGTGATGGACATTTTTCACTATTTTCTGACATTTTATAAACAAAATTGTTAATTTGGATATAGTAAAGAAAACAAACATTCTGTGGGTCCATAAAAGCACTTTCCCATTCATCATCTGTGCAGCTCCAGACTTCATACCCCATGACAGGGGTGTCCACACTTTTTGAATATGGGCCAGATTAGATAATATGAAAATACCTGGGGGCCAGCTGATTCTTGTAACATACAAATGGAACAAATACAACAGTTTTAAACTCTCACCGTGACACCGTGCTTGTATGGGGTGGCTCTTACTGTGAGGAGAAACTGAGCTTAAATCAATTTTCAAATTAATAATACTTAAAATAATAATTATTACAAATATTAAAATTACAAATGTAAAAAAAACTTTTTTTTACTTGTTTTTTGTGTCTGAGAAATCCAGAATGAGCAGGACGATTAAAATTATGTGATTAAATTAACTTATCTCAAAATCAGATAAAGTTCTTTGAAAAATGTTTAAAATTAAGAGCCACTTGTATATTTAATATGAATCTGTATCAGAACCAAATAGTCTGTTGATTTTTAAAGAACGAAGCCTGTGGATGACTGAGATCTATGATTTAACTTTTCTAAAATGTAACATCCCAGTATAATAGATAGATAAGCAAAGTAAAATCTTTATTTTGGATGCTAAAAGATCACAGTGAAAGGCTTCAGAAATACTGAGACATTAAATCTTTTTAAAAAAATCTCTGAATATTTGAAGTTTTGAAGTCTTTGGCACAGGCGTGACAGCTACATGCTTGACATGACATGCTTGTGCTTCTCTATGTGCTGTTAGAAGTACTGAGAGGAAAAGAAGAAAGAGGTTTGTTGCACTTGTTTGAACACTGTGGTGTAAAGAAAACTGTTATAACTGGGAAAAGGGTTGTAGAAATAAATTTACTGATGTGGGTCACACATGCCCTTGTGATAAACTTTGCCATTTACACTGTAAAAAACTGTTAAAACCTAAGACGATTGAGTAGTTGTCATGCTGTTTGTGTAAAAATCAAAATAAAAGACAATCCAAAACTGTCCATTGAACTGATTTAATGCCCTTGTGAGTTTTTTTTCCAAATAGTGACAAATATAGCAGCAGGAGGAAGAGACTCTTGGGTGAATTCTGAATTTCATCGCTTCAACATTTGTATTTTTGAGGCGGTAATTTTAGATTGGTTTCTGACTGCTTGGACACCTTCCCTTTGACTTGTCTGGTTACATTTTCTGGGTCACACTCCCATTCTTGAGTGCATTTCAAAAGACACATGTAAATCCCATCTCCTCACCCTCGTACTGTAAAACAAACATCATAGCTGAGCGCTCCAATGAAAAGTTACCACGTCAAATTACCATCAGCAATTTGTTTTTTTTTGCAAGAGACAAGACAAAATCCTTAAAATACAAAATATTTATTTTGAAAATGTCTTTATAAGAGTAAAACAAAAACGAAAAAATAAATCAAAACCAAATCAAAACCATACAAATTGTTTGGTTACTAGCATACCACACTAGTGCTAGGAACTAACAATGGAGAATTGCTCACTCAGGGGTAACTCACAGACGCTCAGAGGCGATGAATACATCTCCACCTCTGCCCTCCGATTTCATATTGCACCCAAACACTGAGGCAAACAGAAGCGCCGAAAAAGTGGCACTAGTGGTGAAATGGCATCCTGTCTGTTCGATAAGCTTCCATAACCAGGGTGGGCAGACATGTGGCAACCATCTGATTTTCTTTTTCTTTTTTTTTTAAAACAAAAACACAAAACCAAAAACAAATAAAGTGAGTTTAATACATATCTGAAATACAGTGGGGACTTAAATGTTGGCATCGATATGGTGAGGAACAAAAATTAGGAGTTAGGGGGAGCTCTTCGACCAAAATTCAGTATCCCAAGGAGTATCCCAACCTTCCAAAAACTGAACAGTGTGCTTCTGAAAGATATGGACAAGAAGAAGGAGAAAGCCTCGTGTCTGCGTACGCGGTTAGCAGCAGAGTCCGAGGCCGCAGAGGTCAATGTTGCACCTTTGAGGTTGCAGTGGAGTCAGCTTGGTAAGCCCGACCTTATAGCAGATATAAACATATATGTATTCTTAAACCTTTTTAATCTTTTATTGTGGTTGTACAATATTCCCTGATGGCCTGATTTGGCCGCTGAGTGTTATACAGAATCCTGAAGAGATATCAAAATTAAAGAGGAAAAAAAACAAAAAAACAAACAAGAGAAGTGATGAAATTGTCCATTGAGGGAAACGAGGGGAGTTTGATGGGGGAATCCTGTTTGTTGCAGTTTGTGGGACTGGTTGTCGCTCTCCCTTGTCCCCTTCTTAAAATGTTATACACGCTGGTCAAACACACACAGTTCCTCCATCGCACTGCCGTGGCAATCTGCTCTGAGGAGGGAGGAAAAGACATTTAGTTGAGACTAAAGAAAGAGCGCAAGAGCCATGCTTCTCCTCTAACTGAAATATTATTACCATGTTTACCTATGTCAGCTTCTTGGCTTTGTTGTAAAGTGAATCCACGACTTTGCTCATGTTCTGAATTGTTTCCAAGGCTGCTTCGTATGTTTTGTCCACTGGGGGCTCCTCGAATATGATCAAGACACCTTCACCTTGGTCAAGGATCCCTGCACAAGAATGTGTCACAAGAATATATTAGAGTACACTGAAGACTCCTGCTCTGTACTGCGGCATATTACGGCTACTGAAGGTTACCAAAAAAAATGCTTTTCTGGGAATAAAGTAGTACATTTACAAGGGAACATTTTGTTCCATAATTCTCTGAGATTAAAGAGACAAATTTACGAGACATAAACCTTTTTGTTTTCGAGGAACCACATCGCTTCACTCTACAAGGTTAAATCAACCTCATCACACTACAAACACTGCCGGCAAACAGGGAATCCCAGCAAGCACTGAAAATTCAAAGACCCTTGTTTGAACTTCTTATCAACACGTCCTGTTGTGGTTCAAAAATGGTTTCAAATAGAAAAATGTGACAATGTCAGAGATGCTGTGTGGCCACAAGCTTGACGGCCTTCCTGGGTTTTCTAGCTACATCAAAACATGCTACACCGCGACATTATATTGTCACCACATCCCCCCAAAAATAAAACCAGGATATTGATTTTAGGCCCAGCCCTAGTTAACAGTCATCCACTGTGATTGAGTACCTATATATTTCTGTGGGGGGGTTTTTCTTGCAAATTTATGACTTCATAATCTCAGAGTATATTCAATTTTTTTTGTTTCGAAATTTGTGATTTGTCAGTAAATTCACAATTTTAATCTCAGACGATATAATTTATCTGGCAATTATGTGTTTTTCTCCTAGTATTACACTAGGTGGGTGGGTGCGTCTGAATGTCTGTATGTTTCTGTTTATTTAACTAATATGCCGTGGTAGCTCTGCCTGTGACGTGAATTATCATTTGACTTTTAGGATAAGACAACTCCAATTACCGTGAAACTTTTTGTCCAGAATCATCTGTGATAATTTCCTCTCAACATCCCCCTATGAAGAACAAGAAAAGACATGAATAAGAAAAACCCACATTTTCAGAGATATAAATGACAATTTTAACACTCAGAAAAAAACATGTATGCAAATATACATACCTTTGACAGTTTGATTAGACCTGATATGTGTGCTATCTGAAAACAGAAGGACAAGCAAATACAGGAACCATTAATTTCTTTGTTAAATAGGTGACATAAAGACTGATATAAAAATAAATAAATAATACGGGACAGAATACATGATTATAGCACCATTATCACTGAGCATTTAACAGCAGGTAAGAAACAACTGTGAGAAAAGTAGGGCTGCATATAGTGCAAGAAAAATCATGTGCACACTCTGGCAATAGTTGGAGTAAAACCTATTCTGTCTGAACACGGTTGGAACAGAGTCGACTGCCAAAATCTTCCCACATTGTGAGATAACAATACTTATTTAGTTCTGCTCTTCATCCCACTGTACTATTTATTCTCCATATTTCTGTAATTTATACATTTAGTTGTACAAGATTGTTCGTATTTATATCTATATTGTCCTATGTCCACAATAACTGTTAAACTGCTCACAGTGTAGACCGCCACAACACCCAACATGGGAGAAAAGCTTATGGTTTGATTCTGCTCTTTTTATTCGTAATTCCACTTTTCCCTGTGTCTACATTCATACTATGCAGTGGGCTGTATTTTGTGTAATTTGTGTTAACACTTTGGGCCGAGAGGAATTAAATTTTGTTTCCATACACTCTGTATGTGTCTTTGCACAAAGTTAGAAGAATATAAAGACAATGACGAGACACAAAGAAATGTTAAGACCTGATAATAATTGGAGAAGGTTTAATTGTATAATTCTATGGTGATACGTTTCCTTTGTAAAGCTGGGTCCGTACCTGTACTCTGGAAAATGGTTCAATGACTCGGATGAGGTTTTGTTCCAGCAGGTTGTCGTACAGCTTGGCCAGGTGAGTGTTGATAATGGGATCGTCCCTCAGTTCTGCTCTGTACTCTGTTAGGGCCTGTAACATGCACAACTTTGACTTCAAAAACTTAAAATACATCAACGAGGAAGCAATATGAGTAGACGCATACTTCAAAACTTTTTTGCCATCATCGTATCAGCAGGTATAATCATCCAAACTAAAAGTCAAGGTGCTTCAGTTAATTTCTGTGTGCTGCACGTATCCCAGCCGGCATAAGAAGCAGTTGGTGAAGAAAAACAAGACCCAAAAGGCTAAATGGGGGTTAATCTGCATAAAAATCCATTTACACAGATTTGATGGAATTCTCACCTTTTCAAAGTCTGCTAATGATCTGTTCTTGCAGGCCTGGGCTACACATTTCAGTGCATCTGTCTGGATGGGTAAAAACCAAAAAACATAAATGTCATTCTGCAGAAACCAGTTCAATTAAACTGTTTACCTGCACAAACTAGATGCAGTAAGCACAGCAAAGTTCATTTCATTTAAAAAGATCAGACAAAAACAGAACTAACCACATAAAAGAGAACCTGTGGGCTACTTCCCAAAATCCACTGAAAATAAAATACTTTTAACATTGACTAGAGGCAGAAACTTTTATAAAGTGTTTCAGGAGAATACAGCAGCTTGTATTTATCACATTATAGGATTTATCTTTAATCCTTCTTTTTTTTGTAACAGCAGCAACATTCAGGAAAAATAACTGTTGCTTACAGTTAAAACTGAAAACATCACTGCCATGAGCAGGAAAATGTGTACTTGCCTGTCTGCCGGCATATCGCAGGCCCAGTTTACCACTGATCAGGGCTTGAACCTCCTCTGGTCTGAAACAGAACAGAGAGACATATAATAATATTCATGATTCAAACGTACCATGTGGACGTGAAACTTTCACCCAGCTCAGTGTCATTTAGTGTTGGCAGATGAATAGTGTTTGGCTTCCCCCCCTTTGCCACGAGCACCTGGAGCTCCCCGCTCATTTGCCGGCGGAGGTCTGACAGCTGATGCGTCTGACTTTAGCTAGCGGAATGGTGTGAAGCCAAACACTGTTCATCTGCAATGACACAGAGCTGGTTGAAAATGGGCAGTTTTCCCTTTAAGTATTGCACGTAGAGTTTTAAGCACGACTCACAGGTTGAGGACAATTTTGCACAGAAGCATGTATTTGAGTGCTGTGATGGCTCTCGGGCTGTCGATGGAGTCGTAGCCCTCGAAGGCCTCAAAGAAGTAGGAGTAGGCCGTCTTCCAGTCCTTCTCCTCTGCTGCGTGGATGATCCCTGTAGCAGAGATGACACAGCGTGATAGTTACCATCTACGGCAGAGGAGGTTCATACAGTTTTGCAAAAAGTATTCCAGGTGGACATTTAATTTAATCTAGCGACCCTATATCCACACCCCCTGCCTTTGGACAATGTCACCTCTCATAAAGGATATCTTTTTTGAATCTTAAGTGCAGCTGGCAGGAAAGTATTACTTTGTCTATTACACTGCAACAGGACAAGATTGTGAAAAGATGGGAAAGTTGCATCGTGTATATTACACCTGCACACGCTTTGATTGTTTAAGGTAAATTTTTGTCTTTCAATTTCTATGATTTTCTTCTCCTTTTTATGTAATCACAGTATCATGAAGACACAACCCAACATTCTGGTTCTATTCACCGAGTTCAGTTTTATTCTTTGTATTTGTTTTCTATGTTCATACCTCTAGCAATAATGACTTTACTGGGCTTTTTTTTGCATCTCCATTATCTACTTTAACTCACTTTATTGCCACCTTCTGTTATAATAGTTTTACAGAAGGCTCAGAAAGATAAGGCTATGAAACCCTGTGAGGGTGATTAAGTTGTCCGCTTGGACCTTGGTAACTCAACTCAACTCAAAAAAAGGGGGAATTTTTTAAAAAAGGATTTGATTATAACTATGATCAGATTAATAGAAAAAAAACACACCAGTTAAGAACATCACACTCTTTTTAATACAAGATAAGGTAGCATGAAAAGCATTAGCTAGTGTGTAATATCATCAAATAATAACACTGACACTTAGAATTTGACTTTGAACTTTGCACACTTATTTCAGACTTGCTTGGCGCCCCCCAGTGGTAGAATCAAAAAGTGACAATGAGGCATCCAACAAGGACTGTCTCATCTTTTCTATGAGAAGAATCTGAAGGATGCTGTATTTAAATTTTAAAAAATCCACATTTAAACATCACACATTTGTAAAGGTTTTTTGTGTGCCTTTTTCTGTCTGTATTTGACAGAACAGTTGCCGTGTGAAACCCGCAGCCACCTCAGAAATGAGACAACCCCAGCATGTGGTGAGCCACTGGGCAACCCAACAGCCCACATTTTTGGCTTTACTCACTGTATTTCAGCAAAGCAATCTATGAACTACTTAAGGTAGACATATTGTGATTGCAAGCACATGTCACAATAAATACACAAGTCTCTGGGACACTTAATGGACTGTTGTCAATATCATGTTAAACTTGTGATTTTCCTACTGTGACAAGTCAAAATTAAACTAATAAAAATTAATATGCTATTACCAAATGTGTGGTACATCTTGTTTTACCCTACCAAAGTACCAGATGATTACATTTTGCTTGTGATTGTAACAATACAATTAATTCTGTGACTGCTAAATTCTCAGTTTTCCGGATGTGATACATCCTACCAATCCGCTCCCGCTCACAAAAACCAAACCACTTTAGTCCAGGTAGTCTTTGGAAGTGAGAATGCTGAACACAAACTGACCTGACTGCATGTCCAGAGCTGCCTGGAGCTTTGGAGGACAGTAAATGGCGTTGGCGGTGGTCCTGGCTGAGGTGAGGGCTGCGCGGGCCTTGGGCAGGTTACTGAGAGCATGGTACGTCTTACTTTCCAGCAACTGCACCTCTACCAGAAGAGCTTTGTCATCCATCTTTTTCAGCTCCTGGAGCAACTGGGAGCCTGAGGGAAAGAGGATGAACGCGAGTTAATGTCATGCACATTAGCTGTTGCAATAACTTTGTACAACACTCAGTAAACAGCTCAGGGTAAGTGTATAGTCCTGATATGTGCTGCTGTGCTTCCTCCTCTCATTTTAAGTGAAAACATGTCTAACTGCTTTGAAAACCCTCTTTTATAAGCTACTGAATGTTCTGACATGGACTAAATGATTTTTTTTTGTGTTTCTTGGTGGACTAGAAATCATCTGTGTAGAGTGCCACATAGCAATGATTGCCTTTCGGTAAAGTCTCTAAGGCAGGAGACAGATGCTGCCGTTCAGCACAAGATAAAAATGTTGTGTCTCTAAACACTCACCAAGCGCCAAGGCCTCCTGGTATCTTTTGGTGTCAAAATAGAGTGAGATCAGCCGTGCCTGAAAGAAGAGAGAGTGCTGTTAGACAAGCAGAGAGCAGCTGTGCCAATCTGATGCCTTGTACAAAAGCTGCAACATGTATCATGGACCTGAAAGACAGAAACACTACCAGGATACAACAAAAATCAAAAGACAGGAAGCCCCAGCATGGGTTTCTGTTTCAGGGTTTTTGGACATTTGCTAATTACTTAACATTTCAATAACTGTAACGAACATATTAAAATTTCCATTCTCAAACTTTGCAGGATACTTCCAGCCACATTTTCCAATTTATCCTTTTCATTGCCAACACATTTTCCTTCTAGATATATGTGCACGAAATTAAGACAGAAACGTTTGCACAAAGTTTAGATTCCTGTAAATGTAATTGTCAGGCACCGTGTACAAAACACATTAATTTCATACAAAGAGAAGAGATGCATTGTACCAGCTACTAGCTAATTTCCCTCAGGTCCCTGGGCAGGTAGAAACGAACAAAAACCTGCTGTTTGGGCGTACTGCTTTGTTTTAATCATGCTTTACACACCAAAAAAAGAATTCACTGACATTTTGGCCCACATGGTGGAACAGACGTGTTTTAGCTAGCCTTACAGCCCTTCAAAAAGTCAATCATTATGAAGCAATTCATGACAAACACTAACAGCAAGATGTTGAAATGCCACTCACACCCTTTTTGGAAGAACATGCTAAATTACAGACAGTTTCTACATTTCTCAGAATTACTTCTTACAGGAAAAGCCACAGAGAGGAGGTAAACCAACTGTTCTCAAAGGTGGAACTTCACACCAACATGTCTAAGTGATAATAATTCTACTCCAAATGCAGCAGTCTGAAGTTGCATTACATTATCGCTGTTGAGGCTACTACTGGAAGACAAACATGTTTGTTAAATGGTGGAAAAAAATAAAAATTTGGCTTGTGTTTCTAGAGACCTGAGTGCTCTGGATCGATTAAAAACTTCCTTACATATCTGAGCATGATGTCACGTTGTCTACAGAGCTATGAGGAATGTATTTGTATCAGCGCCTGTTTCTCAAAACATGAAGACTTCTGTCTTAGCCTGGGCTCATGGTACGCACACAGTGCTATTAACAAAGGTTCATCTTTTTACTCCTATCACATTACCCATAATGTGTGTCCTAAGGGCAATTCACTGCCTGTCTGAGGAGCGTCCCTCTTCTCAGCTTTCACTCATTCGCACATGCCACACTTTCATTACATAGTTTTCCTCTCCACAGTACTAATACAAAATCTTGTTGATCCTGTAATTTGTAATTCAGCCAAAAAGCTCTAGATATTCCTGGCTGTGAGTGTGAACCTGCTGGCAGTCATTTGTCTACGAAGCCCATTTTGGCTGCCACAGCAGGATGATGTCATCATGGATGGCAGTGTGTAGTGGCTGTTTTAGTGTCTCTCGTTGGCACTTTCTTCAGGCAAAGTTTACAACTTTGTGTCATCACATTTATCAAGTTTCCTGTCTTCATTTGGTTGAAGCTCAAGGTAATGCCACAGTGGCTGTGTTGCGTACCTAAAAACAACCAAACGCTTCATCATAATCTGTTTGAAATCACAGCGTCTCCCACGCCATGAGTCAGGACATGTTAAATTTGATCCCTCCCACAGCTGCTACTAATGTTAGGGATATCTCTTTTGTTTTCACTATTATTAACCCAAGTGTTGTATGACGAATACATCCTATGCTTCTACCTCATCAGCAATCAAGGTGTCAAACATAATGCAAATACTAAACCTCAAACAGCATAACTGGTACACTACAGGTTCATGCAAAAACCTCTGATAGCTTGATAACCTTTGCCTACACAGTGTCGTTAAACTCAGCATCAAACTCCTTATTTGCAGTTCTCCAGTGAGGTTCTCCTGAAGATATTACAATGGTTTATGTTCCATTTGAGGTGTTATATTTCATGATATCCAATTGTGTACTGCAGTTATCCTCCACATTATACATGAGCCATTTCCGGCTGAAGGGGTGACGGTGGCCAGATGGAAAATTTTGCCCTCTTGTCAGATTCTAGCAGCGAGGCACGCTGATACTGCAATGACTTTTGGTAAAATTGATTAAGTTACATGTATGCCTTTTGATAGCACCCACAAGTTTACTCCAGACCTCCTTACCTCCAGAGCCTGTCGTAGGAAGGTCCTCTTCTCGGCCTTGGCCCACTCAATGCATTCAAGACACAGCTCAACCTCCTGCCCCGTTGCTGCCTCCATGTCAAGAAAGAGGTCCAGCAGAGAGCGGACCAGCCGGGCCGCCTTGGCCTTGCTGATGGAAATCAGAAAAGGCCTCACAAACTTCAGCAGACCCCCTAGTTCTGGAGACAGCCACAAAAAGAAAAAACAAATATTATAAAAAATGCAAACATAACCTTAATTTATTTCATTAGGTTTTCTGTTGGCTCAGTTGGAAAGTAAGACACAGAATTAAAGTTTGACCATTACCAGCAGCCTGTCCTGTCTTGGCCAGGAGTGTCCCCAGCTCCAGGATGCTCTGTTCTTTAACCCTGACAGCTTCCTCATCGTTCTCTTGGACATCTCTCCTCACTGTTAAAGAAAAGCAGCAAGTTGACACTGTAAAGCACTTTACTTGTTTTATTATTCACTTGATGCAACTTGTAAATTTTAAAACAGTGTGTGCGCCAAAGTGAGACACTCATTTAATCAGTGTGAGTCCTGGACTTTTTAAGCTTTGGAAACCACCATCTGACTTCATCTTGTTTTATGGTGTTTGGTGTCACATGATGTGTTTTTATTTACATCCTCTCAGTATTACTCAATATTAGGTACAGAGTAGACACAAATCTTACAAATATACATGCAACTAAAAATTAGTTTTATCTACACATTTTTAAAATCTGTAACAGTGGTGTAGTTGTAGTTGATCAGGTGGTAGATAGGTAGGTTACCCACTGGGAAGTGTGTATGCTGTCCTACACACATACATATACATATTCCAAAGGCTTTTTTGGTTGATGGGTGGAAATCCTGTAAATGGTAAGAAAAAGCAGTCTGCTACACTATTGTCTGTAAGAAAAACAGTAAAAAATGGAGATCACAATGCTCCTGAGCCCAATTTATTTTCTTAAAATAGCTTCCAATGTCTGAGCAACAGTCACAACCCCAAAAATGCTGTTCTCATAATTACATCGAGGCAGAGAGAAGCAGGAAATCCTCACATTTAAGGTGGAGTCAAGGAAAAGTTTGTCACTTTGTTTAATAAATAGCTGCCAGAATTAAAGCACCTTTTCTCTGTTAAAATGTTAATAAATCAATTTACCTTATTTACCTCACTAGTAGGAACTAAATCAATGTTTTGTCACGACATTTCTAGTTGGAGCCGGACAGCTTGACAGCTAGTGGGCTGTAGTGACAAGGCAATTTAAGGACAGTGGTGCCAATAGGAAATGTAAGACCTGTTTACAGTACATCGTAATGCTATTTTAATACGCTCTGGTTTCCGCAAAAAATAAACACACACGCGAACCAAGGCCAATTAGTAATACGTGTCCTGTTAATTACAACATAATGTAGTGGTTAATTTCGCTGTGGCGAGGAAACACCTTTCACTGTGTTCATGATTTTGGTTAAAGGCGTTTGACAACAAGCTAAAGACGTTAGCCCAGCAGCAATCATGCTAACATGACAGTCTTGGCGGAGCTAACGGCAGCTAGCTGACAAACTGTGGACAATGACCCAGCGACACATGACACAGCTACAGAGCCGAAACACAACATTACTGATAACTACTGACATATTTCACGCCCGGGCCTACAGTTAGCATAGCTGCTAGCTCGCTAACATCCACTAGCAGCTGCCGTTACACACCGCTCAGCAGTGAGTCAGCACGGCACACCGCCGGCTCCTGCTATTGAGCGCCGCTAGCTAGCACGCTAGCGTCACCCGCTAACACTGACCGAGAAATGGCAAATTAATGTGGCCGAAGGTGAAGTGTCCGCCTGCAAAGCTCCGCCGAGCACCTACCTATTGAATGGAGGATGTCGATAGAGGCGTTGCGGTCCGTGCTGATGAGAGACTGGGCTCTCTGGAACTCAACCACTGCTGCAGCCGCCATCTTCCTTATTCAAATGCTGCTTGAATGAAAATTACGTGCGCGGACTACGTTACTTTGCGTGGGTGACGTCAGCGCGTGGCTTGCATGTCGGGATTTAGAGGCATGTGCGGGAAATGTAGTTCTATGGAAAAATGGGTCGTCGACATGCAGCAGAGGGCCTCGCGCCTGCGCATTTGATTCATAGGTGTGTTTACCTGTAACTGATGCAACTCTGCTGCTAATCAGGCTCCTGTCTTTATGGGATGGAGGAGAATATAGATTTATCCTAGTGGGAGATATTTAATGCAGTTTTACTCATGGAAGAGAACGTATTAAAACATAATTTGGACCTGGGAAATATAGATAATGTACCAAGAAATTTGCTTTTAATATTCTTAAAAAATAAATCATTAACTGGTATGTACTGTAGTCCTGATAAAATAAAAATAAAAATATAAAATAAAATAAATGTGGCCAAAAACGTTACAACCAACTACACATTTTTTAGGCTCATATGAATCACTTGGTCTCCTGTTTTAAAGTAGGTTAATAATCACGACGCACACATGCCAGGCCAATACCAGTATTTTGTGCCAAATTTTAATAGTTTTCATGAGAATGGGACAAAATTCAGTTTATCTTGTGTTAATATACGAACTCAAGCATATAAAACAGCAGCGTATTTCAGCAATACACAATAATTCTCCCAGGAAACCACAGTCTAATATAAATAAATCAATAAAAATCATATTAGGCAAGCTCTTTCTGTATTTTTAATAGGTAATGAAAGAGCTATTTTTTTTAGCCTGTCTTTCAATTTTTATTAATGCATTTTTATTTTATATTATTCAATTTTATTTTATTTTATTTTATTTATTTCATTTGATTTTATTCCATCAACTTTTATTTACGGCTTCCCTCCCACCACTTTATAGCTTGTTGTAATTTTCTGGTCTTGCAAAATGCTTTTATTGTAGTTTGTTTTATTCTTTTTTTTTTGTCTATGTAAAGCACTTTGGGTTGCATGTTTGGACGAAAGGTGCCATATTTATAAAGTTGAGTTAATCTATCCTAACATGGTCCAAATCTAGCCAGGTTTTTGAATTAAAGCCTCAACGAAACAAAATAATACTTAAACAATAAATGGAAAATACAATTTAAAAAACTGACATATTTTCATGCATTTATATCTTAATGTGTGTGGTCTTTAAGAGGGATCTCCATCATATTAATAAATGACACCCAACACCGAATAAAGCAGCAATATCTGCTCAAATTGCAAAATGATGCATTGGTCTGATCATATTTCTTAATGGAGCACCACAGCTACAGGCGAGCCCCCACTAGAGGACTGTATAGGAACATATAGAGTGCATGAGATCACTGTGAAAGCCTACACGAGATTAAAGTAGGACAATGTAATACAAATATCTGATATTCAGTGAGAACTTGCAGAATAGAACTCACCAATCAACTCACTTCATGCGTAAGTGCTTTTATATAAAAGGCGTTGATTGGATTATATTGGTGTTATGAAGACAAACATCTTCGGGGTTCACCGGGTTCAGTTTGCACGAGCGCCTGCTGTGTGTGGCTATAGGCGGAGTTGTTTCCCAGCAGAGACAGCAGCGCGCACAGAGCGCAGAGCGGCGCCACCACCGCCTTTGCGTCAACCATCCTCACACAGTCAACTGACACAACACAACATCAGCCCTCGCAGCATCCGCATCTCACGGCCAGGAGGACCAGGAGCACATCTTCACCCGAGCATCCATTCCACAACTGCCCACCATCGTCTGCGCACCGCCGACACCAGGCGTGTTCATCCACGGCTCGCTCTCCTGCCTCGGATCGGATTATTTTTGTCTTTGTCGCATTTTATATTCTCGGAGATGGTTTTGTGTTTTCATCGCGTCTTGTGAGGAAAAAAAAAACACACTGAAGACGCGGAGCATCATCCTTACAGCGCAGTTATAGCCTCATCTGGTGAGTCTCTCTCGTTTTTGGATCATATTGGTGCTAAAAGCGCAGCAGTATAGTCTGTGCAGATTTGTGCATGCAATAAAACACATAATGCGCAGCTTTATTTCATGAAACAATATGATTATACATTAAAATAAAAAGGGATGTGAAGTTACAGGCAGGTAAATGCACCCACACATTAAGAGATATTAACAAAGAAAAGCAAAAGATGAGTGTTTTCTTCATTTCTAAGCCACCGCCTATGATGGCCAGCGTTTTCATTTCGACGCAGACGCTCAGCTTCAGCACCACGGAGAGCACCCGATGTACACAACTCCTTATCACACAGCAAGGAGCCCCAATAACACGCTGATATCCCACCCCAGCCAGGCCACAATAAAAGCTCATGTTTTGGAATTTCTCCACACTTGACGGATCGGATTGATAACAGGGTGATGGAATGAAGCAGCCCTGGATGCTGCGCAAGAGAGTCTTTGGTATGTGTGTGTGCACACTGTGGGCACTGCAGCGGGGATGAAAACATGTCGTGCAAAGAAAGACAGAATCACACATCTCTTTGTTTGTGTAGTTTTAATGGAGGCAAATGGAGGTAAAGCCTCGGATGTGCGCGTTAATGTGCCGAATCACGCATCAAACGCGACCTTCACCTGTTTTTAAGGTGTTTACGTTTCTGTCTTCCATTTTAGTGAGAGGGGTGGCGCGTGGTTCACTCTGACTCGTCGGCCATTGCCAATGAAATATGGACCTCTCATAAGAAAATGCTTATGAATGTACTATATATGATCCGTTTGATGTGGAGAAGAATTCATGCACAATCCCTCATGTTATTATGTTGCTCTGTAATGTACTGCAGATGATTATTGTCTTACAGTTTCACAGTAAAAGGTTTAGGAAGCAGAGAAGAGGGATCTGTACTGTTTGAATTAATTATCTATAGGCTGATCCTTTCCACTACTTACTGAGTCAGATCAATACTGCTAATAAGCCTGAGGTGCAGTCAGATAAAGCATGCACACATTCACCAGAACATCACTGTGATATCATCTGATGTAAGATGAGATTGAATGAATTCGGGTTGCTATTTGTGATATTATGGATAATGTAAAGGTAGTTAATGCTCCACCAATTATTTTTCTGATTATTGATCTCTTCTGCTTGCAGCAGTGGCCATCAGGAGACAGAGAGCTGAGATCTAGTCGAGGTGATCGTTATCCCCTCTGAGAGCTGCCCACAGGACAATTCTCTCCCAGGCTTTAGATGCCCAGCGGCAGCCTGTAGCCAGGGACTCCCAGCTCCCAGACGCACAGAGGCTTTGAGCCCCTCAGGATCTCCCCTGGCAGACCCTCTTCTGACCCAGCGCGGCTGAAGCCCCTGGACGCCTCCCCCCAGTCACCATGGGAACCGTGCTGTCTTTGTCACCCAGCTACCGAAAGGCGGCTCTCTTTGAGGATGGGCCGGCCACCGTGGGCCACTACACAGCTGTCCAGAACAGCAAGAACGCCAAAGACAAGAACCTGAAGCGCCACTCGCTCATCAACGTGCTCCCGTGGAAGCGGATTGTAGCGGTGTCAGCTAAGAAGAAAGGCTCCAAGAAGGTGCAGCCCAACGGCACCTACCAGAACAATGTCACCCACCTGAACAATGAGAACCTGAAGAAGTCGCAGTCATGCGCCAACCTGTCCACCTTCACCCAGGATCAGAGCACCCCGGCTCTCACCAAGAGCTCCAACAACACAGCATCGTCCGTCAAGAAGGCCCCTCTGACCAACTCCAATGTGGCCCCAGGGACCCCTAAGAGAGTGATCGTCCAGGCCTCTACCAGTGAGCTGCTGCGCTGCCTCGGGGAGTTTCTGTGCCGGCGTTGCTACCGGCTGAAACACCTGTCACCCACTGACCCAGTGCTGTGGCTGCGCAGCGTGGACCGCTCCCTGTTGCTGCAGGGCTGGCAGGACCAGGGCTTCATCACCCCTGCAAACGTGGTCTTTGTCTACATGCTGTGCCGCGACGTGGTCTCCTCCGAGGTGGCCACGGAGCACGAGCTGCAGGCCGTGCTGCTCACCTGCCTCTACCTGTCTTACTCCTACATGGGCAACGAGATCTCCTACCCTCTCAAGCCCTTCTTAGTGGAGAGCTCCAAGGAGACCTTCTGGGACCGCTGCCTGTCCATCATCAACCTGATGAGCGCCAAGATGCTCCAGATCAACTCCGACCCGCACTACTTCACTCAGGTGTTCGCGGACCTGAAGAACGAGAGCCAGAAGGAGGAGGAGAGGAGCCGCCTGCTCATTGGCCTGGACCGGTGAGGGGGATGCTGGGGGGGAGCAGAGGGGTCAGGGGAGGTGGGGCATACTCCAGTCTGGCATTTTGACGAGTTTGAAATATTATTTGTGATGCTATTTATTTATTATTGTCCAAACTGAAGTGGGACTAGGACGATTAGGAAGTATTTGACATTTGTTTATACTTTGAAGACTTTGAATTTTCAACCTTGGAGGGAGGGAGGGAGGGAGGGAGGGAGGGGAGGGGGTTGGTTTTCAAAGATTTAAAATGTTGGCATTGTGTTTGAGGGATAACAGTTGCAATGGTCACCTAAAAGTGGGATTTAAAAAGCGAGAGCACTCTTTTTGCCTCTTGAGGAGATGTGATGATCAAGGCCAAATTCTATTTTCAAACAAGCAAAGGATGGATTTTCTGTCAACCTGAGAATGAAAGCTTTTTTTGACAACAACAACAAGAAAAAAAAAATGCCAGACTTGGGTAAATCCTTTGCTAACGTACAGATATATATCTATATGAAATACTGAAAATCTTAAAAAAAAAAAAAAAAAAAGTTCAGACACATTAGGAAAGGAAGCGTACATCTACAGCAATGAATGTGGAGAGGACTGAGGCTGCGGCAGCCTAACCAGTGACCTTCTGACTGTTTGACGATGTGATGTGCACTGCCTACTGCAGGAGGGTGAGGGCCATCGCCTGACTGGCTGACTTCATGCATCACGGATGAACAGGCACCTCCAGCTGCAAACCCCGGCTCTTTGGGATGCCGTCACCACGTCCCTTCCATTAATACGGATACCACTGGACATTTTTTTGCTGCGATGCATATCTGAAAGAACAGCAGGGGCCATCAATGCTGGATCCATATTTTTGTGGGGTTCTGTTTGTGGCTCTGCAGCAGGACTCAAGGGGAGAGCGGATGGACAATAAGCAAACATTGTGGGACTTTTGATCAGGAGGACAACAGCCAGAGGACGTGTGGCTGATGATGAGTGGTCATACTGTGTGTTCAGAAAGACCTACTTTATTTTCATCTAGACAAAAAAATAAAACAAGTTAATGGATGTTTTACTCCCCAGAGGCTTACACCTATGGAGGCTTATTTATTGCTTTTCTGGAACAAGTTTTCTTTGATTTCTTTCTTTTTTTACTTAGAAATGTAATGTTTTGCACGTGTGCCATGCAATTTTTTTCCGGGAGGGAAGGAACAACTATTACTTTTCTTCTTTTTACTTGATTTGTAAACCAACTGCATCTGCATTAGAGAATGCTGTGAACAAAGTGACACTAGTTTATTTAGCTATGCTTGCTAAAATAGGCTATTTGTTTACCAGGGAAAAATTCTTTTTGTACTTTTTGTCGATTTTTTGGAATGATGTTTGATTTCGTGCTTATGATTCAGCGTAGAAAATGTTTAAAAAAACCAAAAAACAGTGCCATATCTTCGATGAAAATCCCACAGGTCTGAGAACACTCTGAAATACTGTACTGTTTGTCCAGCTGTTTGGTGAATGGTGGGATGGATTTTCATTTACTACTAACTACTTACTGACACCTAATTTATTGCCATTTACGTATTTATTTAGGCACATTTAATGTAAATGAGAGATCGTTGATGACGAGAGTAAAAGGGAAGGACACGAGGAGGGGCTTCGCTGGTGTAGCAGGTGTGCTTATCTTTGGTGGGAATGAAGATTGATCTGGTTTATGCAAACGAATGTTGCAGGAATTTATCGACGAGTACCTAATTAAAAAGCCAATGTTAAATCTGACCATCACCAAAGTGACATCATCAAGGACACCTTGACAGAACAAGGCATCCCTGACCTTTTACTTAAAGGTCCAGTGTGTAGGATTTAGTGGCATCTAGTGGGGAACTATGGTGACTGATGCGAAAACGCTTGGTTTGTCCGTTCTGGGCTACTGTAGAACAACATGGCGGACTCCTTGGAGGAGGACTTGCCTGCTCAGCCTTGCTTCCAATGTTTCCTAGTGGCCACTTGCGGTATTGCAGTGAAAATATTCCCTGCAGCTCAAAAAGTGTTCTCTCCGTCGACCACCATTATAAAAGAGACGTTTAGGACACAAGCTCACAAATGACTCTTTTTATTATGATCTTTTGATTCATGGAGGTTTTATATTTGCAAAAATTTCCTGGAGTCGAGAAAAATAGTAGAAAAATCTGTGACGTCATCACAAAGTCTATGAGCCGAGCAGGAACTCATGAGCGGAGTCAGCAGGAAAAACAGTGCTGTGCATTTTCAGTGGGACGCATATTACACCAGAAAGCTAGATACTTTTTAGGTGTATGCACCCAGTATCTAGGTATTATTGTACATCTATGGGACCCGCTCCTTTTGTAGATATAAAAGGCCTATCCCATAACAAAAACACAATAATTCTTATTTTCAGGTGACTTTAAACTAATCAAACATTATTAATATCATATACCGCACCTGCCAATGGAAGCCCCTAAATCCTACAAACTGGACCTTTAAGAAAATGCCCTTAAAAAACATCTTTTTGCCCGGAAACGCCGGCCTGCACGAACCCAACCTGCTGCCCCACATATCAGACAGAGAAAGCACACACACACTTTTCTAGGGTAATAGATTATTTCAATGACACTGGTTCAGCATCGCTGCAGGAAAAAAAGCACAGCTTTACCTTCAGGATAATCCATCAGCATCACCTCTGTGTAAATCAAATGTGAGGTGACATCACATTCATCGAGGGGCTGCAGGAGACGAGGCGACCTCCACAGGAATAATCACATTTTCAATCATAGACTAAAACGCCGCGCTGCAGTGTGCGACGACACGACAACCAAAACAGAAAGCATGCAGAACAGTTGTGTCTTTTTTTTTGTTACAGAGGAGAATAGCTTCTCTCTCCGCAATGTGTGCAGTTACTGGAGAAGCTACAGTATTTCCATCCAGAAATGTATGAGAATTTTACTGGTTTTCACATCTCATCTCAATGTAGAAAATACCTTACACTCTCTTTCTTTAGCAGTGTTCTGAAAATCTGTGTAATGGGCTGGTGGTGCCAACAAAAGGCTTCTGTCAAAGCTGTTCCCGGAGAATGGAAAACCTCTCCGCTGCTGTGTTAGCGTGAATCTGAGATAAATGAGCAGCTCGCAACCTGCGGCCTCCTCCGCTGTGGGATTGTGGCTGCCATGTGGAGTTGAGAAAGTTCATTTGGTGTGTTTGTACTGGCACAATAGGGGGACACGCACTTTGGATGGGTTTCTGCTCTGGCAGGAAGTAAAGCAGGGCATTGAGGTTAAAAGGGCCTCATGAAGAGACCCCGAATCTTTTTCTCTCTGTCCACTTTCCCCCCCGACTCACTTGAAATGTGCCATTTCTTTTCCACTTTGCATCATTGAGTAGTTGTTTGAGAAAATACTTTCAAAAGCTTATACAATATGAAAAAAGACTCAAGTGATAGTTAAAGATTTCTGTCAAATTCTTTTCTGTATCTTGTTGCGTACTTTGTAGATAAAAAAAAAAAACGAAACAGTGGTTAAGAACTTCAAAAAGGGAGGCATTCGATGGCTGCATGTGTGCGCGAATGTGTGCGTGAGTGTGTGTGTGAATGACAGCGTTTTATTTGTACAGAAGAATGTGTGACATGTTTTCTTATAGACATGGAGCATACACCAACCACACTGGTACCAGGACTTGGTTTTCCCTCGGCGGGGTGAGGGAGGGGTGTCGATGCTGTTCGATAAAAATGTTCTTTTTGTTTTGAAAAAGACAAAAAAGCTGTTACTGTAATTGAAACTTTTTTTCAGTTAGTTTCTGCTTACTTTAATTTATTTTTGTACTGTGATGGAAAAATAAAATGCACTGATCGTTCAAGGTGGCCGCTTGTCTTTTTGTGCCTCCAGCTGTGGACTGATGAGCCCTCGTTTAGTCTAAATCTGACCTTTGCAAACACAAGATGTGACATTTAACATTATTAGTAACACACAGGGTGCTTTTCATAATGCTAATGTGTGTCCTTACTTCTCTCACTCACATCATTTCTTCGTGTCTTAGCGAGGAAGAGAAGAAGAGCCGACTCGCCAAATGAGAAATTTTTGGTTCTGTCGCGTCAGTTAGTGTGCAAACGTGCAAGTGCGGCATTTTTACGCCATGCCACTTCTGCATAGGATACATCTGTTTCCTTGGCTCCTCCAGAAGCCTCCTCGCTCCTCGTTTCATCTCCTCGTCGTGTATTTAAGGGATTGGAAGATCCTCCATCATGGCGGAGGGGGAATGATTTCCAGGTCGTGGAAGCAAAAGTTAGGATAATGAAAAGCACCCACAGTCTGATCTGTTGGCTACAGGAGCTTGATGGTTAACCTGGGGTTTTGGGGCCTTGCTCAAGGGCACCTTCGTGGCGGTAATGAGGGAGGAGGCAAGTGTTGCTCTTTCTCTTTCTCCACCCAGATTCATCCCCAGTCTGGGGATCGAACATCACCGAACGTCACCTCTGGGACGGCTGTTGGTCATTACTCATAGGGTTGGTGGTTTGATGTCAAAGTTTCCTTGAGCAATGACACTGAACCCCAGATTGCGTCGGGGAAACAAACCTAAACTTTGATAGATCGTGAACATGGAACGTCCAGTGGCCGAGTGGTTAAGATACATACTACACAACTGCCATGTATCTAATTCAATTTGCTGGTTTTATTGTTCAGGCCATTACATGCCCATTATCAGGAGTGATAAGCATCAGAGATATGGATTAGAAGGGGCCTGCCACACCTACTATTAGGTTCAGAAAGCCATTATCAGTCTTTGATGAGAGCAAAGGAGGTCAGATGAGTTAGCATAAAGAGTAATAACATCCTCAACCATGACTTTTGTTTCTCTAAACCTAACCTGACCTTGAAGACATGAGGAAAGTGAAACCTAGAAAATAGTAACGGCCATTGAGTGGGCTGATAATAGCCTTTCAGCTTAAGGCTAATTCACACTACACGATTTGCACCCTGATTTTGTGTCGCAGAGATTATCGTAATCTTTTGAGTGTTCAAACATGGCGACGTGCTTTTCTGTCAGCGGGAGTCTCGCCAACTGCGCGCCCAAAAGAAGTGACGAATATATAGAGAAAGGTGACGTTTAGAGAGCAAGCCCAAATAAGCAACTCCACTTTAGAAACAAGCCCAAAATCACGGCTACTAAGCGGACCTCCTCACATTTCTTCCGTCCGCCTGCGTGCTGACATGGGACGTATCCCGCCTCTCGTTTGCTGACGCTCTTTGTCATCGTGTCAGACTTCTCCAGTTTTCTAGCATGCCAGACATCCAGGCCCAGTCGCAGACGAGGGGGCAACTTGCTCGTAGGCTTGTTCACACACGAGGACTCGTCGTGGCAGACTATCTGCCGACTCACCTTCGACCCAAGGTGGCTCTCAAGATCATCCACGACGTCAAAATTGAAAATCGTGTAATGTGAGCTAGTCTTGAACAAGAGTGGCACACCTCTTCTAACCAATATCAAAAAACCCTTTCCCTTTAGAAAAGAAACCCCGTAACACCTGCTAACATATCGGCTCCAGCTCTGATCGGCTTCAGTCAGCAGTGATGGAAATACAACACCCAGGTGGATGCGCTAACTTTAGTCCTTTTACCAGTGTGATGCAATGATGGGCCGCCACAATTTACCTTGCATCTTTACCTTGCAAGCAGGGCTTAGATATCGTTCAAAATTTAGTGGATACAAATCACTTCATATGAAAACCCTTTTCAGAGCCTTCATTTGAGTTCAGTCGATTTTGTTTGCATTTGTACTCTTCACACTTGGAACAACAGAAACTGGGGGTGGCAACCATTTGTCATGAATTTCAGCGGTCTGTATTTCCTGCAATTTGAAAAACAAAATAATCTTTGGCTCTCTGCTGGCTTACAAATGACTCATGTTGGTGGGAGGCTGGTCCTTTGCAGTCGGTAGGTTATTGTTTACTGTGACAATAAATGTGTGTTGACGTCCCTCCTAGAGTTAACCCAAATAGATGTGCACACCAAGTAGCTCGTCTTAGCAGGATTTTAATGCTGTGTATCGTTACTACTTCTTCCTCAGACTTCTTTTTTACTGAATCTTTGTGTTCCTCCTGAGCACAAATATGTACATAATCTTTTAAAATCAATGTCAGTTTTTTCCAGTCTTTACATGAACCAAACTGCAGCAGTATATCCGTGGCGACGTGTACCAGGAATCAGTGCTGCATCTCCAAATACACTGAAAGCCCCCCACACAGATGATTAGTTTGGGTCAGTTCACTCTTTGCATATCACTCCCCGTCCATTAACTTCCATTTATTTAACCAGCAGGTCAGTCAGTGTTGTCTGACTGAGTCACTGCCCTTTGGGGGGGGAAAGTAAAACAGAGTCATCCCCCTCTCAGCAGCAGACACTCATCATCCATCAACTAGTGGATTATAACCCCTGCTGAGGAAGCTGGCGATGGCTGACACAGTGGCAGTAGGAAGCAGCGTTGTCATGCCGACGGCAGGGGTTTTTAGCCGTTTCGACGTCACCCGCTGAAACAGCTGTTAGTGGGTGGATTAACGTTGAGCTCTGCCCTGCCACCACCACGTCACACGTTACAGAGTGCGGCCGGCCTGGGGAAACATTTGAGTCAACACAACATCAGTCCTGGCACGATATCCAGGCTAATGACTTGCAGCAGTTTTATCTGATCAGCCCTACGCCAGTAAACAAGCTCAGAGAAGGACTGAACGCAGCAGTTACTGATGCAAATAAATTTATTAATAAAATGATTAATGAAATATTTCTCATCATGGAATGCACTATCTGTACTGACACAGAATACATTTGAACAAAAATAGTATTACAACTGTTCCCTTTAGACTTGGTCTGGATATTAAAGAATATTTATGGAGCATAATCACAAATATGCAAAATATAAACTTAATATAAAATTAGGCACATACTGAATGGATGGTACAGATTTTGCTCAAAGCCACAGCGAAGGGAATAAATTACGGAAAAGAAAATGGAATTTGTTACCCTTTGGCTAACGTGTCAAATGTGTCTGGAACAAGAACACTGAAAACTAGACAGGAAAAAATCCCACAATAGAGAACAGTAAAGGGAAGAACACAATGGCACAAGTCTCCTAGTGTTAACATTCATATTTAGCATCCTTTTATGAAGCAGTAATTAGGAAAATTCTGTGATTTTTACACTTGCAGTAAAGCTGATAATCAATAAAATGGAAAAGTAACTTTGCTGATTGGGTGCGCACACCAAAAACACATCATTAAAGGGTAAATCAGACGGTATTCTATATTCAAACAGTAATATTTTCTATGTATCAAAGCCTGATATATCTTCTGCCTCTGTGCCGTAGAGCTCCACGTGTGTCCAAAAACTATAAAAACACAGAGCCACGCTGCTGCACTGTGTGAAATGTTCCTTCATTACCATAAACACACTGTAGTTTGTTTTAACTCAATATCAAAATACTCACTAGACCACCAAATGTGAATTAATCCTCCGCTAATAATAGTCCCTGACAAATACACAGTTTCCTCCTGTTTGAGTAATGTCTGTAAAAACAACAGTGCTCAGCTGTTTTAGGAAACAACTCTGCTTGTTGTTAGGGCTGGGTATCGTTTAAATAAGAAAGTCACATAGTCTGCATAATGTTGTACAAGTATCAAAGAGGTCCCTACAGGGTGGACGAGAGGGCTAATGGAGGTGTTAAACAAACACAGGACTTACACCCAGGAGACCAGTGTTTGTGTCCCGAATTCAGCAGCATGCTAGTATGACATATGTGACAATTGCCACATGATAAAAGTACTTATTTAATGCCAGGTCGTGAGGTTTTTCCTAAATCTCACCAGGTAGTTTTGGAGCTAAACTACGACCGTTTCTTGACGTTAACAATGAGTTAAAAACTGTGACTGTTAGGACGGGAGTATATGTCGTTTTATCATACACGCTGTTTTGGAAGTCAGTGGAAACAGACCTATTCTGTTTAGATATGAGAGAGCGTTGAATGTGTTTAATGAAGAAACGAGCTATTTTGGTGTCGTGTCAGTTTGTTGGGATCGTTTATTGGCTCGGTGTTGGATGTTAGCCTCTGCTGTGCTAGCTTGTGCTAACTGGGCAGACATTGAACTGACAGTCTGCCGGCAGAAGAGCGGCAGCAACAAAAAATCTGCTGATCCAGCAAGGAGTCAGGACGGTCCCATCTCATTTGACTGGAGGAGTTTTGTCACTGGATTAAAGGTTTGGCATAACGATACCCAGCCCTAAATTTTGTTTTTCATGGGGTCTGCTGACAATAATAAAGACACACAGTTATTATTTCTATCCTTAAACAGGTTTTGGATCCACAGTATTTACATTCAGGTTAATATACTCGGCTTTGTCTCATCTCTTTTGTTTTCATTGCTGCATGATACTCCTATTGTTCGACATGTACTGTATTGTTGCTGGTGTAGGTTCTCTTTTATTTCCACGCCTCCTGGGCACAGGACGGAAAGCTAGGAAAACAAAAAAACAGGAAAACCTTCTCTGCCCTGCAGGACGGTACAGTCAGCCCAACTGGGCGAGGAGCGAAGTGATTTGACAGAGGAAGGAAAGCAGAAAAAGGAGAGAGGGAGGGAGGGCTGGAGAGAGGAAAAGAAAGCAGAGGGAATAGAGAAGAAGACGAGGCCAAGCGAGGCTTTGTTCACCAACCCCCCCTTTTGCCTTAAGAAAGCGAAGAGAGAAGCGCTGAAGTGAGAAGTGACACAGAGTCCATCCTAATGATGAGCGGTGAATAGCAGAGCAGAGAGGAGGAGAGGAGAGGAGAAGCCCTGTGGGAGATTACCATGCTGAAGGATATGGAGAGCTGCAGCGTTAGAGTCCACACACACACACACGCACACACTCATCACAGGCTGCCCCTGCGCCTGAGCTCCTTAGAAAACCATCTATTAACGCTACCAATGTCACTTCCTTAATCCACACTATGAATGCACCAGCTTCCCCAAACAACTCTTTTCTGCATCAAAGTGTCTTATCAGGCGACGGGACAAGGTCAGGCGCCACGGAGCTGCGAGGTAGAATGGAGATTTGCTCCTTCAAAAGACGGGGGTGCTTGCAAACTAATTAAGATAAACGACGCATTGAGTCAACACTTGGGCACAATTAGAGCGTCGTGCTGCTGTGGCTGGAGTGATTGCTAACAAGTTTTTTTTTCTTCCTGTTGAAGCCGGCGAGAGTGGCTCTGCCTCTTCAACTAGGCCAGACACCGAGGGAGCTCCGGCTCATAACCCTGAGCTGTCGTTCCTCAGCCCACAGTCAGTGCTCTTTACTTAGGCTTTACTCAGAGACAATACAGCCAAGTCTCTGTGGGTAGAGAGATGATACAGTTCTGGTTTCCTCATCCTAACAATTTGCCACATTTACCGTCATTGTCGCAAGCTTAAAGGAATACGTCATCCCCAGAATGATGATTTGTAATTCAATTACCGACCTCATTTTACCCTGAATTCCTGAAGAAAACCGTTTTTCTAGCTTGAACGATGAATCCAAAAATGGCAAACACATGCCGATGTAAAAGGGGTCTGCATTCAACAACTTTATCAAAACGTGTTTACAAACTCTCCTATGACTCATGCAGTTTAATCTAAGTCTCATATATCCAGCTGCATGCTCAGTACTTCCCAGACAAGTTGCATTTTGGCTAAAACACACCCACACACACTTTTGCATAATCAGCCCAGCCATGCTACTTGTCCGTGCACGAGACTGTTCATGCAAGTGTGTTTTAAATCGTAATGTTTTTGTGAAAGTGCACGTGTTTGGAGAGTACCGAGCCTTCCACTGGATAAATGAGACTAAGGGCCGTACACATGCTGCGTCATTAACCGCCTGGAGAACGCAAGGTCGAGCGCTGGATGCTACTTCTGTGCCAGCTTTTAAGAGCATGGCAGCAGGTTGCGCCTGAGGTTGCTAAGCAGCCTTAACAAGCAACGTATCGAAGCCTATTTACCTGAAATCCTGAGTGCAGAGCTGATCTTTTTCCAGGAGCTGTTCATAAGTGTGTAGGCCTATCGTCTGTGGGGCAGATGTAAAGCTCTGGGTAGCCCTGCACTAACATGATCAGCTTTTCCAGATTTAATACAAACTGATATTTACGGAAGAAGGGAAAGATACCTGCTGGCTGTGATTGGCTGTTCCTCGTCACAACATGTGGTGCGCACTGCTGCTTTCCTAAAGTTGGGAAAGCGTGCTTGTTGCTGGTCTACATTGAAAATAATTAATTATGTGATCCCTTATACGGCAAGAACTGTGTGAGAGTTTGTAAGCAGTAGTTTTGATATAGTTTTGCTGCTGTTAAACACGGATCCTTCTTACTTAAATGCATCGAGAAATTTCTCAATTTTTGGATTTTTCCTTCACTGTGGAGACATGCGAGAAAAACAACATTTTCTTCAGGAATTCAATGAAACATGCAGAGAATAACTGATAGAGACGGTCATTTAGGGGGTGAGGTATTCATTTAGGCAAATTCAAGCAGTGTTAGCTAAATTCCTGCCAGATGTTTAACAAACTAACATTTCAGCATGAAACAAACAAAAACATCTAAATATCCACTCCTTCCAAATTCAACAATGAGGATGCTTGATGCACAGAGGCAGTAATTAATTGCTGTTTAGAGCTTTCAACCATCTCACATGATCTTCATTAGTTTGCACAGTTGTAGATGGTAAACACCATCACATTCAAACTGCATTTAAAACTTCTATCTGTCTTTGTTTTTTGCTATTGGAACAGTGACGATAACCCATACCGATATCTCAAAATGGTGGTTTATATCAAAAGACAAATGCTCAAAACTCAACACGTGACTAGCGTTGGCCCTTAGGAGCATTAGGGATGATGCTGTGGTCAGATTGTTTTCTCAACTGCCGTTTCTAAGGTCAAGAATGACATTTTGAGCCTCAGGTTGGTTATAGAGCAGCAAACACCTCTTAATGCCACAAAACAACAGATATTTGTGCCTTACGCACTCAATCTGTGGATGGGTATTAACACCAAACACACACTGTAAAGCCAGACATCTCCATCTCATGAGCTTCTGTGTTGCAACACATTTCTTGCAATGTCTGGAAAAAGAACATATTGCAATGTGCTAACACTTACCAAAGGAGGAAAACAGAGTGAAAACTTTCAGCACAGCCGACAGCTTGTGAGAACAGTACAAAGCAATCTCTGAAGTGCTGATGATTTGATAGGTGTGATTTGGCCTCGGGACCAGCGAAGGGAGTTTTAGCGAGAGCAGATGAAAATCGAGTCTCCAAAATAGTCCACGAAAAAGTCATTCCCATCATTAGACGGGGAGGTAAACTAGGACAGCAGTCTGATTCCAGACTTCACACCCCTCTGTCTTCACTCATTCACTGTGGCCACTCGCCAGGCTCTCAGCCTCAGAGCCAAGACGAGGAGAGCTAAAAAGAGCTAATCAACACACACACACACTCCCACAGCCCTACTCACACACTCTCTTTCTCTCTGATGAAGGGGATATTTGTCAAATGGAAGTCTATTCCACAGGACTAAGGACCACTACAAGTCATTAGGCTATTCACTCAACACAAAGACAGCAAATGAGACTATGTTCAGGGGCTGGACTTCACGTGGGATTATACAGTACTGACCAGCAACACTCTAAACTAGAGTCTTACAGTTTAGGAGAAGACAAACTAAAAATACGTCTTAAAAACAAACAAACAAACAAAAAAGTAATGCTTTGGTTATCGTCCTCGTATTTGCTTTGTGTTACTCAGTTTAAGCATCTCTTTTTATACTAAATGCAGTTTAAGTGCTGCCACATGAAGTATATTCTAACAACCCAGTCGCCAGAGAAAATGTTAATATTGTACGTTTTTGCAAACAACACATATATTTGTATATGTGTACATTATTTTGTCGCAGATACAAACTTGACACCTCACTGTGGTGAAGGTAGGCACAAAAACCACTTGGTTATGGTTTGGAAAAAAAATCACGTTTTGGCTTCAAACACCCACGCATGGTGGCGCAAAAGCCACTGGAAAAGCAAGAATGGGTTGATGAAAAACAGCCGGGATCTGTGGCTGAAACGTTGCTGGGGAATGCCGCACTGCTGGTGAAAAACACCCAGGTTTGGTGGCTCAAACACCGGGGGACACGCTGTGACGGGTTGCTGAAAACACACAGGTTAGGTGCCACAAACACCGCGATGTATCAGTGAAAAATACTCGGGTTACGTGGCTGTAGTAAACTGTAGTTAGCAAATGCTGGACTGTGACAGGGTCAGTAAAAACACCCAGGTTTGGTGCTGCACGCCACTGGAAAACACTGTAATGTGTCAATGACAAATATCCAGATTTGGTGCCACAAACCCTGGTGGGAAACGCCATAATGTGCTGGTGAAAACACCCAAAATGCTGCTGGAAAAACCGGTGTTAAATGTTGGTTAAACACACCCAGGTTCGGGGCCACAAACACTGGTGAACATGCTGTGGAAGATTCCCAAAAAACAACCAGTGTTGTTGTTTGTGAGTCTTAAACGGTGCTCTGCAGCTTGGCAGACATCTTGTCTATAGGTGACTCACTGTGCACCATCCCCTCTACCTCCCAGTGACGGTCAGTTCATTTATTAAATCACTTGACATGCATGAAACATGCAAATGTAATGTACTCATGGTTTGCAGGAATGTACAATGGCAAAATTTTCTTCTGGCGACTGGGCTGATTCTAACCTTTGATATATAAGCAGTATGAGAGTATTATAAAAGTACACACGTTGCAGTAGAGAGTATAAGAAGCAGGATTTAAATTAATAGATCTTTAACACTTTGCATGTAGCAGGTTGCGATGTTCAGGATATGCTCAACACATCCTGTGACTAACACACTAACAAGGACTTTGGAGCTCGTGCCTCAGACACTGACTGAACCACTGAATCACATGTCGCTGTTCTCATATGTGATTGTAAACATAAAGTGAGTGGACGCTGCATTTCCTTTCATTTACCATGTCGGTAGGTAAGACTTCAATTAAGGTCACTGACGTTACTATTCCTTAGAATATACATTACAAAAAGTGTTCTCTTCTATTTTAGAGTCAAACATAAATATCATCTTATTTAATCTTTTTAGGGTTTTACTTTTTCCAGCTCCTACACAGGGAGCTGCACGGATTATAAATTCCTGCAAAGCCTTTGGATTTTTTTTCACTATTACGCAACATCAGTTTTTCAGAGAACAGTTGCAGCATAATCTCCTCTCACCTCCACGACCACAATATTCCATCTACAATAAAGTAAATATTGCACAAAGCAAATCAGTTGAAATTTGGATCTTTAGAAAGAAAAAAAAACACCACTTTGGTGGATTATCTTGTAGTGCATTTTAGAAAAAACCTGTTTAGCTGGTGACATCGTGCATGTAGGCGTTTATTCCCTGTTTATGGTGACGTTGCATAGAAATCTAACAAACAGGTCAAATTTGGCATGGCTTTGCATATGGAGGACTCAGTTGCCACAGTCCTCCTCCAGAGCGGCTATCTGTATCATCACATTACAAGCAGCTCTGCAAAACAAAAGTGAATCATCGTCATCATCATCATCATCATCATCATCATCATCATCATCATGGCCTGGTTTTGAGATCAGCTGTCGCTTTTCTTTTTTCCTTCCACCGTTTTTAGTTGCCAGGAACAGCCAGGATGTAACCAGATCGGCTCTTGGTAAAGTCTGGCTGCGACTGGTTGATCTTGGGCTCCACGATGATGGTGCACTTTCTCCCGCTCATGCTGCACTGGATGGGACTCGCGATGTTCACCTGCAGCTTCCTCTTCTCACTGCAGAGAGAAAATAAAAGACAGAGGGAGATTAGCAGAGGTGGAATGTAACTAAGTACGTTTACTTAAGTACTGTACTGAAGTGCAAATTAAGGTGCCCGACCTCGCTAATTTCCAGGGCTGGTACCTGCGGTTATTCCACAGGCTAGTTAACAACATGTCGGGCAGGAAATCCAAAGTGTGGGATCATTTTGAGAAGGTGAAGGACGAACCCAAGGTGATATGTAAACTAGGGATGTACCGATATTACGGTAAATCTCGGTTAATTTTTACACGGTAAGAAATACCGTTTATGTTTACATTAATTGCATTATCGCAGTGGATTATCAGGATATATAATAACAGCCTCATTCAAGTCTCGTGTTGCAGGCTCTGCATGAATGCGTAGCATGTGTAAACACAAAGAATGAAAACATGGCGGAAGGTGGTGATAGCTGCACTCGGGACATTTTCCCCCCAACTTGGAGATAAAATATAGGCCTATATTAATGGAGGTTCATTAGTACGGTTTTGTATTTCTCTGTAATGTAGCACAGTGTTAACAATGTTACTGATACTACTCTTTCTCACACCTTCAACTCAAACCACCAAAATATATCATTTAATCATTACATTCATATCGTAAACATGCAGGTGACTAGTCGACTAATGGCCCTAAATGATGACTATTGGTCGACTAGGAAGATTCTTAGTTGGGGGCAGCTCTAATATTTCAGCAGTACGGTATCAGTATGTTGACTGAAGAAAATGATTTGGACACTGGCAGGTGTAAAGTTGCACATTTTATAAAGCAAACATAAGAAAGTGAACATTTACCCATAAAATGAAGATTCATTCATACACTCTGTTTACTGCAGCTCATATATATACGCAGCTTGCCTCAGTAGCTTCACATTACATTCAGTCATAGGAATAAAATATGCAGATCCATTAGTGACCTGTGTGTGTGTGTGTGTGTGTGTGTGTGTGTGTGTGTGTATGAGGGAGAGAGAGAGAGAGAGAGAGAGAGAGAGAGAGAAAGCAAAAGTACCAGAGGCTATTTAGGCCATAAATCTTACTTGCTCTCACACACGGCATTATAATCCTACAAATACACCACATTCATCCAGAAACACACACACACACACACACACACACACACACACTGCTACTGTATTCACTTTTATATGCACAGTCATACTCTTTCTCTAACACACACACACACACGGTGCTGTTTGGGGCCATAAATCACCGCCGCTCACACACAAACACACACAACTGTACTGTCGTATAAACTCAGTCATCCTCACTCATGCATACTATCACACTCTCACACACACATACTATAACACACTCTACAGTGGGGCTGTCAGACTGAGAGTGATACTGTACACAAGAGAGAACGATTTAGTTTGTAAATGAGACTGAAAATATGTCTTAAAGAGAAACGACAGTGTGTTTGAGGGAACATTTTCAAAGATTGAAATGAGATCTGTGATCATTCTTTGTTGGCTCAGACCGTACAAACACTACTGTGTAAAGCAGCAGCATAATTCATGTTTAAAACCTTTAGCTGCAACCTGAAAATGAGATGAGACGAGCAGCACGGTGAAAGTCCCTGCACGTCCACACAGGTGTTTAATTACTCTGGCTGATCAGACCTAGTCAGGCTGAGGTTGGGTGGAGCTGTGTGCCACTTGTCATGCAGCGACAGGTATGACACTAAATCTCTGTAAGCTGATAATCAGACAGCAGCAGGTGGATGAGACGCTGCAGAAAACTTACATTTTGTCTAATTTCAGAGAGTATGTTTTCAAATTGGACTAGAGGACATGTGAAATATTAGTCTCTACTGTTCATGATGCTCTTGGTCCATGTGGTATTTTGTTTACGTGCTGCAGAGCCGTCAGTATAAACTGTATATGGTGTTTTGTGCACAGGTATGAAATGTAGTGGAAACCACATCGACCAAGCAGCAACCTCCAGGGCCGTGAAAATATTCACGAGAACAGTATGGATGGATGGACAAGCTGAAAACACAATGCATCCAGCTGTGAGTACGTCGAGGCATAAAACGCCTTCGGTCTGTAAAGCTAGTTTCCCTTTCCCATCCATGACAACTGTATGGGGGTCAATCTTCTGGATTTCCAGGCTACCTCAGCGCTACACTCTCATCCAAAAATGGTCACTCCTGCGCCACAAATCCAAAATGGCAATGGCCAGAATGCCAAAATCAAGGCTTCAAAAGCGGAAGCCCGAAACCAGTGGTTGACATCACAGTGGCGACGTCCATTATTTTATACAGTCTATGAAACTGTCACAGTGCCAGTGGAAGTTTTAAGCACACACAGTGTTTTTTATGTATTTACTTTACGGACCGCAAGAGTGGTATTAAAGTTCTCATCTAACTCTCAGCAACAAAGAAAATACCAGTTTACATTTTTTTCTAAAATATAAAACTATTCCTTGAAAAGCTACGTTTTCAACATTTATGCTACCAGGAGCATTTGAAGGAGAGGAAGAAGAAGCAGAAGCAGAAGAAGAAGAAGAAGAAGAAGCAGAAGAAGAAGAAGAAGAAGCAGAAGAAGAAGAAGAAGAAGAAGAAGCTTAAGCATAAGCATAAGAAGCAGAAGCAGAAGCAGAAGCAGAAGAAGAAGAAGAAGAGGGTCCAAAATACACACACCTACAAACAGGACCTATGCATGCATTGAGTGGGGGGATGGCAGAGTGAGGGTGCCTTCCTCAAGGGCACCTTGGCAGTGCCCAGGAGGTGAACTGGCACCTCTCCAGCTACCAGTCCACGCTCCATGTTTGGACTGGTAGCTTGGACGGGGACTTGAGCCAGTGACCCTCCATTTCCCAACCCAAGTCCCTACTGGCTGAGCTACTGCCGCCCTTTAATGAGCCATGATGAGTCATGGACAGCTCTTGTCTAACACGTACTATCATGAGAGAGTTTAGTTTTATGTTTATGAGACTGTATGTAGAAGAGTGTGACGCTGTGAGGATGCAGGAGTGTGTGTGGGAGAGAACATAAGTGTATGTGCAGGATTATGCTGCTGTATGTCCTCAAAACCTCTCTGCTTGCATGTTTCAGCACACACTCTAAGAAAATGAAGATGAATAACAGAAAAGAAATCAGGCAGGACTGCTGTTGAAGTAATGATCCATTTGGCGTTGCCGGGCTGGATTGGCTCTTAGAACCTGTCACATCTCGTTAGACCCTTACTGGGTGGACGGGTGCTTTGCCTCGTTTGCTCTTAAACAGGATCGATGACTGAAATCAAAGAGTGAGGAGAAAAAGGCATAAATTGTGAAGCTGCCGTTCAGGGAGAGAGAGGGGGAAATATAATGTGATGTAAATGTGAAGGAGAATGAGAAGATGAGTGTGATAATTGCTCTCTGGCTGAGAGAGTGAGTGAGAGAGAGAGAGGAAGATGTAATGTAAATGTAAAGGAGTTCGGCTCAGAGAGGAGGGCCGTGAACGCACATGCATCTCTATCTGTTCAGTCAAGTGCTCGTCGTGACACACTTTCTCACTGACACAGTTTCTGATGGTGGCTGCCTTTGTCATTTGTAAACAAATCCATTAACTGCCGTCCCAGCTGGGCTCGCACAAAGCCGCCAATCTCCGTCCCTCAAATCTAAAATTAGGAAACGAGTCGTGAACCTGACGACTTGTTGCGCAACGACAATAAGTCATAAACAACAAGCAGAAAGGCTCCTGCTGCCCACGCTGCTCTCCTCTGCAGAGCGTGTGCCTCTCCGTGGCTCGGCTTATGCAGAGTGGAGAAGCTCAGGGTAGCACTGATGCTGGTTTCCATGGCAACCCCCGTGAACTGAACTCCCCCATCTGTCATGGCTGCCAGCCAGCCAATGGTACTGTGTGTGTGTGTGTGTGTGTGTGTGTGTGTGTGTTGTGATACGTCTCTTTCTCTGAGCGTCTCTCATCCCGTTACTTCTCCATCTCAGTGAAATGCCAGAGGGGATGCTGCGCTGTGCTCCTCGTGAAGGGCAAACAGGGTTAGGCTCACATTCACAGAAATATACCCACACGTGCAGACACACTTACACACACACACAAAATACAACACACCCTCACAAAGCTTCCACTGGGTACACCAAACAGGTCTTTGACACCTTTCTGATCAGTCAGTGCCAGAACTTGCCTCTGAATAAACACTCTGGCATTCCACTAAAAACCGATATGACACTTCATCTGCGAATAGAAAAACATGATCAGTTGAGTCTTAAGGTCACTGGCTGGCCTTTCCCATCAGGAGCTGGCCCGAGCCAGTCAGAGCCCCGAGGGCGGACTTAGTCCTTCACTGGATGGCCTCTCCGACTGGAAAATCAATTCTTTCCTTCTCCCTACCCCCAGTTCCCTTTGTGTGCCTTTGCCCTTCATGCCGTGTGAGTCCAGGCTCACTTGCTCCCCAAAGTACCTCCTCTTTGCTTGGAAGGATGGAGGATAGACGGAGAAGAGAAAGAGGGGGAAGAGACATGAGAGTGAAAATAAAAGTTGAGGGAAAAATTTTGGAAGCTGAAGTAAGAGATTACAGGGGACCTACTCTGCTCGTATTTCGGTTGATACTTTTGTATTTTGGGTTTCTACTGGAACATGTTTACATGCATTAATTTTCAAAAAACACTATTTTCCTCATACAGTGCTGGAACACCTTTCTCCCTCTGTCTGTGGCATGAATATGAGTATAAACAGAAGTGAATACAGCACTTCAGGCGGGGCCAAAGTTGTTCAGTGGCCCATAAAGGGTCAAAAAAGTTTGACTTTCTGGGTATAAAACAACCCAGATCTATTTCACAATGTCTGTGGGAAGTTGTAATGCCACTGTTTGACCACTACAAATATTGGCGCACATCCCGAGACGCGACATTTTAGTGCCTCTTTAAGCCCCAGCATTTCTGGGACGTCCATGTCTCAGTGTCCCTGCTAAGTCTCCAGGAACACTGCAAGCCTGTAAGACCAATTTGGCATAGTGGCCAAACTGTGGAATTACAACTTCCAGGTCTGCCACATGATGCCATTGTGCCCATGAAGGCTTTTTTCTATGGACTTGCATCCTGAAAGATGTCTGAAAATAATCCATCCATCTATCCTTTTCAACTGCTTATCCGTAGCCAGGTCGTGGGGGCAACAGGCTGAGCAAAGCACTCCAGACGTCCCTCTCGCCAGAAACGCTTTCCAGCTCCTCCTCGGGGATTCCAAGGCGTTCCCAGGCCAGATGAGATATATAATCCCTCCAGCACGTTCTGGGTCTGCCCCAGTGCCTCCTACCAGTTGAACATGCCTGGAACACCTCTAACGGGAGGCGGCCAGGAGGATCCTGATCACATGCCCGAACCTCCTCAACCCTATCTCTAAGTCTGAGCTCAGCCGCCCTTTAGAGGAAACTCATTTTGACTATCCACAACCTCATTCTTTCAGTCACTACCTAAAGCTCATGGCCATAGGCGAAGGTTGGGACCTGGATGAACCAGTAAAATGAAAGCTCTGAGAGTCAAAACCGTCACGAAAAGAATCCAAAGTTGATCAATTCAGTCCAATAACATTTCAAAATTCTAGAAGAGCTGCATGATTGAAGTGTTTTATCTCCATTTAAGTTAGCAGAGGGCTAAACTGTAAGTGAGCTGCTCGGCCTGCAAAAGTGCAAAAGTCTCTGGTGTTCTTGGTCTGTAGACCCAATAATGCACCTCCAATGCTGTATCCACTTGTCTTTATACATCCGTGATCTCTGCACCATCATTGCAGCCATGGGATGACTATAATGGAGTATAGCGACACTTTCTTTAGTGAAAAATCACCAAAAGCTTCAGCAAGAAATTAATAACATTGGCAATCAAGATTGCATGTTTTCATGATGTTAGCATGTAGCTACATGTAGCATTGTATGTAATGCAAACACTTGCAGTAGCATGCCTGGTGCAGATGAGCGTATAAATAAATCCATCTCAAGCTGACGTCAGCGTGTAACCAAAGTAGAATAAGAGTTGGAAACAGACAGACACTGACACTGTAAAGTAGTTTCTATGACAGAAAATGAGGAAAAACACAATAGGTCCATTTAAGCGTGGCAAAAAAAAAGAGCATATATAGCAGAGATATAGAGAGATATAGCACAGAATATTCAGAGACAAGTATGTGTGCTGAGAGGTATCAGACTGAAGAAAAGTGCTGTGAAATGAGAACTGGTGGAGAAGCGGTAGAGGACGAGCCGGGCTATTTTCAGGTCGAGGAGCCAGGATTACCTCCAGTCTGTGAAGCCATCCAGTCCCACTTCTGAGTCATCCCTCTAATAGTGTACCTGGCTCTCCCCCAAGCTCTCTGCTGCTGAAAAATATATGAGCGCTGCAGGTGGGGAAGGAGGAAGGGGGGGGGGACGACACTCTGCAAAACTGATGTGCCATAAAGACTGAGGACTTTGAGGAGGTGATCAAAGTTGGATCTTTCCGCACTTCTAACTATGATGACGGAGCCATTTTAGAAGCTACAGATGGAGCTAAAACACTGAGTGAAGTTTCCAGATTTTATTCTTGCTCCAACAAAAATCACTGAGCTGTTACTAAAGTTTGAGGACCTCTAAAACAAAACCTAAAGTAGGCCACTTTATTAGGCACACCTCTTCAACTGCTTGTTAACGTGATTAGCTGATCAGCCAGTCACGTGGCAGCAGTTCAAACGGAGCATCAGAATGATGAAGAAAGGTGATTTGAGTGACTCTGAACCTGGCACGGTTGTTGGTGCCAGACGGGCTGGTCTGAGCATTTACTCGGATTTTCACACACAACCATCTCTAGAGTTTACAGGGATGGTCCCAGAAAGAGAAAATATCCAGTGAGCCAAAATTACCAATGTATTATGTGGTATTGGTTGGTGCACAGACTGGTGTATTCGCAGATACCCAAAGCAGCATTTGAGGCAGTATTGGAGGCGTTTTTGATACTGGAACAACTCTACTTCAAATAAGCATCAGCAGCCCTTCTGTGTCCATCTCTCTCTGTCTCCTAATTAGAGATGTAATTTCTATTCTTGGCATAATCCTATTTGATCGATTATGAAGGAGACTAATGTAGGAGGCAAATATTTGCATCAGGAAGACAGAGCTAGGGCTGATAATATGAGACCAGTGATTACTAATAGAGAAGATTCTGTGCCAAGAGTGCGCAGGAAGCAACATATACACGGTCCAGTCTGAACGAGTGGACTGTGGATACACAAAAGACATCAAAAAATGCAGGTGCACACGGGCACACAGACACCTGTGCTCCTGCAGGAGATGAACCCATGCTGCTGATCTGTCAGAGAGTGAGTGCCTCCACACACGCTGCCCTGACCAAATGATGCCACTTTCTTTAAAACCTACAGTCTCCTCGCATCAATATTTCAGTTGGTGAGACCTCACTGAGATCAAGACAGAAAGTGCAAGGAGTGAGGAGGAAAGCATGCACACATGTACTGTATACGTGTTCTCCTGACAGTGTGTGTGTGTGCGCGTGTGTGTGAAGGTCAGGCACCGTGGGGCAGGACTGTGGGAGCACTCAAAGCAGACAGAACCATGCTGCCTTTATGATTGATGGATAGACAGACTCCTTGTGCACTTTACAGCAACATTTCTGGAGCCACAGCAGGACCAGACACAATCTTTTAAAACACGTGGATCATAAACAGGATAGAGACTGTGTGTTACACCGGTGTGCTGCAAACCAGAGAGCGTTATTACATCTAAAAATGTCAGAAAATGTCAGTAATTGCTTTTAATTTTCATTCAGATCAAATATCTTTTTGAGATGTCTTTCAACGCTACATAAGTTTTTGGGTCATTCTTGCCTTTATTCCACATTTGGCAGTAGAGACAGAAACAAACAGGACAGAGCAAGGTGGATGACATGCAACAAAGCCTAAATTTTAGTTTTAGACAAAAAGGAAAAACTTCACATTGTACAAGATGCAATGGTTTAAAGTCTACGTTTCTGTGTCTCTTTGCTCTTATTCTATCTTTCTCTCTTCCTTCACAGCCACCCACTTATGTAGATGATTTGCATTTAACACCAGACCTGACACAGCATCTCTCTCCCTCTCACCGTCACACCCTTTCTGTGTCTCACATGGCTGAATCGCACGTCTCACGTGTCTTACATTCACACTGGAGAGGAAAAGACGCACGTATAGAGCATGAAGAAGCACAAACCCGCATCAGACTGAAACTAAACCTGAACAGGCTTCTAACGGGAGGGAAACTTATTACAATGGGCGATCATCACAAAGAGAGAATGTGATATGAGGCAGCTTCACCAGTCTGGGTGGATGAAACCGTAATGGCCTCATCTGCCCCAGTTTAAAGTGTGAAAACTGCCTGAGAGGCTTTCTGAGCGCAGTTCTTTAATTAGCACCACCGTTCCCGAGTTATACAGTTTTGCTAGTACTGCAACTGCAGATGTGGTGTATGAATAATAGAGAAAATGCAGGAGGAGAGGCTCAAGGAGTTTTGACGGCACGGTGGGTGTGTTGACTTGAGATACAGTTACTGCGGTATGATACATCTGCTTTAGCTCGCTATTAAAGGAAAGCTGGAGCGATACCTCAAGAGTGCAGACGTTATATCAGCAGAAAGTCAGGGTTAACACGTCTCGACTGTAGATCATTTCTGCATTAGGTAATGTTACCCTCTTCTCCTCTGAAGGTCAACTCACTATCTTTTACTTTTCTTATAAATACTTCACAGAAACACTTAATATTAAGGTGACTGATGCTGCTTATTAGCATGTATATTAGCAGCATACTGGCTCTTTATTAGTCATTATAATGCACTTATTAATGCCTTTTTCTGCTTGACCACATTCTGCAACTCATAGGTCATTATTGCAGTAGTTGTGTGCCATAATGGAATTACTAAGTGTGAAGAGGAGGCAACTCTACAATAGTGAACCTGTCTGGGTTAATAAGTTTCAAACTGCAGGTGAATCAGGTGCCAAACAGCATAGAAAAATCCTTATATACTTAATGTGAAACTGCTTTATCATAGTTTTTTTTGGGTCTGTTTGTTTTAGAGAGGAGGAGACCTCTGTGGATGATTTGGCTCCTGGTAAAAACCTCCTGAACGTCTGGATCAGAAAAAAGGTGAGCACACATCGCAAGCACTGAGCTAGCAGGCCATCTCCGACATGCCAAACAGCATAGGACAAACACTGATTTGTAATATGAAACTGCTTTATTCATTGTTTTTTCTGCTTTAAATCATCTGGTCTGTTTGTTCTGGGGAGGAGGAGACCTCTGCGGATAATTCGGCTCCTGGTAAAAACTTCCTGAAAAATTAACACTGAAGGAATTCTAACCAGGAGAAGTTTCAGCTTGTTGCAATCTGCAATCCTCACCAGTAGATGCCACTTAATTCCCCTCAATGTCACACACTGTTCCTTTAATTTAAAGTTAACTGGACACTACTAACACTTTTTTAAACAAAAGAATGGACTGTATTTATTACTTGTTATTAAGGGAGAAGGACATATATACTGTAAATTCATATACAACTTCATTACTAACCATCAATAAGAAGTTATTAGGAGATTAATGAGGAAAAATAGAATATGTAGTGCTTTATAATGACTAATAACAAGCGAACATGCTACTGATATGCATTCTACTAAACAACTAGTTCACAGTGAACATGTGTACCTTCATATAAAGTGTTACCCACTTTACTAGTAACTTGCTATCCTCATGTTTCCAATTTCACTTCAAAGTTGACAAAAGCGTCTTGTTCAGTGTTGTCGAGCCTCACAAGACGGGTACAGACTGCAGAGAATAAGATGTTTGGAGGCGAGGAAAAACCCCAAAGACCAGATCAAACGCAGCGCTGAAAACCATCTGCAGCAACTGTCTTGGGTTATTTCAGCAGGTTTAGTGCATCAAATTAAACCATAACGCCGCCTTTCGCTCGCAGTATTTACTGAGCTGTGAAAGAGCAGCAAATCCGGGCATGGATATCTCTTTTGCCTCCCTCTAATTGTCCGTTCCTTTTCTTACTTGTTATCTTTTCTTTTTGCTACAGCGGGAAAAAAAGAGCTGTACTCACGACGGGAGAGATTACTAAGTAGGTCATTTAAAAAATGGGGTGAAAATGCACTGACAGCAAAAACGGTATTGATTAAAATGTGTGTAGAAGGGAGCAGAAAGAACAGAGAGGTCAGTCTTTAGTGTACATGAAGAAGTTGCGTTCAGAGGTGGAGCTGCCAAAGCGAGGCTCACATCAAAGACAGCTCTAAGCGGCCGAGCATCAGCGCTGCTCCCGGCCTCTGCACGAGACAAAGAAGAGAAAGGTCGGGAGCAATGGAAAAGCGAGCACTGTGAACCGACTTGTTCATCACACTCTCAAACATGTGAGATGCCATCCCATAAGACAAGTTCAACTTCACAATATTATGAGTCTCCAAAACTCCCATAAGGCTCCATTTGAAGCAGGATCACACATGAACAGTAAACACAAGCCAAAAGAGCCTCGTCTTGTTAATATGCTAAGCTGGTGTTTCTGCTTCTTTATGCACAGTAAGCGAGATGTGGGGTGCTGCAGCGGCTGACTATCAAGGGCCTCCGAGGGCCCCCGAGGTGTCTGAAATAAAATGTCTTTTGTGATCCTCAAGTATAAATATTTTACACATTTATTTCCCAGCTCTGGTTTCGGTTGAAATCTGTCGAACTGAAAACAAACATACCGAAGCTTTTGAAAAGAGGATGTAGCAGCTGCTGTGCTATCTGATGAAAACTGTAACAAGCAGACGCTCAGTTTGTCTCAGTGTTTCATCTGCGCTCCACCCAACATACAGACGTTACACTGATTCTTAGCTGAGGATTACTGATGTGAAAAATGGGCCGTGGCAGCTAAATAGTTTTATCAGGCAAAACTATGATTTAAATCAGGAGTTTATCCCATAAATGGATGTGTGAAAGTGAGTTAGAGCTGCGGAAGACAACGCAAGATTAAAAGAGGCATTCAAGTGATTTTGCATTGCATTTGTATAAAGTTTAGAGCATTGCAATTGGAAAAAAAAAAAGCTAAAAAAATCATGCAGCAGAGGCCCAACATCCGGATGTTTCGACTTTACATCTCTAGTGTGGGTCAAGCAACAAAAACACTGAGTCACTTCCCAAAATAATGCAGCTTATCAGCATCTTTTGCAGTTTAAAAACTCTTGTTTCACTATGAAAACACAGCGAATAAGATCTACACCAGGTATTCAGGAAACAGACTGCACTGTGCAACTTCTACACTTTAAATGTTCGTCTGTTTTAATTACATACGTTATATATTTTGATTTTCTTAAAGACAAAAATTTAGCTTTAAAAGCCTTCTAAATATATAATAATGTTTTTTTCCAATATCTCCAGGTCAGAGACTACTTCAGTAAAGAAATCAAACAGACATTGGTTAATATATTTACAGATGGATATAAGAGCAAAGATAACATCTTGTATCACCAATTTATAACAGATTACAAAATTCCAAAAATTACTCCACTGCCGAGGTCAAACAGAAATGGGAGAGGGAGTTCATCATTGCATTAATCTGTTTCATCTTGTTTCATTTTATCTTAGGAAAGAACTGTGTAGTCATCAATGCCTGATGCCTCTAGTCTTTCTGTTCTACATGTAAAGGTATATAGCTTTTTAGGTAAACTGCGGTATCAGATCGGTATCGGGTGATAAAAGCTGGATCGGTGCGTCTCTACTGGAGATAGAGGATGATGGGAATGACTGAATGAATTCAAGATGCTGGCAGGAGTTCTGCTGGAAAAGCATTGTGTGATATTCTGTGACTCAGAAACTGAAAATTTTACAACAGGGGTGTCAGGGGTGGGACGAATGCTGGAGGCTGTGTGGTAAATCAGTGGCGGACCACTTACATATTTTTCGGAGATGCCCACTAATGTCTCCATATTAGCAAGAGATTGCCAAAGATTTAAGGAACATCTTTGGAATAGAAGTTGATTGTTGCTTTGTTATATTGTACTTGGGCAAAACCCCGGACAATCTCACAACCCAGGACAAACCTTTACAAAGTACTTTAGGCTGCAAGGAAGAAGCATCACACAGAGGTGGCTACGGGCGAGCCCCCCTTCCAAGGACAACTGGATTGCAATGATTAACAAAATTCACTGTATGGAGAAAATTACCTCTTCTTTAAGAATGCAACTTGATCAGTGAAACGGCTCGACTCGGTCAGTAAACCTGTTCACAACGATTACATAAGGTTAGCCGTGTGATGCTAACAGCTAGCCCTGTCACTGTGTGAGTGTTTGTGCGGGCAACTTTCCTCGGCACATAGCTCACACTCCCGCAGCAGCAGTCTTATGTCTCATGACAAATGGACAGAGAGAGTCACAGTGCGGCAAGGAAGAAAGGAAGAAAAGAAAAGTAATGCTCACATGTTGGAGGTTGGGTAGCAATTACTTTAGACTCTGAACAAACACTGAAATCCAAATCCTGCACTCACACCAATCTCTCACTAGTCTTGCCCCAAAGTTTATGGTTCTGGTGTTATTTGTGGCCACTGCACCAAAATCGCCTCACAGCCCAGCTTTGTTTCAGCCAAGTCTAGCCTCCTGTGGCCAGAGCCCATAATTCCTTGTAATACCCAGAGGAGAGCAGCAGAGTAGATGGCAACATGTGCGCTGATCACTGGTAGGCTGTCCACATGGCATCTGGAGTTACAATCTCCCTCCTCCCGCAGGACAGCGGGTGAATGATGGCCATCAATAACAGCTACTCCTGCAAGCTGTTCCGAGGAGTTCAGCGGTCACAGATGCTCTGGTTAAACAAAAGGACACACGTCTCACCTCTACGGCTCCCTGTTTAAGAGATCAGTGGGAGATGAAACACAACCGGAAATGTACAAAGCAAAGGCCTCCGTCTCGGGGGGATACTGTAGTGGCTCCACAGATGGCGGCGGCTATCTCACACTGCAGAGCCATAATAGCATCACAGCAGGAGAGGTCAACTCTGGGCTGGGTCCTGTCATTGTTGCAGAAACCAGTGAGCTAAATTTTACTCACTGATCAGCTGCGTGTTTGGCCTTTCATAAGGACTTTCCACCATCTCAAGGCTGACTGGTGATAAAAACACATTAGGTGAATCAATACGCTGGAGCACGCTGCGTCAAAACAGAGAAGAGAGACAGGCTGCCTCAATTAGATCCTCATTACTGCAGGGAGACCGCTCACTTCTCAAGTGGCTACGCCTCCAATTCTGTTTATTAAAGGTAATCAATACAGCAATCGAAGGTTCATCTATTTTCATCTGCTGACATGTTTTCTATTCAGTGGGAGGAAGGTCTGAATGTCCAGAATGAGTCACGATCAGGGACGTGAATCTTGTGGGTGGTGTTTAAAGTGCGCTTATCAGTTTTTACCATTCACTGCTTCACCTGCAGGACACTGACACTGCGTAGAGCTTTTACTACGAGCACTAACAAATGTTACATTAATGTGGTGAATGAAGGGACAGATTAGATTCTTATCTTTCCCATAATGTTTAAAAATAATGTTCTGTCCTCAAACTAGTCAGAGTTTACGGTGGAAAAATTTAAAATACAGATTTCTCCACATCAGTGCTGGGTGGTAACATGTTGCTAGTAAAATTATTATTTTCCCCACTAAAAAGTAGTGTAAAAAAATGGCAATAACATTATCATTAACCCCCAAAACAAATAACTCATTACAAACTTAAAGCTTGGAAATTCTTTCCGCATTGAACGCCCACAACCAGCTGGACACGCGGTTCAATTTCTTGTACTTTTGATGGGCCACGACGGCAGTAAACAGGAGGACCAGGTGAGCTTACCGTCCTCCGACTACTGACATCAGGTGAATGTGAAACTAAGAAGATGCTGGAGGGTCTGGCGTGAATGTCTTTCAAATATCCAGCTTAACTTAACAGCTAACTTCACTGTGGTGAGGCGGATGCGGCGAGCTTGACTGCAGTGTTCTGGACTAGGGAACGAGGAACAACATTTACGTCACACAAACCAAAGTGGACACGGCAACTATAAATTGGCCCTTACTTTTGCTGATTTGAAACTCATTAATCAATCAATCACATCCCCAGATTCACTTTTGCAATAGTGACACCTGCACGTCACACCGAGTAGCAGACTAGCTTGGAAGATGTCTTGGAAGATTCAACGACAGCACTTTATATTTGACAACAATGTTCTTGTCATCTTTTCTCTCCACAAAATTTAAATTGTGTGCAGGTGGTCGTACTGACTGATTTCCACTACAAAAACATGACTTCAAACCTCCTTAAACGCCAACTACAACCGACAGCACAACAAGGTGAAGCTGGTGGAAATACGCCCCACCAAAGATGAGCCATCTGCAGACAGAGAGGATGACTGTGCCCCTAATCAATGGTTAAAAAAACTGGATTTTAATCGTGCAGCTGCAGGCTACAAGCAACAAAGAGCTAATGAAGCTTGTGCCTGAATATGTGGTGGATGAAAGGCTGCCTATCTCTATGATTGACTCGCCATCTTTCGGACAGATTCCTGGGAACAACTGGTCAGATGCTAAAGAGGACCTCCAGGTATAAAATCATTTGCAAGCTATCTATCTTAGCTGCGCTTACTTGTAATTACCCTGATAGTCACACAGACGCACACATACAAAGTCTGAATATTTAAGAGGAAAGACGCAATTACCTATTTTTTTAGGGTGTATTATTGTAAGCAGGGAGTAATAAGTAAAGTAATAATATTACTTTTGAAAGGAGCAACAAGTAATGAGTAATAAATTACACTGTAGCACAGCGAACCCAGCACTGCTCCTGAGGCAAATATGACAAAAATATTATGTGCCAGAGTTTTTAAGTCCGAGTGTAACCTCTTGTAAGTGTTATTTTCAGTTTCTATTATTCAGACACTCATCACTGAAGTGTCCTTGTATTTGTTATTATCTCAGAGTGTTCAACTGGAGTAAAGAGAGGTTCTTTTTTTACCTTGAGCTAGAAACTCTTTTGGCCGTGTTTTATAATTTCTAAAGAGAATTATATTTCCAAGAACACACAGTAAATTAGTTGTATTTTATATATTAAGGGTGTAAATAGGCCTGTAACAGTAACTATTTTTGTTGGACGATATACTGTCACAGCAATAATTGCAATAAATGATAACTTTGCCCCCGCTCCTAAACGCAGCGGTTGGCTGGTAAGGCTGAAGGCCTGTTTGGCGAGCACTTCCACGGCTTCTTGGATGGTGCCTCGCCTCTTTATTTCTCGGCACTCGCTGGACCCTGTCGACGCCTGGCTGGTACCTGTCGTCAGCCCGGATGAGGTGTTCCAGCGTGAATCTGCGCAACTTGCGGCCTCTGTGTGTGGCTCCCCGGACAGCTAACGCCGTGGACCCTTCGGTTCCTGCCAGGATTGGGCTGGTAAATGCTAGATCGCTAGCAAACAAAACGTTTATCCTGAAGGATTTCCTGACTTCCTGAGGACTGGATTTTCTCTGTGTGTCCAGTGCTTTCACAGAACTTTTACCCACATCGCTTCGACCCGGAGCCAGTTTCCTAAAGGTATGTATATACACTATATAGAAATAGCTTATCTTCACACCGATGGTCTCATTTGCTGTTGTACGTCACACACAGACATCAGCGGAAACGAGAGACTTTCGCATATCCTGTTAAAAGTTCCTTGTAGCGGCTTTATCACCTGTTAACAGGAGAAGCCCAACATTACTCTGTTTGAGACTACACAGAAAATTTGGCAAACAAAAATGAAACCACGTGATGCCTCTTGCGACTAACAGTAAAGCTTAGTGAAGCTCCAGGAAGACGCAGCTACCTCTGTGATCTGGCCAGTGTGCTGCAGTCTGCTCTCAAGGATGGACGGCCTGGAGTTTAAGATAAAATTGTTGAAGCCTAAAACTTAGACTGTGCTTCCTCTACGCCAAAAAGTGCAGCTGCAGTCTATCGGTGAGCTACACTGTGTCATCTTTAAAGCGCTGATTTATTTTTCTTCGACCTTGCAAAAACTTTCCGAAACTGCTTATCCTGTTAGGGGTCGCATCTCTCCCAGCTGACACTGGGCGAGAGGCAGGGTTCACCCTGGACAGGTCACCAGACTATCACAGGGCTGACACATAGAGACAGTCAACTATTCACACTCACATTCACACCTACGGACAATTTAGAGTCACCAATTAACCTGCATGTCTTTGGACTGTGGGAGGAAGCTGGAGCACCTGGAGGAAACCGACGCTGACACAGGGAGAACATGCAAACTCTGCACAGACGGGCTCCACCAGGAACCGTCTTGCTGAGAGGAAACAAAGCTAACCGCTGCACCACTGTGCCCCCAAATCTTCCAATGGTAAAAAAAAACCCTGCTCTTTATTATGGCTAAAATGCTGGTGACATTTATAAACACAACAGCATGTGAACACAACGGAAAATATCAAGGTCATGTCCATAAATCAGGATAAGTCGAGGTTGTAATTATCGTTGCAAGGAGGTGTGCTTGTATAGAAATGGTGACACAGACCATGGGAATTTAAAACAAAGGCATATGTGAAAGGTAACAATATGTATCGATGATATTGGATCCTTGATCACTGCATCGATACATCGATCCAGATCAATGTAGCATTACATTTTACAGTGTCCCTAAAGACATTAACGAAGCAATGTTGGAGACTTCCGGAATGAATGTGAAGTCGTTAAGGCTTTAAAAACCTATACTGTGCCATTGAAGTCAATCTGTAATGGTTTCTGAACTCCTTTGTGCTTTATCTGACGAAGACGTTTTACTATTTGTCAAAGTATCTCTGTACAAGCAGCCCCAGGTCAGCAGAGTCAGCTGGCTCGGGGCTGGACGTTACATAAGGTGGGATAAAAAGCAGAAATTAACAGATGAAATGGAAGGATATGGGTGAAGGAGGGACAGAGGTGTGATGAATGAGTGATGTGACGGAGATTAAAGCACGGGAGAGTAGAGGGAGGACGAGATGAAGGGATGGGGAGGGTGGGAGCGGAATAAAGAGGCATGATGAAAAGACGTTAGGTGGGGAGATTAATGGCAGGTGGGAAATGAAGAAAGGGGGTAAGGGACAGAGGATCAAGGGAGGGAGAATAAAGGAAGAGAGGAGGTGAAGGAGGCTGAGGAAGGGAGGAGGGAGTGTGCTGAGGCTAATCATAATTGGCCTGACAGTGGGAGATGGCATGGTGCTGTTGCTGGGTGGAACATGTGTGTTTGGGTGGGTGGGGGAGGGTGGTAGAGGTCACCCAGCAGATGCAGTCTATAAAATATCAGGGCTCCTACTGTATCGTCTCAACTGTACGGCACTTTACTGAGGCTTTTATCTAAAGTGACAGTAAGACGGTAGACGACAGTAAGTGCATACATTATATACGTACAGTCAGTATGAGGAAAGCTCCTGTGGGAACGCAGAGGCAGATACTCTGAGAGAGAGTGGCCCAGTAGCAGATTAAATTTAGCTCACATCAACAGATGCACATGTATATAGATACATATGCACCAAAACTCCCTTATGGAAATCAGTCACTCGATATGTTTCAAAGTAAGTAGTCAAATATTTGTCTATGATAAAGAAAAGATTGGTTCTTGGTCTGAAGATATATGTACACTGTTCTGCAGCTCGCTTTAGTGAAGCTTTTCTCAAAAATGAAAAGCTCAATATCGGCTTGTTTGGAGAGTCTGTGTTTGCCAAAGACAAAGAGCAGCGGGCTGACAATATATGGCCTAAACCAAAACTGTATTTTCACATTGATAAAAACTGAATATGGTGAAGAAAATGATGTCTAGAAAGCAAAGATCTATATATACTCTATGAGATCTGGTATGTTACCTTTAACTGATTGACTGAAACTGGACAGTTTGTGCCGTCTAACTAACAGAAAATGAGTCACATCTGTTCCTGCAAAACTTAATGTACATAGTTTGTATTCAGCAGTTGTTTATGGCCTCAAATTCATTGTTGTCAATATAGACATGCAGCAGGTGCACTCAAAGCCAGATCAACGTTTTTGCGATGCATGCAAAAACGGTCCAGAGTGCCCATATCTCAGGGCGTGACAGCTTCACCCTGAGATAAACAGAGTTCAACTTTAACCACATGTCATGTGACGGGAAACAAACCCATCACAGCCAACAGATATCTTTCTCTTCTTCCTTAAATATCAGTCTGTGGTAAATATAAAAAACAATAAATATATAACATATAAAGACCTGTGAACCTGACCTGGAGCAATCAGCTCTGCACTCAGGATTTCTGGTAAACAGGATATGATAAGATGCTGGTTATGGTTTTAGCAACGACAGATGCCCAACCTAGCATTTTCCAGACAGTTAAAGACACGGCATGCGTTCTGCCGCTGATGCATCATGCTAAGTATAAAAATAATTAGGGTTGACCTTCGATTTCACTTTTGAAAATCGACTCAGAGCAGCATGTGTCACTGACACCAGACTCGGAGCGCAGCGGACCGGTGGAAAATGTCACCATCAGCATATTATTTTACATCAATAAAATCTATTTTATCGTTATTTTGAGTTACATTAATTAAAGAATTTAGTTGTCTGTGTTCAAGCAGGATAATAGGTCTCCATTCATTGCACGTCGGGCTTTCTATTTCCTTGTCGGAGATGGTGTTGCATTCAAGATCCCCCCAACAAAATGGGAGAAAAAAAAAGGCTGAATATTCCAATTCGAAGCTTCGAATTTTTTGGGTCAGCCCTAAAAATAATGAAACCATCCGGCCTTTAATGTGAATGAAAGTCCCATATATTAACCATTCATGCATCACATCTGCATTTGGTCGCTTTTTAGACCATGCAACCCAACTTTTGGGCTTTAATCTCCGACTTTTCCCCCCTTGTTAACTAACGAATTAAATCACGTAAAATAAGACTTTTTTTTGTAACATTTTCGACTTTATTCTCATGATATTATGACTTAAAAAATAATATAAAGTTAATCTCATTAAATTACTACTTATAATCATAATATTATGACTTTTTCCGTCAATATTGTGACTTTAATGTCAAAATCTCAGTCACCAATTAACCTGCATGTCTTTGGACTGTGGGGAGAACCCCTAGAAAACCCACGCTGACACAAGTAGAACACGCAAACTCACTTTTACATGATTAACTGATATACTAATTGTCTTTTTCTGGGTGAAGTATTCCTTTAATTGCACGTGCTCCACCTGGTGAGCTCTACCAGTGCACTCTGTACAAGCCATTTTTCACTCTTTATGCAAAATAAAGCTGAAATTAAACGAAAATCTTCCCCCAAACCAAAACAATACGAGTAATTGATACAAAAACAAACAAGGGCCTAATCTATGACATGAAAGCACGGGCCAAATTTGCGCTGAGCCTTTCATTCAATTTGCATTCGCAATCTGTTTGTAATTAGCGTCTGATTTACTAAGACGGAAACTAATTATGCAATCAGCGAATGGGACTGTTGTTGATTGCGTTTAGCATTTGAGTGGGAGGCTAAAAGGCAAAGTTCGCAGTTGGGATTTGTCTGAGATCAACAAGCTCAGGAATAAAACCGTAATGATCCGGAAATAGAAACGCTCATGAATGAAGGAACAGCATTGCACATATTGATAATGATAACCAAGGCTGCAATTAAACTTCAGAGGACGGGAGTTTTCCATGCAAAACTGATCCTCGTAAAGAGTGTGAACTTTGGCAAATCCAGAGCCACTTTTATCTCCTCCCATTAGAGTGCATTTGAAATGAGGCTTAATAAATCTCTCCCCCAGTGCAGAAGCTGTCACAGGGTCACAGCTAATTACAAGAGTGCTATTTTGTTCACATGTATCACGAGGTTTCGTGCGCGATTGCGATGCTGGTGGATGTGATGATCTTTTGAACAGTCGGTTGGTACAGATAACAGCAGCTTTCTGGTAACACTCACACTGTTGTTTGGTCTATACAGTGTGAGCAAATTAGACAATTGCTCCTTCTCAATATCCCACAGCCCCAAGTTTCTAGACCCAAATATATATTAAGTTTGCAATGATGCATCCATTTGAGAAAGCAAGAGTTTCACATTTTGACTTGAGAAACGACTTCAATGTTGTTGCACAAAATTGTTGTTATCAGTGACACCTCGGTCTGAGGCTGCTAAGTGAACTGCATCTAGCACCTTGGCAAATTCAGCTGACACTATGAAGCAGCCAACAGCAGATCTTTGTGGAGTAGCAGCAGGACGGCTAACTTAAGCTCAGGTTACGGTTAGCTTGTTGGCTGCCCCTGCATCGCTCTTGACAGAAATCCCTTTGTGCCATTGGCTAAATCATTTCATCATCAGTAGGTTTGTCATTAACATATGCTGGTATAATTGATCATGTAAGCTGGGGAGATAATTTGGCAAGCTAGCCAACTGACATATCCACTCTCATAGATTTTTTTGCTGCAATACAGCAAGTGGCCACTAGGAAAAATCTGCTGCAAGACTGAGCAGCTTTCCTGGGGGCACGGTTTCTTGTGCTGTGTTTCCAATCACGTACTTCTGTTAGTACACTTCCATGTAGTATACTATGTGCACTGTGTACTTATTGGCGTAGTGCGCGAATTTCGACAGGGTAGTGTTGTCTCAAAGCAAACACGGCCGTTGCGCACTCACTAGAAATGACGACCGCAAATTAGCTACTTAGCAAACTAGCATTAGCATTTGCGTTATCGTATAACATGTGTAACTTACATTTGTACAATGCAGCAACAGTCACGGTTGCACAGTCCTCGGCTGCCATTTGAGTCCTTCACATAAAGTTATAGTCAGTGGAGAAAGTCGAGTGAGATCGAACTTTCTGAGTTACATTACAACCTGCTCATCAACTGGCGATAAAAAGTGATTAATAAATGTATAAAGTTACAAACTCAGTCGACATATTGACTAATAAAGTCATTGTCACAGTTCACGATGAAGCTTTATATTCGCCAGTCATCTGTTACTTAATCCTGTGCCAGTGTCTCTGCTTATGCTACATAATAAAAACACAACATGGCACTATTAGCAGGGTTAACAGACTTCACTGAGTGTGTTTGTCCTTGTGTGTGAGAGAAAGAAATGGTGAGAGAAAGGTTGTTTGGCAGCGATTCTGGGGCTGACTGCAGCAGGAAAAAGTAGGTCAGACCCTGCTGTGCATTCACACTCTTTCATTCATACACAACCTCTGACACACGCTGCACATTTTCACACCTTTAGATAATATCTCTAATGTGTATTTACAGAGTCAGCACGCATAAACACATCCCCGCAGTCACAAACACACACACAAACACACTCTGGCCTGGCCACTCGCCATCCATCACTCCACCCAGCCAGCCTCCTCCCCCAGGCTGCAGCACAGTGCCAATGAGACGAGCAGGACTCCCCGCTGGCCCACATAACGACGACTGAGTGCGTGTACGAGTCTCTTTTATGTGTGTGAGAGAATTTATGAACTCGCATTGCAATTTGACTTTGCAAATTAGAAGTTATATAACGACTTTGCGGATAGATTATCCTTGAAGACCGTTCGGTGACTAAACAGAAGGCTGCACAAAGAAAATTATTTTGTCTGCACTTGTGCAAACACACTGCATGTTTTTGATACCAAACAATACTTTTTAATATCTTCCTTTGAGAAATATAAAACATGTTTATTTGCAAAAGCCTTTTTTTCCATTTATAAAAATTTAAATATGAAGTTATGTTTGAAAACAGGCAGAATTTTGACTGAAATCTGGAAAAATCTGAGCAAAGTTTTTGATATTCAATGCTGCAGACACATTTCAGTCAGTAATTTTTTTTTTAATAACTGACATCCTGCCCTAATTGTCTGCAGAGGGAAGCTAAAATAGAAGCACGTGCCCTCTGACACACATTTCGTCCTCTTTTGTTCAGCATCTTTCCCTCTAATCTCCATATTCCTCTCACATTCTTCTTCTACACTATTATGTTTTGTTAGCATGTGTCTCTGCTCCTGTGTCTGTGGTCTGGGACGAGATGTGCCGTTATTATCTCCAGCCAGCAGGGTTATTAATGGATCGCATACGTATCAGACAAACATGGATCCAATGGTTGCCATGGGAACTGCATCCGCAGCGCCCCAGAAAGGAGGAAGGGAGAGAGAGAGGGAGAGGAGGATGAGGAGAATGTGAAGTGAAAAACAAGAGGGGGGAGGGAGCAGCAGTGGGGAGGGTGATTAATGGAGAAAGAGGAAATAGAGAAGGAGGGATGGAGGGAAAGAGGAGAAGAGAGAAGCCCACTTCTATCAGTCGGAAATATTTGATTCAGCAGAAAGGGTGACCTTGGTGGGGAAGACAAAGGCAGCATGGCTTTCTCTCTGTTTTTATCACTTCTCGCTGCCACCCTCTTTCTCTTATCCTCATTTTATCGCACTGTTATAAATGATGTTGGTGCCATCTTTAGCTGCAACAGAAAATACACTTTGACACATTTATTTAACAGTTTTTTGTTTTCGAATATTCATTACTCTTCAGCTAAAATACCCAGCAACAGATCTAACTCTTCCCCCCAAAAAAGAAGACAAACGCATCGCCTTATTTTAATTGAAGGACCAGACCAGTGATTTGTTTTTCATCTCCGACACCAAAATAAAATGTCTGCTGGTAATTTCAGGGAACAGGCCCAAACTGGAAAGGACCTACCCGAACAAGATCAAAAGATCGCTCATGCCATGGAAGAAAGGGGCGGCTCATCACCAGTGAAGTCAAGTCAAAGGCACATAGTCACTGACACCTTCACCAGACAGGTTACTGATGTCTGGACACAGAAGTCTGATCTGATCACTTGGAAATAACAATGCGGACAGTCTATCGCAAAGATCTGATCTGAGAAACAAATCTGATTTGCCTGCAATGTGAACGTAACTATAGTGTCACAGCGATTCCCTGGCTTCATGTTACTAAAATGATTCCAATTAGTTCCTTGCAGTGAGGAAACAGATTTTAAATTTGGAATTAAAAAAAAAAGGGAGCACTGGTCTTTGATTAGTACTCGGTAGGTGAGGTATTTTAATTGGTACCAAAAGAGAAAATGTTGGAGCAGTGCTTTGCTAATTCAGACAGCAATTGGTTTCTGTTCATTTCTGTACAGCATGGAAATAAATTGAATTTGTGTGGTAGTTGAACTTGGCCTCACATTTTTACAATACAACCCGACCATCGGCACTGCAGTTCAGTGCCGTCAACTACCACTAATTTTACTTCTAGCATGCTCTACATCGTCGAAAACGCCATATTGACATGACAAGGGGGGCGGGGTATATTGAGGTGTTAAATAAGATTGTGAGATTATGAAATGGAGGGAAAAATGCATGAAACAATCTGTAATTATACCAGATACATTTGAAAATGTCAGTTCATGTAGTCGTCAGTTAGGGAGCTGAGGAGTGCACAGACACTGTGTAAGGTCCTTCATAAATCTTTGGAGGGAGATGATGAAGCGTTACACAGATTATGTGACTCAAACATTTATCTTAGTCAAACTGAGGAGGCTAATGAACAACGCACGACGCCACCACGTCTGAGTCTCACTGTTACAGAATGATGTGACCCTAACCAGAGCTATATCAGATTTAACTTCATATCAAGTGCACTTCTTTATTAAACTCTAAATTTTCTACATCTCTTCTCTGGTTCGTTTTTAAATTGTTTGCAGCGTCTTCCTTCTTCCTCGATCTCACCTCCCCCTCCTCCCTCTTAGCTCACCACTTACACACTCTCACTAACACTTTCTGTGTTTCTTCCTCCTTAAAATCCACTGTTTTTTACCCCCTCGCAGCAGACCGGCTTAGCGCTCCCCCAAATCCCTTCTGCAGTGTCAGGAGCAGACAGGGGGAGGCTAAACGTTCAGGTCTTCAGGGAAACGGGGGGCAGGAGGCAAGGGCAGAAACAGAATATGACCACATCACTCTGACAGATCAATGAAGGGCTGTGTACCGCACACTACTGCTGACTCATACTGTAGGGGGGGCGAGGAGGGAGGAAGGGAGGGACGGGGGGGTGAAGGAGAAGGAGAGGAAGTATGAGAGCGAGTGGGAGGAAGACAGCGAAGGACAAAGGGCGGTGGTGGAGGTTAGAGGAGAGTACGGCAGAAAAAGTATGAATGGATGAGGCCACGCTTGAAGACAGTTATGAGGGAGGAGAATCTATCAACATCTGTCACAGAGACCGATGTGGACAGTTTACAGAGGGGGAGGAAGATCGCGGAAGATGCCCTCGTGCTCACTATGGGCCGTAAAGACCTAAATAAATCATCAAGGGCTGCAGCAATTAATTATCCATTGATTTAATTATTACTTCATCTAGTTATTGCCCACATGGTCACAACATGAATGTAAAGGGTTATGAAATTGTTACTGGCACAAGAAAAACATAAAATAATTTTGTTTATTTTTCTACTCTTCTTGGCTTTGAAAATGGCAATTAGAGCTGCAGTGATTACTTGATTACTATCAACTATAAAATTAAATCACCAACTCAATCAGTTTGAGTGTTTTCTAAGTAAAGTCAAAACTCTTTGATTCTGCATCTTAAATGTGAATATTTTTTGGTTTCTTTTGTCCTTCATGACAGTACACTCAAAGTCTTTGGGTTGTGAACAAGACATGACATTTGAGGACGTCGTTTTGGGCACTGATCAACATTTTTCTAGAATTTTCGGACATTTTATAGACCAACAGTTTACCAATAAACCGAGGAAATAATCGACCGATTAACTGACAAAGGCAATAATTGTTGGCTGCAGCCCAAAATGGCAACGTGTTTGTTGGTGAGTTGGTCTGACCGTCAGCTACTGTGGTCCAAACTGAAATATCTCAACAACTATTGGATGGAAATTTTGCATTAATGTGCCCCACAGGATGAATTCTAATAACTTTGATGATGCTCTGACTTTTTATTCAGTGGCAACTTCAGGTCAAAATTTCTGTTTGGTTTACCAATGACATTCCCATCAGCCTCGGCTGTACTTCGTGTTTAAGTCCCGTTTCCATCCAACACTTTCGGTATGGTGCTTTGGAGCCAACAGTAACGCTCCAGACATGGTACCTAGACCCTAGTGTTTCCACAGTGAACAGTCCTCTTAAATGTGTCGTCATACGTCATCAACTCATGTATGAGTAACATTACAAGTTAACGTTCCACCTTAAAAGTTGCCGGCAGTCGGCCCAGTGAATGAAGTTATTTTTTCTCAGGGTGCTTTCACACCTACCTCGTTTGGTCTGGACTTTAGAACTTTTCAGACTCTGTTGTAAAAGACAGGAGTAAAAATGAATGTATGGATAAACAGAATCTAAGCATGTAGTATATACTAACATCTAATATTACCACTGAGCCTCATTCACGCCCCCCTCACACCCACAAGACACACCTACACACATCCATCTACCTATACCGTCACTGCTGATCTCCTATTTTCTGTTTCTTTGTGTCTGTCTGTTTTACCTCGTATCAACTGCTTACCTAATAATTTGACTTGTGCTGTATTCCCTTTTTGTTTCTTCTAATTAGTTTTTGTCTCCTTTGTTTTTATCGTTTGTCTTTTATGTAATCTCATTTGGCTTTTGGCTGTCTATGTGTCCCTGTGCCTGTCTTGTCTTTCCTTGTTCTGTAGTCACTTCATTGCACAAAGACAAAAGAAGTAGGCGAATGATGTTCACTGCGAACAACTCTGTCACACAACCTGTAACGAGGAGTTGCACGCAGACACTGCTTTGTAATAAAGGAATACTACACGCCCCAAATGACCACTTGTATGTCAGTTACTTAACCCATGTTGCATTGAACTTGTAAAGAAAACTAACCAACTGCTCAAGGTTTTTTTTTTTTTTTGTCAGTGGTGTCTGGCTTTGAAGAGATCATTTACAAGTTTTACCTTTAGTTCAGTCCCCACTCATATATGTCTGTCTGTTTGGGAAGTGCTGAGCATAAGACTGGATAAGTGAGACTTGGATTTTACTGCACAAGTTGTGTGAGAGTTTGTTAGGAGATGTTTTGATATATGACTTCAAACCAACATGAATTTTCTCCATATTTGGATTCTTCATGCACTATGAAGGCATGCGAGGAAAACAAAGTTTTCAACACAGGGTGAATAACTGAAATACAAATGATCATTTGGAGGGTTAAAGTGTTCCTATAAGTGGTCGAACAAGACAAAAAATGTGAGGAACTTCTGCATTATTCTGTTATTTATTTATTTTTTTTAATGTCGTCTATAAATCCCAGAATCCAAGGCGTTCAGTCCGACGAAGAAAACACTAAGATATTTCACTTTCAATGTTACAAAAATACAGAAAAGCAGCACATTTTCACATCTGAAAAGCTGGCTCGTTTGTTGTAGCTGCTGCGGGAGTGTGATCGCCATGATGGGCACAGTCGTGAGGGTCCACTCTCACACACACAGTCACAGGGCTAGCTGTTAGCATCACCTGGCTAACATTACCTAATGGTTATAAGTGGGTTTAAGGACAGTGTCAAACCATTTATTTTTTTGCTGAGTGAAGGACTTGCCTGATTAATAATTTATCCGTATCACTGCTGGACAGTTATCTGGCACGTGCTGAAATCTGTCATGTCTGCTCAGCTTACATGTTCTTCAACAGGATTCACTCACTTAAGTCAAAATTGTGCCGCTGTTATAGTGTTTTGACAGTTTTAACGCAACTGCTAGTGATTAAAGTGCATTTAACATTTTAGAATTTTTTGTTAAATAAAAAAAGGGTTACAGAATGTATTGTTTATAGTTCTTAAAGTAAGATACTCGGGGAAACTGTATTAGAAGTCAGAAGGTTTTGTATTGCCATTAATAATGACAAAAAAACAAACATATTAATTGATTTCTAACCCTTATTAAAATGGTTGTCGATAAAGTTTCATGCCATTGATTAATCAATTAACCATTTCAGCAGTAAAAACATCAATCTACTTGATGCAGCAAAATGCACACAGAGGACGCTTAATAAAATCTGTCAATGAGTCCCATCTCACACACACACACACACACACACACACACACAATCAATCGACTGCACACTGCACAGGGTTTTTCATTAGTCACCGTGGACCCTGACAGCGGTGGAAGCAGAGCAGTCGGTGGAGCCTGAACCAAGCTGTTGCTACAGAAACAATCCACAGTGCTTTTCTAAGAAACCAATTTCAACTGCTTACACAACACAGAAACTACAAAGACGCTAAGACAGAGGAGATTACGTGATCCGGGGATTTACAAGTGTCGGTCACGGGGCAACTTTGTCATTAGGTCGAGAGTGAAACGCACACAAAGCGGAGGAGAGACGGCGTGCTGTACACAACACACTTTACACAGCATTAACACATCTACTGTCACACTGACCTGTCACAACATCCTGCTCTCCTGTCTTATACGTGACAAGGATTTTTCTGCAATCAGCATGAGGCTTTGTTGCATTTGATGGAGCGGAATCTTTAAACTGTATCGTACCACCTGTGAGAATTGAGGATGTGGATGAATAATTCAACACCGAGCTATTTTTACACTCAGATCTCAGTAGGAAAGGTGTGAAGCAGAGTGGAAGTGTGTGATGGAGAAATAAGCTGCTAGAAATGCTGGCAAACAATAAGGAGAAATAAGAATGAGAAATTGAAATGCATTCAAAGGTATCACACCTCAGTATGACACTTTCAGCTCTGGTCGTCATCTGAGAGTCACTACATGAGTCCACTACAGCAGTGCGGGGTTAAACCTCTTTCTCAAAGGCTCAGTGGGTGAAGTAGAGAAATGCATTTTCCCTGTTTGTCCTCTGGATGAAACTGCAAATGTTTGTGCTCTCTCACAGGAGGCTGTTCCTTGACGTAGCATAAACTTTTTAAGGGGTTGACCCCAGGTCTACTTGTCTTTTTGGAGCATCTGGAACAGCAGCTATTCCTCGCAGTGTTTAAAATTGAACACAAACTATATATTATAGAGGAAAAGATGTGATTGTGTGAAGCTTATATCTGCCAGAGGAAGGTAGCATACTTTCTCTGAATACTCCTACTGTGATATGATGTTTGTCTTGAAAAGAACCTGTTACTCACTGTAGCTCAGGACTAAAGATTAATAAGCCAAACCAAAAATAAAGACACGCTGGCAAAGAACACAGGCCCCGATCACACAGAAAGTGTTTTAGCAGCTGGAGGCACTTTTTTGTATTTGCTTTTAATTATAATTAACTGAACTCCGTGAGTTGAAAAAACCTCTGCACAGAACAACAACTACCACATTATATCTTTTTGTGTGATCTTTTTTCCCATTGTTTAATCGGATGATTTGAAAGAAGGCTCTACAGTTTCACTTCAGGAACCAGTTCAAATAATTTACAAAAGTGATGACAAAGAAACAAAGGAGACGGTCGAGACATTTCCAGTTATTTTGGTGAACTTCCCTCTTATTTTTGTAAAATTATCCAACAATGAACGTCCTGTAATCACTGTCTCAGATTCCACAACTTATATTTGGTGTTACTAACGCCTAAATCTGAAAACACACCGGTGCCACCTCGGTGTAGCTCGTCAACAGACAAGTTATTACAACTTTTACTGAAAGATCTGAACTTCCTCCACCCAGACAGAATCCGCATTAGCTTAAATTATGTGTGGACAGCCCTTGACTACAGCACCTGCTTAGTGCTGGATGTTAGTCGCTGCTGCTGTGTTGGCTCGTGCTAACTGGACAGACATTGAACTGATTGTAAGGGAAGTGGCTTCATGGATGGTGATGACAGAAAGTTTGCTGATCCAGCAGGGAGTCGGGACGATCCAGGATCAGTCCCCTGGTGCAAAAAGGGTCGAATGCAGGAGTGTAGGTATCAACAAACCTGAGCAAACCAGAGCTGTATCCAGAGCAAAAAACAAGGTGACGTATTCATTGCAGTTAGCCCCATTGGTTTGCCGACCAGTGGGGCTAACTGATAAATTAAAAACGGCAAAAACTTCCCTCCTGGAAGCGAAGGCTTCTAGGTCTTCTGTTCCTCTCTCAAGGAAAAAGATAAGAGTAGTTGGCTTAGCGTTTCCTCCAAAGCTAAATTGAATGGACGCGGCCCTTCGGCAGCTGCCATCTTGGCTGTTTACTTTTCGACTCCTACGGCGCAACGTTGTCTTCATCATGTTACGCCCGCCCAGAGCCTGCTTCTGTCAGATAGACTGATCTGATTGGTCCGATAGGCGATTCAGCGGGCTCTGCTCGTCGGGGCCAGATCCCTGTGCAGTGCAAATTCGAATTTGCTGGGGGCGGGGCATCTGGATTTCCAGGTTAGGTCTACACGTAAAAGCCCAACAAGTAAACAAGAGCTGAATATTAGCAATAGCTATAAACTCTTTGTGCAACACATCAGTTCCATACTCTGCATTGGAGCTATGTTAAACTGCATTGTCCCTATACGATAAAAAATTAAAAAATAAATCAAGTACTGACACCCAGCCCTACTGACAGTAACTTAACAGTGACAAAGTAGAAGCAACTATTATAAATAACGAGTGAATCTCGGTGCAAAAGCGTAGTGGGTACAGCATGACTGTTGGTGTAATGATGGAATTATTGCTGAGGAAATGTCAGTTATCCTACATCTATAAAGACACCAAGGAGACATCTTATTAAAACATGATAAAACTACTTGTATCACTGGAAACAAAACTTGTCTCTGATAGAAACCTTTTTCAAACAGGCTTAAATTCTCTCACTATTTGAGAATTTATGGTAATCAACAGAGGCTGGAACGTATAGTTAGGTCTTCTGGATTGCCCGAATGTCTCATTGATTTTGCAGTTGTGTGTGTGACAGATGCAGAGTGTCTGCTCTGCTATCCTGGCAGCGGACGGTGGGAGTGCTGCAGTCGCTGCTGTGTGGGGTGCACGTCAACACACGCACGCGCGCGCACAGGAGACAGAGAGAAAGGGGGGTGGCTCTGTCTCATCTAAATATAGGCCTCAACAGCAGCACAGCCTTAAATATTTCATTGCCTCCTCTCCAGAAATGAAGGAGGGGGTGAGCCAGGGGAGGAGGAAGGAGAGATTGGGAGAGAGGCAGAGAGAGATGAGGAAGTGGAGGGGGGGCCGCAAGGGGTTCATGAGACTGAGATCAGTACAAAGGGGATATAGTCAAAAATAGGAAGCAGAAAAAAGGCATGAAAGAGGGAGAGGGGGAAAAGGAAGGATGGAGGGAGGATGGATGGAGGCTGAAGGCATGGGAATCTAATCCCCCCCTCCTCCCTTTTATGCAAAATAAGAATGAAGTATTTCTGAATTTCTCAAGACAACTGGTGCGTCATGGCCGATAAGAGGGTTATCTTCTTATGTATGCGTTGCCGAAATCTCTGAATCACTTTACTTTGAGGCAACTTGGTGTGATATTGATAACTTTCTGCCTTAAAAAAAAAAAATGAAATATGCCAGCTCTGACACTATCTCCAAACTAAAACCACTCCAGTCTTCAGCACAAAATCAGAACTCATAATAACATGAAAAAACAGATTAATGCCAAACAGATTTGGAAACTGTCAAAAACAAATCGCGCCTCACTGAAACTCAAGTATCCCGACGCAGCCATGACAAGACGAGGGTTTATTCCCAGCGGTGGTGTCATTCTGCTTTGGCCTCGCTGTCACTTTGAGGAGGATAAAGTGTTGCTCTGTTGCTGCTGTAAGCTGCCCTTCTCCCTGCTCGCTATTGTGCATATTGTGCATATTGTGCACTGTGCAGCATGTTGAAGGAGAGATAAAGGTTAAAGCCACATCTACAGGGAGCCGCAGCGCTGGGACACTGCATGCAGAAGATCACACGGGTGCGGGTACACAAATGTGAGCGCAGTCGCATGCAGGCTGCCTCTCAGGAATTCTACCCTATGCAGACCCGCACATGCACGTTATTGCAGCCAGAAACACACACACACACACGCACACACATTTGCTGGTGTGCTCTTTGTTCTGTCAGTGTTGTACAGTGATGGATGAGTCGGTATGTGAAGCACATGGAGGGTCATTACAGGAGGCCCAGCGGAGGCCTTTCTCAGCCCGACACCTACGGAGAAATGGGCTCCACAATGGAATAAGATACCATCACACAGCGGCAAAGACGGAGCAAATGCACTCCAGGCAACGCTGCACACACACATACACACACATACCGCACACACACTAAGATAAGCAGATTCAGGCACATCTGTCTGCATGCACAAACCCTGTCTGTCTCTCTCCCTCCCTCTCTCGCACACACAGCCACACACACAAAGCGGGACAAGCATGAACGCACGAATCAATACATGTGCCAGACTATTGTGGAGGAGTCAATTCAATAATCAGTGGAATGAGAGATGTCAGCGATCTGAAAGCATGCTTCATCAAAACAGCAATCACAGCAGCAGAAGTATAGAGCCATCAAAATGTTTGAAAACAAATGAATTCTTGTTTTTGACGCCTTGATCGGATTTTCCAGCATGTTTTGGTAAAATATTCCACGGCTCTATCAGGGAGTTTTCTCGTTTAAATTTACAGAGTTGAGGTGTTGATATTATGTTCTTTAAGGGATGTTTTGTGTGGATTTGTTTGGGTTATGATTATATTACATTCATGCTCCCCTGAGGAGGAACCCAAATGACTTTTTTCTAGACTTTTTGACGCCGACGTGTGAAGTTAAGCCTCACAGAGCCTTTCACAGGCCCTAATGTATCAGGGGTGATTTTTTCTTGTGATTAATTCGCACGTCAGTTTATTTTTTTGAGGTGCTGTTTTTGTCACAAGTTCCTTCACAAAGAACACAAATATTAGATGATTCAAAACAATTTTGTTTGCGTTACAAGGTTGATTTTTTAAAGCTGTGGTGCCACTAATCAACAAATCACGTTGTGCCTATACTTATAAGGCTTATAAAAAGCCAACAAAGAGGCTGAAGTTTGAACCACAATGAAAAACCTTACTAGTCCTTTCAACGTTTCCAAGGCCACACCAGATCCCCTCCTTCAATTCTTACATTTCATAATAAAAGCCCTGGACATATTCACAGCAGTTCACAGCAGTTCGCTTCAAGAAAATTCAATAAAATAGCTTTAAGTATTTGAGGTTATACAACAGCTTACCTCAGACAGACTGCTGGACATTGCTCTGGGTCAACAGGATTGTGATAGTTGTTGCAAATTCACAATGCTGAAGGTGAATCTATTCACATCAAAACTTTTTTTTTTGAACAAGTGTTGAAGCTGTAACAAATTCTCATCACTGCCTGTGTGAACAGTTTTGATATATGTATCATATATATTTCATATTTTGCATTTTTGTGTCATTAAACACTCCTAACGGTCTTTAGTCTTGTTAATAAAACAGTATATTTAAAGGACACCAATCTACATTCGAAGCAATTAAAGTTAGCTTTGAAAACCACATTGTGGGAAAAAAAACCCATTTAATTTATATTTCACAAAATTTCGACAATTTCCTCAGCTACTTACAACAAACTGTACTCAGAGCATCTAGCAGCCATTACAGAGCAACTGCAGCTTCAGACACTTCAGCTCTGGCTTTAGTATTCAACTGTGGTACTTTCTGCTTGGTACAAACACATTTCCCACTCACAATAGACCAGACACAATCACTCATTTATAAGGTCTAAATGAAACTGTGTATGGCCCAAAGAACAAACCAGTCAGTGGAATAGAAGTGAGGAAATCCCAACAACAGGTACATCTAATTATTTTTAACAGTACAACCGGATTTAATGACAAATCGATATCAATTATTCAGATAAAGTGCACTGGGCTTAAGTGGGAACAAAAGGTTGGACGAGGACAAGAAGTTTTTCCTCTGTGCAGTCAATATGAGAAAGAATCTGTCTGGTAGAAACAGGCCGCTTCAGTCGACAAACATGACCCTGAAGGACTAATGCAGGACTTACAGTTCTCTACAGCACATCAGATAGGCCCAAAGCTTTAACATGTCTCCTGATGTTTAATATTGTGGGGATTTTTCAGACATTTCAAGAGTATTTTGTTTTCTTTTCCCCCTGTTTCTCTGTGTGTTTGTGTGTATACGCCACTGTTAGCTCAGTCATCCTCTCCTGGAATTAAAACACAGGATGAAAGTGGAATGAATGAAATCACTTTATTCACACAACTACTGTTTTAGATCATTTTTGGAAGGTCTCCTGCTGATGTGTACTTAACCGTGCGTATACTGCTTGTACTCATAGGAAAACAACACTCGTTGACATTGGTAAAATACTGTGATGCAACACATTAAAAGCATCTTACGTTAATACATGACAGAAGTAGAACTCCTTGAACTGCTTGCTAACGGTGCAAGTCAAGTTTACGTGGTACATACTACAGTCTGTGAAAACATGGAACATGGATTTTGTCATTATTAGCACGTAAATTCTTTAGTTATAGCCAAAAACATATTTGGTGAGGTCACTGTGACCACCAAATTCTAATCAGTTCATTCTTGAATCCAAGTGGACGTTTGTGCCTAATGTGGGGAAACTCCTTCTAGGCCTTCTTCAGATATTGTGTTCACAAGAATGAGACATATGCAAGGTCACAGTGACATCAATGTTTGGCCACCAAATCCAATCAGTTCATTGTTGAGTCCAAGTAAACATTTGTCTCAGATTTGAAGAAAGTCCTTCAAACTGTTCTTGAGATATCGCAGTAACAAGAATGAGATAGATGCAAGGTCACAGTGACCTTGACCTTTAAACTATGACCACAGAACTCTCACACGTTTGTGCCAAATTTGAAAAAATTGACTTTATGTGTTCTTGAGATATCACGCTAACAAGAATGACATGCATCCAAGGCCACCGTCTCCTTGATCTTTGACCACCAAAGTCTAATCGGTTCATCATAAAATCCATGTCGATATTTGTGCCCAATTTAGAGAAATTCCCTCAAGGCTTTCTTGAGATATTGTGCTCATAAGAATAAGACGAATGCAAGGTCACAGTGATCTTGACCTTTGACCACCTAATTCTAATCAGTTCATTCTTGAATCCAAGTGAATGTCTGTGCTGAATTTGAGGAAACCTGCTCTAGGCCTTCTTCATATATCCTGTTCTGAAAAATGACATGAATGCAAGGTCACAGTGACCTTGATTTTTGTCCACCAAAGTCTATCAATTCATTGTTGAGTCCAAGTAAACGTTTGTGTCAGATTTGAAGAAAGTCCATTAAGCTGTTCTTGAGATATCACTGTAACAAGAATGAGACAGATGCAAGTTCACAGTGACCTTGACCTTAAACCTTTGACCAACAAAATCCAATTAATTCATCTTTGTGTCCAAGCAGACGTTTGTGTCAAATTTTAACGAATTCCTTCAAGGCGCCCTTGAGCTATTGTATTCACAAGAATGGGATGGAGATCGTAGAGACAGATATACATATGTAAGCGCATACAAATAACCGAGAACATAATGCCTCCAGCCACAGCTATCGGCAGTGTGGAGGCAAAATGACCTTTTACTTGAACTAGAGGATCATTATCACTCATAAAACTTACAAAAAAAAGGGTGAAGTGAGGACGAGTCTGGTGTTCATGGAAGTGGGTGGGCGTATGATTCTCCTGATGCTCAGTGGAAAAGACAAGCTGCTTTTCTGCAGTCCACTAACCTCATCTGAACTGAACTAAAATAAAATAAATTCAGCTCGAGGATGAGATACTGAGATACAACTTCAAATCCACATTTCAGTATCCTATTCATGGGTTTTACCTTGTGCTGATCAACACAACTATTCTGATTAACAAAATACTTAAGTACCTGTATTAATGTGCATGTGGACAAACTCAATAGGTTGTTATCTGTGCTATTCTTCAAGGCCTTAAAGTGATAAAGGTGGATTTGCAGTGGATTATCTACAGTAAATATGTAGTTTGTAGTTTTGGAGAGCTATATGCAAAAAGACAGTCCTGAAAAGAACCTCAGTGAATCAGAAGGCAGGAGAGAGCGACTGCAGGATTCAGGGATTTAATTCAAGGGTTTTTATCTGTATGTATGTTTTCCTCTGGTTGGATTCAAAATGAATGCTGGCCTTCACAGGGTCCTATCCTGAGGAGCGCTGTGAGCTCAGATTAAATGAATATTAGGGTTCAAGCGAGGGCAGCTGTGGCTGTGCACTCTATCTGCCCCGTAATCCTCCTGCCACAGGTCACACTGGCCACACATCTGGGCCAATACTACTGGATCTGACACAGAAATTCAGTTGAGAAGGTTATTCCAGCTTTAGCAAAATGTGATTGTTATGTTAGGCTACGTCTTTGTCTGTAATGCTGCTGGGGGTTAAACTAAATGAAATGGGGTTTACGTGGGGACAATATGCTGATCGTCACCTTTACCTTCACCTCAGTGTCAGACAGAGGTCATTTCCATCAGCAAACTGCCGTTCACCTTTTTAAAGCATTTTATATGGAAGGAAAGGTGAAATTGTTTTTTTTTTTTAATGGACTATGTTAAAATGCCAAAAGTTTATCTCATTTGTAGGAGATACACGTATAATGTCATATTTGCAAGGTATTATCTTAAATGATTTATGTGGGAAATACTAAAATATTGGTACAACACAAAATATCTATTAAAAAATACATATGTGCAGCCAGGAAGACAGTTGTAGCACAAAAATTGTTACAGATCGAACCTTCAATAAAGCCAGTTGGACAGATATTGTGACGAACGTTCAAAGTGTGGAGACTCACTTTTCCCTGAATATATGGGCTCATAAATTCTGGCAATACTGGCAAAAACAAACTGTGCTTGTGAATTTAAGTTGAGCTGGCATGTAATTTTATCAGTACCATGTTTGTATGAATGCATAGATTACCTAATTAAGCCTGAAGCTTGATTAGGCTGTTTCGAAAGTGAGAAAATGTTTTGCCTTCTCATTTAACAAACTACAAATGTCCACTGTAAAACATACTGGAACTGTGCAGTAGCTCCGGCAGGATACTTTTTCATACACACAAGAACCGCCCACTTGCAATGGCTCCAGCATGTCCACATACGCAGTCTGCTCAGTGAGCAAGCAAGAGAAGGAGGTTGATTAATGTTTCGTTGCACCACTGTTACTAACACAACACCACCATAAATCTCTGATTAGCCTAATGTATACATTAATACCAGCCAACAGGCCGGGTTTACACAATCATCACTGCAGCTGTCACACAGCAGCAACAACATTCTGATTAATAGCGGGTGTTTTTCAGTGGCTGAAATAATGCATCACTAATGTGAAAAATATTAATGACATTCTCTAAAATGTGAACATAGCAGAGAGCAGAGCAGAGCTGCTGTTTCCTGTTTCTACGTGTCCCATTAAAGAAGTATTTCATCGATATAAGACACAAATACCAGTGAAAAAGCACTCTGGCATTCACTTTTGCTCATCAGGTATAAAAACTACAACTGCCAGAACGCACCGTGCTCCTGCTGGTGGGTGACTTAATGTGGATTGGTACATGTAAAACGCTAGCAGCTGGTGGGTAAACAAACAATCTGGGATTACAGTCAAATGGTAAAGGTAAAGAAAGTTTCTGAAAACATTTGAGGCAAGACATAGGCAAAGCCATGACAGATTCTTGGTTTATATTCAATCAGCGCTGCCTCGTTTTACAGTTTGATCAGCGGTTTCACTATGCAGGAAACAGTATGGCGCCCACTTCCTGTTTACAATCTCTTGCTATTATAGCTAAATATAGCACTAAAATGGGTTTCTAAGAACATTTTAGTAGATAAATAGCCAGTGCAGTGACAATATCTTCATTTATATTCCATCAAATTTTGGTCCGATTTTGGGGATGTCAGTCTCTTGATCTGCTTCTATACCTTTGTGTCCACGGCGGCGGCATCATGGATGGTGAGCAGCGGAAGTACGGCCCCAAAAGCCAGCAAAGCTCCGCCAAATGATGTAAAGACGTCAACTGGTGGAGTTTTGCCATGGGGGGAGGAGGGATATCTAGGCACTGGTTAGATAGAGGAAAGTTTACCACACCAACGGAAACCAACTTTTGTTCTTGTGCGTAAAAGAGATAAACCTAGGTATTGGCCAACGATGTATGCCAAAAAAAAAAAAAATAGAATTTCACCATGCCTCTCAGGGCTTCCGTAACTTTAGGACACTTTTTCAGCAGTTGAAAATATGAAGGCACCTGTAGGTAAAAGAGTTATTCAGCTTCTACAACCACTTGTTTCCTCCATCGCTTACCTCTTGAAGTGGCTAAGTAGGGTGCCAACCAGCTCCCCGATGCGGCTCTCATTGGCAGGCACCATGCCCTGCAGGCACACCACGAGATCCCTGCTGTCCTTGGTGTGGAACACAACCAGCTGGTCCTTCCCGGGGGACACGCTCATTCCCGTCACCTGGGACAGTGCGAGAGAGAGAGCGAGACAGAGAGGACACGCAATTAAACACAGATAAACATGTACATAGAACCTAGAGAGAAACACAAACATGTGAAAAGGCACAAATGTGTGCTGAGAGACGCGACACATAACCATCTGTACTGTAGAGAAACACAAATGCATCACATGTAGAGACACAGATGATCAGGCATATCAGGGAATATGAGTTGGCGCACCCCACAGGACGTGAATTCACTGGGGTTACTGCACCAGGCTACAACTCATCCTGTTTAACTTCCGCTGGAAGTAAAGAGAGGAGACCTGAGGAATTTGGAGTATTTACCAGATCTCCTGTGTCAGTAGGAGATGAAAAACCTTGACAAATAAAAGGTACTGCTCGTGCTATTTTTGTGTGTTTCGATGGATAAAGTGTTGGTAGTCGTGCTGCAGCCAAGGGTTTTTTCTTCAGGTACAGCTCTAGTTTCCAAAATGGCAAGTTTTAACTTTTACTCAGGTTATTTATTTAAGGGTGTAATTGTACTTTCACTTGAGTTTAGATGTCAGTGTCTGCAGCTCCACGTTTCTTTTTTCTTACTTTATGTTCCTAATAAAACTGCACAAAGCGATGCTGCCTGTCTCTGTTTTTATCACACTGTTAAAGATGTGGCTGTCTTGTTTGAATAAACTTTACTGGAACTGTTAATGGACAAACCAATGGTACACGTAAGGGATAATGTACAGCGTGAGTCATTATTGTGAAAGCAACCCTGACGCAAATTACCCTGTACATTATCCCGCCTACGTGGCTTCTAGAAATCACAAGATATTGATGTAAAAGGGATTTTATTGCTGAGTCTATAGTAACGGATGACACACAGATGTACCTCCCTTCAGAGCCAACCAACATCAGCAAACTAACTGACCTTAATAACTGTCTTTACGACATCAAATCCTTGATGGCTGCAAACTATTTTATTTGGACTACGGCACTTGACCAGAGTCATGTCTCCTCATCTTGGCCGTTTGGTCCCCTCTGTTGAATCTCACGCTAAAAATCTTGAGGTCACACTTGATTCTGAGGTTTGACAGACCAATCAAGCAGTAAAATTAAGTTTCATGCAGTTGCTCATAATCTCTAGACTTAGATCAATTCTCTGTATTTCTGACCAGGAGAAAGTCATCCACGCCTTCATATCCTCCCTCGACTATTGCAATTCGTTATATTTTGGTATTTCTCAGTCTTGCTTATCCCGTCTTCAACTCGTCCAAAATGCAGCAGCAAGAGTTTTAACAAAGTCAAAAAGAGAAATTTCCGTAATTCTACCAGAGATGGGAGTGGTAACTCAGTTTGTGCCCTGGCGTCAACTCCCTGTCGGCTAGGGGTGGGCGATATATATCGTTAACGATAATATCGTCATTGTTGTTTTAACGATGTGCAAATTTACGTTATCGAGTATGCAAATGACTTCACAAAAACAACTGAAAACACGTTGAAACCAGGCTGAAACCCCAAACATTCACTGAACAAGAGTAACGTAACATGTGTGCAGCAGCACACCGCAGTACGCATAGGTGGTCACATGATCTTTCACTGGCAGCTTCCTGGCAGGTTAGCCTGCTGCTAAACAAGCATTAGCGGGACAACATGGCAACACCGCCCACGGATGCTCCAGCAGATTCGGAAGACGTGGGTCAACTGTAGTGAAAGGTCCCAGCCTGATCAAAGACTTCTGTCTGTATAAAAAACCACTATAATATAGGTGCAAAATGATATGTTATCATTACTATCTTATTATTTTACAGCTATTATCACTTCAAACTTTTGTGTTTCTCTCGTTCTTTTTGCTTCTGTTTCATTTCTTCTGTGTGGGCTATAAGAGCACTTTGGATTTACTTTGTGTTTGAAGTGCAATACAAATAAAATTGACTTGAATTAAATATTGAACAAAGCTGTGTAATAATTTAAGTGTAATAGCCTCATCAGAAAGCAAAACAAAACAAGAAAACCTCACAATTGTAAAATCCAGTGATAAAGACGTACACTGCTGTGATTACCCTGATAAATCTTGAATTACCCACTTAAGTTGTTTTTATTTTGCATGATACGTTAAGTTTTAGTGTCTCATGTTCTGTTAAGAGCTTTTTTACAGTGAGACTAAAAACGAGCCAAAGCAAACACTGGTGTCTGGTGGTGTATTCACTGGACTTCTCCCACTCAAGGCTTAAATCAGCACTTGCAGTAGAGATTTATTGATCAGCATCCCAAAGGTCCAATCGAATTTTTCCACTCAGAGCCCCCAAACGACGTAACAGCGGAAAGCAGAGAGGCTAAAAGGGGAATCCCAGTTTTTGTGGTTGGGTTGTTTAGCTTTACAGGTCTTCAAAGTAGACACAACAGGAAGAAACCAATATCCTCACAGGCAAACACATCTCAGGAGGATGAAGAGCTCATTAGCTCCCCGTTCCCTTCTCTTTCATCCCCGTTTTCCTTTTACGCTATTATCTCTCTCCTCCTTTTTGCCGAGCGTTCTCCTTTGTCATTCCCACCCTAAGGTTTCTAACCATTTATTTCTCTCATAATTTGTCTTTCTGAGCTGAACCGAGGTGCCACATGTTGAGGAAACAGCCAGAGGGGAGCCAGGCAGGTACATTAATATCCACTCACCAGACTGCAACGCTGAGACAAATTCCCCATCAGGGGCGGACAGGCTGAGACAGGTTGCTTCCGGCGGCTAAACAACCAGCTAGCTTATTTAGCTCCAAAATGACGCCTGTGACTTCAGAAACAAACACTTCACGTAATCACCATGAATTAAAGCCTAAAGCCATGCCTCTCTGTCGAGGCAATCCACCCGCAGTTAATTACATGGAGCCGATTACATTTACATTTATATTAAAGGCTTAATTGATTGGAACGACAGTCAGTGTTCTAATGAGTTGGGTAATGATACATTCTGATTCGTTTCCTTGTCTAATTTTTTGTCTTGATTCACCAAATTAGTTTTACCCCGAGTATGAAGTGTGTTGGAGGCATTTATCTGCCCAGCCATCTGTTCGAGTGCTCGTCTCGTCCCGACCCACACCAATCAGACAAAACTCGAGGATGATCAGAGATTTCATCAAAGCTGGCCAAGTTTTTGGTGTTAATTTGTGCTGATATCTAAAATGCTCCTACACACTGAGATAACAGTCATTCTGCATGGAACACTGAGTGAGATGGGTCTAATAAAATCTTCCAATCTGTGTCAGACAATAAGATATCAGCTCTGAGGCGTGTGACTGTAGATTGTGCAGTGAATGCCTGATGAATCGACGCTATTCCAATGATAAATTTTGATTTTTAGCCAAAACTGCCAAACATCATCTCGTTCCAGCTTCTAAATTGTGAAGATATTTTGCTTTTCTTTGTCTTACGTGACAGTAAACTGAATATCTTCTGGTTCCAAACTGTTGGTATCACACACTGACCGTGAGAATCACTTTTTAAAGTCAACTTTTCTTTGCTCTTTCAACTTCTTAACTTTTCTTTTGTCCTGCGCCACATGTCCATTATCTTACACGTAAAAAACTGATTTGACAGATACCGTCACAGCACATCAGACAAGATAGAGCAGCACAGTGCAACAGCAACACCGTCTAAAACCCTGTAAAGCCGGCTGCCACTTTGGTTTTCAATTGAAAAAATGTTTAAACTCTCATAGATGAAGAAAAAACAGTAAATGAATAAAACTATTCCTTCAGAGGTCTGCCAACATTTTGAACATAATCCTGCTATGATGATGAAAAATGAAAAATTTGATCTTATTTTACTGTACAGCTTTTAAGAGAATTAAAGGAAAAGTCAGCTTTAATAACAATGATTTCCTCATATTTTAACCATCATAAAAAAGAAAATGTCACATCAGCTATGTTTTATTTCTTCTGGTCGGACCTAGCCGTAGAAGAAGTGCCAGGAAAAAAGGACCAATGGTGCAGTTAATTTACTTGGTGCATGTAATTTTAAAAGCAACACGTGCCACAGAAAAAAGTATTTCGAGACCTGGCCACTAATAAATGAAAGAAAAAAGGCCGTCTGAGATGCTGAGCCAAACACATTGCTCTTGTCAGCGTTAAGAAAAGATCCATGCTTATATATTTATGAGATGAATGTGCGACTTCTACCACAAACATTTCTGGTTATATCTGGATCTTCGTCCTTGAGGAGATTCAGCCTCTTTCTGTCTCTGTTGTTTACTTCCTCCTGTCTGTCTGTGTGGATGGTGTGTGAGAGCTTTGCATCTTGTGTGCTGGTGCAGTCTGGCCTCTTTTTCTGTTTGTCTATCAAGGTGGAGAGGTCGTCATGCGGTTAAGGTCCTAACAGTTAAGCAGCACCTGAAATCGACATCCTTCCCGGATCCAAATCCTTATATGTTTACAATCTACCAATTATTTGCCATCCCTATAGTCTACACTGTAATTTAATATGTTGGTTATAGGGTTGAGTGAGTTCACCAGTGTAAATTAGTGGGTGGGGCTTAAACCAGGAGTGGATGGGACCTACCAGGAAGTTGCTACTTCAAGCATGAAATTAATCTTGGTTCATCAGAAGTTGATATATCTATTATTTATGAAAACTATTTTCAGAGCAGCCTCAGAATTGAGCTTCAGATAATTTTGGATCTCAAGAATAAGAGACTGAACACAGTTACCCAAATGAGGATTTGTCACATTTCACTGGAATGATACTCGTAAAAAGTACATTATCTATATCATGCGGGTATTCGGCTCAACCCTAGTCTGTACACATTCAGTACGGGTCTGGCAGTTGTGGGAGAGGTATCCCTTCTGTTGCTATTCCTGTGCTTACTTGCATGTTTGAAATAGCATGTAGCCGTACCCAACTCAGAATTATGCCAGTTGAATCAGATTTGGCAGTTCGTCGATTTGTTTTTTTTGCCATATAAAGTTTCAAAGCTTGAACGGGCTCAGCAGAACGTTCAATTTGACAGCTGCATTCACGTAATGTACAAGCTAATGGCGCTAAGGATGGATCGGTGCAACAACATTTTTGCTGACACAACATGCCAAAAAAAAAAGCCAAAGACTTTATCATGTTAAGTTGGCGTGAGCTGTAAATTCAACACTTCTGACCAGAAGAGAGAAGATGATGTTATGTTACAAAGCCACGCTCTGTGATTTGAATCACAGATTTGAATCTCCGACTTTCAGGGGGCAGCCCTCACTGTAATGCATCTCACAGCTCTGCTATGTCGTGTTTCAAATCACACCGATTGGCTCAAGGAGAACATTAGACACAGACAAATCTGTTACAGTTTGACCCGGGAGGACCGCACCAAATTGTGTGCTAATGTCTTATTTGCATTTATAAATGCCATGTACCCAAGGAATAACACCAGCGGGTGTATTTTGGTGAAAACACTGGTGACTGAACTCCTTTACGATGTGGCATTGTCAATGTGCAGGCAGGACCACAGTGGTTTTTGGCGAGTGCTCTCTGGTGTGATCAACTCTGCTCTGCCGTTGTCATGAGGACATAATTTGAACAGCAGGTTCTCCTGGTGTATTCTTAGGGGAATGACCTCTTGGTTATATAACACCTCCCGACAGTCCCGGAAAGATAGATAGAAAATAGCAACGGGAGCAAAGAGTGCAATTAAATGATTATGATATAATGAGCAAAGCTCTGCAGCCATTCATGTTGTGAGGCTAGCGAGCCAGTGATGTTTACTGGGCAAAGAACAGTCATCCCCCTGCACGTTGCCTCTGAGATGAATGAATTTATTAACACAATGATGCTTCATCACCTTCTCATCCTGATCTCAGCGTTTTGCATAATGTAAGAGCTTCTTGCAGACAGCAGACGTCTCTTTTGTTCACTGTATTCTTTGGTTAAGAATAACTTGACATGGCTGCACATGTACAGCAGCAATCATCTCTGTAAACAAAGTCTGTACGGTCACTATGCAACTGTGGGCAGTGGTAGGTTGAGAAAAGTGAAGGGATCAATGGGTGAATGAAAAAAAAAAAAAAACCCACGAGGCGAGAAAGAGCACGAGGAGAATAAGAGCCGCGGGGATCACAGATAAGCCTCGCTGGGAAAAAAGGGAGGAAAGGAGCGCACATACAGGAGAGCGATTTGTGCACATGCCTGAACGACACCAGACATCAGCTGATCTGCCCTGCCGCTCGGTATCCATGACAACGCTGTCTCCTGGGAAGTTGGCATGACAACAACGGGAAGGGAGAAGCGGCAGCAGCGGAGAGAGAGGAGAGGAGAGAGGGGAAAGACAGCACTGGATAGGGAGCGGGGTGAGGTGGGGGTGGGTGGGTGTAGGAGGAGGAGGAGGAGGAGGAGGCAAGAATAGAAAATGAGGAAAGATGGTGAAAAGCAGAGATGAGTCACTGATGCAGAATGTATATCTCAACATTTCTTCATCAGTGTTTGTTTTATTTAAGATGAAAGTCAGGGTGATGATGTCACGTTTGCTGCGCGGGCATTAATTGGCGTGTAAATCCTCGGGCAGACAGTAGTCGGCTCCTCGCTGTGGTACGAGCCATCTATCAGGCCTTATGCTGCCCTGCAGGAGCAGCAGTAAATGCACAGTATAGGGCAGCCGGGGGGGGGGGGATGCTGTAGTGTAGTGTAGCCTATCAGTGCTAATCATCAACGAGCTAACTGCGCTCCCCTCTGTTTGACCTTCTCCGATCGATAGCTCCGCGTCACGCTGCTGTGCCTCTCAGCCCACAGTACATCTCTATCTCCTCCCCCTCAACCCTCTTTTCTTTCTACACTTCTTCTCACCCGCCTTTTTCCACCTTGACCGATTCACTCACCCACTCGGCTTGACATTTATAAAGGCCTGGTGTTATGGATACAGCAAGGCAGTGGTTATAATCGGTGATGTCATGGTGACTAACAGGGTGAATGACTCTGGCAACCAAACACTGTTGAAGCAACTTTATGCAAGAATTAATATTTTTGCGAGTTGGCGCTCCTACAGGCAGAGCGGTCACACGTCACACTGTCGTAACTACATCCGCCTGCAGGATTGCAAACTGTTTATACTGCCCTGACGTAAACTGTAGTAATCTGTCTCACAGGAAGACAAAGACAATCCGACAGCGAGTGTTATCCCTGCTGATGTTGTGTATGAAAGATTGTGACAGAATGTACCCTTATCGGTGTCATCCTTGTCTCATGGAGTCTCACAAATGGCTGTACACGTGCATTTGTTGACAAACTGCAAGATTTGGAGCCAAATGTGACATCAAAGCACCATGTCAACTGACAGATAAAGTAATATTACAGGATTTTACACAAAAAATGATTCTGCACAGTTTTATTTATTGTGACATTGGAGATAAACACCAAAATAAAAAGAAAAACAAAGAATGACAAGAAGTTTCAGTTTTGCTGAAATGCCGTTTTTGATTTTGACTTGATGAGACAGGAACGACATCATTAAGGTTGCAGCTTACATCGCAATCGTTCATAAATACCATTGACAGAGATGTACACTCTCCCTACTATGATGTTCAAGTGACTACTGACCTTCTTTTAAATGCAGATGCAGGACTCTGTCAGTGCCGCCTTTGATACAATACATCGTGAAATTCTTTTAAACCGCCCGAGACATTGGGTCGGTCCATCAGGTCCTGCTTTTAACAGACCTGACTCTGTAACGCACAGCAGCCCCTCATCCTCCTTGGCTCACGTTATTTGTGGAGTACCACAAGGTTCTATTTTGGGTCCAGTTCTCTTTTCACTCTACATGCTTCATTGGGTCACATACTGCAAAAACATTACATGTCTTATCACTGTCATTCCTATGATACCCAGCTGTACATATCCATCATTCCTGATGACTGCAACAGCCTCACTCCCCTCCATAACTGCCTGATTGATATCAGAGGGTGGATGAATCAAAACCACCCGCAGCTTAACAATAACAAAAGAGAGGTTTTACTAATTGGTCCGCACTGTGTGACTGAAGTGCTAAAGCACCAGGTATTCTTTTTTTAAGGTTAAAAATCAGTCTCTGAAGGATTTTGCCTTTATGTGATTGTTGCAGCCCAAAAATGCCTGATTTCACGGCAGCGTTTCAAAAAATTGCTATGCATGTTGTGATGTTTATTGGCATTTTCCTGCAATGAAATTGAGGGGGCAAGTGAAAATTGCAAAATTAGCTGTGATGCTCTCACAGATTCAGAGCTTATTATTATGAGCTTTTAGTGTTTCCCATGGAATTATAATCAATTTGTGACGGTTGGGGGCTGATTACAGCAAATCAGCTGTTAGTGTCATTCGAAACAGCACTGAAGGACCGTCCCCATGAGCTGCTCTCCTCATGCGCTCTCTGCCTGAATAGCATGGGCACCACGTGATCTCATCACGACTCGTCATATATTGCCGTTTGGGCCAAAGCCTTGCAACTGTGGTTAACATCCAATACCAAGCTGTTAATCTTACACTGACAGCAAAACAGCTCAACTCCATTGTTAAACCTGTGAATAAATATTGGGTAACATTAGCCACGTGATGCTAATGGTTAGCTCTGTCACTGTGTATTTGTGATTCCAGGCACAGACAGGGAGAGATAGGGGCTGGGCGAATCGATAGGCTGCACAAACTGTTCAAAGAAATAAGATTTTCCCTGTTCTATATCCTCAAATTTGCAGTAAAGCTGCAGCTACTGGACAAAATTGCAAGGCTGTGCAGAATTCTATAGGACTGGCTGAGTTTGTGTTTATCGTTGCAATCACAACATTGCAAAATCCTTGAGGAGCTGCCCCTGGAGCATTATGATAACGTTGCTTTAAATGAAGAGGCTGGCAATTTCCTGTATTCCTCTGGTTGTGAACAAATCTCATGAACAGACCAAAACCAACACAGTCTTTTTTCACTGTTCGGAAAATGAACAATCTATCTGTGTGGTTTTAAAGATCTACAGCTTCAGTGGGAACCAGTGGGCACCAGACTTACAAATATATCGAGAGGCAACTTATTCAGGAAGAAAAACAGCATTTGTTGGGAACTATTTTTAGCTGTGCATGAATCAACATTCAGTGCTTTAGTGAGTGTTTGTGTCAGCAGGATGATAAGTGAAGCGAGATAAAGTGTGTGTGCTCATGGTAATGAAGGAACATGTCACCCAGTGCAACAGTGTGGCTCTCTCATTTGTTTTTGATAGTTTCTGGACAACAATGGAGCGCTGTGGCACATTTATCAGGCTTTTGATGCACAGATTTGTTATTAGGATCAATTCCTTGTTTGCTTGGGTCTTTTTATGGGATATGAACACATTTGGAATTTGTTTTTGGTGTGCAAACCCAATCGCAAACATTACTTTCCCATTATACTGATTAGCCTTTTATAAACGGGCGTACAAATATGTCAAATATGAATGGAACGAAGTCTTAATTATATAGATAAAAAACAGGCACAAAAAGTTTTGTTCATGGTTTCAAAGGGTTTAAAAATGGTTGTGAGCGTCTTTACCCTCAAGTCTGTGGTTATAATGTACGTATGCTTTATGATTCTTGTTGTGTCACCTTGAATGTGTGAAAGCTGCAAACCATACCATGCGACCCCCACGTCCTTCTACAACACCGACGGCTTCCCATATGCCCTGTGCATGAGACTGAGCCTCATTTGTCAGCTCAGTGTGTGTGCGTGTGTGTGAGTCACTCTCTCTGAATGAACAATAACTAAAAAATCTCCTTAACTCATGCTGCTCTCTCTCGCTGCCACCATCTGTCTCAACTCCATCTCCACATTTCACTTCCAGATGCAGCGATAAAGGCTTCGGGTGTCCATCTCCGGGCTCTCTTCTAATTCCCTCCTGTCACTTTGTCAGATTGAACACCGGGGTGTCTCGTCACAGTTTGTCACCCCACACCGGCCTCATCTCTCACTCATTTCAACACCAGACGACGGGGGCGTATCCGCCTCGGAGATTAATGTATTACACCTTCACTTCCTGTCTCATTTCTGCCTCACCTCCAAGGTCAGCGGAGCAAAATAAACTGCGTGAGCAATAAATGTGTCATAGCAAAGCATAACAGAAGAACCGGTTGTACAATATCACCAATAGTTTGTTTTACGTATGCATTACTCTGCTGCTTCCTCCTCTCTCTCTCTGTTTTATTGAGATGGACATTTGGCAGCCCATTTAAATTTCGTCGTGAAACTGCATAAATATATCTGTGTTTGCTCTTTATGAGGATGTACTTGTTTTGTACAGCTAAAGAGTGAGGACATATTAGTTGGTGATCACCTCCTCAAAGGGCTATTTGAGTGATGACTTAGTTTTAGTCAAATTTCATCACCCCATCTGGTCATGCTGGTCACACCACAAGTATTATATAAGACTGTATTCTGTATGATTGGAGAGGGTGAGATGAGAAGATCAATACTATTTATACTAATACATTATACTTCCACGAACAGTGTTAGTGAGTAGTTCTATTTCCAGTTTAACTACAATTTGCAGTGTTTGGGTGGCAAATTAACTACGTTCAAACTTCAGAAACTTTTTCAGTAGTCTTCATCAGCATCTCACTGTGGCTATATCCACTTTTACTCTACCTCCCTGCTGAATTATTAGACTTGTCTTAATTGAAGAAAAGATGCTAGCACATTTCATTTCCTGCTGATTCTTCACAATAAACCCCCCCCCTTTATTTTGTTATGTAAAAACTCTGATTGTGAAGCAGCAAAATAAGGATAAGCAACTTCACACAACTTTGAATATTCGAAAACAGTAAAATAAAGCAGATATCTAAGGACAGAGGTGAGTAGAGCCTCGACTTGTTTGCTCAATTTGTCCGTATATGCGCTGGTTTTTCTGAAAGCTTACAGATACAGATGAAACGGAGCAGTACCACTGGAGATCAGGGGGCAGTGAAGTGTCGTCCCAGTGAGATGCATCAGTGGGAGACAATGTCAAAATGTGTGTTGGTATGTTTGTAACGGCCTCACAGACCACCGCTGTTTACAACACTGAGAAAAATTCACCTCATGTCTGGTCTGCACAAACCTTTCTATGAATTTTATTGATCTTCTCATCTGACTGTCAGCAAGAAAATGAAGAAGCGTATTTTGTCAAACTGTCTTTTTCTGACCAGGTCTGAAAACAGGTTAAAAACTCTTAATCCTATTAGAAATTGATCTGATGGAAGAAACAGGAGAAAAGAAAAGAGGATAAAAGATAAATTCCACCTTACATGCAAATGATTTTGTCACTGCTTGTGAAAAAAAACCACAAGTGGCATGAAGTCAACACACACACAAACACACGCAGGACACATTTGCCATGGAAACAGCCTCATGTGCTGTGAGCATGTAGCAGCCTTAATGGGCCTATCACAGTGTGAATATGAATCAAAAGCAGCCAATTGTAGAGCTGAATGAGATTTTTGCATATTGACATGTTGCCACAGAATAACAGGCTGGTGAGACGTGGAGACCAGAGATAAAACTGTCACCTCTGTCACAGCCGCTGTCACAAACAGCACGAACGTAAACCTCAACTGGAAGTGCGAGAATATCATTTAGTTTACATCTTACTGTTGTACAGAATGAACATCTCTAATAAGAAATTCTCAAATGAATCAAATAACTGTAAAATGTCGGAAAATGTCAAGTCGTTTCGTCTGAATAACGGTCCAAAATATAAAGATGTCCGACACAAAAGAGAAAAAATAAGCAAATTCTGACATTTAGGAAGCTTGAACCAATAAATATGAACTATTTCTGCATGCCGAATCTATAAATTAACAAGTTTCAGCACTGCTCTTATGAAAATTTGACTTTCTCTAATTATTAATAATTCGTTGCAGGTTAAAAATAAATTAGATTCTCTGTAAACAAGACGACTGTAAAACCGATATCCTGTGAATTCTATTCCACATATACATATTTAAACTTGTATGATTTGTTCAACCACGTTCGAACCAGCTTCCCTGAACCCTCTAATCTAAAATTTATATTTGCATTTATTTATGAGCCAGAGTCACCACGGCAGCATTCATAGGGATTTAATAAAAGCAACATCTAATGCTCCAGAACAAGTGTAAATGTATATACATTCAGACTAATGTAGAATAAAAGAAGCATGTAAAGCATAATCCCTTCACTGCACTGGGTCTTCAATAATTAAACCAGGCAGTTCATAAATATAATACTAATGAGGCAGGCGTAGAGAGCTCTCTTTCTGATATACCGTATGGTCTCAGTATAATGAGGTAGCCTTTGTAATTAAACTGGGACAGAAGTGGTGTCCATATCAAACTGATTTATCCTATTTTGTTTTTCAATTCATTTTAAAATGGTTTCAGTCTCATTTTTGGTGGTTTAATGTTTTATTCTGAATCTCTCTCTGCGAAGTGTTAAAGGTCTAGTTTGTCGGATTTAGTGGCACATAGCAATGAAGTGTGTAGGAGAACTATGTAGGCCAGTGTGCAAACCCGAAAGGTGCTATCTAGATTCCTTTTTTCAGGTGAATATAAACTCATGTAAAAATAGTTATGAATATCAGCTTCCATTTCTGACAATATATCACCCAAATCCTCGCTCTGCATTTAAATGCATCATGTATTTTTCTGTTTTTGACCTCTGGCTACAAAGCAATTTCTCTTTGTATCGCCTCTTCACATGCTGCACACAGTCTGTGAGTTGTGAGCAGTTCACCAACAGAGTGATTTCCCCTCAACGACAGCTTCATCTGAATATTTTTTAGAGGCCTGAGGAGGTATTTCACACAAAATAAGTAATAATTAGATCCAAAGCTCTGTTTCCACCAAGCAGTCTGGTACAGTTCAGTTCAGTTTTTCTGTTTCCACTGTGAAAAGTTGTCCCATGTTTGTGAACACTGCAGTCTGATTGGTCAATAGAGGACGGTCACTTTGTTGTGGCTGGATTTGAAGGTTATGTAACTGCTGTTCATACTGTGGTAAGTCTATTAGTAGACTGTAACCATGAAATGAAAGGATGTTTTGCTGCCTCTCACAGTAGCTGGAGTCTGAGAAAAAATAACTTCATTCACTGGGCCGACTGCCGGCAACTTTTAAGGTGGAATGTTAACTTGTAATGTTGCTCAATGCATGAGCTGATGACGTGAATCCATCAGCACACCTTAAATTTCACTGTGACAACTTTGACCATCACTTTAGTTTTTACATGACACACACTTTTAGTAATGAGTGGATCTTCAAGGGTTTAAAAATATATATTCATTTCTACCAGATTATGTGAACTGCATACTTTCTAATCCTTGAAAAAAAGCGTCATGGAGCGTCGTTCCTGTGGGCTACAGCAACACTAAACCCCTGAGCTTGCCCGAGAAGGACTAAATGCACAAACCCGCTATTTTAAATATCCCATGGAGAAGGGTTACTGTTGGTTCCAAAGGTACTATACCAAAAGTGTGTGGTGAAAACGGGGCTAAAATCATTAAAATAAACATAATTCTAAGCACTTAAATTTAACTTTTCCTTATTCCCTAACCCTTAATTAACTGACATCGTAGATTTAAACTTGGCTGAATCACATCTGATAAAACAGTAACATAATTAAGTATGAGTTTGATGAGATGGTTGAGTCTCATAGTGTCTCTGTTTATAAAAGTTCTACAGATACAAAGAAACATGCTACATTTGTTCTGCTCACTCTTATATGAATATATTGAAAATTCACATCAGGCTCCACTTCAGATGAATCGGAACACGACCCTTGTGCTGCTGGCAGCATTACCTTGAGGTAATATGATTCATTGTGTGTCATTTTAAGCGTGTAACATGTAATTCACTTCAAATCAAAAGCAATTCTGCAGAAACCATTCTCAGTGTGATCTGCTGCACATCAAACAGTCTTTTATGGATTTGCATCTCTCGTCCCATCAGGCCAATATATGGAACCTCTTTGGAAATCTGCACTAAAATGCTATTACACCTGTGTCTAATGAGCCGCCCTCTGTTTGCCACCCTGTGTTTGTAATAAAGGAGGCTGTTAAAGGAATGGAGAGTGCCGTACGTTATAGAGGGGGATGCTCTTCATGGGTTTGTACTGCTTCAGGGGGTCCATCTTGTACAGGTGGCGGTCAGTGATGAGCACAGCCCGGTCCTCTGCCTTGTGGAAACGGTTGATCTGGGAAACACAAAGCTCCTCATTAGTCACCCCACAGGATAAGAGAGCACACACACACACACACGTCCAAACACCCTGCAGGGTGATGGCACACACCACGAGCAGTTGGGTGTATTTGTTTTTACAGACAGTTGCATGTTGTGACTGTGTGTGCATGTGGTCAGGAGAGGATAAATGCTCTAAAAGCCTCCTTCCTACCTTGCGCACGTTGCAGGAAAACAAAACTCTCATGAATTTGTCTTTGCGCTGCAGCTCGCTGGAAACCAGTGTGAACGATGAAGCCGTATCGGGGCTGTCTCGCTTCTGTTGGACACAAAAAACCTGTTAAAACACTCCGGCTTTGTTTACAGGAATTCAGAGACAGTGCTGGCATTCATCGAGTGCGCTCTCATCTTATACACACTCTCATTAGGATCAGAAAAACTCATGTCTGTACAATAGTTGTATGAAGCTGCAGTGAACAGCTGGTTAGCACAAAGACTGTATGAATACGCTTTTGCCTCTGGAACCTCCCCACTACAATGGCTTTACTACTGCACCCCTACCCACACTGCCATCCCACCTACTCACCAGGTAGTTTCCTTCCCAGGCCCTCTGTAGCCCCAGGTCGGCCCTATGGCCCTTCAGGGCCTCCAGGCTGGCTACCTTGGCCCTCACCTGCAGGGCTTCTTCTGGAGAGAGGCCTTTGATCAGAGTCCATGCCCACCACCTAGAGGTAAACACATCCACACACACACACACACACACACACAGAGAAAACTAAGAGCAAAGGAAAATATCTCCATTGAGATTACAGCTCAAAGCCTTGAGAGCTGGGTCAGCGGCGGACCCCAGCTGTACTGTACTTATTGGCCCTTCACTCACACATCCTGACAGCCAACATCATTCTCCAGGAAGGCTATTTTCTTACTGTGCCCAGCTTCAAATAAAAAAAAAGCAAACAAACAGACATTGGGATGAAAGGCAGTGATGAGTCTTTGATGGAGGGAGAAAAATCAATGCCCAGCGTGAGCCCAAGGCAGAAGGAAACATGTGTAAGTTGCTTCAAACGGACTCATCTGGATGTAAAATAACACTCGAGGCCATGTGTTCTCTGCTGTCTGTCGGGGTCGGATCCACTCTCAGTTCAGCCAATTCAGGAAAGTGATTTTCTTCAAAAGAAAGCAATTTAAAAACATTTAATCTTAAAAAGCTTCATCCTCTGCCTTTGTTACGACGTGATGAGAATGGATGGTACATTTTTAAACATTTAAACACAGTTCCACTTCATTTTTGAACAGTGTGAAATAAAAGACAATTGACCCTAAATCTATTCTGTGAAAGGACCCACTCGGCACAAACACAGCAGCTTTTTGTTCGTGTTTGAAAAGCTGGAACGTTAATGGGAATCTGGCAGCTGATATGCAGCAGTCACATTCAAAGATAAAGCAATGTTATTTAGAAAATGCTATTTAGAAAGTAGTACCTGTTATAGATGCTCCTGAGTGCCTCCTCAAACTTGCGCAGGACTTTGGGAGGCGTGGGCCACTTCACATGGCGGCCGTAATCCTTCATGGACTGGACATTTTTGAAGCGCCGGTTGACCTCACGGATGTAAGACTTCACCTTGTAGCGTCTGTAGGCCCGCAGGATGACAAGAGCTGCTCTCATCCGCCGGTACCGCATTCTGGCAATGGTGCCTCTCCACACCTGGAGACACGGGGTGACGCAAAGAAAATGTATGAAGCCTTTGTAGATAACTATTCACATGCTTGGAACACAACTTCTGCACGGCTCCTTAAAGGATTTTTGGTCGATGGCTCAGGATGTGGAGCTAACTGGTTAAGGAACGATCTTGAAAATCAGACCTGTGCAGGAGGTGCAGGAGTTTTAGGTCCAGACGACAAAGCTATTTCATTCTTGGACAATGACAGATGCGTTCCACAATAGCATTTCGGCCAACGCATTCTGTCTCTTTGGCTCTCCACACCTGCATGCAACCAAAGCTCGCTCAAAGTGATTGGCCAAGACTAGTCAGGCTACAAACGGAAACCAGAACGCTTCAAATACCAAAATAGTTTACCCATGCCTTCAGCTAAGAGCTCATTTTCATAAGACCCTGCCTAGTAAACGCCCATGTCTTTCAAGGTCCAAGGACAGTTTGACGTGTGTGCGGACATAAGGAGCTGGATCGGACCGCCAACGCTGTGATGAGTGGACAACCTGCTCTACCTGCTGAGACACAGCCAGTCCGCCCGGGACAGTCAGAAACGGTCCACATTAGCTGTAAACCCAACTAGACCCAAACAGAAAAGCACAAACTGTACTGGTTTCAGTTTTGCCTTTTCCTAGTGTCTCATGTTTGTTTTCAGTCTGTCTCTGTGTGTTTGCTGAGTGTGTCCTTCTAGTTCCCTCGTCCTGCCAATCCTCCTGAGTGTCAGCAGCTGCTGAGCCTGCACACCTGAACCTCATCAACAATCAAGCCACTACAGTATAAAACCCCGGCTCAGACACTCTTCTGTGGTACAGACATCAAGGCCAACTAGTTTTCTGCCACTCTGTCTTTTGTACTTTTGGAATTCACACTCTGTTCTGTGGCTCAGATTCACCACGCCACCCTCAACCACAACCCGCCACCTCTAGCCTTGTTCTCGTCTTCTGCCTCCGGATTCGGACTGCTCTGCCTTCAGCTCATCTGCCCGCTCTGCTTCTCAGCCATCGTTTCATTCAAGCCTTCAGCTCCACTTCTCGTTTCCTGGTTGTGTTTGCATTTGGGTCCCAAGTTGAACTGCCACAACACAAACACTGGCAGCAGCATGATAAGTGGCAGTGAAGAGCAGCAACACTTCATACTCACAGTGCACATTGCTTTTCTTCTTGCTATGAAAAACACATTTTAATCTTATGATGATGAGAATGCAACGTGTGCTTGCAACAAGTCCAGGTATCAGGCGCACTGACACAATGACCTGTGATGCACAAACATACAAAGAGACCCTAATGTACCTGCGACCAGGTAGACAGTTGGACCAAGTTCCACCTTTAGCACTGGAGGAAAGGATGAGTGGACAGTAAGACCTGCAGTATCTGGTTTTTATTTATTTATGTGGCTGCTGGACTATTTTAAGCTTTTATGCACCAGTGGTAAAAACAGAAGTACGACCTCTGCGCTAAAATATAACTCAGGAGGACTGAAAGGAAATGTGGCTATAAATACACCTGCATGTTGCTGTAAAAGCTAATATACAAGTGTGTATTTTAATCTGCCATTTTCTTAATTTACAATTACACAAATAAAGTGTTTTGCATTACTTGTCATTAGAATTCATTGTTACATATTTATTTACATCAAGTTTATTAGTGTTGTTTGAGTAACATGGATTCAGACTCAAATAAGGACCCCCAAGTCTGCCTGTAACCAAACATAGGTCGAGTGGCTATCAGACCCTCTATACCATGAATAATAGATGCAAGTGGGACCCCAGGGAGCCGTAACTCCTGATCCGCCCTCACTGAAATCACCACCATATGCTCCCCTTTTACTGTATACGCTCCCTCTCTCTCTCTCACACACACAGCTACTCAATTATTTATACATTTATACGTCCACATTGAATCTAAATAATCCTAAATAATCAGCGATAGAGTGCGTTTAGTGTCACAGTTTAAGGGCTATACTCCTGAATATCATTGAAGAGCAATGCAGAGTAATGACGGTGATCATGAATATTTAATCTTTCAAAGTGTGGGGGAAGGCACAGAGAAGGATTTCTCGCATTTGCATATTGAAAATGTGGAGGAGGGCAGTTTTCACCTGATGAGTCTGGCGGTAATTCGCAGGGGAGAAGATAAGTCATGCACATAGACTGTAAAAGAGGTGGATGTAGCCTCTGTGATGTCACCCATTGGTATGTGGACAACAGTTTGAAGGGTTAAGTTTGGCATTTTGGCTGTCGTTATCGTGGGGTTTTTTTTTTTGGAGCCAGGCGTGACCGTGTTTGGACAAGAGGGGAGGAGAAAGGGATGGATGTGACCAGAAGCTGAACTGGTCTCTGTAGTGGCGACTTGTCAGTAATAAAAAAGCCACGCCTCTAACCAGCCCTAGAGTTGGCTCTACAGCCACATGTGGCTCATTAGCCCCTCTCCAGTGACTCCCTGTGGCTTTGACAAAAAATGATAAGATGAAAATGAATAACAGCTATTTATTTCAATATTTTACTTTTCAGTTCTCATTGTTGTAGGCCTCAATTTATTCTTTCATTCTCCAGCTGTAAAAATGTGTTGCTAAAATGTGCACCTTTTCCTCGAAATTTTGCCAATCAGTAGTAGCACACAATGTGATTTTAACAAGTAGGAAATGCTCCTGGATCAACATCCTCAATCACATTCCAGGACCGACGTTGCAATCAACCAATCAAAGAGAGAAGTAAGCTGTTTTTTTACAAAGAGTAATGACAATACCATTTTTCAGTTGCAAATTCCTGCAATTAACTCATTTACAAGGTTTTTGTTTAACGTTACTGAGGATTTTGTTCAACTTTACTAACTTCAATTTGGAACTTAGCTCAGAAGAAGCACAAAGTAATCTTGGACGAAGCACAGGAGCAGCACACTGATGATGTCAGAGGGCTGTAATTGGTTGATCGCAATGTTTGTCCTGGAATACGATGTTGAATGTTGATTCAGGAGCACGTCCTACTTGGCAACTTGGCTACTTGGTCTTGAGTCTCCTTAGCTTGGCTAGCTATGGACTGCAAATGTGAAAAAGGAGAAGTCTCAGAGAAAAATTGAGAATTTTTAGTTGTGGATGGACAGATTTGTCAGATAGTCATGAATAACCCACCTTCTGGTAAAACATATTAATGAATGCTCATTTAGATATATTGTTAATGCTGAAAGTCTAATTTAGACTCAGTAGGCTGTTTTGCGACTCCAGAGAGATTTTTAAAATTATTTTTGGTCAAAAATGGCTCTGTTGTTGGTAAAGGTTGCCGACTCCAGCCTCAAAGCATACCCTGCTTCATCATCTATTTTAGTCTAAAGGGACCATAATTTCCAAAGTGACCATCATATTGTATTGAGGAAGACTTTGAACTAGCGATTGAGACTGTAAACTCATTCACTGAGGTGAGAAGTAGAGTCATTTTCTTATAGACTTCTATACAAACAGACTTCTGTTTGGAACCATTATCTTTGCTAATGATAATATGGACTTACAGTATGTTAATGTTTATTTTCAGCTATATTTAATTTTTTTATGGGGGAAAACTTTTAAAAAAAACCTATCAAACAATAGTTTGGCAGCCCCCTTGCAGCAACCCTGAGCATCCCCTGTTGAAGACCAATGGTGCACAGCCTCAGCCTAATTCTGAACTGTACAGAGGGTTGGCCTCCTAAAGAAGCTAAATCACACTGAGATCAGTGAAATAAGGCCAGTCAGTCATCTCATCACCAAGCACAACCAGCCTCATACTGTCCTCAGAAAAAGGTTTAATTTGGACCTTTTAAGCCGAACACGTTTATGTAATTGCGCCTTATGTCCAGTAATCTGAGATCAGCCCTATCAGGCTAAAAAGTTGAGAAATCTGTCCCCAGGATGTCAAGTGATACCGTCTAAAGCCTACTGGCCTGGTTTCTGTGCACACAATCTCTGGTTCTTCAAAGGTTTTCTGATCATTATTACAAGTGTAACTCTCCTCTGTATCATTCTCCTTTATCCAAGTCTTTGTAAAGTAAAGCTGGTCTCGATGGATGTGTGTTCTCTCATAACTACCTGTTGTTTACCGCACAAATAAAACCACGAGTCTACAAAAATATATATATACATATCCTTCTTCATACACCTACTGCTCTTTTTTTTTTTTACGATGCAATGCTGTAGACGACAGTTCTTCTGTACTGGGCATGTCTTTCCAGCTGTTTCCATGTCAGCCCGCTCTGCTTTATGTCAGTCTTAAGGTCCCTGCGCCAGGTGTTCTTTGGACAGCCGTCTTTTCTTGTACCTTGTTGGTTCTATCTACAGCAGGATTTATACTTCGGCATTGAATTTGTAGTGTACCTACAGCACAGGCTCTGTGTAGAGGCAAACCGTCAGCTGTAGCCTGATGTGCACCTCCCCAAAAATATAACTACATGACCCATCCATCCCCATCTTTTCCTGACTTCTTCTTCCACAGGTTGTTGGCCCATTGCCAGAGATCATTGTTGCTGATGGTTTCTGGCCAGTTAATACTCAGTTAATCCGCCTCAGGCAGCTGTTGATGAATATTTCGTCATTGTGGTCTTGGTTGTCCTCCACGTCTCTGATCCGTAAAGTAGTAAAGTCTTAATGTTGGAGATAAGGAGTCTAAACTTTGTGCGCCGGCTGATTTCTTTGGAGCTCCAAATGTTCTTCAGTTCGATGAATGAGGCCTTTACCTTGCCGATTCTGGCTCTGACGTCTGCAGCAGTGACACTGCCACACTAAGTGATGGCTTCTACTTCCGCCAGTGCTATTTCCTCCAGGGTCAGTGGATCTTTGTGGGCTGTGTTGACCTTGAGGACTTAAGTTCTGCCTTAATGGATGTGGAGACCTTCTTGTGATGAGGTGCCGGTACTCATCTTCTCCTACATGTGCTGTCGATAAAGGAACCGTTTCTTTATAGAAAGAAAATTCACAATAACTCTTTACAACCCATTTGATTACCTGGAACATTCAATGTCGTACAGCTTAAAACAGGACTGCTGTTATTACTCATGCTATGTTAAAATCACCCTTTTGGTTTCGCCTTGGGTCATTTACAAAGACAGAAAGCACAGGCTGTGTTTATATCTGAACACTGTATATTGATTTTTCATGTTCATGCAAACCAAATGAAATCTATTCAGGTATAAAAATAGCTCCTCTAATCCCGTGTTATTTTAAGTCTCAAATGGTGCTTCTCGGGCAAAATGGCAGTTGACGACCTTATCCTCTGTTTCCTCCACGCTGCACTGTCTCTAATACATTATGGATGAGAGTGAGAAAAGAAGCGGCTCCATATTCATCACTAATCGACCCCTGAGATGACTCTCCCACATGCTCAGGGTGACAGCGGTGGGAGGAATGAATGTGTTCTTACTGCCGGCTCCGGCTGCCGCTGACTTAGTTGCCTCTGTGAGCAAGGTTAAAAGTTACTTTTGTTTAAATTCAGAATGTATTCAGAGTGTTACGGTAAATTAGGCAGAGCTTTAAGAGCAGGCGTGGGGTCAAACATAACTGTCAGCTAAAAACCTGGTGTATAAACTTGACTGTGAGTGCATTTGAAGTTGAATTTGAGCCTGTTAACGAGAGTAAATAGAAATTATTTGGGGATATCTAGTCATCCTGTTTGATACACCACTATAAATACTCTTTACTGCACTCATTTTCACTTTTGAGCTCCATTTCATATACATATAAAGTTTTATGTCGTTCTTAAATTGTCTTCTACTAGCAGTTTTTTTATATCATAATTTCTGCCAGCATTTTACTCACATACTTGTAAAAACATTTCCTGTCCTGACTCAGAAAAAGTGTCTAGCCTATAACCTACACACTTTAATTTTATTATTTATTAAAAAGTTATTCATGTGGGAGAGCCAGTTAAAGCAGAATGAAATCTAATTTTCACTCTGCTGAGCAGACATTTCAAATTATGGACCGTGGATTTAAGTTGATGAGGATGAACAGGAGTCTCGTAGCTGGTCCAGGAAGATGTGACTCAAGGTGGAATTACGGCATTACAGCAGCAGAAATCGATTTAGAACATTCACGGTGATAGAGAGATTTGTCATGCTATCATATTATCTGGCTGTACCATGGTATAATTACACAGTATACTCCAAAGTATGTGGGTTTACATTTTGTCATTCACTCTGTGATATACAGCACAATGATGATGTGAAGGGTTGCCTCGCCTCGCCACGGAATATGAGACTATTGCAATGAAATCAATAGCTAAAGTCAGAGCCAAGCCCCTTCCCAGTAAGTGATATCAGCAGTTGCTTGCTGGTCTATACAGATATTTTAAAAACTAATACATTCCCCCTCTTTTTTACAGCTGCTGTGCAGAACTTTTTACCATTTATAAAACTGACCCTAGCTCGTACCACCCCCCCTTGAAGATCCACATATTTATTTGAACCCAACAGTGACAGAAAAGCCTTTCTCTATTTGGCTATTTAGCGTAGCCTCAGTCGGGTTGGACACGGCGGAAGTCAGCAAACCAGAATACGGCACCCAGAGGCGGAAGTAAGTCTGCACACATGCAGTGGCCTGCAGCCATTAATATGTGTAAACCTCTGTCGGGCATTCACCAAGTGGAGAGAGCTGAGAGATTTGAAAGGTTTTAAAACTGATCCCGAGTTGGCCCTTTTCCTAATCAACAGGTATGTCATTTTTGTTTTTATTTAGAGAATATACCGCAACTTGTTAGACACTGTTTCACTTCAATATATGACAACATGGAAGATATAAGCAAGCTAAATGTAACGTGAGCTGATGTGAACCGCTTTTGTCTAGTAACGTTACAACAAACACCACAAAATTATCTGTGACTGTGGCCACGAACACAAATATACAGCAGGCAGATGCAGTTGGTTGAAGTATGTAACCGAAGTGTAACGTTAGTAACGTTAATCCTCTCGCTCTCCAAAACAAATGCATGTGGTCTGTTTTCAAAAATATCTGTACATGTGTAGACAGGGCCTACGTTAGTCATTAACTGTCCCCTACAAAACAACACATATTGTGGTTGTATTAGGTACACATGTGATACACAAAGATAATGAGACATTGCTAATGTTCAATTTAACCTGTGCTTTTCCAGTGACAAATCTGAATATCTGCTGTGATAATGGTCCATAGAGAAATACTGACTTTACTGTAGTCTATTAAAGATGCTGCTGACAAAACTCACTAATCTAATATTCACAATACATAAGTTGTTTTGGTGCAATGTGAAGAGGCAAGACGTTACAATGAGGACAAGACCCCAAACAATAGGCTGCATCAAAGTGGAGGTCAGTCATGGATGTATAAAGAGACCTGGATACAGCATTGGAGGCGGGGTCCTGTTCATTCCTAAGTTGCTCAATGCTGAATAAAGCCAAAAAAAGTTACACTGCTGCGTATAAAATTACCCATATTATCAGCACTATTTCTGCATCACTGGGCCCATAAAGCAGGTGCACTAATACTGTCGGCCGAGCAGACTACTTCCAGTTTAGCGCTCCACTAACTTTAATGAGGATAAAATGATTTAGTCTTGCGGCTCCTCTCGACTCCAAATGTTATTGGACGGAATGGATCAAATCCAAGAAGTGAAACGAGACATTTTGCAGAGGTTGTGATGGCTCTTTCCCTTTTTCTTTTTGGAGCTGAATGGCTCCACTTGATAGACTCAGAAGTTGTAGATACACTGTTTGGCCACTACAAAAATTGACTTCAAAACCCGGTGCATTTCCTGGGAGTCAGGTGCGCCACAGTGTTTCTGCTGGTAAAGTCAACAAAAAAAAAAAAAACACAGAAGAAGACGAATCTCCTTTTCCCTGCTGTTCAGTGATAGATTTAAATTGTCACTTGGAGTTTACAAATGCCGTTGGAAACAGCAGTCGGACTCGGTGTTTGAGAGCGTTGCTCCTCAATGTGTGCTGCTGGATCTGTCTTGTACCGAGACTACAGTGTTTACACCGGTGAAATGAACAGAAGTAATAGTTTAATAGTTTAGTGTTTATCACTACAAAAGTTCAAACAGACATCTGTTGAACACCTGTAGGACATTTGTGAAAACAACATTTTGCCAGCAAGATAAAATTATTTACCTGATCAACATGTTACATGGGGGAATTCACATTATAGTCACATAACTGACTGTCCATGTAACAATTTGGCCACAATCTATTAAGGATTGTATTTCTATTTCAATCATCGAAGTATGAGAGCTCTTAAAATATGCAACATAATCAGGATGATATCACCGCCGCCTCATTGTGAGCCAAAAGAAACCCGCTCTAATAAACTGAGTGCTGATGGTGCAGGAATTAAACCTTTTGTTTCACACAGGATCCGTAAAAATCTCATAACATGTCATAAATGCAGCATTAAACATTCATCTAATTATATCTAAACCAGTGAACACCTCTATAATTTCCTTCTCTTCATTCTGTTATAGCCTCTCAGCATATAAAACTCTCCTCTACCCCTCCACACGCACACACACACACATGCAGACACAGTGTCCCACCCCATATGTGCTCACATGATACACAAAGCAAAAAGTGGCCAAATTAGATTTTCAGTGAGAGCTCAGCTGAGATGTTGCCGGGATAATATCCACATGGTGCGCGGGCCTATGCCAGATCAACAACTGTGTTTATCTAAGCAACAAATCACTAATTACATTGTAAACGAGCGGGGCTGGAGGTGAGAAGGAAAGCACGAGGAATAAAAAGACAATAAAGCAACAATGAATCAGATAACAGCCGACGTAAAGTGTCTCCACCGTCTTCGGAGCCTCATTAAGGTGCGTGACAGGTGGAAAGTGGCGAGAGGTTAGAATTATGATGGGGCCATCCAGGCGCCCACACAGACACAAACACACTCACACACACTGTAAACACTTTGCTGCTTCTCGACCAGCGAAGCAGACTGCGATGACGCTGGTGAGCTGATGAAGATGACACTCGGGGGATTGCGGATAAATCAAGCCAATAACAAGGCCCCTGACGGTCTGCCCCCTTCCTCTCCTGGCCAATAAAGCCATCTGATCATCCTTTTAGAGACTCTGCCATCATGGAGCCTGCCCTCACCACGCTCCGGGGCCCTGGATTTACGAGCTCATCAAAGCCAGATTGGGGATCTTTCGTTGCAACAAAGCGGGACAGATTGCTGGGGTTTGACTTGAGGGGGGCGGCTGGTTTGAAATGCTCACTGAGTAAAAGCATTCACATAACACCCGAGCCAGGACAACTGGTGAGAGCTGGAAGGTTTCGGATGTGATGTTGAGCAGAGCAGAACACAGACAGAACCCATTACTGGATACTGAATGTCTTTAATCTAAAAGTATTGGGACTGCAGCTCTAAAAAAAAAAGGGCCATTAGCTGAACTGCAGTGTTGGCAATCTAAAAGGCCCAATACCAAAACAACCCTTCACCTAGTTGTCACCTCGAGGGGGGAAAAACCACGAGCAAATTCCGACATGGAGAGACAGATAGTCCGATGTGCGCCATTGTCACACTTGACTGCAATCCGCTGCTGAACGCCTGAGTTTCCACATCCTCTGGGGATATTGAGCTGGTTTTCCAGTGACATGCTCGATGCACACGGTGGGCGGAGGGAGGCGGAATCGAGAGCGTGCGACACAATTTAGCGAGGCTGCAATGTGCTCTGACCACAGCCTGTCATAGGGAGACACTGGGCCAAGGCACAGGCCAGCAGTCATTATCATAAATCAATAAAGTGCTCGGCTAGAGCGGCGCACACCCACCGCTAACACTGACACCTCTATGCACCGAGTCTCATTCCTTCAATCATAACTCTCAGCATTATGTCAGGTTAAAGCTCCGGGCTAATACTCTAACCATGTGAAACAAATGTGTTCAAAGTGATCTAGAGAAAGAAAGTCTGATTAGAAGGGACAGTATTGAAGATTAAATTGAACCGCCCTGAACGACCCATCCATCAATTAGACGGACTGGACAAAATGGATTGGAAGAATATTGCCGATGGTCTGCAGTATGAGCTCAAAGTAACACACTGTTCAAACAGGTTTGAAGGACAAGTAATAAAATCAACTTACTGAGGAAGTAAAGCATGAATACAGTTTATACCCAGCCACTTAAATTTAATAATGACAGCATCAGTACAGGTCTTGCACATAGAAACTTGACATGCACGTTATCTAACTATCTGCAGAGCTGGTTTGTAGATTATTGTATGGACTATAATGGAATTCAATTTGAGTTCTTTACTTAATTACCAAGAAACCTAAATATCTAGAGCAAGAATGGACTGAGCTGAAAAAAACTTATCAAATGAACCTTCCTGAAATTTCAGCGCAGTTTAAGGTATATGGTGTATGACAGTATTTGTGCATTGCTACCTCATCACCCCCTTCTGACACACTGGCAAGTTCGCTCCGCAAGTTTTCTCAGTTTTTCCAGTCCAATAAATGAACTCTAATCTCACAAAATGCCAATAGGTTATATATATATATATATTTTTTTTTTTTTTTTTTTTTTTTACACCTGTTTTATTTATTAAACAGAGAAAAATAACTGTAAGTCTTCCAAATTTAAGTTTTTCCTCTTGCCCTGTTAACTCATTATATAACAAACTTGTCAGCAACACAATAAAAAAAAATGTAAAAAAAATTAATTAATTAGCAAGTAAGATGTTAAAATACACTGTTTCTCCACGTTTGTCTTTAGCGTTGCGGGCCAGGTGTTTACAGACCTGTAACGTTATCCCCATCATTAGCAATAGCCATGTTTGTCAGCTTAAATCCCTGCCACCAGTACAGACTGACCTCTAGTGGCGTGTGATGTGCACTACATACAACACATCCTCAGTACAGCCGCCACGAAGCATTTAATAGAAAGAGGAGCGTCTGAATAATGATTTTCAACATCGTCAAGAGTAGAGTTTCTCATCGTGTGTACCCTCGAGGTCAAACAACATTTGATTGAAGTGCATAACACCATGCTGAGTCTAGCAACTATCTGCTTTCATGCTTCACATTTTTAAGCACTGTTAAGATTAACTGTCATAACGTAAAGTCAATGAAATATTTGATTATACAATAAAACATCTGAATTTTTTTTTTACATTTAAAACTGTGCAGGATGCAAACAAAATCCGTATTTTTGCTCCACAGCGCTCCTGGTGGTCAAAAACTCCACAGGGTGCCTTTAATCTGTAATAATTTTGTTTATCATTTATATTTTCAATCATTTTTTTAGAGCTTTAGTCTCTAAAATAGAATTTAATTTGACATTAAACTGAGTCACTAAATGAATAATACATGATTATTTGGATTTTGGGCTGTTGGCTGGACAAATATAAGCATTGGGAGAGTGCAATAGTCGGCATTTTAAAAAACAAACCATTAATCCAGGAAATAATGAGCAGATTAATTGATCATGATAACATTTGTTAGCTGCAGCCCTCGAATTGACAATATGTTTTCAATTTTTCCCCCATGTAGTCATTTATTTGTGTGCCTTTCTTTTATCACCCAGTCACTTTTGGTAAAAAATAGTCAATTTATTCTGGAACAGTGTTTTTTTAATATATTTTGGTGTGTTTTTTTCAAGCACAGAATTATAGGAAGAGAGAGATGAGACCTGAACCGTCGTGCTAGCTGAAGACCAGGCCTTTCTCTTGTTACTGCTATTTTGAAAAAAATGTAATATCAGTAAAATAAAATATTCTTGTGAGGATGTGGAGACAGACAAGTGGAAGCAAAAGCTGAAAAAAAAAAAGCTTAGTAAAGTTTGGCTGTGAGCCACACATCAGTTGCCATGGAGAAAGACCCATGGTTACAGTCTTTCACAGTTTTTATACTTGCCCAAGGTGTTGTGTACTGAAGGATATTTTTAGGCTACAGCCCTGAAAAAAGAAAGCACAGACTCAGTTCGATTCTGAAGCCTTCGTACAATTATTCTGAAATGTGGCTTTTCTTTTAAACTGACATTTAGGCGTCAGAGTACAGATGCAAAGGTAAGAGAATACAGCAAAGGAAAGTGAGGACAAAGCAGAGGATATGACGAAGAAAGTGAGAACAGAGGGAGCACATTTCCACTCCTCAAAATCCAGCAGTGATTGTTACAAAAAGAGTTAAACCATCCTGCTTTGATCTGCTGCAGTGTTCTCACCCGGTGAAGTTTTTGTGGAGGTGATAGCTTTGGATGATAACTTAAACACTTTGCAGGTTCAGAGGGGGGATCAGAGGATTAGGGATCATGTTTCTGCTGAGGTCTAGCAGGAGACAGATCAGTTCTGGACAGTTAAGCAGAGAGGAGGCAGTGCTAGCTCTGCACTAAGCAGCTCGCTATTCACCAGAGGGCTGCACAGAGCTGTCCACAGATAACTCCCTCTGCACGTCACTCACATCCTCCCAAAAAATATTTATTACTGCACAATTCATCGCCTCACGACACCAGTTATCCAGCAGGAAACAATGCAAAATTAAAAAAAAAAAAAAAGCCTCTTTATCCTTTTAAGACATTTTCATTTAGCTCCTGCTCAGACAAGCCCCCCGTGGCCACGCCGTGAAAGCTGACTACCCGAGACATAACGCTCGCCACGTCTGATAAACCCACTGCTACATGGAGTATGTAAAGCTTTGGAAAGCAATTAAGGTGGCAGCTCAGAATACACGAGAGGGGAGGGGGGGGGGGTCTCTCCTCGTCATCGCCGCTGCTCTGACAAGCGCCGACAGTTATTGTGATGTGGATGGCTGAGCTTGAATTTATGAAATATTCATTTTAACACAGAAGCAAGGTGGGGGTGGCCCATGTATAATTTATAACATCTGTATTTATGTTGGATTGTGTGGCTTTTTTTTTTCTTTTCTCTTTTCTCCTGCCGTTTCTAAAAGTGGCAATGATTTAAATTGTTCCGCACCAGGTGGAGCTTTCAGTGTTGTGGATGTAGAGCCATCACCGGTAATGCATCCGGGCCTGATTGCAATAAATTTCATGTGGGGCGTGTGAGTGGCTGGAGCACAACAAGAGCTGGGAGATGAAGTGAGTGAGAGCACATGAAGAAAGGGCTGAAGGATGGAGAGAGCAGCGGGATTAAAATGGAGCTGTGAAGGAGCCTCCTCCCCTCCTCCTGCCACAATCCCTTCCTCCACCGACTCCCCCTCTCCTCCTCAAAAGAAGGGGAGGTTATGGTAATTTAAAAAGGGGTAAAATGAGACAGAAAAACACAATGTTCTCCCAATTTGGCCAGGCAGTGGCACTACAAGGGGCCACTCAACCTGTCTTTAGGAAGTGTGCAGCTTCACAAATTGTGTTTTTTAGTTGTTTGATGGGGCAAACTAAGTGGTATTATTATAGATCCATGAGGGACAAGGAGTGTGTCTGAGCCTCAGTCATAGGCTGACAGTCCTGGCACTGCGGTCCCGACTGGCATAAGGCTGTGTGGTGTGCCAGGTGCTGATAAGGGGATTGCTTGGCGCTGCAGATCAGACTCGGAGCTGGGATGTTTGTTTGAGTAACAGCATGATAGACACAGGAGTCAATGCTGCTGTCACACCACTATTTGATTTTGTGTGTCACTGAGTGCATATAGCATGAGTGAGCATGTGTCTGTGTGTGGAGCACATACAGCTGGTCTGGCCTCAACACTGACAGAGGGCAAGATTAAATACGCCTGTGCAGACACCTCTGAAATGTTTGTTTTGGTGGTGATTCCTCTGGGCTTTCCCTTCGTTATCCTGGCCCGCTTATCCTGGAAGATACAAGATAGGGAATCCTGAGGGAGCGGTGGAAGAAATGCTCGCCTGGCGTGTCCGTGGGAAGAGTCCGCAAAAGGTCAAATGAATCAATACACAGGTCAACCAATCAATCAGCTACAGGAGTTAATTTGGCTGGAGAACCCTTTCATGTCTGGGAGCTTTGAGATACTCCCCGAGAAAGGTAGACATGAAAGCAACACGATGTGGAGGAATCTGCAAACATTATTCTGAATTAATGGCAGGTTAAGTGTCAATCACACGGCTCCCAGGCGCAGGATGTAGCGCTCTAAGAGCCCACATGATGTATGCAGAGCGTGCATCAACCTGCTTGTCAGTCACAGATCACATTTTGTGCGGTGCATCTTAAATTCGACAGCCAGGCAGAGCAACACACAACGTTTACAAACCCATCTCTCCATCTATCAAAGTAACAAAGCTCTGCTCCGCACGTCGATCTGACACATGTCAGCGCACGCACCATCATCGCAGCAAGATACTGGCGCTCTCGCCTGAAGGTGTCGTCGCACCACTGAGGCGCCAACTGCTGAATACAAAGACTCAAACAGGGATCCATACTCACAGCAGATCAGTTAACACATGTCCAGCTGAAGGAGAAACTGGTAACAGAGCAAAATCAGTATCAAAGAGCACTGGCTATATGATGAGAGGAAGGGAGGGATTTAACATCTTAATCTAGGGTCGGGCTGGGACAAAAGGAAGGGCGTTTCTCAGGAGCTGAATTTAAGAAGTAGGAGAAAAAGGTCAAAATCTCATATGGATGTTATACTGAGTTCACTTACGTCTAGGAGAAACAGGCTGGGAGATCTTATCTTGAGTTTCCCTTCCCTCTGGTAAGACACTCTTTGCTGATTTAATTTGACGCTGAGGTTATACAGTAGGCGTATTCACCATTATCGACCCAGATGTCCCGATTGTCACTTTAATATCATATTCATACGATGTTGAAAGAAGATATTGCAAATCCAGGCCAACATCATGTAAGACCTGCATTGTTCAGTCACAGGCCTGAATGCATTGAAAACACCTACTTTCAAAAAGGGTTGTGCAACTAAAGCATAGGCGGTGTACAGACGACTGAATGACAAATGTTATCCCAGTGTTCCAATAATCAATTCAGGCCAGAGCCTGAGAAGAGCGACAAAACATGCTGAATAAATTAAAGGTCAACTGATAGTGCACATTTAAAGGCTGATATAATAACCAGCGTTTGGAACAGAGATGATGTGAGCTGATTATTTGGCCTGTTTACTCTAGTTTGAGATTTTTAGATTCACTATGACATTATCTTGACTTTGTGTATGGAGCCTCCATGCAACAGAGAGATCAGAGATGAGCATTTTGTAATTGTTATTTGACGGGGCTGAAAAAACATAGACTGTGAAACAAGATAGTTAGTCCTCATTGACACCGCAAGCGATGCGTCTGTGAAGCGGTTGCGAAGAGGTCCACAAGCGTAGCGACAAACGCAAGTAAACTGTGACCGTTCACGAGCGCTATCCGAACACATCGCTTGCAGTGCAGGGTGCAGTAATTTTCTCAGTGACTCATACACATAAAAAACAGGTCTACCTCAAGACGTTGGAGGGCTTTAACTTAAAAGAAGAAGCTGCATTCACTTGTTCACCGACTCACAGCTTTGCTATAGGTCTACAGCGCTGGACCAGCTTGATCGGTTGTTGCAGTCCAGCCAAAAACTTCATCTTAATACACGTTAAAATAATGACCAGTAACTGTCCCATGTGCAAATTTTACGTCCTTGCTGCAACTGCTCCACGTTCAATTCCAGCCTGAGGCCCTTTGCTGCATGTCAACCCCTCACTGTCCCCCTTTCACACTACATCCATCCTGTCAAATAAAGGCCAAAGCCAAAAAAATCTCCGGAGCTGTCCCCACTGATCATCTCCTTCTGACACAACCCTCCCTTCTCCAGCTCTGGTTCGTAATGTACATCCCTGTATGACTGGTGGACGCTATGAAGCCATCAGTCACTATTTAAGCCAAGTTTAGCTGGTAACGACAGCGTGTAAAAAGTACTGTCAGCGCTGATCAATTGCCCGAACCAATAAATCAGTCGACCTCTAGAATAAACACACTTTTTTGATTAATTTAGTTCTTGTCCCTACAAAGTTCTATTGTAAGTCACTCTGGATAAACGTGTCTGCAAAAATAATTTCATTACGTGTAGATATATGTGATGAATGCAAACATAGTCTATTCCCATTATTGCAGTTTCCAAATAAATTCAAAAATAGCCGCCCACAGACGCCATAACGTGAGATATGATAACTCACTGTCTTTAGTTTTGTTTACTCGCTGTTTGATGATCCAGGAGCTTCGGTTAGTTTCAGAATTGACTGTTGCATGATGTATTGAGAGATGCAGGATGACGCTATGAACTGAAAACAAACTCTCCAAACAAACATTCCCCAAATGAACAGGCCTTTACAAGAACCAAGATGGACACCCGTTGTATTTACAGACCGCTGACATACAGTTAAGTCTGAGTGGTTGACTTCATGACCAGCAAACCACAAACAATGAGCAGATTTATCTTCACAATGTAGGATAAATTCAGATTCAAGGAGCATTTCTGTTGTTGCCCAAATCTCAGAAACCTCCCAAATCATAAATCTGATTCCACTCACAACTTCACGAGAACTGTGTGGGTGAAAACTCCGACAGAGAGGGAGGAGAAGAAAGAGGCAGAGACATTCATCCTGAGAGATATAAGATTCCAACGCTAATAATACAAGATTATATCAGCTCCGAAAATACCTCAGTGCTTGTATAACTTGTATAAAATTCTGAGTCGAGCCTTTCTGGTCTCCAAGGTTATTCATATGCAGAGCGAGGGCTGTTGAATTTCAATGAGAACACTGAAATAGCATGTTGTTAATCTGATTCACTGCTTTAAATTTAAGGCAAAGTCAGACAGAGGAAAACAAAGATTAAACAAAAGAAGTAACGAATCAGTGGCTTCTTGATACCTCTGATATTTAAATGTGGCACATTTCTCACGGGGTCAGAGCGATCATGCTGCCATGTCAGTATCTGAGCTCATAAGCTACAATAAGGTGCTTAGACTCACCTTCTGGAGGAAGAGGACAATTCTCTGGACCATTTCCGCCCGCTGCTCCTCCAGGCTGAAGAGCGTACGTGGTGTGCGGATGAAGACCTTGGTTTTGCCGTAAGCCACGTCGTGGTCGAATCCACACCCCTGCAGGAGCCTCTTCACTGCGTCTTTATCTGATGGCAGGTCATGGTTTGGCCACGTAAACTCTGAGATCATCTTGTATCTGGAGGAGGGACAAAATGATCACATGAAGAAACGCAGCAGTGTGAAGCGAAACAAACAGAAGACGGAATAAAGGTTATTAAAAAATGTAGATGTCTGCAGGAAGGAGCACCAAGAGCTAAGTGTTTACAGCCTTGCAAGCAATGTAGTTATTGGATACAAACAGTCATTGCCCCCTTTACTTTGGTGATCCTCTGATTTTTCTTTGCGCCACCATGAGATTAATGATGCTTTAGTGAAATGTTGTGTCAACTGTATGATGGATGAGCATAAAATCTGGTGGACACTAGCCCCTTTTACACTGCCAGATTTCCGCCGTTTTGCCGACAAGCTGCGAGCGTTTGGACACACAGAGCCGGATTGGCAAGTTGATCCAAGGTGCCCAATGTTCCGCCTCGTAGGGTAGACATATTGGCACAACCCTTTTAGGTTAAACAGACTGAGGCGGCCTTCCACAACGGGAGGGGCTGCTGATGACTTGTGGGAGGAGCTGTTGATGGCGCCGCACGTGTGACCCACTGGTGGTGGATAAACATTGAATTAGGAAGGACTGACCAGCCGCGGCTTCCCTCCCACGTCACTGTTAACGTCACACGCTGAGCTACACGTTTTGTTACTTGCTCACGCCCCCTATTGCCCCGAAAAAGCTGCATTCTGTATAAACAATAGTAGGTAGGCGGCATTTTGCCACACTCCCAATTTTGTTCTTGTACTGCCGAAAGAAGCCTGGGCTTTCCTGCAAATTTGCACAACTTGTTCAAAAAGGGCTACAGTCATGTTGCAGATACAGATTCACAGATGGGCACAAGTTCATTTGATTTACACAATGCAGGCACTGGACGGACTGGACTAAAACGGCGCTAAGTGTAGGATCGGCCCTATACCTGCTAAATATCAGTGTATTAGTATGCTGACATTTAGCTCACAGAGCTGCCAGTGTGACTGCAGACACTCGATGTTATTACATTATTTTTATTTCTTTTTATTAGGTTGACACAAATTAAACACCACAAACATTGTCAGCAAGGGATAAATCACATTGCCACAGCACAACCTAAAATCCAGACTCTTATTTCTTAGATTTATGCATCCTGTGTTTTCCGTTGTTGAGGGAAAAAAATACTTTTCAGTCCTCAGATCATATTATATCTGAAGAAGGGAAAAAATATGCCTTGGTATAATGTATACTGTTCTATAGATCTTCTTAATTACTAAGAAAGCATGAGTCTTTGCTCCTGGCACAGTGCCCTGGAAATCACATCATTTAGTACATGAAAAAAGGGGATTAATTATTGCACAGTGCACCTGCAGGCCAGCGCAGGGGGTGAGGAGTCAAATTACGCTCTTAAGAGTCTTTTCAGCGCTGTAATTAGACTGAAATACAGGAGCTTTTAAGGCCTGATATTCTTTTTTTTTAACCAGCAACCTTATGGTCTCAAAGACCTGCAGAAGCCTGTTACAAGAGTCATGGCACTGAGACTACATTCAGTCATGACCCGATAAATTTAAGAATGATTCTGTGTTGTTAAAGTTAAGGTCCAGCTTGACAGAGCTGAGTTTGTCCTGATACAACTTGTGCTGCTGTCATGGTATAAAATTTCCTCCTGAATTATTATGAGTTTAAAAAAAAATCGAGATTCTTGTGATTTGAGTGGGGTTTTTTGGACATGATGAGGTGGTTTCAGGACAGCAGCGATATCCTCTGTCGTCCAAGATCCCAGTGCGTGTTCAACAGACTGCTCCCCTGTCACTTCACAGCCGACCCACTGACGAGGCGGTGATGTAATGCCAAGTCCAAATATATCAGAGAGGGGGGGCTGGAGTGACAGAGCTGGATGACTTGTTAGCATGTTATGCAAAAGACTCATTACCTAATCCTCCGTCCACTGCAGTGGTGTCTACGAGGGCAGTGGGCAAATGTGACAGCTGGAGAATACAGCTACAACAAGTGTGTGTGTGTGTGTGTGTGTGTACTGTTAGAAAGGTTACTAAAACATTGTATGTGTGTGTGTGTGTGTTATAAACCATTACCAAAGAATGATTTTAAGATTATTATCATGCTATTTGGATTAAATTCTGAAGATATATGTGGTGATTTAGGAGCTTGTGACCCAAATTATCATTATAAAAACACATGTAAAAGCAGGCTGTCAGGCTTAAGATCTCATCTGTTACACAATAGGTATAGCGTGTTTGTGAGTGAAGCTTTCTGGGTCTTATCTGATGTGATGACACCAGTGGTGTTGCATCACTCGCACTTGTCCTCCGCAGGGAAACATGAGGTGACGTATGCGACTCTCTAAGGAGCCGTATCTGTCCATTACTCGTCTCTGAAGTCTCACCCTGTCCTGACCGACATCGGCCCCTTTGTCCTGTCTCTCTTTGTTATGAGGCTTCAGACAGGACGGAGCACTCTTGTGAAATATCCTGTGTGAGACAGAGATATTTAGGGCTGCAAATGATGATTATGGTCATCTAAGAGCACCAGGAGATGTCTTCCTATGTCCTGTTTTGTCCGACCAACGGTCAAAAGCCAAAAGATGTCAGTAAAATTTCTAGCTTTCTAGCTCGAATTTCTAGCTCGCTGCAAGGACCCATAAAAGGACCCATTTAAATGTTCATGTTGTCAAGTTTGTAACCGTCTGTTGGTGCAACATGACTGGTTGTCGCCTTTATTTTGCAGTGGAAAGGGTTAGAAAAATCGACCTTGTTCTGAAAAAAAACCCGAAGAAAATTTCGGTGAATTTTTCGCCAGGCAATATTCGCGTTTTGTTATAAAATAGTCATGACAAAAGCAGCTCAAAAAAAATGTTGAAACTGGTTGAGATGGAGCTACTTTGAACTGTTTTATGGTTGAGGAAATAGCATCAATACCTCAAAGCTGAACTTGAGCACAGTCTAAGAGTGAATGTACTTAGTTCACATTCATGACTGTAGATCAGTGGTTCCCAACTGGTCCATGTGGATGCACCCTGCAGTCATTAAGAAGGGGGAGGCGGAGTTACCGTCCTCCTGCTGCCGATATCAGAGTTTGGAACAAGAGTTTGGAGCTGCAGGTCTGGGGGTCTGTGTGGGTTTTGATAGCCAATTCAAATTTGACAAACAGATCAGTGCTGTTGTCAAAACTAGCTTTTTCCAGCTACGTCTTTTAGCCCAAACCAAGCCCTATCTCAGCTGCAGACTTTCGAAAGGGCGATCCATGCCTTCATAACCACCAGATTAGACTATAACTCCCTTTATGTTGGCCTGGATCAGTCCTCCCTCAACCGTCCAGCTCGTCCAGAACGCTGCTGCTCGCCTCCTCACAGGCAAGAAAAAGCGCGACCACATCATGCCAGTTTTAGCCTCCGTCCACTGGCTCCCGATCCGCTTTCGTACTGATTTTAAACTTCTTTTAATTGTTTTTAAAGCCCTCAACGGTCTGGCCCTTTGCACCTCTCTGAGCTCCTTTTGCGCCACACTCCAACCAGAACCTTAAGGTCTTCAGACCAACTACTGTTGGTGGTGCCAAAAACCAGACCAAAGTCTCAGGCTGACAGAGCTTTCGCAGCGGCTGCCCGCAGGCTCTGGAACAGCCTCCCCGTTCACATTGGACCCTCACAGACACACAGATGCTGAAAACTCTTTACCTATCTGGTGGCACTTACATCTTGATCTACCTTGTGTGTGTTCTTATTCATTTTTTGCTGTATTTACTGTTTGTCTACATGCATTATGTAAAGCACCTCAATTTGTCTTATTTATGAAATGAGCTGTATTAATAAATTTGCCTTTTTTAGATTTGAGACTTATCTTTTATTTGCATACTAATAATTTGGTTTAAAGTTTACCGGTGTGTTTGCTGTTTTTTCAATATACAATGTCACATCCAATACTGTACAAAAATGGGTCAAATATATGGAATCCTTAGTTTATATTACATGTTTTTTTTATATATACTGGCCCAAAATATCAGAATTTTAAGCTCTTAAATATCAGTCCTGGTATCAGCCTCTGAGGTCTATAATCAGTACTCTGCTTGCAAGCAAATGAGAGCTAATTGCGATGTAAACAGACTTGTTATGTCAAGTGTTTATGCTTCCACATGAATAAAACATGAGTTATTAATGCAGGTCATTGACTAGTAGCTGTTCGCTACTTTACCACATTAAAAACAGACTAATGTTTGCAGCACATTAAATGTTGAACAACAATAACTCTCTCTAGTAAATATAATCCAGCCTGCTTTTAATCAAGGTCAGAGGACAAAAATATTACGCTCGTAGGAAACTGACAAAAGCGAGTGCAAAAAAAAAGAGATGATAATTAAAAGATTATCTTTTTGAATGGCTGCTGGAGATGTAACTGATGAGATGCAGGATTAGATTAGATGCGAGCTGATGGGGGTTACACAACAAACATTTACACCCCCCAGTTAGGAAATGTCAAGTAATATCCTTCATGGCTGCCCACTGCACGGCTTCAGGGATTCAGCATGTTTGTCCAGAGCGTGTGAGGTGAGGGAAGGAGTGTTACCTCATCACTTCTGCTGGCCAGATTTTAAAGATAGTGCCATGAGCAAACATTTAACCTTCAAATCACAACCCTGATGTTACGAAATATGCCTCGAATTTGGGTAATAGTTATTCAAAGGCATGACTTAGCGGACAGTTAGTGGACAGTTCACCCCAAAATCAAAAATACGCGTTCTTGCAACCTGACATGTAATAATTGAAAAGGTTCAGGAGGAGCGAGATATAACTCAGTAAAATAGGTTTATCACATGGCTCTAAGTGATTATTATGTTGTGGGTACCTCTGTAAAAAGCGAGGGTACGTCTGTCTGTAGGCGAAGCCAGCACGCCGCACTCTGACGTTCTCCAGCAGCCCGAGGTACTCCACCTGGTGGCGGCAGCGCTCCTGCTCAAGAGTAGAGGGGACTTGACATCGTTGGGTTTGATGCAGCGAACATAGTAGGGTTCCTACAGAGGGAGACAGTGTGTTAACAACCACTGGACGTGTGTTCAATCTTAAGTCAACATGCAAGACCCTGTGCAAAGAATCTCTGAGAGAGCTACATGAAAGCTATTTCAGAATTTGGAAGTTGGAAAATAATTGCTTAAATTTCTTCAGCCTGAGCTACAGCCTTGGATGCAATGCTTGTCAAATGGTTTATCCGTCCTGACTCCTTACCTTGGAGGCCAGGTTCTCCACCAACGAGATCATGGAGTTTTTAAAGAGCGTTGCAGCTGTCAGTGGTCGTTTGGTGACCTCAGTGATGCTCAGTTTGCCCTCGGGCCACATCCCCTTCAGTACTGGGTTAGAACTGGAAACAAGAAAGATACAGGTGTGTAAGTAGACAAAACAACACTTAAATGACTACTGAGCACATTCTGTGGTTTTGGCCATCTAACATTCATCAGGCATTGTGACAGAGGTTTGTTCCAAGTTTTCAAGTACAAACATTTTAACCTCTTGAGACCCCAGCTTTTGTTTGGTGTGAATTTTTATTTGTCCTGGCTATTTGGGATGAGAAGGACCTGATAAGTGCAAAAAATGAAGCTTTGTTTTTGAACAGTGAGTAGGTTTTGGAGAAAATGATGTCCTCATGTGGGAACAATGAATTTATTTTAAATAGTCACAAGTGTGTAAACCAAAAACCACCTTTTTTCCATGACAAGCTAAAAACAGATCTTGATAATTAAAACTAAGATGAAATCGTCGGGCTGAGCGATAAATCAATTTTATCTATTAATTCAAATTTGTAGTTTAGGTCGATTTGTTTTAATGAAAATCAAGTTTCTCTTTAACATCCGCCACCGACGCTCCCCGCTGGGCTCCCGCAGTTCAGAGTGGGCTCACCCCTCCCCCCGCGCGCTTGATACACAAACATCATGGCAGCGAGCGGGGAAGAACTTGTTCCCAAGAAAGGGAAGGAGTTCGGTTTTGCAATATAATGGTAGGGGAAACACTGCCGTATGATGGAAAGGGGCCCGGTGGAAAGCGATCACGGATGCAGTCGTGATGTATCTCGCAAGAGATATGATGCCCATATTTACTGTGGAAAAGCTGGGGTTTATTCACAAGCTGAAAGTTTTGGAGCCCAGGTATGTGCTACCAGGCCGCAGATATTTCTCTGAAAATTGATTTTAAGTAGAGGGGGAAAATCGATTTAAATCGTGAATCGGATTTGTTGTAAAAAAAATCTGAGATTTTTTATTTAGGCCATATCGCCCAGCCCTACGAAATCGATGTTTTATTTTCGTTGACAAGATGAGACGTGATGAGCATGTCAGGAGTTGACTATCGGAAATTGAAAGCAGAGAACAGCCGTGCTCGTAATTATCTTAAATTTTGACTGACTTATCTTGTTACTGTTGCTAAAATTGGAAAAAATCTTTATTCCATATCAAACAACAAACATTATAAAGCATAAATAAACAAGTTTCATCCATGAAATTTGGTCAGGTTTTGTCCCTGAGTTTGTGTCAGGATCAGCTGTAGACTGACTTGGCAGAGATAGCCATCATCTTGTTTTTAAATGGATTAGCGTGCTGTGCTTTTGCTAAAACTAGATGTCCACTGACAAGGACAACAGGTCTGAGTTGAGCAGAGTGAAGTTTTACTCTGTAATGTGTAACGTGTACTGTCCTCATATAAGAACGCAGGATCGTAGGAGTTTTAGGGCACAAGCCTGCTACCTCACACAATTTGTATTTCACTTTAGACTCTGGATACACTAAACCAGGAAAAGGTGTTTCCATTAGGTCTTTAGGACCCACGTTAAAACACATTTGGATGCTATCCAAACGTGTTGCTTTTGACCTGAGTGGAGAGCATCATAAAATGCACATTAGACAGGTCGGGAATTACTAGACCTCACATTTATATTCAGCAGAGGAAAAGCGCCAGAGGGTTGGAGGAGAGGAGGAGGATGAGAGCCGGCTGAGAGGAGATTAGCTATACTAGTCCTGTGCTGTTCTTTCTGGAGGGGTGTCATGTAATCAAAGTGCTGCAAGGAGTACAGTGAATACAGTGTGTGGAGGTGATTGAAGAGGTGTGTATTACTCTGTGTGAGTGTGTGTGTGTGTTACCTGTTGTATAGCAGTCTCTTGAAATCCTGGAACAGAGTGTCTTTGTTCTTATCAATAAAACCCACCACTGAGTACCTGTGAAGAGAAGGAGGAAGGTAAATGCACATACTTTGCTGCTTACTGTTGTTAGCCGGTAGCATCATAACTACATGATTACTGTAACCTTTTCTTACAGATAACTCTGAATCATCCTGCAACTACCAATTTACACTCAGTGGCCACTTTATTAGATACACTGCTCTGACACTGGCCCCAGAACAGCCTGAATTCTTTGCAGCATGGATACAACAAGGTGCTGCTTTGTGTTGACGCGACAGCATCGAGCAGTCGATGCAGATGTGTCAGCTGCACATACATGCTGTGAATCTCCCGCTCCTCCACGTGCTAAAAGTGCTGCTTTATTAGAGATCTGGCGTCTGTGGAGGCCAGTGGAGTAGCATGAACCCATTGTCATTGGTAGACGTAGATTGAGATGAGAGTGCTTTTTTATCCTGCTGGGCGCAGCCACTAGAAGACGGACAGACTGTGGACACAAAGGAAGCACATGGCAACCAGCGATACTCAGGCTGAGGCATTCAAACCACGCTCAGTATCAGTACTTTGGTATTTTTCAATCTGGACCCTGTTTTCCATGTTTTTTTGGAACTAATGCGAACAACAGTTTCTGAAATTGGTGAGTGAGAGGGCTGCAGATACAGTAGCAGCTGCGACACAGGCTATAATAAAACCACATGGGGCACATAGGGATGCACAGATCCGATATCTGGATTGAGTATCGGCCCGATATCATCAAAATAGATGGATCAGGTATCGGAAAATGCAGCCTATACCTGAGGCCATCCTTTCCCTTTCAATCTATTGCAACACGAGCTACGTCATACGTCATGGAGCGAAGGAGAGAATCTGCTGTGTGGAGGTATTTCACACTATTTCTGCTGTTGCACAATTGTTTATATTTGTAAGGAAATAGTTCATCATTGCATTAATGCTTCATCTTGTTTCATTTGATCTTAGGAAAGAACTGCGTAGTCATCAATGCCTGATGCCTTCAGTCTTTTCTGCTCTGCATGTAAAGGTATATAGCTTTTTAGGTCAACCATGGTATCTGAACGGTATCGGGTATCAGCTGATACTCAAAGCCACAGCATCGGGATCGGTATCAAAACTGAAGAAGCTGCATCTCTAGGGGCACATATGTCAATGTACATCCCATAAAAGTGCTTGTTTTTGCCACAGACAGGTTCAGATTGTTATTCTAAGTGTGTGACAACTTAATGGAAAGGATCCTACAGAGATAGACCTTTGTGTTAAAGAGAAAGATCCTGTTTGTTCAACCAGAAACAGCCCCGAAATCGCCATCGCCAAACTCACCAGACTCCATTCAAATAATCAGGAATTTTAGCACGTATAGAGTCAGCGTATCTTCACATCTAACTGTGTGAATTAGGGGTTTATTTTAACCCGACCACTGTTGGAGATTGTTGGAACAGTGGAAAGGCAAACCGAGACTGATTTTGCAAGTTTTATTTTGCTTCTGTCGCCTCTAAAAGAAGTGTGCTTTACGATTATAAAATTACTGTTTATTTGAATGAATGCTGGTGGGTTTGGTGATAGCGAACAAAAAGGTTGAACAAAAAGGGTCTTACTCTTTAACAAAACGGACTTTCACTGTAGGGATCCTTTCCACAAAGTTGTCAGACACTGAGAATGATAAACTGAGCCTGTCAGTGGCAAAACAAGCACTTTATGTGGACGCGCAGCCCTGAGTGGTTCCCTTGCAGCCTGTTTACCCCCTCGCTCAATACAAACTTCAAAAACAGGGTCCAGGGTTAAAAAAAAAAAAAATCAAAGTAATCCTTTAAGGTTGTGCCAAGAAGATGTCCCCCACACTGAATCACAGGCAGGATGGAGCCTTGCTGATCTACTCAAGCAGGGCTGTTTGAGTACATCAGCGGTTTCCGAGATACTTTAACCACCTCATCATCCAAGTCATTTATACCTCATTTATTCTCCATTCTGATCTTCAGTCTGAACAACAACTGAATCTCCTGACCAGGTCTGAGTTCAGTCAATCAAGCGACAACGAGCAGGTGTGCAAGTGTACCTAATAAAGTGGCCACTGGTTGTATAAACTGTGGTTTGATCTAAACATAAGCCCATCCTTACAGCCCGTGTCAATATACACTTGAATTTAATGTGAGCTGTTAAGTGATGAACCTGCTATAAATAGCGGAGCTGTTCCGCGGCATGCTGGGAGATGTGTGCGGCACTCTGCCTCCTGCCTGGCCTAAGTGGTTCAGGGATCAATCAGGCCTGCCAGTCAGGCTCCTCTGCCTGAGCCCTCCCCTGGGTGGCAGACACTTAGCCCTCACAAATGGGCTCAACACGTTTCCCTGAGAGCACTTTTTGGGGGCTTAGCGTGTGTGATTTATTCATTTGAATGGTGTCCACACACTTTGGGGATTGGAAAGTGCTGCTGTCATTTTGGGGGACGTCAGGCAATGAAGATGTCATTTAAATGTTGGAGTGTGCACAGTGTGTGTGTGTATGCAAGTGTGTGTTTCTGCGTCCTTATGTTTTGAATGTGAAGCAGGGGCAAATTGCTGGCTGTTCCAAACAGAGGGTTATTTTTGATGCATTTCAGTTGTTTTATTTCACGACTGCAGATTACAATGGGATCTTTTTTAGTCCAGTGATTCATCACGCCTGTGTGCCTGCTTTAAATTAGCACCCAGGCTGAGTAAAACTCTTCTCATGAGGGGAATTAGCAAGAAATTAATGTGCATGAAATAATCTTTCAATTGTTCCTCATTCACACTGATCAAGAGGAATCTACACGGGTTATTAAATGTTGTGTTTGCAGAAAAATTCAAATTAGTTATTTAGTTTGCATTAATGTGTGACTTTGGTGAATCTGAATTAACCCTTTTAAAAGCAAAGGTCACACAATAGCAAAAAAAAAAAGTATTGGTCGAGGCAGTGTTGACCAGCAGCTCCACTGTTTTTCTCAAGCCTACTTCTTCAAACTGGAGGCGTGCTGACTAAAATCTACTGTTAGTAATTTATTCTCTATGGACACCCTATACAACCCCATTTCAAAAACTCTTAACTATCCCTTTAGCCCTTTATGACCTGCCATAGGACAAGTCTGCCAGAGCACATCTTTACATTTTTACATGCTCTAGTGCCATTTTTGGAGCAATTTAACGTACTTTACATCAATACAACCCTTAAATCCCAAATTTTATTAATATGTATGGATATATTTTTTACACATTTTTCCAAATACACGCAAGAAAGTTAGTTCATGCTCACAACATGATGTCACTTATTCCAACGTACAAAGTGCTGTGAATACTCGCGGTCTGGATTACAATACTTTTGTCTTTTCTACAAACCCATTAGCATGATATGTTAGTGTAACTCCTCTGGTTTTATATGCAAAAAAAAATATTGCTCTATCTTATTTGGTTGCAATTCTACCAGCATTTAAAAACAGATGAGCAAATGGGATCGCGGGCGCTCCTGTAGGTGTTTAAGAGCTATAATAAAGTGTGCTGTGTTCTCACACTGTGGGTGACGGATATCGGTTTGATAAGTTTTGCATGTGGATATAAAACCACAGAAATCTACCTATTCTTTGAGCCTGGAGTCTGAACAGATGACAGTTTTATTTGTGCAGAGAAACGGAAGTTCCCTAAATGTGTTTTTATATTTATATTAATTGATCTTAATATATTTATATTAATTGATCTTATATTTATATTAATTGATCTTAATATATTTATATTAATTGATCTTATATTTATATTAATTGATTAATTTACATAAACTAAAGGGTCAAAGGAGTGATGTGTTTCTTCTCAGAAAGCAACTGCATGGTGGCAAATATTCATATACAGTGGGTTGAATAGATTTGGGATATGAAAAGAATATTTGGCCAACATCTAGTCATAAAGTGTGAATGAGTGGTGCTCCCACATCTCCAAACAACCGTCGAGTTTCATTCAGGAACCCAAACTCCCATCTGCTCCTGAAGCGGCCAAAAGTACAAGCCTGTGGTTTCAGTAGGCAGCTCTGAGGCATGAATATGTAAAAATGTACAAATGTGGGAAAAGGAGCATGAATCACCGGTAAAAGCTTTTCCTGAATAAATAAAACCTTAAGACACTTACACCACATCTCCTGCGTAGTGCCTGATGCGAAAGTCTCTGTCAAACTCCAAACTCTTGTCGGTTGGTGAGAGCTGCAGAGAGGCAGAAGAACAGAGAGCATGAGTTATACTAAAGGGCACCTCAGAACAAAGTATTAAAAGTTCAACGGAGTATTTACTGTATACTTTTTCTGCCTCTTCAGACCAAATTAAAAGACGTTCTGCCTTCCCTACATGTTGTCTCGCTGCTCTTTGTTCTGAATAAACAACATCCAGCCATGAAAGTAACCAGCGTCTTCCGGATAACATATAAGGAGCAGTTGTTTTGCTGCTGTCAGACCTGTGAGATTCACTCTTTGTTCTAACTGTGATAAATTATGCAGAGAATCATCATCTGGTCTCTGAATGTTGACCATTAAAGTTAATAGTGTTGTTTATATGGATGAAACCAAGTGCTTTCAATGCAGAGACCTAATGAGAGATGATTGCAGTTGCATGCAAACATTTGGGCTACATTGGTCAAATTTTTATGTACCGTGAATACTTAAGCACTAGCCCATACCCACTGAGTACAGCAGACCATATCATGACTTAGTCACACCAACGGTCGCATTTTAGCCATTTTGAAGCATTTTTCTGTTGTTACAGCGCCGTCTGGATCACTACAGACGAGCAGTATGGAGATATTTTGTGGTTCCAATTACGTGTTTTTGGACGTTTGAATCTGGGGCGCTGTAAGCCTCCATCAGGTGGAGTTGTGTTGCTACCTCCTCTCCCCTTGGATCTCCTCAAGTGATGTGAGGACTCTAAAACCTCACCTGAGCCTCCCTCGGCATATGGGTGAGAAGATAATGGGTGAATTCTCATGTTGGGTGCACTATCCCTTGAACAGGTGTGTAAATCCAGGGTAACTAGCAGCTATAGCTTTTTCATGACAGAGTCACCGATAACATTGTGGAACGTAAACAGAAGTGACGCCCAACGGCGCTTAGCATGCCTTTGATACTGAATTAAAGCCAAGTCCTTTCGAGTCATCTGTCTCGAATCAAAGTCAAGTCTCAAGTCATGAATACAAAGCCGAAGTCAAGTTGAGTCTTTTATCAACGTTGATCAAGCAAGTCTCAAGTCATCATATTTGCGACTCGAGTCTGACTCAAGTCAAGTCATGTGACTCGAGTCGCCCATCTCTGGTATTAATGATACAAGAATGTTGTGCTTTTGGGAGACACCTGTTCAGCTTCACTAGGGTCTTCAAGTTCAACCCAGATTAGGTCTCAAGTTCTAACTTGTGTGAAGTGTCTGACTCAAGTCTCAAGTCTGCAGCTCTCCCTATTGCATACAACATATTTTAGAGGACAAAGTAAAACAGCAGGTAGCAGATTATAATCTACTGAGACAAATAGGACGGCTGCCCTGAAATAGAGAAGAGAAGCCTCTTCTATCAAATGGTGGCTATAATACTTCAATATTATTTTTGGTTTAACCTCCCTGATGTTGGAAATATGCAACTTTCCCACCTTGATACAGTTTGGGTAAAGCATCCATCTTGGAAAGTTATCCTAAAAACTAAATATCAAACAAACTGTCCACCTCTTTGAGCAGCCCTTTTGTTATGTCTCTATACAGGTCAAACCAAAACGCTCAGTGTGATTTGCTTAAACTGCAAAAGCTACTGCAACAGCAGATGCAGTGATGCGGAAAACACCGACACTGTCAGGGTGGATAAAGTCTCACAGAAAAGAGGAGGGGAACACGGAGAGCCAGAGAGAGTAAGACAGGAAGGAACGTGCACAACGTGATGAATAAAATCCAAGAATGGGGGCAAGAGACGGTGAGACAGGACTGAGGAAGAGGAGGAGAGATGAATGTTGCGCGATGGGAAGAGACAGCGCAGGCAAAAAGAGAGTGTGAAAGTGTGTGTGCGATAGTGATGCCTGTATGTAGGCCAGCTAGCAGGAGAGCAGGGAGAGAAACATGAATGGAAATGCAGAGGGGTCCGTCACAGCTTCTGACGAGCATGATTAGGCTTCCTGTTTCATCCGCAAAGCTGCCAGTGACAAGCAAGTTTGACGTGACGCGTTGTGAAGAGTAAAGTTGTGAAAGTGTGGAATTCTCTCAAAGTATTATGCTGACATCAGAGATTAGAGGGAGACAGGAGTGGAGAGAAGTATCCTGCACTCTCACAACAACCCCACAGAGAGAAGTGATTAGCATATAAGAGCAGAGGCTACAAGAGTGCGAGAAGCAGCGAGATTACAGCGAATGATGACTCGGGGAAAAAAAGATTGATATATATAAATGGATATACAGATACATTACAAAAGCTAAAAGCATGTGCACCTTTGCTCCATTTAAAGACCTAGTTAAATGAAACATACATTCCCCAATTTTAATCCTGTGTCACTGTTAAGTTATCATTTATCTCTAGTTACATGCCAAATATACCTGATTTTTCTTACATCAAAATCCCTGTTTTTTCTCCTTCTGTAAAACCAGATAAAATGGTTTCAAATGTTTGATGACCCATCATGCACTCAGGGGTATTTACACAAGTCCGCACGACACTTTGGGCGACTAGCTAAATAGCTAAAAATGATTATACAAATTAAATAATACAAATTATCTAAAGCACACATTACCTTGACTTTACCTCACCGCACTTTAGGGACTGTTCTTTTCTTGTCAGGAGGAGGGTGGCTGGTTGATTTTCATTTTATTTATTTATTTATTTTATTTCAATCCCCCCTATGTTAATCACTTATTGATGCTGTTTTTGAAGTATGAATGAGTCAATAAGTAATTTAGTCCATTGAAATATCATTGATGTATTATAGAAAAGTGATTTATCTATTAATAAATGACAAAAGGCACATCTGCCTCATTTTTGCTGTGGTATCCTGATACTACTCAGAACCGTGATACTGTCACCGGTATCGTACCGTGGGTCCCAATTTGGGTACCGTGACAACACTATGCTGCACACGGCTGTTCGTTAAGAAATATGTACAAAACTTATCTGCCTGTGAAACATTAAATAGTTTTTATATTTCTCTTATTTAGGGATCAAACAAAAAGGTCAGTTAGTGAGTGTTTGACGTGTTGGTAGATTCCAGCTCCACACTAAAACATGACATTCACCAATCACTCCAACTTGCTTCTGGAAAGAGAGGAAATAAGCAAATTACCCAAAATGTGGACGTATTTCTCCTCAGATAGAGCCCACAATTACATTTTACACAATAGCACCAACTTGTGCAACAGTCTGGCAAAGGCTGTCCTGTTTCAGCATGACAATGGCCCCGTGCACAAGCCAGCTGTCTGCCACAAGTCCGACCCCTGATCCTCACCGTGGGAGTTGAAAAAGGCAAAGTATGAGACTGCCAAACGGGGCGATGTATGGTGGGCAGTAACCGGCAATCAAGCTGGCTAAAAGCGCCCTGGTGAAACATGGTGGGCGGGGTGGGATAACAATGACTACAAAAACAACCACAATGACTTTACAGCATCAGGGCTTGAGGTCGATAGGTGAAGCAGCCCAAGACAGAAAGCACTTGAGAAGAACTGTGCTCCACTAGCCAAGTAAGTGGCAAAGCCAACTCCACAAAGAAATGGTTTTCTGAGTTAGGTGTGGAAAAACTTGGCAAATGACCTCTGACCTCTGGCATCAACAAGGCATTTTGGCTCACTGGATATTTTCTCTTTTTGGGACCATCCTCTGTAAACCCTAGAGATGGTTGTGCTGAAAATCCCAGACCAGCCCGTCTGGCACCAACAACCGTGCCACGTTCAAAGTCACTTAAACCACCTTTCTTCATCATTCTGATGCTCCGTTTGAACTTCAGCAGCTCGTCTTCATGACTAAATGCAGTCAGCTGCTGCCACGTGATTTGCTGATTAGCTATTTGCGTTAACAAGCAGTTGAACAGGTGTACCCAATAAAGTGGCTGCTGAGTATGTGTGTAATGTGTGGTTGTCCACATAGTTTTGGCCCTGCAGTGTGCCCAGAGTCGCAGCAAAAGTGGACAGAGGACAGGAGGAACAGAAGGGAAGCAATAAAGAAAAACACAGCCATCAAATAAAACTTTTACAGCCACACAGCCGTCCACCTCAATGCTATTCCCGTCAGCAGAGCCAACACAGAATGTTCCATTACTTTGGGTCTTTGTGAAAATGTTGAATGACTCATCGGAGAATCAGACACACACACACACGCTCAGAGACATACACATGCACCCACTCTCAGACAATCAGACAGACAGACAATGAAAGAAGGAACAATCCCGTATGAGAGGAAATATCGCAAACACAATAAAAGCCTCGCAGAAACAGAAAGATTTCCATCAGAGAGCTGAATGAATCAGTCAGCCTTGATTCAGATCCAAAGCCCGAATCAAAACCACACAGGGCCGCACCATGAGAAGAGAAACTCCTCAGTGAAATCACAAAACTATTTACCTCCCTGGCACTTCGGAAATCCACTGAAGCATTGAAGTGCGTCCAGTAATATTCTCTGAAGTTTTTATCACCAATAGTAATGAGCTCAGCAAACAAAGAAAAGAACAGGTTATTAAACAGGATTATTTAATGTGGACACTTAGCAACACTTTCTGTAATTTAGAGCTTTAGAGCTCCAAACACTATTCAAATAAAGTCTTAATTTCAAGCCTGTGTGGAGATTGGACTGTCTCAAGATTAGGAGATAATCTATTTGCACAAAAACACACACACATACACACATTTTCAGGGGATAAATACAAACAACACTTGCAGGAAACAAACACATGAAAGCACACAGACAAACACACACCAAGCAGAGAGACAAACAGATGCACTATCAGACAGACAGCCTGCATCTGCTGGAAGCCGCACTGCCCCTCATCCATCACAATCAGTTACACTCCAACACACACACACACGCACACACACTGTACACACACTTAACCAGACACACATCTTGGCAGCATTATTATTAGCACCTCCTCTGTGTTTGGGATCCAGCCTGGTGTTAAGACCGAGGGTGCAATGGTGATGGTCGTGTGTGTGTGTGTGTGTGTGTGTGTGTGTGTGTGTGTGTGTGTGTGTGTGTGTGTGTGTGTTTGGGGAGGCAGGGCAAACAAATAGAAGCAGAACAAGGTCAGAATGGATGAGGAGGGGAGGAGTGTGAGGATGAGCCAACAGGCCAGAGAGACACTTTTCTAAAGGAAATAATCATGACCATCATCAATAGATCATTTTACGACTTATACGACAGCATTGACTCCTCACAGATACTGTAACATAAATCATGGACACAATTATTCCAGGACACTGGCAGATGTTGTTTTTAGTCTTGAAATGATAAGATGATTCATCTCTAAAATTTAAAAGACAAAAATGTATTTTATTGACGATTTTCTATATAATCCCTTTCAATCATCACTTATGACCCACTAGAAGTGCGTGGCGGTGTCATTTTCTGCAGCGACTCCACCCTTTGCCTGCGTTTTCTAATTTTATTTTTATTTTTTGTACACGTTTATGGGCGTGTCCCCCCAAGTGAGGCTGCGGCTTTATAAAAAAGGTGGCAACCAGGCGCCAGACCATAAGCAGCAGGCATTGAAGAGACACAGCGCCAAAAAAAACAACCCTCAAATATAGCATGTAAATCTGGGGTTGGCTTTTCCTTTCCCTTTCACTGGCCAGCATGTTCATGTGCATAGTACACATTGAAGCAAAAATGCCAAAAAAATTGCTGGTTAAAGCTCCTTTAATGTTACATTTTGTTTTCAATCACTGCAAATTCAACATCTCTTGTCAATGAACAAAAAACCCCCCAAAAAATTAAAACATTTGCACTTTTTTTTTGACATTTTAAAGACAACTTAATCAATGAAACTGATATTGAAAATAATTATTAGTTTTAATCTTTATTGTTTTTACATTTGCGTTGATGTTTATGTCATTTATGCTGCCACTGCACATGTAGTCTGTGCTTGTTAGAAGAGTTTTAGAGTATTTTCGACACCTTTATTCACATGAAGCTGTACGTTTTTGTTTAAAAAAAAAAGAAGAAGTAAAACAGTTGGTCGTTATTTTCATGACTGTGTATTCCCCTCTTCATTTACAAAAAAAAATGCACAAGGAAATTAAAAGGAAACATATAAAATAGTAAATATACTAGCATAGCAAAATCTCAACAATTGTTTAGTGTTTAGTCTGGTATTATTACCAGAAATCTGTTCTTGCCTTAAGTTCAGTAAAACAGAAACTTAACAGGACAGTTCACCTTGACATTGACTCATGGACGAGAGGCTCATGCTCATGAGCTGTAACATTAGCTAGCTCAGTGGTGCTGAGTGACAGAAAGAGTTATATCACTCTGCAACTCACACCAAAACAATCAAGACTAATCAACAGCGCTACAGGTAAGAGGAAAAATATGTATTTTTGATTTGGGGGTGAACTGTCCCTTTAATGGTGGCCGGTCCAAACTCTGACACCAGCAGCTGAAATCAGTGCATGGAGAAAACAAATAAATTGCTCCCCCTTTAAAAACAACTGTAGAGCAACACACTTGACCCCTAATTGTTGTGAAAATGCTCATGATGCTAATTCAGGCAGTGAAACACAGTGATTACACCGAGCAGCTTCAGGCGAACCACTTCATGAATGTAAAGCAGACACGGTGCAGGAAAAGAGCAAACTCAGCAAGCTTTCTAAGGACCAACAAAAACTTACAGGACAAAATACAAGCAGCATGATTGTTTTTCAGATTAATAGTTTGGCCTCTTAAAATGTCAGACCACAGTGAAAAACGCTGCGTTTCACAATCTCCTAAAGCTCTAAAGGTGATTGTGATCATCAGGTTGCAAAGGTCCAAACGTAGAGATTTCCAGTTTACAAACATGTAAGATGAAGACAAGCAGAAAATCTTATGAGAATCTGTAACCAAGGTTTTCTTTAAAAATACTTAAATTATTAGTCAATTATCAAAAAAGTTGCTGATTTTCTTCAGTTGATCAGTTAATCCATTAACCAAATAATGTGTTCAGCTCCACTACATACGTCAACGAAGCAGAGAGGAGACAGCCCAGTTGAATAGCGTAACATTTGAAAAAATGTGCCTGCAGACTGGAATCAAACCGAGCTCTTCTGATGCAGTGACTTTAAACAATGGTGAGTAAGAAAAAGTACAAATAATTTGTTATGTTATGAATGGAGGAAAGTCTGCTAGCTGCTGGGCTAATTTATGCAATATAAACATGGTTTAGCTAATAACGAGTCACTAGCAAAAAGTTTTGTATTATTTATGTGTTGATTTTGTCTTTTATGACCAAAAGCAAAAAAGAAAGGGGTGGAAGCTTCTTCTCTAATCGATCATGTTATATGATCACATGATATCATCTCATATCAATCGCAGGCCCATAAATCGCATCGTATCAAAATCGTGGCAGACTTTGTAATATTGGCAAATAGTTTATCGTTGTCCAAAGAATCGATATGATAATGTATCATGATGAAACCTGTGATTTACAGCCCGAGTAAATGCTACGGAAGTTTAGCTTTTTGGCTCAGAGAATGAGAAAATTATGTTGTTAAATTCCAAACAATTATAGACAAAGATTAAGACACCAGGGGAAAAACTGAGAGATATCACATTAAAAAATCTCAAAATTGACCAGTGCATGTTTTCACCTGGGTTTCTTGCCTTAAAAAACATGAAGCTGCAAATTAGGGCTGACCTTCGAATCCATTGATGGACATTCGAAGCTTCGGAGCTCAGAACAAATTTAATTTGACGAGGGGTGGGGGGGTTAAAAAAAAAATTATTCACAAACTTTTGATTGAACACTAAATTAAAACCCTCGGCGCACACTGCAGCCTTCCTTGTCAGAGATTTTTTCTTTATTAATTACATGATATATAGGCTATTCTCCCTTAACTCACCAGTAAAAAATACCTTTATCCATTTCAAATAACCAGTGGCAATAATATACCACACATCCGATGACCTCTTCTGCCGGCTCTGAGTGCGCTCGTTGTCAGTATCGGACTGGTGGGGGTTAGTAAAAATAATAATTCAGTCATCTACAGCCATCTTAGCCTTTATAACACCTTCTTCTCTTATTTTAAAATTGATTGTAGAAATAACACACAGGCCAAATCAACAGATTGATTAAGGAGATAGAAAAGGGGTTTTCAAACAACCAGGACCACTTTAGATATTTGCAACTTCTGGCGATAAAGCAAAGCGTAAATTTGGATGTAAATGCAATAATTGGAACCAAAATGGAGTTTACAAATCAAAGATACAAAATAATATCTACACTATATTTATTTGTCACCAGCCATCTACAGCACAGTTGGAGAGGATGTGGGGCAATGAATGTGGATCATACCCCTGTACTGTGGCTCTGTACTGACGTGCAGTTTTGGGTAATTGGTTATATGGTGATTATTAAAACTTTGGGACACGTGCAGCAAGAGTGCAGGGTAATTTCAGTCAAGACAAAGGCAGAGCAGAGCAGGTAGGATACAAATTTAGAGCTGTGGAGAAAAAAACCGGGAGGAAAAGTGAGAACAGAGGAGAGGTGAGGTGAGAAGGCGAGAGACAGAGGAAGAGGAGAAATAACAAGAACATGGAGGACTGACTGTTTCAGGTACACACTGTAGCAGCAGTGCCTGGTGTTGAAGTGACAGGAAGTGAAGACAAGATGCTTCCACACAAAAACTTTCACCTTGAGCTCTGATTGTTGTGACGTGTGTCTTAAGGTTTAGTGCGAGAGGAGAGAGACAGATAACAACGAGCACTGTTCACTCGAACTGTCGACACTGAAGAACAGGACGCAGTGTTGAGTGTTTTCCTGCGTCTTGTATTTTCTTCTGTGGAAAACACGTAACAGTGTATACAGGCCATGTGTGGCCATGAGCTTCAACAAAGGCTGTCAGTCTGTAATGTCCACGTGAATCCACTTAACAGATGAGAATCTACCTTTTCAGCATTTGTGAGTAACTGAAGGCAGAAATAAACACAACTGTCTGATCTCCTTTTGTTGGCTGAGAAACAGAAACACGACGGTGTTTAGTGGCAGCCTGATTGATGTTTACAACCTGCGTGAATTAAACGAATCTGACAAATTCAATTAGCAGCTGTAATCTGCTGTACCTCAGGAGTTACTTACTGCATATGCTGAAAGTCCCGAATCTAAATTTAAATTTTAGATTGATGTGAGGTGATCAGCTGATTATTTCTCCACTGTTGGTCCCCGTTGAACTAAAGAATAAAAAAAACAACAGTCCATTGACGGTCGTGCTGTGGTGTTACAGAGTGATGGGTATTTTCACTCATAAAAAGTCTTTGGCAGAACACAGACAGCAGCTGCAGAGAGCACATTAACCAGAGAACAGCCAACGTTTTCATTTCAGCTGTTATGAAACAGTTTGTTTGTGGTGCTCACAGCACTGATAAAACTGCATTTCTGAAAGATAGGTGTCTCAAAACCTGGACAATCAAACTCAAACCATCTGTGTGGCTTCAATCTGGGGGGAAATGTATAACTTGAGGCAAGATTAAAACATCAGCAAGAGTCGTTAAGGACCCGCCTGGCCACCATGTGACATCAGTCGATCAGTTTGTGTTTAAATCGATCCAAGTTGATCTGCTCAGATCAGATCCATGGATTATAAGAGCAGCTGCTGCAGAGGTAAATGGTTAATGGACTGCACTTGTATGGTGCTTTCCTAGTCCTCCAACCACTCACTTGCATTTTGCACTACATACCCACACATTCATGTCACATTCACCCATTCACACACTTTCACGCACTGGTGCCCGAGGCTATCATACATGGTGCCGCCTGCTACTCAGTAACCATTCACACACACTCACACACCGATGTAAAAGCCAATGGGAGCAAACTGGAGTTCTGTATCTTGACTGGAGGAGCCGGAGATCGACTCGCTGAACTCGAACTCCGGAGTTTTTTCTGACCTAATTGTATTGCGGCGTTTTGCACAGCAGCGACGGATCTTTGCTCTCAAACCACAAAAAAATGTGATGGCACAACAGTCTCCTTCAGTACATTATTCTATGCTTTCTTTTGATTTTCACATTGGCTAGTCATCCTGTTTAATTTCTCTTCTGGGGGCGTCGGTGGCTTAGTGGTAGAGCAGGCGCCCCATGTACAAGGTTCAGGTTCAACTCCAGCCTGTGGCCCTTTGCTGCATGTCAATCCCTCTCTCTCTCCCTCTTTCACGCCCGTCTGTCCTATCAATTAAAGGCCAAAATGCCCCAAAAAATATCTTTAAGGCATAATTTTTATAATCTATAAATCTATAATCTATTACTGCCATGGCATCCGAAGGTACTGATGCGTTGAGCAGGCGACAGTCCGCGGCCGTTTTCAAAACACACTTGTGTCACGCACTCCAAAATAAATTGTTGAAACTTTAAACAATAATTTATTGTACAAAACAGGGGAAACAAACGTTGACAAAAATGGTTCCATAATTCATATTCAATTCAAAAGATGACGAAAAAACAGCTACAAGTTAGAGGGAATAGTGATAAAGTGGTAAAACTTGGCATTGATCCACAGCCTCAGACGAATGTGCTCAAGCTGCCGTGCGCACAAGCTCCGTTGGTAGGATACTATATTTTCACATTTTTAACAAAGCAATTTAAAAGTTTTGATTTTTATTGATAGCCTACATTTACCAACAACAAAAAGACTACAAAAAAAAAAGAATATCGAATACCAAATTTTCATAACGAATACCTACCCATAGAAACGAATATTCGAAAATCGAATATTTGGGTACAGCCCTAATAGACAGATAGCAAACTAGCTTTGTGACATGGCTAAACGCAAGGATGATGCTGGATAGGGGCGTCGGTAGTGTAGTGGATAGTGCCGGCGCCCCAGTGTCCTGTCATTAAAGGCAAAAAGCCCACAAAAATAATCTTTAAAAAAAAAAAAAAAAAAAAAGGATGATGCTGGATAGATTAACTTTATGGACCTTGAACTAATGACTAAGGAGCAATCTGGATCCCAGTTGGGAACCACTGGTTTTTGTAACAACACAAACACGAGAGCGCTGCTGTTCTAAGAAATCAAGCGTTGTTAATGTTTGGGGAAACCCTGACTATATTTATACCCTGGCAGGAATCCCTTGGACATCTCTGAGTTTATTAGGCCAGTCAATAAGCAGTTTTCAGAAAATCTACTGACTCATTATATATGTGAATATTTGAGCATATAATTACATATACACTGGCAGAAGATATTATTCACAGCGCTCACCGGTAATGGCTCCAGGTTTCTTCATGCAAAGTAGGTAAGAAATTATGTTACTGTAATTTGGGTGAACAGGAACCAAAACTAAATCCATTCAACAATGTGACAGGAGCAAGTAATTTTCCCTTAAAAGTACAAATGAATGTTGCACTATCTGGTATTAAACACTGAAGTCTGCATCATTACTCCCCGAACAAGATCTGGCAAACTCAACTGTTGTGATCTCCAATGTGTGAGGACGCTTCACTTCCAAACAGCCCCTGACAGTTCAGCTCTCACTCTGCAGAGACAAACAAAACACACTGATTGTCACCTCCTCCTGCTCTCCTGCTCCTGGACCATCAGCCATCTACAGCACGAGGGCACAAGCCAGACCTCCCGATGAGCAGCGTCTGACTGTCTCCAAACCTGTCAGGAACTCACAGTGGGTACCATGGGAGCGAATCCAAGCGGCAGATGAGGAGATGGATTTTGCATTTCATGCCCAATGCACTGAGTGGCAGCTGTCAGGGTATTAAAACACTGAGTATCGAGCTTCATCCTCACTCTGAGTACACGAATATATCAAACTGTCCCAGCACTGAACTGCTGGCTACAATATCCACTGCTTCGTGCTCTCATAGACATCAATTAGACTCCTCTATGTGTCCTTGCTGCTACTGCTGACCTTGTCTGAAGCTAATGAACAGAGTATCTCGGCGATTAGCATCACCAACACATGGCCCTTGAAAGCTTTACCGCTTAGCGCAGACCCCGATACATGTATTAAATACATGTGGCAGCAGGCGCAGAACACACATGCACACGCCACACTAACAACACATCCTATTAGTATGCTGCACCTGTTCACGCCACGTGCCGAGACGCTTGTGAAAACTTTATTTTGACGCAGATGACGAAAAAAAAGTGATAAAGGAAGTAAAGACAACAGAGAGTTACTGAAGGAGGGGTTGTGAAAGAAAGGGAAAAAAAGTGAAGAGTGGGGAGAGGCAGGAAATGAAGCTGCCAGGATGGCTGCTCTGAAAGAACGACTGTGTCAGCAAATGATTAGAAGTAAAAAAAAAAAAAAAAAAGGCACATCTGGGAAGATCAAAGCAACGTACAGTGAGATGAGGAGAGTGTTGGGATGAGGGAGGCAAGGAGGCCAGGAAGGCATGGCACAAAAACACTAGCAAAGAGAGGACTGTAACCTTCCACTAGGGAGCAGAAATTAAAGATTTTACAGTGAGGACACATGTTGATGCTTCAGTTTTGATTAAAGGACGAGGCTTTCGTTGCAGTGTACAATAAACAATTCTCATAAAAAGACCAAATCCGACACTGATTACACAATTATTTGTCTCTCAATACTTTGAAATCCCTCTTCTGTCTCTGGTACTCGCCCCAAATCCTTTGGTTCCTACTGAAGAAGCCACCTAATTATTTAAAGCTGCAAGAGCTGACTTTTCTGACCACATGAGGGCAGCAGAAACAAGCTGTAAACAGAAGTCTGACAAAGCTGTGCCAAGCCTTTCCCACGAAAACAGCTGCCTTCTGAAGCTGAAATCAACGCTGGACAGAGCAGTGAGACTAAATGAAAACATCTAACGGGAAATTTTGCTGATTTTCAACCAGCTCTGGGTCATCTCAGTGTGGGCAGTTTGTATACATCACCAGTGTTTGGCTTCCCCACAGTGCTGTGAGCGCCCGGAGCTCCTGCCCATCTGTCTTCTGGGTAGGGATGTCACGATTACTTGATTTCACTATTAACCGCGATTTTAAACGCCACGGTTAATTATTCGTAAAGATTCCTCAACACCGTCACTCTCCAAGGATTATGCCAGGACGCGGAACCATATACAGTAGGCAGATCAGCGCAACTCTCACGGAACGAAAACAAAGTTACATGAGCGGTACAGGTGAATAGGCGTCTCCGAGTGACGAAGTATGAATTATTTATGTTTCAAAGGGCAGCTATAAATCAAAAGCTAGCTGGATGGGTTTTTTTTCCTTTTAAAAATTCTCTTCTCAAGTCCAAAAGAAATTTTCAGAAACACTTTTGTAATATAGTTTACAGAGAGTCTGTAAAAAAATACATGTAGCATTTGAAACCTTTTTTCCCAAAAGGGAAATCCTGCTGTGTATGTTTAACACAGAGGTGATGAGGTGAGATTATCGTCATTAAATCTTGTACTTTTTGGTTACTTTTCTTTGTTGCTATATTATTTTGTTATGTTGGCATGGAAATAAATGAAACTTGAAGATCTATAAGGAGTGTCCATGTGATTTTACACATTTAGAATGTGAAATTAATTAATGCATAATAATTGTGATAATCGTAAAACCGTGATTATTTAAAATAACAATAATACTACTACTACTAATAATAATAATAATAATAATAACAATAATATTAAAAATGAGCTAAGCAAGACAACTATTAAGTATTCTAAAGTAACCTTAAGTACAGTACATCTTTACAGTATTATGTTAAGTAGTTTGACTAATCTAATGAAATACGTTACAAATGACATTTTAGGGCAAGCATTCACTAATCTGCAATGGAATAAATTGTATACTAATACTAACTAATAACAATTACCGACATAGATCCATATGACTTGGTTCAAGGCTGGATTGCAGACCTATATGCAGTACCGCAATTCACACACTTCGGTAATAGATGTAACAGAGCATGTACCTCACAAGATGGCGCCTCCATCTCACATGGTGTGACATAACCTCACACTCTCTATAACCAGCGGTGGAATGTAACTAACTACATTTAGTCAATAACTATAGTATAATTTTAAGGTATTATTTATGCTACTTTATATTTCTATTCCACTATATTTCAGAGGGAAATATTTCACTTCGTACTTCACTACATTTGTATGACACTTGACTGATGTCACTGTCATTGATTCAGATTAAGCATAACGAATATAATTTGTCGGCATCACAGTCTCGTAGGACCATAGATTTCTTGTGCCTGGGAGTTAAGATAGTTTCATGGTGGGCAAAAGGGCTTAAGTGCATAAAGGATCTTTACATGGAAAATAACTCAGCTCAGTTCAGTGAAAAATACAACTGACCTCATTCTAATTTTTTCCGTTATATGCAACTTCTGCATTTTGTGAGAGGAAAGATCCCTAACTTTAAGAATATTGGTGAAAGTCATAATTTTTTGGAATTGCTCATCACTAAATTTGTGAATTTTTTCTCTAAGGACTCTGCTTCTGTTTTCGGTATCAAGAAGGCTTGTGAGAGGGAAATAAATGCTGTACTAACTGATAAAATATGGAGAACTGCACTTTCTCGTATTCATGGTTGTTCAATTTAATAGCAGACACAGGTTAATGCAGTTTAAAGTGATTCATCGTTTTCATTATTCTGAAGTTAAGTTACATACTTTTATCCTTCTGTGTCTCCACTCTGTGATAAATGTAAATTGAATGTGGGTGCCTTGTTGCATTCATTCTGGGACTGTCCATTAATTCAACCATTTTGGTCGAAAATCTTTTTTTTCCTGGGGTTTATAGCAGGAATCTCTCCCCTGACAGAGTCCTAGCTCTTTAATTCTTCCTTCATACATCCAGGATGCTCTTCTGGTTGGAATAGTGTTGGCAAAAAGACTTATCCTTAAAGCCTGGAAGACAATAACTCCACCATGTTTCAGGAACTGGCTGCATGAACTTATTTCTGTTTTACATCTGGAGAAACTGCGATTCAATAATCTTGGGACCCCTTGTTAAAATATCTTGACTTAAACCGACTGCACCTTGGCCTGCATTTAATTGTTGACTGGCATTTGTGTTTTCTTAATATGGATGATAAAACTATGTGTCCTTGAGGACGATTCCAATCGAATTTCTCTTATGTGTATATCTTTTTTTTAATCTATTATTTGTATCCCACTCCCCCCGTGTGCGAGTGTGTGTGTGTGTGTGTGTGTGTGTGTGTGTGTGTGTGTGTGTGTGTGTGTGCGAGTGTGTGTGAAAGCATGAGTGTATGCTGGGTTATGTTAGGTTGGGTTATAGATTCTTTCTTTTTTTAATCTTTTCTTTTTTTGTTGGATGTGTATATGGAAAATCCAATAAAAGCAATTACTAAAAAAGCGACCCAATAGAGTACAGTAATAGGATTGGTAATAAGATGAATACAAAAGGTGCCATTTTGAATAATAAGTATTTTACATTGTAGAATTGTTTGAGCAAAAGCTTTTATTACTTTTTCCTCCACTGTATTTAACTAGATTAAAAACTTTGCTGGAGATCCTAAGGGGACTTCATGTTGATCTTTCAGTGGCGATACTTTGTTTATACCCTCCACGAGGGACAATGAATGTAAGGTGACAGTTCATCGATACTTTAGAGGGACCTGCTTTGTCTGTTGTTGCCGTATTTTTTCTGATTTATAATCAATATCACTGAATAATAGGTTGTCTTTTATTCAATACTGACCCAAGAGACGACTGCTGTCTTCAACCTTGTGTGTTTACTTTGCTGCACAAAGGTAAAATCTATAATCAGGCAACAAGATAATAAGAAAAATGAAAGGCATCACCAGACAGTTTGGTGCTGCTGGTGGTGGTGCAATGACCTAAAAACAGAAATATAAAAAACACCACTGTATGACTCACTTTGCGCAGTTTACTGGCAGTCGGTCAATAAGAGTAAGACATTTATGAAACTAGTTAAATTTCAGTGCGATTAAAGTGAGGAGGCTAACAACTACAGTCTGATGGAAAACAACTGGAGACAGCCAGATTTAACTGCACCAGAAAAAAATCACACTGAAGCCTCATCCGCAGCACATCAGATTTTCCCTGTAGGTAAGACATCTCTGTAAACAAGCCCGTGGCTCCCGTGCATCAGAAGCATCTGATTAATTCATAACAAGGCTGAGAAGCCTGCAAGCCAGAGAAAAAGACTTTCCATCAGCAGACTGCAAAGCAACATGACATATTGAGATGTGGAAGCTCAGATTAGAAGCCACAACAGAGTGCATCTGTTAGTGATCTACACTTACTTCCTTTCCTCCTCTGCTTTTGATCTATGAGGTCTTTATTTGCAACATGTGGCTCTATCTGTGTGTGTGTGTGTGTGTGCACTGTGACAGCCACAGGTCATAAACTGTAGGTGTGTGATTTAAAGTGCACATGCAGTGTCTGGTGAATGGACAGGGCGTACCAAGTAAAGACAGAGTCTAGCATCACTCAGTGCAGGAAGGAAGGTGAGAACATAACTGCAGACACACAGATTGTGTTACAGGAACATCTCCGAGAATAGATCTCTGACTCAGTGTCTTCTTATGCTGCTGTCCTCAATTCTCGGCAGTGACGCTCTCATCAATTTCTGTTTCCCAGTGTAGATATTAAATATATATGTTTTGTTTGTGTTTGTGGCGGCGCTGACAGCGCGAGACGGATGATGGCAGGACTCAAGATTCATTCTTGACTTTGGAAGTAGCAGCCTGACAAAATATAGCTCAAGTCAAGGTCTGATTGATGGTGCTTGTTTCAAAGCTTTCAGCTATGTTCCTCTGGCAACTTGTGTTGAGATCTTTTTGTCAAGTTAAATTGCATCATAAAGTAACACAAGTCTTTGCTAAATCAGTTTTATAAGAGACTTTCTTTCAAATATTTCACTGTGGAATGCAGCTTTTTCTTTAACTAGAAAGAAGCTTGACATTTCCTCCCAGACATCTCACGACAACATGAATTATGTATCTACAGTTTTCTTTTTCATTAAAGCCACGTTGTAAAGAATTTTAATGGGGGTGTAACATATACGCTGCAATCCACTGGTTTGTGGATTCAAGTTCTGAGGCCTCCAGTTTGGTACTTTGGCCGTCACCATCTTGCTTTCTTTTTTGGAGTCAGAAGTGACCATATTTCGATGAGAAGGTGGAACTGACCCTAATGCTAGCTGCTAGCTTGGTTAGCATGGTACGTTTACAGCCCTGGTTAACTGTGATAATGCAAACACTAGTTTCTACGAGTGAAAAACAGGTCGTAGGTCACGGCATAGGCGCTGCGTCGACATGGAGCCTATGCCGTGACCTACAACCTGTTTTTCGAGGCCTTTTAGTACAATCAAATGAATAAGACTTTTTTTTTTAGGCGAGCAAAATGTTACAATTAACTTGAACAACTGACTCATAACACACTGAAATAGCGACAACTATTCTGTGAATCTGGGGTTACGCCCATGGATGTATAAAGAGACTAGATATAGAGTTGGGAACGGTGCCGTTACTTCCTGTGAAAGTTGCTCCGGGGCACAGGAAGCCAAAAAAAGAAAAATTACGTGGATCCTCCACAGTATTGCCGAGTGGCTGACTTCCGATGGCTGACCCAGCTACTTCCAGTTTGACGCTACGCTAAGTTGAATCGGGATGAAAAACTTTATTGTGGGGTTCGTCTAGACTCTCGAATTGTTGTCGGACCAAATTGAGTCGTGCGTCTTTTCACAGGGGTTGTGACACTCACAAAAATGTATCCATGGATTTACAGACGTCTCTTTCATAATTTAAGTCTATGGGAAAAAGTCTTTTTGGGCCCCATGGCGTCACATGATGATGCAAAAGTCATCATTCAGCTATTTGCGCACGTCAAAAATTGCTTCAAAGTCCAGCGCACATCCTGGAGGCCTAGTTACACACTGGTTACATTACCTAACCAATGTTGTTGCCATGGCAGTGACTTGTCAACGGACAGCACCATCTTGTCACTCAAAGCCTCCATGAGTTTATTATGTGGCCATTAGACGAACTGCAGATTTCGGCACCTCAGCATTGGCTTCATTTGCAGCTTGGTTTACTTTAAAAATGTACACATACGTTGACTTTAAGAAAGAAATTTGGACAAATTATGTGTGAAGGTGCTGGCATGCAAATCTGTCTTCCACAGTGTTGTTTTAGATACGACTAACGAGGAGTTGTAAATTCTACACATACATATAGTAAGATGTCTTCAAAGGTCCAGGTTGTCAGATTTGGGGGCTATAATGGCAGAATCATATTTTCTTTACCTTAGAATGAGTCGTTTATATCTAAATACAAAGCGGGTCTAGATGGGGCTTTTTGTGTTTCGGCCTTTTTGCACTAGCCACCGTATTTCTCCTGCACACTTCACACACAGGACAAGCTGCAATCTGCAACCTTACTGCTAGATGCTGCTAAATCCTTTATACGTGACCTTACTTGCAGTCGTGATAATCTTCATTCTCACAAAATGTATGAGTAAATCTTTGACTTCAAAATGTAACAGTTGATGCTGTTCTATGGCTGATGAACTGAAAAATATTGTACTTAAAAAAAAAAGGTCTTTTTATTAAAGCTGCATTAAATGAGTTTTATTTGGCCAGTTGGCAGCCGTGGGACAAGCTGTAAATATCTGACATATTATCACTTTAAAGTTGTTATGCTGAGCGTGTTAGCAGATTTGCTTATTTCACACATCCAGTAAACACGGAGCTGCATTGGCTTTTATTTGGAGTGGTGTGACTGGCCAACTGATGAATGTAATATTACATTCCTTTTCATTTTAGCTGTTTTTGTCTCCACCAACTCCTGAGAAAAATATCTGTCTCTTTATGTGCTACAGGCTCCTCTGTGCTCACCAGCTAGTTTCAGTCTCTTTCTGTCTGCCATTTGGTGCCTGGCAGAAAGTTCACAGTGGGTTTATTGGAGCATTTTCACTGCAAACAGCTGCCTGCTGCTGCTGGATATGAACCTGATGAGAGCGAAGTTTGTGGAGCAGAAAACCAAAACAATGAGCTGCAAAAGTAGAAAACGATGGAACAAGGGGAGCTGTGGTTCTGTCACTACAAGCAGTCATTTGAGCCATTGCTTAAGTTAAAAAAAAAGATTATTAAAGCTTAAATATACCAGTAATGCAGGTGCTACATCGTCATCATTCACGATACATATCGCCTTCGTTTTCAAACTCCCTTTCTACATGCGTCAACCCTTTTCTCTCCCTTGATGTGCATATCTCACTTCCTCTCACATTTAATTCCCAGTCTCTCCCTGTGCACCTCTCTTCCTCTCTCCCTCTCACTTCATCTTTTTTTCCAGCCTTCACACTTTCATCCTGGCAGACGGACTCAAAGAGATGTGAGCTACGAGGCTGGAGAGCCACGGTGGGTGTTTAAAGTCTACAGAGCTCGCATACACTTTGTACCCTCCGTGCCTTGAAATTTTCAGAACTTTCCCAAGAGCTAATTTGCATCATGAGTGTGGGTTAGGATGTCTATTTTGGGTGACAATAATATACGGAGGGAGTATTTCTTTCTCCTTTTTCTTCAGCTGAATGCAATTCAGGGATGTCAAGGCTCTACTCCCCTACACCATGTCACAATGCAATGATGGCAGGACATAAAATAAGACTCTACACCTGAGAGGAGCATGAACAGGAAACCAACACAAGTCATATATGATTTAAAACAAAGGTAAATCTCTTCACACACTTGAAGGAGAATCTTTACATCCACCTGTGCAAACAAGGTGTCTGCCCACACACAGAAGGTGCTAATGACAAAAACACACATCTCCAGCTACACTTTTCGAATTAACATCCATATGGGACATTTACTCCCCCTAAAATTAATCGTCCTAATTTCAATCAATGTCTAAATACACCAACAAGTAGCTACTAATAGTGACTGTACTGAAGCTGTAATTAAACATAAATACCTAGGGACAGTAACTGATGAGAAACTGTCAGTAAAAATAAAAGTAAAGTGGGAGGGATTTCGGGGGATATATTTGCAGAAATGGAATATAAAAGAACATTTTCTTAAGTGTATAATCACCTGAAAATAAGTAGTTGTTACATTAGAATGAGCAGTTTATATCCACATGGGGAGCAGGTCTGTGTCCACGGAGTCTGCCATGTTTCTACAGTAGCCCAGAATGGACAAACCAAATATGAAATTTTAAAAAGGCCATTTGCGTTTTCATGTTGGCCCCATAGTTAGCAACTTCTCCACGATGAGCAGCATTGAAAAAAACACTGGCTTAAATCACTGGGTCTGTTGTTCTGGAGAGGAAGAGACCTTTGCAGATAATTCAGTTCCCGATAAAAACCTTCTGAACATCTGGATCAGAAGTTATCAGAGAAAATAGGTGATCTGTAACATAAAACTGCTTTATTCAGTGTTTTACTAGTTTAAAATCACCTGTTTTTTTCGGAGAGGAGGAGACCTCTGTAGATAATTTGGCTCCTGGTTAAAACTCAAGTTGATAATTACAGATAACATACTTTGTGCTTTTTCTTTTTCTAACATTGACACTGTTCCTTTAAAGACAGGTGTTTTTTGTTTTACAGAAGAGGACTTCAACTATAATATGTCACGTGGAAGATTCAACAGTTTGAACTGGATTCCTGTATTCCTACACTCCCCTGTATTACCATGTATCTTTCATTGGCTGTAGTTAATAAGAATAAGTAAATAAGTAACAAGTATATATAAAAACACTTACTTTTCTTTAACTTGCTCCATTTAGCATTTATGAGCAGTGTATATACATATAATAAATGGTTTATAACAGACTATAGTGTACTTCCACGCAGATATTTATTAATGTATTTGACAACAACTTAAAAAGAGAGAGTTGCCCTGCGCTATCACTACTACTGTGCATTAATAAACACTTTAAAATGTCCTTATATCTGCTAACAGACACGTTTAAGTGCTGTAAACCATGTAAAAATGTTTATTTGGTGCTTAAAAATAATAAATGGTCCTCTGACACATCAGGTTTCTGTTTGTCAAACACAGATTCATTTCACGACACAATGACAGCACTAACAGTTAAAGCGAAGCCTCGTCTCTGAAGACAAATTAACTTCCATGACTGTTAATTTAAATGGTAAAACACACTGTCTGTTCCTCCCAAAAACACCCTGGAGATCCACTAAAGCCCCCCCAACAGTTCACACTACTTCCTGACAAAAACTCCATTATGTTAATGTTGCCTGGCAACAGGACTCCAGACGGTACAGGAAAAGAAAAAAGGATCCCTGGCTAATATTGATTTGCACCAATATTGGTTCCAGGAAGTAACAGCTGCATAACTGTAACCCCTCGACTCGTAAGTCTTTGAAACTACAGAGGAGCAGGTCAGAGAGCAGCAGAGGGGCGACAGCAGGGAATATATCGACGCCAAGATGATGGGAGTGAAAGGATGCGTCACGGATCAATACGCCCTGCAGCACAGTACAATCTTTACCTCATCTTGACTCAACCAGGCTTTATTCACAGTTTCCTTCTCATTGTGATTTTTTTTTTCATCTTGACCTTTAACACGTTGGCTCGATATTCTTTCTCTGCATCCCACAGGAACATGCTGTTTCCAGGAAGCCTCTGCAGGCTCTCTGAGCTTCGCTCTGTGGCCTGTTGATCTACAGTACACTGGCCTGACATGTACAGTATGCAGATGTTTTCCTACCAGTCGTCATCATTCATTTCCACTGCATCACCCCCTCACTCTCTCTCTTCCTCCCAGTTCTCTGCTCTGCTCTCCTCATAAATTTGTAAATATGTTCCCTTTCACCTTCCTCCGTCTCTCCCTGCCCTCTTCTCCCTCCAACACCCACTACAAACACAGCAGAGCACCAGCTCCACACACTCCTATTGGCTGGCAGTGACATCACTTGTGCAAAGTGTCGAGTCAGACTCAGACGGCTCCTTCTCTCTGACAGCTGATGCCCCCTTGTGCCCACACAGAAAACTGCAGTCCTTTAAAATAAAAACACGCTGTGGTTTGGCGTCCACTTATCAGCCGTCCCCATGTTCAACATCTGCACAGGGACTGAGATACACGGACCCCAGATCAGCAATAACAAAGGACTTTCACCTTCTCTAAGTCATCTGATCCCAAACAGGAGCGGAGGATGTCAGCAAATTGGCTTATGTTGTGTCTGAGCGTACGCACCATTAGAGTGAATTAGACTGGAAGCCTTCCTGATTAATAAAACTAACAGGATCATGTTCAGGCGCTGATGGTTACTTACTGCACGGTGTAATCTGCCCTCTGCTGTTCTCAAGTTACTACAGCTACACGCTGCACCACCACAATCTGATGCACTGCCTCGTGTTTACATCAAGGTTTATTGGTCATTTTATTGTTTTGATTTTTTTTAATTATATTTGCAAATGAGGCCAGGAATGTGAGATAAAATCACCTGTAAAATCCAAAACTAGTTTAATTTTGATGTGTTCACAATTGAGATAAGGTCTGCGACAAATTGATTTATAGATTAATAAAATTATTATTTTTAGATTGACTCATTAATAACTCTCAATGTGTCAGAAAACTGTGAAATGCCAAAAGCCAACAGTCCAAAACCCAAAAATATTCAGCTCATTTTCTGTTTAGACAAGGACAGACATACAATTATTGATATTTTTGTCTGATAAATGACGTTAATAATCATCAAAATAGTTGCAGATTAATTTTCTGTCACTGAACTAATCGACTAATTGCTGCAGCTCTAATTTAGACACTGATGTCTTTTTTAGTGTTGCTGTGTATGATGATTGTACCTTTCACCACTATGATGAAAAGAAAGTAGTGGAACAATAAAATAAAATATATTTTGATCGTCCTTTTCAATGTGGCCTCGACAGGCTTTCAAATCAAGCAACACAATTCAGTGTTTGATATTCTCAGTTAGTAATAATGACATAATTGTTGCTCAGACATTTGACAGAAATTTCTTATTGTGACAGGCCTGATTAAATTGACACTTTGAAAACTGAGCAGATTGGCTTGATTTAAGGAAGAAATGACCCAAAAAATTAGCGAGAAATTGGTAAAAACAGAAAAATAAAAACAATAAAATTAGTTAAAAAAAAAAAAAAAAAAGACCTGGAAAGAGTGCCTAATTATAATAATTCTGTGGCAGAATCTTAAAATGTAATAATAATAATGATAATAAAAATAAGAGTAATAACAGTAACAGTTTTTCTCTATCTGTTTTTCCCTATTTTTAAAAAATTATTTTCTAAATCTTAAATTTTTTTTTGCAATTTTTGGGACACTTCTTACCAACCTACTCACTGCCTTTTTTCCCCATGTTTTGGTTCAAGGGTTCAAATTCTTGCGAAAGGCGTCTGAAAGCAGCACAGACAAAGTGAAGTCACTCCAGGTTTCAAAAGTTTGACCTTCTTACGAAACATAAACACACTGAGGTTTATCCTTTAACTTTTACAGTCATTCAAATCCTGTACATAGACTGTAGCTCACAACTAAACCACTAATTTGTCCTTGATCTCAAGGAGGGAAAAAATAATGTCCATGTTTCCAGGAATGCAAACATACCTGAACTGTTGGCCACTGCGTGATTAACTGACTGCTGTAAGACTACTGATGCACTGGTCAACTGGCGTTAAGTAAATTGTCTTTAACAGAAACACTGTGTGCCAAAGTTCACCTAAGACCTTCTCTCCCCTTCCTCTTTCCTGGCTCCTTATTTGTCTCTCTTAGGGATGCATGATATCGATTTCTATTCATCCACATATAATGGGAAATTAAGCAACTTTATTCCCCGCTTGTACCCTGGTTTATCTATTTTTATATGTATTTTAATGTATGTAGGCCTACTTATGTAACACCCTGGTGTGAGACCATGTATTTGTGTTTGCATTGTGCAGCACTGTTATGTAATTGTCTGATTTATATGTATTTATAAAGACCGTTTCCCTCAGGAAAATAATAATTCACAGCCTTTTGTTTTCTGACAGTGTTGTTTTACTTTGAAATTTTCTGTAAAAGCAGATGACGAAGACCTGCAGCAGATGAAGCATGTTGGCTCTTCTAAAGATTTAGCGACTACAATAAAGGCTTTTTAATACTTCCTTCCTCGTTTTCTATATTTACGGAGTGCCTGAACGGCCCTCCTGTGGATCCTGTTGTTTCCCATTCTCCATAAGCACCTGACACAAGGTTTTAATCTGTGTTTGATTATATACAGCACCAAGTCGTCTCTTTTGGCCGATTCCAAAATTTCATTTTAAAGCCAATACTGGCTGATACCGATGACGTGCCAATATTATCGTGCATCTCTAGTCTCTCTCAAACACACACAAGACAGAGAGTTAGGAAGCACATCGCAAAAGGTGACGCCAGATCATAACCTGGTAACGAGCAACAAGACCATTTAAGTTTTGGTTGCTCTAATTCTAATTTTCTTGTAAAAGTAATGAGTTATATGTCTAGCTACCCCCCAAAAGTAATAGACTTACCATAGCATGTTACTTTGTAAAACTGGTCTTCAGCAGTATAAAACATATTTTAATTTAATTCTATTTAATTAACTCAAGTGTACAACCATGGACGTGAAAGGAAACATTACACAGAGTATGATGTGTGATACTGACACAGACCAGATTGAAAAACGCTTGGATATGGCAAGAAAGTTAGGCAGCATTTGAATCTTCGACTTCAGCTACAGAGGCAGAAACTGCAGGACTAAAGTCACGTACTCTCCATTAGTTGATGTAAATTGATAATAAGTCACATCTTTAGTGTTTCCTACCTTGCGGCTAGTGTAGTGGGCGTGTTTGGCCAGCTTGCCATTGAGTCCTTGGAGGAAAACCTCATCCGTGACTTTGCCCACGTTCATACAGGCTTCGTCCAGCACAGAGAAGATGCCCTTATGCTGCTGCTCCACCAAATCCACAATGATCTGGTTATTGAAGTAATCAATCTAAGAACACGGGACACAGAGGAGAAAAACAGTGCTAAGATGACAGCAGGCTATCTGTTTATACAAGAGAAAATGAGAAAAGTATTAAAAGCAATTCGTGAAATCTTCATGAATCTGAGAGACAATCACTATGCACTGAATAATTAGCCCAGTGTTTTCTATACATTAATATATTTGTGGCGGCCTGCTACAATACCAACACTGACTGCCAAATTTTTTTTTTACTATTTAAAGTCCAGTAGCAGATGAAATCAATTAATTGAAAAATGTGCTACTTTGGCTGTGATGCAGCCGCCTCTCTCTGTCTGCAGTCATCACTCTGTTGCCTCTCTCAATGTCTCGCCCACAGCACTATCTGATTGATTACACGTCACGAGTAATGGCCTGTACACACTGAATGTGCTCCCCAGACGGGGGCAAAAGGAACACAGACTGGAGCTGTTGTTAAACATCACAATTCAGAACCATGAAGCTGCAAACAGAGACCAGTCTTTTCTCTGCTAATGTTAATTTACTCAAATGTAACTTGTTCAACCCGAGCTGAACCGTTCATATGACTCAACTGTCCCATCGCTCTGTTTGTCACTGTCAGTGGAGACTTTACTCTGCAGTGTAGTTCAAACACTTGACTGACAGATCAGATAACTGCACCGTGACACTGGACTCTAAGATAAAGTCTTTGCACCACATCAAAGTTCCCCTCTCCTTCCGCACAGCTGCCACAAACTGAATCTAATTCAACCGGAAACACTACCGCCTCGAAACTGCAACTAGAAACAACCTTAACCATAAAAAAAGCAAAAAACAAAATGTCCCCCTCACATGTTTCCAGGGGATGCCTTCTCGCTGATACTCTTCCTGCTCCTGCTTCAGCACCAGTTGGATGAACAGCTGCTGCAGCTTTTCATTGCAGTAGTTGATGCAGAACTGTTCAAAGCTGCAGAGACACAGGAGAGTGAATGTTACGTTAAGCTTTTGCTATAGATGCAACCACATATATCACTAAGTCTATACAGTGAGGTGTAATGCTTGCTGTGTGTTAGTTAGGCATGGGTGGTATCAAGACATTCCAGTATACCAACGTAATTGGAAATCCCAAATTCACAATGTTCAATACTGTCAAAAATACAGATGACTCCCCTTTTCTTTATTAAACTGATACAGAGACAGTGTGTTGAGGTGATTTAGTGCCCAGCACACACCACCAGAGGTCAGTCTCTACTGGTGGAACAGGTAGCTGAGCTGAGAACGATGGTGACTGCAATTGATTGCAATTGGTGAGGGCAATGTTACAGGACTGGTAAGGAGTGTTTAGGAGTATTGTCACTAGGGATGTCTCGATCAAATCTCAAACATCTGGATCGGGGCTGATCAAGGCATTTTTTAACTGATTGGCATTGGGCATATAGAGCTATAAAGAGGATCTGATCCTTCGTTTAATGTCAGCTGTCACACAATTGTTTTAAGTCATGAAGCCGTCAACTCTTCGCCTCCACTAAGCCCCGTCCATGGCGGAACAAAACGTGCCATAACCTACAGTCAAAATGCAGACTGTTCATGTTTTCAACCAAAATTGTGAGCACTTGTTTTATGTCAGCTAAGTGTGAAAGTCTTTATCCGCAGGTGGAGTAGACATAGACAGCAGTGCAGAGCCAACAACGACCACTTTCCTCACGCCACTGCAAAGTGCAACAAAAGCTCCTGGAGCAAAAAACACTCAAGAGTTTTATAATAATGCAGCTTAATCTGCGTAAAAGATACAGGTGTGCAGATGACGGAAATAAACACTGAATGAAAAACCAATCAGTCAGGTAAATCAGGCAAAGGCTGCAACACTCGAGGACACTCTCACAAGTTTATTCAGCACATCATCTCGTTTCTGCCACTGATGTGTCAGTATCTGCCTTGGCAACAAGTGTCATTGGGTCCTCCAGCAAGAAGAAGGCTCCTTTCTTATCTAGTCATTCTTATTCATATATTTAAATCCAGCAAGACTAAGAAGGCTAATTGCATTTTGGAAACGTTGTAGACTAAACAATGACGTAGGTGTTTCAATGAGTTCTGTCACCAGTAGCTCAGCTTTTACATTTGTTTGTTTTTCCCACTCTAATACCGTCACATACTGTATATCTCTGTGAAATGTCAGGAAGGTATGACGGTATAAAAAATAGATACCGCCAAGGCCTAATTACAAGCAATACAATCAAATGTTAAATATGGACACAAATGTAAAATCTGTGTTGATGCTTCTTGTGTTGGTGGAATGTTCTGTCTCATCCGAACCTGTTGTTCTGGAAAATCTCAAAACCATAGATATCCAGCACCCCGATGACCGTGTTCTTCCCGTGGACTCTGGCGTCGTAGTTCTTCACCTCGATGATGTCATTGATTCGTCCCACAATCCAGCAGAACAGGCGCTCGTACATGGCCTGAGGACGACAATGCATTCACAGTGAGTAGGCGGCTAATTGGGTGCTAGCTGGTGAGCAAGCGCGTTGCTCAAGGGCACAGAGCAGTCCGGCACAGATGGGCCGCTGAAAGTGAAATGTCACAATGTCAGTGAGTCAGACTTTTGTTCACAGCCCACGGTGCTGGTTTAGAAACTGCCTACATACATTGCTTCCTCCACAGTCTCCAGCCTCTGTCTGGTGTCATAACACTGTGACTCATGCTTGTGTGAATCAGTGTGAATTGTGGTAAAAATATCGCCGTGCACTAAGTGAGATGTCACAACCCTCCAGGCTTCAGCTGGCCAATGTTGTTTTGCTCCTTTTTCTTTTTTATGTGAAAGTGCTCTGCCTGACAGACGACCAACAACTTGTAATTTTCTACCCTCCCAACAATAACCTTGGCGAGAGCGTCCCGTCCGTAGCTGGCCTCTTGTGCCGTGTGCTGCTTTTCGATGACGTCTCGTCCCGTGGCCACGGTGCGGTAGAGCAGCGCCTTCTCCACGTTCTCTTCTTTGGTGGACAGCAGATCCCTGATCACTGACACCAGCTTTGTGTTCTCTATCAAGGTCACGTCACCGTCCACCCCGAATGTCATGTTGCCCTGAAAGAGGAGCCAGAGAGGACGGATTATTCTGCAGGGCATAACAATTTGGTTCAAGGTACAGTTCAACAATGTGGGAAATGGGCTTAGTCGCTTTCTTGCCAAGAGTTTGATGAGAAAAATGAGACCAATCTTGTGTCTGTGTACTTCATATGAGAGGCTTGACTGGCTACTGGTACTTCCAGCTCATAACTCCCTGAAAGACCACAATTTTTATAACTTTTAACAAATAAACAAGATATAATGTGTTCATTCAAATTTGGAGGTGTAGGCCAGCATTTTTTAACTTTGGACACAGCCAGACTAACCACCTCCTCCTGTTTTCTGTCCTTATGATGCACTAATGCTGTCTCAAATCACGTACTTCTGTTACTTACACGTGTGTTCACACTGAGAAGTATGGAAAAATGCAAACGGTCAAGAGGTTCAGTGTAGAACTATGGACACTTCTCACCCTCAATGGTCGCCATCTTGGCTACGCAGCGGAAGGGGAAGGACCACTTTTCAAACTGAGAATGGCGGCCGAGGACTGTGTGACCCTGAACGTTGCTACATTTTACAAATACATGTGTTTTTTGCACGAAGCACCACTATACTGTTGTCGGGTATAAGCCAGCAGTATGTTTATTGGGTTAATTTAGCAGTCTGTGATGATTTGGAGAAACTTTGACCCATGCTTACAAACATTTTGGAGATGGGAAATTGGCGACGCAGATGGTGAGGTGGAAGCCTGATTGTAGGAATTATTGAATATTGTTTAATGCACACCATTTTTAGCTTTTGTTTAATGCATCCATTGCAGCTGTGCCTAGTTTAATTGTCCCAAGATGTCGGCGAAGATAACAAAACTGTTGGGGTTTTTTTTGTTTTTTTTTTCATCTGGTATCGTGCTTAACTTTAGTGGATCACAACATACTGGGTATGGAATTAATCTGCAGATGCTCTGGTTCAAAATTAGACCAAACTTCAGTGTGAGAGCCATGGCGAAGGCCAAAATGTGGCCTACAACAGTAGGTGAGGATTCTTTTTTTATCCATGTAATTCCGGAATTCAGGAAACTATAGACCTGTAAAATAAACAGTTACCAAACATTCGGCGGCTGCTTTTACACTGGACTCAGTACTCAGTGGTAAAAAGACACAACAAAGTTCACACAGGTGCATTTTCTAATCCTCACACTCTCTATCTTGGCAAGGATACTAGTCCACTTTGCCAATATGGCACTCACTGCCTACAGTCTACACACAGTATCTCCCAAACTGGGACACAGCTGGCACAAGTAAACAAGCAGGGATTTTGATATTATCGGGTATTACCAGATGTAGGATGGTGGCCAGGATCTTGTAAACGGTCTGAATCTCATCCCCTGTGAAACCGATCACTTTCATGGCATCGGCTACGGCTTTAAAATCAGCTCCATCGTTGATGGAAGACTAGAAGGAAAGAAAGGAAAGAAGTTGGAGAAAGATGACAACAAATCAATTAAAGTAAACAATGCTAAATTTAATTGCAATGTAAGGTTCTTCACAATTTAATCTCTCTAAAATTGGACCATTGGGTGATTTTTCCTGCTGAGGCAAATATAAAAGTGGATAAACTACAGTTCTCGTGTGTGTTTCGTCCCGCAGTCACAGCCTTTCCCTTTTTCTCCCAATTAATGCAGCCGGGATATCAAATTCCCACGGTTAATTAAATTACAAACTGCTGCTGAACTGTGATGTTTCGTTATAAAAATAGGAGCCGCTGAGGCACACAGTGTACAAACCGCTGCCTCAGCTGTTTGGTCGTGTTGTGTTCCATGACATCAGGCTGTTTGCTGCTGTCAAGTGGTTTTGTTCCTACTCATTAAGCCTGTGCAAAGACGACGGTCCACACAGAAAACACTCCTCTGTACAGTAACACAGAGATGACGATAACTGAAATACCTTCTCTAGGGGCAATACCTCACACTCGTACCCTGGTGTGGGGTAAGTGTGGTGAGGAAACAAGGATTGTATTTATCTCTGCTACCTCTGTTTGCATGTAAAATGAATTGAAAGAAGCACCTTAATTTGTCCTCCAACTTTGATGTAGTTGTAGGCTGTCGGATCCTTCTGGATGTGAAGAGAGCGTAAGAGGGAATCTGGACCTCCTCTAAGCAGCTAGTGGAGGAAATAATATCACAAAATGTCATACAGCACCTTTGTGTTTTGCATCAATACAAAGACATTATACAAGTCAAACTACCACCAAGTGTGATTTCTAACATCTTTAACTCATACATAATGTACACACCACAGCTTGAGTTATTAGCATGCTCATTGTGTTTGAGTCTAATGCATCTGCACGTCCAACACAAACTGTGGCCTCATTCTCAACTCCCTAAACTCCTACACGTAGGAACAAAAGGCCTTTTGATGCTGCATGGATTCATATTCTTGCCAGAGAAGCCAGCCTTTCACATGTTTAACAAACACAGTGAACGACTGCATGCACTCAAATACATACTCTCTCTTCACATGCAAACACACAGGTGCACACACAAATTTACCTGGTAGAATGAATGAAAGCTCCTCTCTCCTTCTGTTGGAAAATCACCCTGGACTGTGGACGACAAAAGCGGAAGAGCAGAGTTAACAGAGTCAACATTCTTGACTTCACTATTACCAGGTAATAGGTACGACGACCCTTCGTTAGCTGACGCGCCTTTACCTTTTCCAGCAGGTAGTTATTGATGTGGCCTCCGATGGGATCTCCCTTGAAGTCAAAGTTGATGTCCATGTATTTGCCGAAGCGGCTGGAGTTGTCGTTGCGGTTTGTCTTGGCGTTCCCGAAGGCCTCCAAGACACAGTTGGATTTAAGCAGCATGTTTTTCACCCTGTGGGACGACAGGACGGAATTACAGGTACAGACAGGTCCACTGAGTGCAACCGGGTTAAAAGAGTCAGTGTTACATCATCTGTAGACCCACATGTCTTCATACCTTCTTTATATTTTAACCAATCATGACTTGCAGATTGAACGTCACTTATGCTGCCCCCAAATGGCCAAAATAAAAATAATCCAGGTTTAAATATAAATAAACACACACAGCACTATGAAAACAGAACCACGTGTGCAAACCCTGACCAGACCAGAGACAGACGTGTCCTCTCAGTGTTTGTACTGGTGACATTCGGCCAGACTGGTCACCCCTCCAGGTCAGGTTTGACCAGACACAGTTGGAGTTCATCAATATGTGTTTCCATTAACAAGCGGTGCCAAAAGTTTCCCCTGACACCTACTAACAACACAATAGGAAGAGGGGAAATCATAGCCGATACAGCCCTCGCACAGATAACAGTAATCTGCAGGGAGCAGTCAGGACGGGATATTACTGAGCTGCTCTGCCTCACTGTAAACCATGTCTATATGGGACTCCACTGCCGCTCTCACTGCAGTGTCAATTCATCATTTAAAACCTGTTTTGTAAATAACTAGCGTAACAAGACGCTGTTTTGCTTAAAAATGTGACCTTTAAAGCACCAACTTTTATAACTTTATGACTACAGATACCATTCAAACAATCATATCTAATCTCACAGACTGTGAATTTAGTTTACAGCTTTTCATTGTGTAAAGTGCAAGGTTTATGGTTTTGGGACGTTATAATTTTCAATACTGTCGGAAATACAGATGCTTCTCTGTCTATAGCCCCTTTTACACTGCCAGATTTTTGGTGAATGTTGGGCCGTTTTGCCGGCCAGCTGCGAGCGTTTAGACACACAGAGGCAGAATGGCGAGTTGATCCGAGGTGCCCAATTTTCCGCCTCGTAGGGTAGACATATTGCCAGAACCCTTTGAGTTTAAACAGACCGAGGCGGCCTTCCGCAACAGGAGGGGCTGTTGAAGACTTGTGGGAGGAGCTGTTGATGACGCCACACGTGCAACCCACTGGCGGTGGGTTCAATCTTTCCTTGTCTATTTTGTGAATTTATTTTGTTTATTCATTAGACTAAAAACGCCAAGAGAGCTTGTGGAATGAAGTGGACTCACATAAATACCTTAATATTTCGTATACCTTGATGAAATGTCATAGGCTACACATACTCTTATCACATGGAGAATTAAAATTGGTATGTCACCCAAATTAGATCATAATGACCTACATTTTATTAAATTATATTCAACACTACTTTGTCCTCCCTGGTGTTTAATGTGTTTTTAATGTGTGTACATTTGCACTTAGTAGATTATTTATATGTTCAAATGTTTGGGCAGCACTTTGTATTTAAAGTTGACCTTAAAACCTTTTCCTGCACAAATCTTTATCTCTGGCCCAATTGATTTCAACACACTTAAATATAACCGTTCTGTAATGTGGTTTGGCCTCTCCTCTGCTGTGGTGGGTGGGGCTGTTCATTTGTTATCATATGATATAGTCGAAAGCCTCACTGACCTGTAAATATATCACTATGATCTATGACACTTTGACTACCGGCAGTATTAATCCCTGGAATATGACAATGACTTACTGCTAACTACAATAGCTACGATAAGATAAAAAAGGTGACCTAGAAAATACAAATTAATAATGAACTACGAAGCTACTGTAGCTGTGTCAGCAACTAAAACGGGCATCTGGATTTGGATTTGGACAGACAAAACACATCTCTGTGTAACGTATGAATAACATGTTTGTGCAGCAGGAGTGACGATGCAAAACAACTGCACACTCAGAACCACAGAAAACTCCTCCCTCCCTATCTGATAATATTTGCAGGTTAGTCACCACCACACCAAACACACGCACAGCTCCTGTGTTCAGATTTAATAACAGAGTAAATAAAAGCAGCTCACCTCTCCACCTCAGCCCTCTGATTGGGATTGGTGATAGCAGCAATGTATTGCATTATATACTTGCTGGCTTCTGTCTTTCCTGCTCCACTTTCCCCTGCAAGAAAACACACACACACACACACACACACACACACACACACACACAGTGCAATGAGTCCTTAAAAAAAACCACTTCATATTCTGGTGTCTGTAATTTTGAGGCTGTTAAACCACCAAACCTCAGATTATTTGAACAACAAGAACAACAGCCTCTTTTATTGTCTGAATCAGACTGTACAGAATTCAGCTGACACGTCACATCACTCCAGTTTTAGCCTCTTTACACTGGCTCCCAGTACGTTATATAATAGCGGCATGGTGGTGCAGTGGTTGGCATTGTTGCCGCACAGCAAGAGGGTTCCTGGCACAAACACAGGGTGAGCACTTCTGTGTGGAGTTTGAATGTTCTCCCCGTGTCAGCGTGGGTTTCCTCCAGGTGCTCCAGCTTCCTCCCACAGTCCAAAGACATGCAGGTTAACTGGTGACTCTAAATTGTCCGTAGGTGTGATTGTGAGTGTGAATGGTTGTCTGTCTCTATGTGTCAGCCCTGTGATAGTCTGGTGACCTGTCCAGGGTGAACCGTCACGGCGAATGAATGAATTTTGCCGATTACTTTTAAGGCTCTTCATGGTTTCTCCCAGCTATATCTCTGACCTCTTAGCACACACCAGGACGTACTTTGAGGTCCTCCGGCAGAGGTCTTTCATCTGTTCCAGAGGCCCGGCTGAAAACTAAAGGGAACAAATCTGTAAGGAGAGGGATGGCATAGACGGCAAGAGATGGAGGGAGCTCCGTGACCGAAGAGGCTTCAAAACTGGTGTCCAGCTAGCTTTCTTTCTAATGGATCGTAAGTAACACGGCTAAATGTCCATGTCTTCTCTGTTTTAATTACTGAAATGCAAAACACTCTGTAACTCTCATTAACATAGTAAAAGTTGGTAGACTGTGGACAAAAACCCCGAAGTTTCTCATTTTCATTTTAAAATCTACACTGAGGGGCACAAAAATATTTCAGTCCATCGCAGTATTTAAAACATTTTTTTAGGTACATTATTTCTGTCTACGTTTGGATTCATGATGATGATCTGAGGGTGTTGAGAGGCTCAATTCCTCCTCTGACCACTGAGTGGCGCTTCATCCTCTGCATGGTGTCTCCACGCTGCCACACAGCTTGTGACCACATGAAATATTTGTTTTAGAAAACATAAGGTGAATTGCTTTTATTAACTTAACATTGACTACATCAATATTTGTCTTGCTCCTCCAGAACATCTCTCAGGTGACAAAACATCTGAGCGTCACAGGACAAAAATGGATTATTACAGCAGGACTTTGTGGTCATATTATTAGGACATAGGACAAAAAAAACATGAACCCAAACTTAAAGTTAAATGTGAGATGCACAGTGTACAAGAAGAGACTAAAACATGCTGTGGTGCTGTTTCTTTGTGTGGCCCATGCGGGGGGGCTTCCCATGTTACCTGAGATGACAATACAAGTGTCTTTGTTCCTCCTCTTCATGGCTTTGTAAGCAGCATCGGCAATGGCGAAGAGGTGGGGCGGCCTCTCGTACAGCTCGCGGCCCTTGTACTGCTCTATGGTGTCGCGGCCGTAGATGTTCATGGCACGGTAAGGATTGACGGACACCACCACCTCTCCGATGTAGCTGTAGATCCTCCCCTTCTCAAACCTGACGACACACAGAATGGGCGATTTAGAAATATGATCAAAAACACCAGATATCCTAAATTTGTCTTTGATCATTTATCGACATTATGCCTCCAGAAATACTCTGAATTACTCACTCTGCATGAGGCATGTACTGTTGTGCATTACTGTGTTCAAGGAAGTAAAACGACACTGGTGCTCTGCAGCAACACATTCACTTTGTTTATAGGCATTTATGCATGGAATGAAAACAAACAACTCCACCCAGGTTCATTTAAAGAATATTTTGGACTTCATACTTTAAACGATTAACCAAAGCCTTTTTTTATTTGGAGCCTAAAATTTGGAGATATAGTTCCTACAGTGAAATGTACATAACCTTGGATACAGGGAGCACACGAACACACTGTTTGTAAAGTCACGTGCATTGAAATTCAAGGACTTGGTTAAATCGAAAATAATGTCAAAGAGCAAGAAATAATCTACTTCCAGGCTACGTTAAAAAAAAATGTCAAAAGTCTGTGCATTTAAGTGTGTGGGGAGGATTTATGGAGCCGGTTAGATGAGGAGGTAAAGGGGAGCACGACTATAGAGCACTGTTAACAGACACAGTATATTTTGGAGGTATGAAGTTGCTTAAGAGTTGTTTTATTGATTTATCTGGGGTGGTTGAGATTAGGTGTGTAAATTTCTGGTTTCTGTCCAGTCAGATATGAGACTGGTTCTAATTTTCTCATCAGCGTCTACACCCAAGAGAAAAACAAATGTTGAAATACTTCTTAAAAGGAGACCTATTATGCTCTTCCTTATTTTCTGTCAAATACGTAATGTACATTATCGGATGTTTATATTAAAGTTCAAAAGTTGTTCAGGACATACAGAGAATCAAAATGCTGTTTCCCTCTCGCCTAATATTAATGTTATACCATTTAGGAGCTCAAAAAAGCTTAATTGGAATAATAATAATAATAATAATAATAATAATAATAATAATAATACAATAGAAACAATATATACAAGTAAAATAAAAATAAAAATAAAAATAAGCAGTTTAATCAAAAGACAAGACACTCTAGAAGATACTCTAAACCTATGTACAATCAAAGTGCTCAAGGTGCATGTTAGAGCAGCCTATGGGATGTACGTGATATACGTAGTGCAAATGACTAACGGCAGCAGATACAGAGTGGTGCAATGGTTAAAGTAAACGTGCCCAAAGTTTCAAATCATGAGGGCCACAGATGATGATCAGCAAACTTCTTGATTCTTTTTTCATGTGTGTGTCCCGATGTGATCATTATGTGCCCCCTCTGTAAAGTCGGAGGTGTTTGTGTTTCCACATCACTTTTGTTTTGTAAGAGCATGAATGCTTTCGGAATTAACTTCTTCACACGAAAAGAAAAGGAAACATTTGGAGGTGTTGTAATTCATACAGTAGGTTATCATGCCAGGATTCTACAGGGCTGATCCACTTGAGATCAAATCAGCCTGTATGTTGCTCATGGACTATAATCAGTTTGACACCCTTGTCCCAGCAGAAAGTGAAGGCACAAGTATGGAATCAATGGCAAACAAAGCAGAGACAAAACAAAAGCACAATACACAGCTGATCTTATGAAAGGTCACTCAGGGACATCCATCATGGAGGACACTCGGACAGTAAGTAAATAAAAGTAAATAATTACCCTATTAATAGTATAAAATGTTAATTTGTGACTTTGGACTTTTACTTTATCACAAGATAAACATCAGCCATTGTATATATGTTTATTAGGCACTAACACTGCTGACATTATAAGCCATAAATAATACAACACTGAATCTATGTGTCCCATCTGTCCAAGGGGACAATTTGCATGTTACAGTCTGGCAGATGTCTGTTTTCACACCTTTTGTCCCTGTCGATGAGGAAGTCAATATAATAAAAGTTTCTCTCCCGCTCCCTCACTTTCCATATGTGTTTCTGTTAATGTTACAGCACACAAGGACATGTTAGACAGCCGTGTTCTTCCAGCTTTGTGTTTGTCCCCTTCCTGTTTCAATATAACAATACCCCCCGTCCACAAAGCCAGCGACATAAAGAAATGATCTCCCCAGTTTGGTGTGAAAGAACTTGACAGGTCTGCGCAGAGCCTCAACTCCATCCAGTATCTTTTTGACTGGACAACAGCAAGCAGCAACTACACGGCTTTCGAGCTAATAGTCTGCTTTGATTTGGATTAATTTATCGCAGAGCATGTAATTCATTTGATTACATTTTTTAAGCCCTTGACAACCCTACTATCACTATGATATTGGTGTAATATCCTGGTGTCCACATACTTTTGGAGATACGCTGCAGCTCTATCTCACTCCGTCACACAATCTCTCCCTCTCTCCCTGCCCCAGGCCGCCTGCCTGACTTCCTTCCTCTCCAAAGAGGACGAGGATCCCAGTTTCTCTCCACAGAAGAATGGCCTCTTTCTTCACAGCTGCCAAACCTCTGCCGCTGCCTCGCAAACAAGGCCAAAACCATATTATTCCAAAACCATCCTAACAGCCCTGTGGATCAATACGCATTTGTGATTGTGGGTTTAAAGCAGCTGCCAGATGAAATCAATCAAGCAGTTATTTGCTTAAAGTCGTGCCAGATACTGAGATATTATTTCTTTAAATTAAAATGCTGACTTGTTGTTAGGACGATAAATCGAGTGTTGTGCAATGAGCGCAGTATTTGCCAACCTAAAGGGCCTTCAGCACCAAACACAACATTTAGGGTGAGGCTGCTGACGAACGTCCGTGACACTGTATGTTGTTTATCAGTGTTTCCTAAACCTGCAGGTAAAAAAATGTATATAAGAAGCAACGTAAAGCTAAGTGGAGCTTTCATACAATCATAAAATGAGAATGGTTTTATTGCAACAGAGTGTTTACTATCTAAATGCAGGATTACGTATATATTCATGTGTTGGCTAGACACATGAATGCTTTACCACTATTGTATGTCCTCAACACTGTGCAGCACTGTATGTCCTCAGATTAGCTCATCCGTGTGTGTTCAGATTTGTATGTGAGCATTCATACTGTATGTCAGGCCATGTACAAACTGGCACGACTGGCTGACAGTGACACGGGATGCTCGTGTGTCCTGGACAGGGAGGGACGGCTACAGCATGATGGGATAAAGATTCAAGAGTTCAAGAGTTCCTAATAAATGCAAAAGACTCATATTTGGAGCGTGCATTCAAAAATGAGGTTAAATATATAAAAGTAAAGCCAACATAAAGCACAGCAACTTAAAACGTCACACGTGCACACTTCAAACAAACACAAACCGCATAGAATAAGCAGGTCCACCATAATTTCTCCGAGCAGCCAACATGCTGCAGCTCCAAAAAAGGCCCATTGTGCCCCCCCTCCCCGCAGTCAGGAGGCTGCTGTGTGCCCGCTCCATTGTTCAGATGTCAATCGGAGGTCTTTGTCTGAGACCTCTCCCCCTACATGGGCCAACACAGCGAGCTGCCCACTTAACCCACATGTACAATAGCTTCTGGTCAACAATGGTTTACATGATGGGAGGGGTGTCCCTGAAGCCCCAGCTGGGTGTGCACAGACAGAGGGAGACAGGGTCTGCTGTCTGTACAGGTGTTTCCCAAACTGGACACTGAGCTGGTCCCAAAGAGGGGATACAGGGAAACTGATGTGGGCACAGACCTGAACTAAAGATGGCTCATGAACAATATGTACTGTTCAAATGCAATATATTCAAATATGTTACTCATACGCAGTGATAAAAGCAGATATACACACTTTGCTTTTACTGTTTACGGTCTGCTGGAGGCTGCCCTCTTGCGTCGCCATATTTGAATACAGTGGCCGAAAGGGATATACGCGCTTCGCCTTTCACGTTTACCTAGAACTTGCCGTCACTGGAGACGGTTAAGGTGAAGATCAATCCGGGGCGCTTCTGCGTGAACCTGCTTTATACTTTTATGATTCTGTCGCACTTTAAATGGAGGAGCACACATATGTTTTGCCCCGTAAGAGGGAAACCACACCACCAAATAAAAGAAAAAGATCAGGTAAGCGAAGACGGGACAAAATGCAAGTGAGTATCAGCGTTGCTTATTCCACGTGGAAAGAACTCCTGCAGGAGAAGGATTTCACAAGGGATGCAGAGGTTGCCTGCTTTCTGCTGGACAGGTAATTCAATCTGATATTTTAAAATCATTTTGGCTTCATGTTTGCAACTACTTTTCCCCCTCGTTATCGTAGCCTTGGCTAAAGTTATCCCAGAGCTACAGCTAAATGGTCAGCCTAGCCTACAGCCTAATCTGTTGATTCCTCTCTCCTCCCTCTTTGACCGCTGAAGTCACTGTTACTCACCATTTCTACACACTGAGGCTTTAATATTAATATTAAATACATAACCATCAAGTACTAACTCTAAATGATGTCTTCATCATATTTCCAAAAATGTATACAATTTGTACTTTTGCTGTGATGACAATCAGAATTAACTCACTAAAATGTCCTTATAAATATCCAACTCAATTTATGTCCAACTCTAACCTGTCTGTTATTTTATAATAATTAATCCTTTGAAACCTGGAGCAACATCACTTTTCTTGTGCTGCTTTCAGACGCCTTTCACAAGTATTTAACCATTTGAGCCACGAGCAAATTGTTGCTATTTCTGTCAAAAACATGGGGGGAAAAAAGGTAATGAGAAAGAAATATTCCAGAAACTGCAAAAAAATCTAGATATAAAAAAGCATTTTAAAAAAGCTTAGGAAAAACTATAAACTATTATTGTATATTTAACATTATGTTCCAGGTTTTCTTTTTTCTTTATTTTTTAAGAAATGTTCCACAAATTGCAAAAAAAAAATCTAGATTTAGAAAATTATTTGAAAAATCAGGGAATAAAGAAAAAAGAAAGGGAAAACTATATTCATAATTAGTTATTACATTTTAAAATATATCAGAACTATTACTAGAATATAACTTAAGCACTTTTCCAGGTCATTTCCTTGTTTGCTTGTTTTTAACTTTCTCTTTTTACTAATTTCTTTCAATTTTTTGGGGTCATTTCTTCTGTCGTTGCTCATTGCGTTCTTTCCAATGTTTCTTAAAGAAATCAAGCTCATTTGTCCAGACTTCATAGGGTTAAGCAGCCCTGATTATTTGTGCAGTCACACAAATAAATACAGCTGTTACAGCAGGTTGATCCCATTACAGAGACTTTTTTCTACCACAGGAATGACTTTGACTGTACTGCAGCGATATATAACGTTAACTCAACATTTGCGAAATGTCTCGATTCTGTTGAAAAATGACACAGTGTTCAAGAAAAATAATTACCTCATTCAAGCATGAGTCAAGGGGATATTTGTTTAAGTATTATCACTGGGAGCGTCAGTCTGGTGTTGTGGTTTTCACATCACACACTGGACAAACAAACCACAAATCAAACCGTCCGACCAACATCGCATCGATTCTTTGTGGAGCTTCAGAGCAACACAGACAGAGCTGAAATCAGTGAAAGGCCCAGAGGTGCCCTGGTGGTTTTCCCCCACCTCTCCGTTTATAAATAGCATCTATGAGTCATGTTTGCAAAGAGAAGAGAAGAGTCAATCAGTGTGAGCGTGTCTGCAGAGACACGGGGTCAGCTGATCCATCTGTTCCACTCTCATTTAGGAGGATTTAAATGGACACACAGGACAGAGATTAGAGAACCTTATGGGCCGTGATAGAAATGCCTAGAAATGCTTTTTATAGTTGCATGGATGCTGACTCAGATTTAAATTGGTAACAGTCGTCTTCCTGTTTGTTTTTTCAGACTGAATTGAGCCATCTGAAGCGATGGGTTAGACAAAACAGTGAGATATGAGTTAAAGTTTGAAAGTGCAGAAAACTGAAAAAGAGGGTCCATAAAGCTGCAGGTGTAACAGCGAAACTCCCTCTACATCATCCTCCACCTCCCCCTTCATCTCTCTGACTGTCCAGCTGTGAGGGGAAGTGTGTCTGAACCGGTCTGACCCGCAGCCGTGTGATCTATTTCCAAGAGGACCCCTCCCAAGAGCTGCCAGGAAATGAGAGACAGACAGGCTGACAGACAGAGGGGCTAAAGTAGGCATGAGGAGAAAAATGGAGGACAAAAGATCATACGTGAAAGCAGCTTTTTAGAGATTTCTAAAGATTCGTGAACACTCTGACTCCCAACACGGGATGTGCCAGTATCACATTTTCACGCGGCTATTATTGTGCAGCTTTGTTGGATTCTGCATAAGAACGAAGATCAAATACACTAAACAAAAGCAGGTAGGTTGTTCCAAGTTTAAAGCTCAGTTAGGCAGCTTAATATGGGCGTCATTCTGCAAAAATCTTATGATAAACTTAGGACATACTGTAATTCAAGTGGTCTGAGAGAACACTAGACTTCAGTACTCTATTTAGAAGATCTAGCCTCTGACAGGAGAGTTTGGCCGATCACCTTTTTCAGCGAGAGTATCTGTCAATCCTGACCTCACCGCCATGCTGAACTCAGTCAAACATTCTCATTTTACAGCTTAACATCCACCCATCTATCCATTTTCATCCCCTTATCCGGGGCTGAGTCAAAGATGCAGCAGGCTGAGCGAGATGCTCCAGGCATCCCTCTCCACAGCAACACTTTCTAGCCCTTCCTGGCAGATCCTGAGGCGTTCCCGGGCCAGATGAGGTGTACAATCCCTCCAGCGTGTTCTGGGTCTGCCCAGGGCCTCCTATCAGCTGGACATGCCTGGAAAACCTCTGAACAGTACGCTAAAATATGTCTGTTATAATATGTCTGTCATCTGTTACCACAATAGCGGCTTCTGCTCGGGTCTCCATCAGATCCCCATACGCTCGCTGTAAGATGGTACTGTTGGTCATTCTCCTTTGATTTTCTTTTGGACGAGACCTTGAGTAGGCTGCTGGTGTAAACGTTGCCTGTGCATATGAGACGATGTCAGAGGTGCCTGCTTCCGATCTTGACTCGTTCAGTCTGCTGGTGCCCATCCACTTTGTCTCACCGGTTGCTTTCTTTGGTAATTTTAGCTGGAGGGTGGGATGTGCTTGCTTCGTTTCTGCACTGATAGGCGACAAAGTAACACCTCTGCTGCTTTCACGTATCAGCGGGTTGCCAGTTAGGACTGGTGAGTTAGGTCTAGAGACCTCGATTCTGTCTGCTCCTTCCTCCTCTTCCTCTGAGTTCTCTAGCAATTCATTTAACTCGTTTCATTGATTGAGCAACTCGTTTGAGTTCCTCCACCAGGCCTACTGCTATTTCTCCTTTAGTCTCGCCACCAGACAATCAGAGATCTCCGCCTTCTGATAGTCTGGGGACACTCCTTTCTAAAGTGTCTTTAACACACCGGAGAAAACGGCCGGCAACAAAGCAACGCCTCTTGCATTTTATAAAAGGACACGCCCTCCCGGAAATGTGCGCTCCCTCTTTTCTTGTCCGCAAGGAAACAAACACACAGAGAGCTTGAAAATGGATGCCGAGAGATTAAACTCCGTTTTATCAAACGTGCACTCAGTCCACAAGATTGTGGAAATGAAGGACTTACAGAGACTTTGTTTAAAACTTTTAACGCAGTCGGACTATGTTTACGAGCACAAGAGTTCAGCGAGCCACCGAAGGACCACCCTGCGGATTTACTATTGGTTCTGCTACGTAGGGAGTTTTTTTAAACTCTGAAATTGTATCCACCCATCTAAACACAAAATCAGGGAGAAAGACATCAGTCTTTAGTTAAGCAAAGCGTCTAAAGACTGACTTGCGAGTCTATTTCTCCTTGGGACCACCATCATGTGGTGATGATTTGTGATTTCAGCTGAGCGTCTGATGTTGCTATCATGGTTTTGCCCAGGGCTGCAGAGGACCACTGTGTGCACCAAAGTATGCTTGCTGAGCCTGAAACTGGACAACAATGTTGGAATCACTGTTGACCTCCTATGGATGTTTGGTTGCTTATCTGCTAATAGACTAATTCTTCTAAACTGGAAGGAGTGTAAAACAGGCTGCGTCACTCGGGACTCTTGGCTGAAGGAGGACCTGGACTTGCTAAACATGGAACGGGCAGCCTGCCTGTTAAAAGCCTGTTTATGGGCCTGGAAGACCACTGGGACACTGTCTGTACACAGCAGCCTCCAGTTCAAAAGGATGTATACAATGGATGTATGAGATCCAATGTATGTTATGTACATTATCCCTCCACCTTTGCTCGCTCAGTCAGACCCTCACAGACACAACTCTGCAAAGAAGTTAAACTCTTCAAGGATTTGTCTCACACAAAAACAGAAGAGAAATGTGACCAGTGTTTTTCACTTCACTTTGTCTGCACCAAAAATACCAGAGGAACACTAATGCCACACACACAAACCCTGATACACAAACCTACAGCATGTATACACACACACACTCTCTCTCCCCTCAGATGTGAATTACAGAGCAAAGCCGAGCACAACCACTGTCTCCAATCTTGTTTGGGTGGGTCTTTTTTATGGTTAACTCTGGGAGGAGCGCGAGCGATTTATGACATTTTCTCACCAACAATCCCTCCCCTCTCCCCTCACAAAAAAGGCATTAGGAGGTAAATGTGACGAACGTAATGATGTGAGAAGGCCACCCTCAGCCTCTCTACCCCGAGGCTGGACACACTGGGGTAATTATGACATTTTATATAATTGTCAGCCTCTAATTAACACTCAGATTTGTCACAAATTCACAATCACAACCTTTCAGCAAGAGAGCAGAAATCCAAGTTACAAAAGGCACACATGCTGAGCAACTCCAAAATAAAAAGCTCCGCATCGGCGACACATCGTAAAAACTTTATCGGCCTGTTAGCCTCCGCTGGTAAAATCAAATTCAAAGCAGAATTTAAAAGCTGCAGAGAAAGTTTATCCAGACTTAAATACTTTGTGTGTTGTAACGAAGGAATCTGATTTACTTCTGGATGTGTATGGTGCAATCTGTGGCCCATACTGAGCCGGCGCACGTCGTCATCGTTACGTGTTTGACCTTCAGGGTCAGTGTAGGAATTATGAAGGGTACGGAGATAATCTGTGTCTGTTCCAATTCTATCTCTGAGTTCATTACCACCACTGCTCTTGTTTAGACCAACAGCAGTATGCTTTAGGGCTTATCGCCACTGCTGCTGGGTAAAGGACATCTTGTGAAGACAAAGAGAAGAAACAATCTGCTCTCTTATCCTGTAAATCAGAGGTTTTCAAAGTGTGAGGGGGCACAGAGGGAGAAATATGAGGCAAAGATACTGCGTGAGCTTAATGGTGCACAACAGGTAAATTCTGTATTTGTTAAACTGTAAGTGACTAATGCGCACAGCACTAGTCACAATTTCAGTCCATTAAAAGTGCTTGTTTTTGTCACCAACAATATTTTCTCTCTTCTGTTTAGAAGTGGTCAATTTACAGCTCACAGCAAGTTAACACGATACAGTGTCTGATAAGTGGTGTCGGCAAAAAAATGTTTCCAACCCGTCGTTGTTTACTATATTACGTGAATGTCACTGTCACGCTGAACGTCCCGCTGAGCCAGTTCAAACTTAAATACTTTATATAGTAAAAAATAAATTGCTGAATATTTGTACTGAACAGCCAAATGTGATTCGACTGACATAATTCTGAGGCAGGTACAGCCCTAATGAGATCCTTTTTGTTTGACCAGACACAGCCCCGAAATCACTACTGCCAAAGACACCAGTCTCCATTTAAGGTCCTGTTTATACGACAATGATTTCAACTGAAAACGGTAAACTTCAGTTGAGTTTTGGCTGATTGTTTACATGACAGCAGCGTTTTGGGTGCGTGAAAATGCAACGTTTTGAACACAGGTTCCAGAGTGAAATTTTTTGGAAACAGCACCGTCTCCGTTATCATGTAAACTTGCAATATACAGCTCCTCTGACTTTTTGCACACGCGCATTACGATTCCAGTCACTAGGCATGCACGAGAAAGTCAACCATCACAACAACAATGGTGACCTTCTGAGCTCTGTTTGTGCTGCTCACCCTGTTGAATTTATCAACGTTTCTCCAGCAGTGTAGATTTACTGTAGCAACTTCACCTCATCGTCTGTCCAGACAAACGTTTGTGCGGTTGCCATTTTGTTTGTTTACACATCACCGCTTTGTAGAAGGAAGCGCATGTGTGCAGGTGCGTATTGTTTACTTACAAAGTCACACTGCCACCGTTTTTTGGTCATTTTTGCAGAGCCATGTGCACAGTGATTGCAAAATGTTGTCGTCTGAATGCGGAACTTTATTCAAAATGAAAAACGATTCTGTTTTCAGCAAATTGTAAATAAACAGCAATTTTGGCATGAATAGAGATAGAATACTTTCACATCTAACTGAGTGAATTAAGGGCTAATTTCAACCAAACCAGAGTTAGTGATTGTTATAACAAAGGCAAGACAAACTACAACCACCGTAGTGATATTTATTTTGTTTCTATGGACTTTAAATGTGTGTTTTACAACAACAGAATTACTAGAGTCTAGTGAGTTTGGCGATAGCAATGCCAAGGCTGATTCTCGTTAACCAAAAAGGATCTTACTCTTTAACAAAAAGGTCTGCCTCCGTAGGGTTCTTTCCATAGAGTTCTCAGACACTTGTAATAAAAATCTGAGCCTGTCAATAACAAAAACAAACAGTTTCAGTGGACATAAATTGATAATGCAAACATGGCCCAAATGGTTATGTTGCAGCCTGTTTTGCAGCTGCCTGCTGCAACTCTCGCGCTCAGAACTGGACTGGTTTTACAAACTGTAGTTCCCATTTGTAACTTAGACACAAAAACATGTGAAAATAGGAGCCAGATTGAAGAATATCAAAGTTATTCCTAAAAAAAAAAACAAGAAGTTAGTTAGTGTTGTTTAAGCTGCTGACTTGCAGAAGACGGTCAGCAGAAGCAGCTGTGACAAACACACACACAGAGGCAATTAAAATGAGGTCTTATTGATTAACGGGTAAACTTAACTTGTCATTGCGTATTACGTGACATCCATTCATCAGCTCTCTCTGACAGCTATTGCTCCTTGGTGGCTAATAAAGACCTACTCTGCTGCAGGGACAAAGTTGAGGTTAAACATGACACTGGGCTTTTGTCTCAGACACATCAGTGTAGTTTTCATTTCTTGGACCCACCAGAATGAGTCAAAAGTGTTGCTCCGCTCCACCTTCCTCTCCCCTTCCCCACTCTGTTATGTACAGTGTGACAGAGGCCTCCTTCACGGTCTGCAGCCATCAGACATCTGGGCTCTGCATTAGGGGATTTTCCGCTGCTTTGTAAAGCCTGCTTAGTGCTAAACAGCAGCTCCCAGACTGTCTGTAGGAGACGCAGCCCATCAACACATAACACATCCACCCTCCCTCAGGCCCACATCAATCTCCTCCCAAATCAGGCGAGGTAGTTTCCCTGCTACCGACACAGCTGGCCTGCACTGAGGCTGGAGCGGGTAGACGGATTACGTAAGACTTTCATACAAGGCGTCTTGCTGTGCTCACAGTGAGGTTTTACAAATCCTGAATTGTGCAATTCACAACAAAGATGTTTCCTAGTACAAAAAATAAACATGAGGTAACAGACAAAACTGTGTGATAGAGTGTCCTATGACCATTACATCATCTTTTTAATGTCCTGACAACACAAGCTCGACTAAATCTTCTATTATCTAACAAAAAGGCTTTGAAGACAAAACTGAGTCCCACTTTCCCGCCCTCCAATGATGCCGTGTCTATCTGAGAATAGTGTCATGGAATTAGGGGAGAGACAGAGAGGCACACATCCCATCTGTCAACATAACAAAAAGGTGAAACATGACAATGTGCAGGATGTGACACAAACACACTCAGACGATGCTCCTCCATTGCTGATGTTGTTTAGCACATTTATTTCATTCATTAATTTATTTTCCATAACCACTTATCCTGTTGGAGGTCGCGGAGCCTATCCCACCTGACACTGGGTGAGAGGCAGGTCACCAGACTATCACAGGGCTGACACATAGAGACAGACAACCATTCACACTCACATTCACACCTACGGACAATTTAGAGTCACCAATTAACCTGCATGTCTTTGGACTGTGGGAGGAAGCTGGAGCACCTGGAGGAAACCACGCTGACACACGGAGAACATGAACCCCCCCCCCCACCCAACCTGGGCTCAAACCAGGAACCCTCTCGCTGTGAGGCCACAATGCTAACCACTGCGTTGTTCAGCACATGTAATATTAAAATGTGACAATTGGACTTTATGTTACTTGTGCTGTCAAAGTCGAACATTTTTAGCTCTCAGCAACCAGAAGAAAATTGCAAACGAGCAGTGCTCAGTGCAGAATAGACGCTCACCGCCTCATCACGCTGCTGGCATTTGTAGCAGAGTGTAAATAACCTGCACTCCCTTTGCAAAGAATTAAAAACATACACAGGCCTCAGGAAAAAAACACTTTGGTGCACACAAAACAGGCTACCAGGTGGAGAGTGCTGCACTGTGGCAATTTTAGTCAAACTAAAGACGACATGCTGATTGTCTTGGACAAAATCACGTGGTTGAAGAGTTGGTAAAACCTCAGTGACCAAGAGTTTATTTGGTTGACAGCAGCCTCAGTAAAGAGGTAACTAATAAGTGCATTTTAATGGCTATAAATAAATTCATATCAGCCATAAATACCATAAAAAATTGGGTTTGACATGTTGAAAATCGTAAGCTTTTGTTGTTTGTATGTGCAGAGTTTTGTGGGGTACAGTCCATGCAGCAGGTCAACACAATGCACAGTAGTTTGCATGTTAAATTTGCATTTTTAATATATTTATGTTGCTTTGAGTTATTTATTTCTCATGAACATGAAGTGCTTTCATTTTGAAAGGGACAGTAGACAAACAGGTAACAGACGGAAATAGACAGAAAGGTAAACGGTGCGGTAATGTTAACATGGATATAAACAACAGAAGATAAACATGTAATAAGGTCGAATGGGGCGAGTTTAACCAGAGTTTAGCTCCAGTCAAGAGGACACCAAGATATTAACTGCATTTATTTGTGATTTTTTTTGTGTGCATTTACTAACTCAGAGGTCACTGGAACATTTTGCCTTCTGTTTCTGTTAAGCTCTTACGTTGGTCAATGAAGTAAAGGAGAACAAAATAAACTGCATAAGAGCATCACTACAGGCATGTACTAAATGACTGAAAACTGATATTAATACTGTGCAGATGCAAGATGCTTTGATATTAACTTCACCTCTGCACCCAGCACACAGGGGCCTCGCTGAGTGTGTTCAGAGTAGTTTACATTAGTTTACACTTCCATAGTTTTCTCCCCTGCATGCACTCTGCAGGATTATAAAAACAATCCTCAGAGACAAAGCCATAGGGCCACACTTGAATAGTCCTCAGCAGCATGTGTTCCTCCCATTCACACTACAGGATGTTCTCATGAGGCTGCCAGCTCTGGGTACTTATGGGAAATGGGAGCCATGTGTAAACAGCCTGGCTGCAGATCAGGTGGCTGACCCTCCTTTCTTTGCTGACTGGGATCACAGCCATCCACCACACCCCTTTACACACACACACACACACACACACACACACATATATATATCTATAAATACACCGCCACCAAGCTGTGACTGTAACATGTATTTCCAGAGATGATTCGAATCTGATTACATTTCCAAAATTCAATAAAAAGGGCTTTCTGGTGAAATGAAGGAGGGCTGCTGCTGCTGCTGGTGGTGGTGGTGGTGGTGGTGGGGGGGGGTGGGTTTGGACCTGGCTGCTGGCCTGGTGCAGAACCTGTTTACGCTTCAACACTGGCCAGCAGCGGCTGATGTAAAAGTCACAGTGGGCTCGGTTATGAAAAGGGATGACTGGATGGATTGGAGAAAAAGAAAGAATCCAAAAGAACCAGACATTACTCAACGTGCTATTTCAGGAAGGCGTAACGATTTCTAGCAGGGTTAAATGAAGAGCACGAGAACAGACAGATGGACAAAGAATAATAGAGAATAGACAAAAGGGTGGGTAAAGGGACAATGGCATTATTAACTGTACAGAGCAAAGACTTGTTCCTTTAAAGACAGTGGTGGAAGTACCAAAAGACAATGTAAAATACGTCACTCCAGTGACTGATACATAAGTTGCATTTCACTGTTGTAGCTGCACAAGGTGGAGCTAGTTTTAACTACTTTATATAGAGTTTGGTAGTTACGTCCAGTTGTTCTCAACCTAAAGGAAATCTGAGAAGCTGTGTGATGATCTTACTGTATAATGATGGAAACTCTGGCTGTGTGCCTCTCCTCATGAGGAACACATTTGCCTCAAGAACCCATAACCTCCGGTTATATAGATTTTCCACCATTTTTAATGTTTTTTTTGAAAAACACTTCAAATGGATCTCTTCCTAGGAAGTTTGAGCGATCTGCATGAAACTGGGTGAACATAATCTAGGGACCAATATCTAAAGTTCCCTCTTAACTTTACAGCAGAAATAAACATGTTTACAGCCTGATAAAAAAAAAGGTTTTTCTCTCTAATGCTAATTTCAACACTCATGACAGCTATAGAAGGGCTGAATACATTTTATTAAGGCTTAAAGTTACACATAATTACGGCCAGGCTGCTTTGAGTGACAGGCTGCCTGCTGATAGTGTCCTTAACTTCTCAGACAGATCCACCACTTACTCCTCCACGGCTCCGAAAAACCAAGATGATGTCAGCCGAAATACCAAACTCGAGGCGTCAAAACAGGAGTTCACAAAGCAACGGGTGATGTCACAGTAGCTACGCACATTATTTTTTACAGTCTATGGAATTTTTATTACCTCAGAATTCTGAGAAAAATAATATGGAAAAAAATTCTGCTCTTATTTTTCTGATTTCACAAGACAATTCAGAAGAAACGAGATTATTATCTTGTTAATTTAGCTTTACAGGAGCTTTTCTCAGAATTCTAGGATAATAATCTCTTTTATTCAGAAAAAACTTTTTGTTTCTTAAGTGAATGCATTACGCTTCTAGATGAATGGAGAGCGATAAAAAGTACAATAGTTCTTCCTGAAATGTATCAACGTATAAGTATTAGGTAGCATCAAATGGAAATACTCAAGTAAAGTAAGAGTACCTCAAATTTGTACTGTAAGGCACAGTACTTGACTAAATGTACGTAGCTACTTCCCACCGTCTAAAGGTTGTTAATGGTAAAATATATGCATTGAATAGTGTCAGTAGGTAATCCAGCCCAATGTGTGTGTGTGTGTATGTGCGAAGTGATGTGAGGCCCTGGCTGTGAAAGTGAGTAAGCTCTTCCACCCCCACAGCGGCTCAGGGCTCGGCTCCAACAGGTGGACAGAGAACAATGCATCGCTGAGGGAAACAGAGGATGACATCACAGCCACCCAGGACACACAAACATACACAAAGGAAACACCCGCACGTTCACACACACACACACACACACACACACACACACACACACACACGAGCAACATCAGCCATCTGAGTCACATGCATCATTAGGGATTCCCACACAGGACGCCATGCAAGCTGATTCCTGAAAAACGTAACGCTCGGTGCCTCAGTGAATGAGGGTCAAAGAGGAGATAAGAGCGTTGCATGAATGCATCCTGTCTCTTGTGTTATGTGTGTGGGTTGGAGAACAAGGCTTCTGGGAAGTTGTGTCTGGGGGTAATGTTGCAGACAGAGGATGCGGTTGCTTGTTAAATCATGAGCCAGACAGCTTTAATGTGACGCCCAACAACATTAAATCCTTAAGTGAGACAGTAACAATGGCCGGAGTGAAGATTCTTCTTTCAGGGTGATTGTTTGCAATTCAAGGATACTAAAACTGTGCACAAGATGATACGTTACCTGACCTGACAGAGACTGAAACCTTAAATTTCCTCCACGATGAACAAGGTCATCAAGACAATAACTAAGTCTTGGTACTGATACCACGCAACCTTTTTTTTTTTTTTAAAGTCCAGTCTTTTTTCGTTCCGTATATTTTTCTTCCCTGCCAAAAACTGGCGCCTACATTACTCACAATGCAACTTGATTGTCGACAGTTTGCAGATTGGGGTGTGTTCAAGAAGGTTAAAAAAGGAGAAGTCATGACCTCATAATACGTTCTTTCACTGGGTATGACACTTGATAGTGGGCGCACTATTATAAAAAATGGGAATGATGAATTTGTTTCACTGATGAGTTTGAATATATTTCATACAGAAAATAAAGATACAGGTGAGAATAGCAGCTCTGCAATTATTTAAAAGGTTTCTATATGAAAACGTTTTATTTTGTATAAGCCAGCGTCAATTTGAGTGTACCCACAAAGTTCTGTCAGGCTGAGAGCACCTGAGCAGACACCATCCCTTTATATCCAGCGTTCTCTGCCGTAACCCTCCAACATCACAGCTCCAGCTACGCTGTGCATGTGTCAGACCCCAGGGAGCGTTTCCCAGCCTTCACTTAATAGCCTTGAGTGTGTTATGCTTGTAGCAGCTAATGCAGCCTCGAGCTGATAGCCTGAAGCAGAGATGAGCAGTGGGATACAGAGGTCTGATAAGCTCGCTTCTTTCTAACTCTACACCAAGAGATTTTTTTTCACTTTCAAATTTATAGTCTTCACGAATAATCAGACTTCACACTCGAGGCTTTATACAAACTTTCTGCAGTAGTATTTTCCAAGATCTGCATAAAAGGGGTGTAAAACACAAGTTTCATTGATTCTTTGGACACTGATATATTTGCTGATGTTACAAAATCTGCCATGATGCAGTTTTGATTCACTTTAATCTGTGATTGATATGATACAATGTCTTTTTCTTGGCTGCTTACCATCATCTGCCTGATGCTTGGCTGCTAACACTGTTCGGATGTTTAGCATAGAGGTGTGCTTGGATGGAAATGGTGACAGCGTGCCATGGGAATTTCAAAATAAAGGTGTATCTTACAGATGACAATATGTATCAATGTTTTCACTTTGCATCAGCGATATTGGATCGATCATTGAATCGATACACATTTATCCAGATTGATGCATCATTACACCCTACGTGACTAATGCTGTCTTTCATGTGATCAGCTGCTACATTCACTGTCTTTTAATTGTTTTTGTGCTTTGTGCAATAAAGCCCGTTGAATTGAATTGAATTGAATTGAATTGAACTGAATCATCAGTGTGCCGCACGATGTACTTCTAGAGATGTTTTAGTTCCCAGATTTTGCTGTGGACACACTGCAGCAGCCCAGAGAAGGAGAGACTTTGCACTGTAAGTCTCAGACACAACATTATCTTATTTTTTCTGCTTAGAGGTAGTGAATTTACAGCTCACAGCAACTTAACGCACTTTTCCGATCCGTCGTTAGCGCAGTTAGCTTGTTTACTATATTAGGGGAATGTCTCTGTCACACTGAACGTCCAGCTCAGCCCCGATCAAACTTTTAACTCAATATGGGGGTCGAATAAAAAATGAATCAGCAAATACTTGCACGAAATCTGATTCGACGGACAGAATTCTGAGCCAGGTGCAGCCCTGATCAGCACTTCTCCCCTTTAACAAAATATACCAATTCTACAACGATGCATAATGCTGTCTTAACAAACTCAACTGTTCAAGGACTGCTTCTAGACTGTTTTATTTGGGCAAACTCACCACAAGGTCTATTTAGAAGCTGTTCCTCAGCTTTTATGCTGACATGGAGGAACATCTACAAGTCCATGACATCTCTATCCACCAAATATGACCACGTGAAAGCCCCAGAGCAGAAACTGAATGAACCGTAAGTTGTTGTTTCCACAATCAAGGGCAGACTTTCAACCTCAGCTTGCAAAGTTACGTTTTAGATCAGAAAATATCTCGTCGCAGAGTAAGTAAACATCTGACCAAGCATTCAACTTAAAATATCTTGGATGAAACATACCAAGTCTATACGTAACACACACATCTTACAATGTGTAAGAGGACTAAAGTTATCAGAGAAAGTGGTGAAAGGCAGGGTCCAAATGAAACTATGACACAAAGGCACCAAGAAAAGAACAAAAACATGAGCCTGTGCTAAATGGCCTGCTCCCGACCCCGCCTGCCAACTCAGGCAGTCCACAAATGAGACGTCTCTGTTGAGCTGGTGAACTTATTTTAGGGGGGAATAAAGCTACACAAGCACAGCCCCTGTTTATGTAAGGATGGTAATGTGTTTCAGATTACAGACGGTTGTATGGAAATTCTTGTGGCGAGACTGGACTTTTCACTGCTGGATTGCAAGGGAGCAGGCCTGCGAGGCATTTCTCAAAAAGCCTTCTATGAACCCGGCAGTTCGGGGGAGACTCTTTTTTCTCCATGATTAGCGAGACATCTCCTGGGAGGGTCGGTGTGAGGCACTGAGGCAGCACTTGCATGTGGAGTTTCCATGAAGTTTGAAGAAGAATATTTTACTTATGTAATTGGCCAGACTCTGTCCCTTTAAGCCTATGATTGAAACTTTCCCGTTGCACTCCCTTGCTGCTGGTCTCGCCAAGAGAAAGAGCTACTGGGCAAATGAGCAGGAAGCTAACAGGAGGACACCATCTATCTTAGCATTCATCTATAAATATTACTCTTCCAGTCACTGACTACCGCTAAGAGGAAAAAAACTTTAATAAGCGGGTTGGGATTAAATATTCTTAGAGGCATTTGCTGCGCAGTATCATCCATTTTCATCTTTGCTGCAGGGTAAGGATATGTCAGCCAGAACTGTGTGTTCTGCACATGGACTTTTCTTTTATTATTGAGGAATGAACAACGGCACAAAAAAACAAATATGTGAGCGAAGGAAAGGACCCTGAACTAAAAACGCTTTGACGCCAAATGCCAATACTTTAAAGAATCCAGACTAGGGATGTAAAGGTTCAACCATTATCCGATAACTGTCAGGAATATTTTTGACCAGTTATACACGTCGGGTTATAGGCTAACTTTGCTTCTCTTCAATTTACTGCACAGTGCACCAACTGGGTCTGGTGGGAGCAAGCTAGTTCGGAGATTACGGCTGGTGACGCCATCCTGGCTCAAAAGTGTTGCTGTGGAAACACCGTGCGTCATTCACTAATATGTACCTAGAAATGTTCTTACGCTGCAGATAAAATAAGTGCACATGCAAAATTATCTCCAGATTCATGATACTGTGCACCGGCTGATTTTGTTCTTATCACCCAGCATACGTTGGTGAATCAGAATCGTTGTAAATGAACAGACATGTGCCTGCTATCTACAATCAGCACACTGCCACGCCCTCGCTTCTCTATATAAGGAGAATTATATTCATATTAAGGACCAGATACACCAGTATGTGCAATATCTTTCAACAAGGTTAGATATGCCATTTTACCACCTGCTTAGAGGTAAATCAGAATCTTTTATATACCCTGGTAATTAGAATAATAATGAAAATAATAATAATAATAATAGGTTTAATAATAATTTCCTGACACTAAAAATTGGTGGGAGTAACCATTGTTAGATACAATAAAAACAATGGAAATCAAAACTGTGAAATTTTAATACAGACATTCTCATATACTCCACTGTAAGACTGGGGCACTTTTATCGTGGAATATTTTAATTATGACAATAACTGATGAGGATGAAATAAGTGCATGCATAAGTAAATTAGTAAACTAATAATTTTAAATATTGTTGTCTATCAAAACTTTTTTCGATGAATGTGGTTTTAATACGCTATACATCTAGTTAAGAGGTGTGTGTTTACATGTTTTGAGACAGGCGGGCCTTCATGATTTGCGCATGCGCATGGTCTGATGCAGTTCTAAATTTGTCCCTAAAGTACGAAAAATTCAGGTGAGAAAATATTGATGAAAACTTTACTATAAAGTTCGTACGCATGGTTAAAGCACAGATTTGTATATATGCATTGTTTGTGAATGAGGCCCATAACAGCCACCCTCCGGTCTCCCACTGCGCCACTCTGTATTGAACCACAAACCCTCTTTAGCATTGTTAACAATGTCATCACTGTTAGCTCTGTTAGCACCGTTAGCAGTATCAGCACAGCTAGTGGTGCTAAAGGGTTTTTTTTTTTTTTAACTCAAATTGAGGGTGCTTCCTCACCGTGGCCACCTGGGAAGTGACGTTAGGGTGGCCATCATGATACCACAGCAACACTGTCCAGCCACTAGGAAGGCGTTACCAATAGTAATCTCAAATGAGTGGTAGTAGGTAGAGAAGGTAGCTCCCACCCAACACAGGTGGTCTCAGCGCAGAGCAGCCAAGGCTAATGTTAGCTAATCAGCGTGTTTCCACGTTAACATGGCCAGCTGTCTGTCTGTCAGCAAAGCCAACAGAAAATAAACATTGACGTTGAGAGGGAATAATTCTACGCGCATCATGTAGGTGCAAGCCTATCAAAAAACAGTGTACGTGAGTAAAAACGTAACATATGCACATCTACTTCATGCCACACAAGTTTAATGAAGACAATGGTTCGAGCCTACTCAGATATTTGTCAGGTTAAAAATGACCTCATGAATATCTAAGTAGGACCAAATCATTGTCTTCATTAAACTCGTGTGGTGTACAGGTGTTACTTTTTTTCTCAAGACGTTTGCATCACAAAACATTAAAATTTCATCTCCTCTAAATGAACAGCACTTTGAAATGCTGAAACTCAGAGTCAATGAAGTGCCAGACTAAAAGGATTTTTCGATTGATTATTCTAATCAATGTGCGTTTTTGTCTTAAAAGTTAATCAGTTAGTTACCGGTTAATTGGTGTTAACCGAAACTGACGTCCCTACACCTGACATAAAAATACTTTCAGTATCACCTGGTCTTCCACTGAAATGAAAGCCTTACTTACTGAACCGTATCTCACAGGAGAAGTACAAACTGTGACCTCTGACCTCAGATTTCTCCACCTGGCAATCCTCACTCTACCTGAGCCTCACGGGTACTTTGATCCCTCTGATTATTCTGCAGGAGGAAGAGAGAACGATTCGGGTTGTCTCTTTCTGCACCACACCTCCCCGAGTCTACCGACCAGTTTAAAACAGGAGAGCCATTGTTCCTCTAAACAGCAGATGAGAATGATTTGCCTGTAATTTCATAGTGAAATCCAGGAAACACCAGAAATAGAGTGGTAACTTTAACTTTGTGAGTTATGTAACTGTGAAGAGTATGTGTCACTGCTACCTAAGAATTAAATCCCCACAATTTTGAATCTCAGATACATGCTCCTGTCTGTCTGTCTGTCTGTCTGCACATACGGTTCCCAACTAAGCTGTGAAGAGGAGCTGCAGGAAATAATGAAATGTGAGGAGCAAAGGCGAGGGGAAATGCCAGCTTTCCTGCCTCTCTGGCCTGCTCCATATTATTGGAGACTTCCTGTTCAAAGTCCTCTAACTCTGCGTAGATGGGTTCAAAGGTCAAATCACTCGGAGCAGTTCATACAGTCAAACAAACAGGAGCTTGCAGAATGTATTGCCACTGATTCAGCCATGACTTTCTATCAATATATACCTTGAAAATTATGAAAACACATGTCCTCAGTTAGGAATTTGTAGCCTCTGTTGAACATATTTGCACCAGATAGTGGTGCATACCACATGTGGGCACTTCAGACTGTGCAGAAGCTGGTTTTCAAATAGTGCACATATTTGGGCTCTCACAGTGTTTTGCTATGGGATATATAAGCCCCACCCGTCATGTACTCCAACAAGATTAAAACAAACATCCAGTCCTGTGAAATCCGACCCTCTCAACTTCTTCTTCACCAATTCTCCTTCATCTGCACAAAAACACATACAGAAGTTGTGTAATGTTTGTCAGTCTTTTGATCTGGAATATCAGGCATGCATTTGAAAGACGAATTGAAAAAATCCCTCTGTAATTATTTGGGAAACACATGGCAGTTTGGCAGGAATGTTTTTTTCCTGGATTCCAGGGGACAGACAAAACAACGCTGCCTTATAAAGACATTTAGCTGCAGTAAAACTGAGCCTGGCTGGCACACATACTGTAAGCTCACAGGACCACCAGACCTACAGCGTGCAGAGAGCCTTCGTCACTGCTGTAGATTTGAAATAGCTTCCTGTAATATTTATTTTGTCTGTATTTATCTAAGACAGGTTAAAGCTACAATAGGTAACTTTGGTTTTAGCAAATATGTTTTTTCATTTCGTAACTGTCACCATGATCTAACAGTAGCACAAGACAAAGATAATCTGTAATCCCTGTCGTACGTCTAAAGGCATTTGCAAGAGTTATGAACAACCAATCAGATATGGTGAGTTTCTAACACAGCTGTCAGTCATACCAGTCACTGAACTGCGGTCAAACTGTCAAACTAGGCAGCACCAATCAAATATGAATCAACATCCTGTACCTGCATTGCATATTTCTGGCCTCAAATCTTTTCAGAAACATATTTTAGTGTACTGTTTAGCTGTAAAATTAGAACGTTTGCTACGGCCAGTGTGCAGTGCTTGGTTTCGTCTCGCCTGTTTTCAACAAGGCAGACATATGCTTTAATCAATGACCCAAACGTGACCCTCAACCTGCAAACCAGAGCAAGTTCTAACCCATCTTTCAAGTGGGAATATCTTCAGTACGATCTCGAGTGCGTATCTGATATCTTAGATGGTTTGTTACGTGACGTAACACGAGGTGCATTTTTAACAGATTCGGTGTAGATAGAGAGACGCTTACACAGTGTTACGCCTACATATTCTCAAAGGAAAATATTATAACCAGACATGATGACCAGAGAGATTTTAAAATGTGAGATTCCAATTGATTTCCCTCGATAATGGAAACCCTTGGCACAGAAGCGATGATGATAAAGCCACTTGCTGTGTGTGTTCAGAGACTCATTATATCCCTATATCTTGTTTAACGACATATATATATATATATATATTTGTATTTTCCTTAAAAGCACTGGAAGACAAAATCAAACATAATATTTCTGACCAAATACCCTCTCTGATGCGACAAAGTTGGGGCAATGACTCATAACACAATGAGATTTTTGATAAATAATGTGGATATAACAACAAAGTGTTAAAACAAATAGAAAAGTCTGGTAGGTTGATACATTTACATCACTTTGCTGTAATGCAGCCTTTAAAACGAGGGAAAAAAACATTTATGCCACATCACGATACAACGATATCCAAAATCTAAGATGATATATAGTCTGATATCTCGATAAATCTTCATATTGCCCAGCCCTAGTGTTTCTGCTAGTCATTAATAACTAACTCAGAGGTGAAATCTGTAACATTTTTTAACAAGCTCCCCCGAACCGCCCAACTCGTGGGTTGTGGGTCAACTCGCACATCACAACTGAGAAACACAGCCAAGCGGAGGTGCAGAAGTCTAGTGTTCTCTCAGACCACTTGAATTACAATATGCTCAAAGTTTATAAAGTTTGCCCACTGACGTCAAAATCAAACCGCCTGCCTGAGCTGGAAGGTAAGATGGTACTAGGAGATCTAGGCTGAAGCCCCAATGGCGTCCACCCTGCTCAAGAGCTCCTGAGAAATACTGAATCCCTGTTAGTCATAGGGAAACTCCTCTGCAGCTCTGTAGCATCCCTGTGGGCATCAATTACAAATCAATTTAGAGAGCTGATACTATAATTCCCCTCAGTCTGTAACCTTACTGCATTCTCCTGCCATGACTCATGTTTAATCAGTCGATTCTCCTACATAAACACACGCTGGTACAATCATGGGCTGTGCCGCACAGCTTCAGCCCCAGAAATTTTATCTGCTGACTGGTCGATTCAGGCAAATTCCCAAGACCCTACTGGAATTTGGCTTGAACTTTTATCCTGCCAGACATCTCTATAAAGAGACTGGGCATCTGCTGGGCTCTATTTAGAGGCTGGGAGGCTCTCTGGAACGGACCACACAGTTCAACCTCAAGTCAAACAAAGTACATGTCAACTAGAACAACCATGTCTGGCCACGCTGAGGGGGAAACGAGCAATCTTTTCCAAATCGTACCTCACATGCAGCCACTTGGGGACTTGATTACCTCTTCAGCATGGCGAGCACTTAATGGCACAAGTAGAAATCTCCTGCACCGCAGTGTAATTCAGTTGGTTGCTAGTCAAACTCAGGCAGAGTCCCTAAATGACGGCTGGCTGCACACCACAGCTCGGCTTTTGACCCACTTCAAATAAAACCATTTCAGATGTTCTGCTTTTCAATAAACGAGGCTGATGAAGCACACACAGACTGGTTTATTTGCCCTTCCAGGACTTGAAATAAAAATTCAAATACATTCACTTTGTTAAGTGGATCTAGAGCTGAGCTTTAGTGTGCAGCAAGGCCAAGCATTTAACTGTGAGGCTCAGTTCCCACATGTACTGTAGCGTAAAATACACCCAGGAGAGATGTGGAGACGTGCTCCAGCCCAAATGTTTTGGATAACTGTACCAGGACAAATGGAGACCATTAGATGCCCCGTGCCCTCTGGATCCCTCCCTCCAGTGGTCCACTCCTACCCAAGCAAACACACTCACACATGGGTGCACGCGCACACTCTCAGACTACAGGAAAAAGAGCAAAAAGGAAGCACTCCTGGCTGGTCACACCCTCTGCAAATAACAATCTGCACACGCCATCTCCGGACCGAGCTGTCTAGTTGGAGGGAAAACAAACGGGCAGAAAATGGGGGAGAGTTGGGGAAATGAGGCCTGGTGCTGTCTGGCTGCTCTCAGGTCTTCTTGCCAGAGCTTCTGTACGCACCGCCACAGCTTAGCTAATTTAAGAGGTATGGCTATAAAAACAGTGTGACCAGAACTGCCTTGTCCTCTGTGAAACATGCAGACTTGTACACCTGGAACTCTCTTCTCTTAGACATTTTCAGCTTCACATTTCTACAGTTAAATGTACATACAGACTGTTAAAGCTGCAACTACCTATTATTTTCATTATAAATTCCTCCGCTGATTATTTTCTCAATTAATTGGTCAATTTTTTGGTCTAAAAAACATCAGAAAACTGAAAAAAGGCCACAATTTCAAAGGTGCTATCGTAAAATGTCTTCTTTTGTCCAACAGACAAGCCAAAACACAAACATTTTCCATTTACAGTACTGTACTCTCATTTAAGAAGATGGAAACATCAAAAGTTTAGTATTTTTGGACTTATGGCAATGTATTATTAATCTCTTCAAAATGCCCATACAGGCAGGCAATGCCCAAATGTTCTGCACCACCTCGTCTTGCACAGCCACACCTATCTCATACTGTGCCAGCACTGGAGAACGGTCTGGCTGAACTCATCATAATTCCACACTGAGGGGAAAAAAATATGCTCTGGGTTGTTTGCATTTCTACAAACCAGACACAACTGTCTTGGATGGCGCTGAGCCCACGATACAGACCCTGCAAAATAGTGGGAACTTGTTTTGATGGAACATTCGCACGTGGGGAGGCGAGCTCTGGCAATAAAATGTCTAAATGCATGCAAAGAAAACGCCTCATAAAACATTAAAAACTTTTCAGTGAGTAGGCCGCCAGCTCGGAGGTTGTTGCTGTTGTTCGACGCACGGAGGTAAAACAAAATGTGCAGATAAGACTGGCTATGCAAGGCTAGATTCACATAGCAAAGGAATTTTGAAAACCTTAACGTGCAGAGAGCAGATGTGGAGGTAAATATCGTCTGAAATTGGCAGCCAGTGACAGGCTCACTGTCTACATCATGTGAGCCAGACTCCACATTACCAAGCATGAATTCTACCTCAAGCATTAGCAAACAGACTTTAACAAACACACCTAAAGCAGAATAAAGTTCGAAAATGCTTACACTAACTATCTAAAGGCCAGAGAGACACAGCTGATTAGACTTTAAGGTATCAACAGATGCAAACGGGCTAAAGAATATACTTCAAATTACCAGGGTGCACGACACTTGCTTTTAACAAGCAGATAAATATTACCATCATTTATCACACTGGTGGCAGAAAAGGAATCCAAACATGTTGGTGGGGAGCAGTGGAGGACACTCCTCCTTGTAAATAAACTGTAAGTAACTAACTGTAGCTCACTTGGCCATAGAAGGGAAACCATGCAGTCGACTCACCAACAAGAGAAAGCTGCATCCATAAAACTCTCCAAATATTTACTCTACAAGTCACTGCTGGAAGTGTGTCTAAATACTGTACTGGGACTGGCTTGAAAATTTACTTTATCAACCACAAGTGTGGCCAGCACTGAGAAACTATATCAAGTGAGCTGATGATGAGGAGGTGTCATGTATACAACTACAGTAGCCTGCATGGACTGACAAGACACAGCAAATTAAAACAGAAAGAACGACCCACATACAACGATTCTTAGACCTTCAGGTCTATAACAAAATTCATATCACTACCAGACTATTTACTTCTGCATGTTCACAGTATATTTGCAAAGCTTTCTACATAATGCTCAAGTCATGTTGTGTATATCACCTTGTACACACCGATCAGCCACACAATTACAACCACTGACAGGTGAAGTGATTGACTGTTTATCTCGTCATAATGTAACGTTCTGTTGGGAAACCTTGGCTACCTGGCATTCATGTGGATGCAACTTGTCGTAGTCCCCGATGGCAGTGCCCCGCCAACAGGACAACGCACCACAAATGGCCCAAGGAATGTGACAAAGAGCTCAAGGCACCAACACCAAGGACTCAAAGGATCTGCTCCCAGCACCCTGGTGCCACACACCAAAGAGCCTCCGACTTCTCGAGAGTCAAGGCACAGACAGGACGTCAGGGGCGTGTCCTGTGGTGGAGCTTTTGAATTTAATTTACCTAATTTTTGTTCTGCTGTACGTATTACTTAACACAGCTCCTTATCAGGTTCCTGTCTCTTCAAACTGGCTCTCTGACAGTTGTGACCGCATCAATAAAGTCTGATATATCAATGAGGTCTCATCTTATCTTATAGATCACCGATAAGACGCAAGTGTAACTTTGGCACATCAAAGAAATGACGATGAAATACTTCCTTGTGCATTTTTCGCCACATTTTTGAGACAAAGTTATCCTGTAATCATCGGTTGACCGGAATATTTCAGTTTTGGGGTCGAGCCACTTCACCATTAAGTCATCGGATACCACAGAGAGAAAAATGGTACTTCATTTCCACAGACACATTTTTTGTTTTCTCTTCATGGTATTGGTGGGTCATTTTCAGATAACTTTCCTTCAAACTTACAACAGCTTACTTTAATGGTGTTACTATCACACCATAACTTACTCTTGTGTTATCAGATACTATACCACTGCTCTGTCACCTTCCACCGAGCTGTCACAACAACTTTCGCTCACTGCAAAGGAGTTGAAAGCTACACTTATGTCCCTTTCCCCTCTACTGTACCATGACAGTCCCCAACCACCAGCTCTATGTCCTGCATGCAGAGCACTGAAAGGTCCAAACTCTGGGGGTCAGGGATCAGCTTGCACTTTCGTTACAGATGGCAGAGGAGATGGTGAAACTGACTCCAAGCCACAGCCCGTCTGAAACGTGACGTGAACCCACAACTGCTCTCTCTTCATTCACAAAGCATGCTTGACATCATGCTTGACACAGAGCCACTGACAACACAGCTGATAGAAACCGGTCTGCAGTAGGCACAGTGTGTGTGTGTGTGTGTGTGTGTGTGTGTGTGTGTGTGTGTGTGTGTGTGTGTGGCTTGGGTGGAGTCTCACACAGCATTTTTTCCAAAGGGACTTACCGGTTTGATCGAAAGAAGGCATCAAATGAATGCAGTGCCACCCAAACAACTTGGATACAGTTGAGTTGTAGTAATGCTGCAGGTGCAGTGACAGTTGGCAGGAATGGCATGCTGGTTGTTTGGTAACTTGTTTTCATTCATGCATTTCAAGTGGGGGCCAGTGCAGTACAGTAAAGGAGAAAACTACTCTGAATGATGCTGCTCGCACCTGTTGAGGGGCTCAAAGTGACGCTGTGGACACGTTTCCGGTTTAAATGATGCAAAAAAAACACGCTGAGTTCATCCTCCTTTCTCTGGAATTACAAAGGTGAATGACCGCTTACCTGAGTTTCAGGTTCGCCATGAACTCCTCCATAGACACGTTGTCCAGCAGCACAAAATCTGCCTTGCCATACTCCAGGCTCTCGTGCTCAGCCATGCTGCCTCTCCTCTCACTGACGCTCGCGGATGAATGTTTCAACAAGTTGCTTTCAAGTGCCGGCCAAAGGTGAGCATTGGCGGCTCCTCTCCTCAGTGCACAGCTGCGGGCTCCACGCGCATTTTCATCCGGCAAACTCTCATTTCATGTTTACTCAACAGCGAGAAACGGCTTAAAAACACCCTGTGGGTTTAAGTAGTGATTAAAAGATGATGTTTTTTCCTTATAAGTCCAGGTTTTCTGTTTAAAATGGCGAGTTATCCCCAGTTATCCTCATGTCCACACAGAGTTTCCCCTTTACGCACAAACGTATCCTTCCCGTTACATCGTGCGCGAGCTCCGTCAGTTTTCCTGGAGTTTCTACCCTGTCGTCCCGGCCCGAGCGTCCGCCAATCAGAGTGCCGCCGCCTCTCCCTGGCCCCGCCCCCCGCCCTGTGGAGAGGTGTTGGTCAGACTGGTCAAATATTTGTGAAGCCCACAGCTCCTCTGCCTCTGATACATATTTCCAGCATGACGGGGCCACCTCTAAGTTGTAAAACACTCGCAGAAAAAACACTCAATTCTTGTGCCTGACTGTTATGATGCCCTCTGTTACCATAAAAGGAAACATTAGAGCTCATCATCATTTCCTCACTGGGATATGAATGAAAGTTATGGCTACATACAGTATATCTATATAGCTGTCATAAATAAAGTGCCTGTCAGCTCCTCTGATGCGCCCCCTGTTCACTCCGGATGAGGCCTCTTGTTTAGCAGCTCGTGAACAAGGAGCTGAACACAAGGAACACACCGCCACTGGTTACCCAGCAGGCTTACACTGATGTTAGTGCGCCACCGTGTGGAGAACACAGGCAAGCGCCTTTTATAGAACATTAGAAGAACATACAAAAGCATAGACACAACATGATGTGCGTAAAATTAATAACAAAATAAAATAGGCTGAGGGGAGATTTAAATTAATAAAATTAAGAATTATTTTAAAAAATGTTTTTGTATTTATTCCCTTTTTTATATATATTATTTTAGTATTTATTTATTCAAATTTAATTTTATCATTTTGACTGTGTTTTTGGTGGATTGAGACTGGTGCTGTACCTCTGCTTGTACGGATCACTATGATCCTGTTTGTATTATTTTTGTTAGTCTCATTTGACATCTAGAAGCGTCATGTGCCACCCTAACAAAATAAAAAAAAATTGAATGATTTAAAAATTAGTTTAATAGATTAAGAAAAAAAAGCAAGCATACCAAATTTATCAAAAGGGAGCGACCAACATTGAGCTCCAACACAAGGGTCAAAATTCACAGTTTAAAATCATTTATAGTCTCCACTCACTACAATGAATACTGCATTTACTCATAAGTAAAAGACAGGTTATATGAAAATGATTCAGGTTGAGAGAAGAATTGTGATTTGACTTTAAAAAACAAGGTTGCTTTAATATATATTAATCTGCCTTTTTGGTGGGAGACACAGCGATGGTCTTTTATTTTTCTCCCACTATAATCTCCACAGGATCCACATAAAATGTATTCAGTATGTTTGTGTACTGAATACACTGTCGAAAAACAGGTGGCGAAAAACCAAACTCCAGGTTCATTATGACATCTATAAGGAAAGTCTGCACATCTATAACTTGGAGCTAAAAAGGACGCGGCAGTCCTTTTTCTCTGAGATTATCAACAAAAATAACAACAATGCACAGACTTTATTTACTGTTGTTGACAGACTGACAAACCCATCAGCGTCAGTCCCTCCTGAACTGCTATCCACCAAGGCATGCAATGACTTTGCTTCTTTTTTCACAGACAAGATTTTAAAGATAAGACAGACAGTCTGTAACTCAGTGGCTATTTCACCTGTGCCTCATAAGACTACTCCAGTTAATTTGGCACTTTTTCACCGATTAAATTATGCTACTTTGACAGACAGAATTAGAAACCTTAGGTCCACTACCTGCTGCCTTGACACTCTGCCAACAAGCTTTTTCAAAGATGTTTTTAACTGCAGCCTCAGTAATAAATACCTACACGCCTGTATCAAACCTACCATTTTTAGGGAAGATCATTGAAAAGGTTGTTTTTCAGCAACTTAACACCTTAGATACTGCTCGACAGACTCGAAAAGTTTGTGTGACTTTCTGGCACTGTGCTAAATTGGTTTAAATCTTATTTACAAGACAGATTTCTTTGTGTCACTTGGCAATTATGAATCTGTACAAACAAAAATTACACGTGGAGTTCCTCAAGGATCCATTCTTGGGCCTCTTCTGTTCAACATCTATATGCTCCCTCTTGCTCAGATTATGGAATATCATAACATCTCCTACCATAATTATGCAGATGACACACAACTTTACATAACAGTGTCACCAGATGACTACAGTCCCCTACATCTGCTAAATAAGTGCACTGACGCAGTCAATACGTGGATGTGCCAGAATTTTCTACAACTAAACACAGACAAAACTGAGATAGTTGTTTTTGGCCCCAAAGAACAAAGATCAATAGTCAGTGCTCACCTTGACGTCTTGACACTAAAACCTACAAATCAAGCTGGAAATCTTGGTGTAGTTCTGGACTCAGACCTAAATTTCAATAGTCACATTAAGACAATTACTAAATCAGCCTACTACCACCTAAAAACACAGCAAGAATAAAAGAATTTCTGTCTAAACAAGATACAGAAAAACTTGTTCATGCTTTCATTTTCAGCAGGCTGGACTATTGTAACGGTGTCTTCACAGGCCTGAGTAAAAAATCAATCAGACAACTGCAGCTCGTCCAGAACGCTGCTGCCAGAGTCCTCACCAACACCAAGAGAGTGGAGCACATTACACCAGTGCTTAAGTCACTGCACTGGCCTCCTGTGTGTCAAAGGATTGACTTTAAAATCTTGTTACTTGTCTATAAAGCACTAAATGGTCTCGGGCCTAAATACATCTCTGATTTACTTGTATGTTATGAAGCATCCAGACCCCTCAGATCATCTGGAACAGGTTTACTCAGTGTTCCCAGGATCAAAACCAAACACGGTGAAGCAGCCTTCAGTTTCTGTGCTCCCCGCCTGTGGAACAAACTTCCAGAATATCTGAGGTCGCCTGAAACTGTCAGCTCATTTAAATTTATTGTCTTGCTTTTAGCTTTTATTTTTAATGATCTCAAACACAATTTTATTGTTCCTTTAATGTTTTATTTTAATGTATTTCTCTTGTAAAGCACATTGAATTGCCTTGTGTATGAATGGTGCTATATAAATAAAATTGCTTTGCCTTGCCTTGCCTTGCCTTGCCTTGCCTTGCTTAGATCTTCTGGATCTCCTGGCAAAAGGAGACATTTGAAGTCATGACCCCGTAATAATGAGAAGAGCTTTTCATTCCTTTACACCTCCAGTTGATCTTATCTGGGCTCACACAGGACTTGTTTCTTCTGCCCGCCCACATACAAGTGTTGATATCTGAGAATAGACCCACAGCATCATCATGGCTCTTAACCTCACACCGAAGCTGCAGAGAGACGAGCAATGAAAAGAAAACGTACAGCATGGGAATGAAACAATGCTTATTTAAGAGCTACACAGTAAGCCAGATAACATGAAGATGGCAGCTCAGTGAACTCGTAGATATAGTAGGCCTGGGTGGGGGTGGAATTAAAAGTGCAGCAGTTCTTCTTCTAGTGGCAACACACCCTGCAGGTGATAATGACTTTGTTCAGGTGAGGCCCTGTCAGCTACAGTGGGGAGTAGGGGCCACGTTTGTTCACAGGTACGCACCTCTCAGGCATCTTTGCTTTGATTATGGCAAAATTTCCCTATGAGGGCAATAAACCACGTTGTATCATATCGTATCGCATTGTATTGTATCACATCATATCGTATCGTATCACATCGTATCGCATTGTATCATATTGTATCGGTTTGTATCGTATCGTATAGCATCTTATCATATCGTATTGTATTGTATCACATCGTATCGTATCGCATTGTATCATATCGTATTGTTTTGTATCGTATCATATTGCATCATATCATATTGTATTGCATTGTATTTTATTTTATCATATTGCATCGTATCATATCGTATCGTATTGAATCATATCATATTGCATCGTATTGTATCATATCGTATTGCATCATATCATAACATATCGTATTATATTGTATCGAATCGTATCGTATTGCATCGAATCATATTGTATCGTATCACACTGTATTGTATTGTATTATATTGTATCGTATCGTACCGCATCGTATCATATCGTAACGTATTGCATCGTATTGTATTGTATTGCATCGTATCATATCATATCGTATTGTATAATATTGTATTGTATTGTATCGTAACGTATCATATCATATCAAATTGCATTGTACCATATTGTATCGTATCATATTGCATCGCATCGTATTGCATTGTATCATATTGTATTGCATCTTACCATATCATATCATATTGCATCGTATCATATCGTATCATATTGTATCATATCGTATCGTATTGATTAATATTGTATTGTATTGTATTGTATTGCATTGTACCATATTGTATCGTATCATATTGCATCGCATCGTATTGCATTGTATCATATTGTATCGTATTGTATTGCATCTTACCATATCATATTGTATTGCATCGTATCATATCGTATCATATTGTATCATATCGTATCGTATTGATTAATATTGTATCGTATCGTATCGTATTGTATCATATCATATCGTATTGCATTGTACCATATCATATCATATCATATCATATCATATCATATCATATCATATCGTATTGCATCGTATCATATTGTATTGTGAGACTTTTTTCATGGTAGAAAAAGTGATGCCATCCATTGGAGCCAAAAAAAGAAAAACAAACAAAAACAAATAGCCACAATTGTCATTATCAGTCAAGTAAATCCAGCTATGTAGAAAGTCAGCTCGCGGAAGCAAGTCTCCCCCTCTCTCCTCGACTCTTCGTCTGAGAAATGGAGGTTGGCTTCCTTCATAAATATGTTTGTTCCAGCTTGACAGGAAAGATTTTCCACCAGTTTATATTTTATTGACTGTAACTCGGCCAGAATTTGGTCTGCAGAGTACAGTGAGTCTCAGCACATAAAGAATTGAGAGTGATTGTTGTGAATCATTCTACTTTATGTTGAACAGAAAGTTATTTTTTTTGACTGACTGACTGACCTTCTTCTGAGCCTCTGATGTGCATCTGTGGATGAAGGAAATTATACATTCAGTGACTGATGTGCAGCATGAAGACGGACTGTAAGTAATTTATATGGAGGCTACCTGAGTCAGAGAGTTCTGCTGCTGCTGCTGCTGCTCAAGTGTTGTTTGTTCACACCTTAGACTCTCCATCTCCTGCAAAACAGCAGAGTGAGCAGTTTTTTAGTAAAGATTGAAATGTTGTAACTTCAGTTAATAAGCCATCAAATTATTGCAGATTCATTAAACTTTTAACAGAATAATACTGTCAGATGTTGCGGCTTTTGTCAAGTCCACAACAGATTCACTGTACTTGAAAATAAAGGTGTTTTTTACAAACCTGACACTTTTGCGAGTCACTTGCGGTCCATTCAGAATAGACCCACGACCCACTTTTGGGCCGCGACCCACTAGTTGGGAACCACTGCAGTGGTTGTCAGACCGCAGGCGCCCAGTTTAGAGAAGCGACAGTAGCGCCAGCGTGGAAGCTAACCAGTGTACTGCTGTGGATGGGGGCAGCAGCAAAACACATTTCAGCCATCTAAAAAAATGTCCCACCTAGAAAAATCAGAGCAGGGTAAAAGTTCACTATGTTGAGAGTATTTTCACTACTTGACTTATTTCTTCAGACAGCCCCATCTATGGTCTCATTAAAGCCACCAGACTCCATTGATGAAAACAGTAATTTTAGCTTGCTGATTACAGGAGCTGCTGATCTACCGCTGCCTCAATCAACTAGATAGTTTGTGGTATTGTGGGACTTTAGTGAATCCGAATGAATCCTTTTAAGCGCCAAAGTAACGCAGCTACACAAACAAAATAACCAACTGAGGCAGCTGTAGACCAGAAGCTCCTGTGTTCAGTTACGTTAAATCGTCGTTTTTGTCAATGGAATCTGGCTTTGAAGGGAGCGATATAATGGATTCAGTTCCTTGTCGGAAATCGCTGTATGACAGTAGGGTTTAGAAGAGAAAACTTTCTAAATATAGTGCACACGTATACTGATAGAGATTTTTTAGGTGGCTAAAATACATTTTGTTACTGACCTTTCCAAAGCAGTACATTTAGCTTCTGTGCTGCTGGACTCCCGGCTTCCCCAAATCGGGGGCATGTCAGCTGACATCTACTGTAGGTAATACACTGACTATGGACGAGTACCTCATACAACCCCACAACTCACTTTTGGTCTCTTTGACTTCTAAAATTTTGGCAGCTGTGGACAGAGGTATCATGAGGGTGAAGGCCTGATGTGCTTCATGAGAAGTGACATTTTGCAAAGTGTTCATCACTCAATTTTGCATGTAATGTCACAGAAACAGCTGCAGCTAAAAACCTTTTAAATCATGATTATTCTTTTAATAATCAACTAATTCTTTGGTGTATAAAACAGGACCAACAGGCCCAAACCCCAAAATATTCTGGACACATAAGACAAAGAAAGCAATAACTCTATTAGAGCTGAAGCAAAAGAATGTTTGCTATAAATCCTTGAAAGTTACCTGAACCAATTAACCCATGATCAAAACAGCTAATTAGTTTTCTATGGAATAACTAACTGGATGATCTAACAGGTACAGTATGTCCTGTCACCCTGAACACAGCAGCTATAGTAGTATCTCCCACGCGCCACAGTTTCATCTCAGTCTGTAAATGGAACTACATGTCAAACAAAACTTGAGTCTGTCACACGACTTTGTAAGTAATTGGCTTTAATATAACGTAATGTTCTATTCTCTTTATACGTTCAGTGTGACAAAAGCACAGCGCAGATCTGTCTGTGCCGAACAACATCTGGGAAAAGGGGAAAACTTTTTTTTTGCATAATGTATGAATTTTAAGTTCCATCTGCCTTCGAGGCCTCGCAACATCCGTGAACAAAGCTCGTACTCACAGAATCTGTGCTCCCCGTGCAGCCAACTGCACATGATGACGGCGCCACAGACACAGCCACGGCTAAGACAACCATCTGGGGACAACAACAGTTGCACAATAGTTATGTAAAAATGGTTTCTCGCTTACTCATTGTATAATCACGTGGAATCACTGTTTTAACGTCTGCGTTGTTTAGAGGAACATGCAGTTAATGCACAGATGCAAACAGATCACAGTTACTGGGCAGGGAGTCTGAATCATATCAGCAGAGAAGTTCATATTTTTACTGCTCGGAGAAAAAAGTAGATTAGTTAGATTTGTTAATTAGAACAGCATCATATTAGATAGTGTAATTATAAAGAAGAAAGTAAAGTCAGAGTTATAAAGAATTGTGGAGCAAACGTGTGCTGTTTATGAAGGGAACACATTTCATCTAATTAATTTAAGTAGTTATCTCAATTACGCTTGCCACTGCTTTGGATCAAATGTCAAATGTATATATGCACATGGTAGGCCTATATTGAGACTAATGAGTTCTGATGGGTTATATAATCAGAATCAGAAAAACAGTTGCGATCATATTTAAGCATAATGAAATTAAACAAAAATAACAAGTATTTTTAAAAGTATGTGCATTATGCTGCAATATATGACAAACTATAAGGGTAAGAAATAAGTACAAACATATTCATCCTGCCACGAAATGTGTGTGTTAAATATAAATGTAAGAAAAGTAACAATTAAATGATAATAGGGGAGAGCGGGGTCAGTTGGGACATTTTTGTGTCCTCATGAAATACCCTCCCATTCCTCGATTACCCAGTTTACGATCAGGGGTTGAAAAGTAGGTACACAGTTTAATTACTGGTAGCATATGCAGGTGTAAAAATACAAAACGTTATTTTTAAGAGCAAAAACTAACAGTTACTGCTTAATTTTTTTTAGCAATATATTGTGTCTGTTTATTTTAGCTTTGTCTAAATTCATGTAGGTGTAATTTTACGTGGTTGTGCCTTGTTTTGTATTGAAATAAAATTACAATTTGGATCATCTGCACCGTATACTGACAGTTGTGAAGCATCTTTAAAGGTTTAACTCAGGCTCATTAACCATTTAACACACACGATCATTAACATTAATAAAAAATTATACTGTAAAAAACGTTTTCTTTAAAAGAGATAGAAAATACAAGTAGTATCTGTGATATTAAGATAGTATAATAAATGTAAATGCACCTTGAACTATGCAGTCAGGGGTCAGCATAACATGACAAATCATACTAAATATGTCTGACAAGCCATATAAGTGTATAGTTCACTCATAACAAAACAACTGCTCAAACTACTATTATATCAGCATGAGAAACTCAACCACTGTCCTTGAACACCCTTTCACAGCCTACTCATCAGCAGGCGACAGAGTACAAGCACAAACACAGGGGGATTTTACAGACTTAAGTTTAACAGCATCTTTCCCACTCAGTTTAGGTGCTACTTTTCACAGACTTGTTGTAAATGTAGACATGAAATTAGTGCGATGTTGACGCTTTTTCAGTCTGTATGGTCAGAGCGGAGTGGCTTAAGTGTAAAAGTTGTTCTTTTGTCAGTACTACTACAAACCGTCCACAGATGGATAAAGTGTGAAAACAGTCCAACCAACATTCAGGAGAGAGACACAACTCATGCTGAACAGAAACTGTTATCAAAATTATGCTATAATAATGAACAAGTGCAGAGTGAAGCCATTGCTAAAACATGCGCACTATGTCTTTCAAATTAGAGGCGAAAAATATTTTGCAAATGGAGACAAGACAGAACTCTTGAGATCCCAGCAAGGATACATTATTGAGTAGTTTTCCAACCTTTCTCTCCCTCACATCAGCCCCTCATAAACACCTCATATACAGGAAATTCTGCTTATTTGGGAGTTTCACTGCTTACGCTGCTTGTGTGCAAACTAATTAATCCAAGAAGTGGATGTTTCTACCAAACAGGCCACTCGAAGGGAACAGCAGTGAGCCAACCTGAGCGCCATTAACCCGTCATTTTAATGACCCGGCACTGTTCTTTACTTGAAAAGAAAATAGGATGGTTCTTCAGAGCTTCAGTGCAGATTTCGTGACAGGTAGACTGACAGAAATTGGAGCAGAGGAAAACTCCAAGAGTACAACACATGCTTCATTTCAGACACCTGCAGCACATCATGAAAAAGTCTAATGACAAAGCAGCCAGAGTTTCTAAGTTTCCACTCTATACTAACTCTTAATGAATACTTGGCATGGCAGCGTGGTCTCAGTTGGCAGCGTCTGTGTTGGCAGGTTGTGGTGGTTAGTATCAGTAGCAGGGCACTAGGCCACAGGTCACTGAGGGATTTCACGATGCAGAGCCAGGTTGTTAGTCCTCAGTGTGGACTGCATGTATTCTGTTGTGTTTTAGTGGGTTTCTAATTTGTTTTTGTCCTACATCCCCCACAGAGCCTTGCAGATATTCATCGACATCACCCGCCCTGCATGTGTTCATTTAAACTCATTTTAAACTGGATGTTATTTCATACGAATCAACTGCCAGTTCGTCAAGTTTCCTTCTGTACTACTTAAGTCTGCCTGTACTGGCAGAGGAATGACTCCAGTAGTTTTAGTGAACAATTGAAATATTTTGACCATTTATTGCTTTTAGTTATTTCAACTGTTTAGCTAAGTGTTTCCTAAGTTTATTACTCATTGCTAACTACAGTAGTTCAACTCTTTGTATATTTTAATTACCCATTACTTTAGCTATTTTAACTGTTATCAGTACCCTACCTTATCTTCCATTATGCATTACCTTTAGCTAACTATACCAACAGTTTATCCATTACTTTTAGCTATATTTCAACAATTTATTTCATTACCTTTAGCGAACTACACTAACAATTTATTTCATTATTTTTAGCTAACTAACATATATCAGCAGTTTATCTGTTACTTTTTGCTAACTGAACCAACAGTTTATTCATTACTTTTCGCTAACTAAACCAACAGTTTAGTTAATAGATAACAGCAGTTAATAGATAAACTGTTGATATATGTTAGTTAGCTAAAAATAATGAAATAAATTGTTAGTGTATTTCATTACCTTTAGCAAACTACACTAACAATTTATTTCATTATTTTTAGCTAACCAACATATATCAATAGTTTATCTATTATTTTTCGCTAACTAAACCAACAGTTTATCCATTACTTTTCGCTAACTATACCAACAGTTTATCCATTACTTTTAGCTATATTTTAACAATTTATTTCATTACCTTTAGCGAACTACACTAACAATTTATTTCATTATTTTTAGCTAACTAACATATATCAACAGTTTATCTATTACTTTTCGCTAACTAAACCAACAGTTTATCCATTACTTTTCGCTAACTAAACCAACAGTTTATCCATTACTTTTAGCTAACTATTTAACCATCTTATTATTTTTATTAGCCTGCTTTGGCAATCTGTTCTGGGTTTTTTTTGTTTTTTTTGTAGGTCAACACGGAGGTTAGCGCTGCCGTTCCCTTGTCAGGAAGCCAGTAGGATTTTCCTACTGGATTTTGAATTATTGCAGAAAATAAGATCTGTGATACTTACATGTTTTGTTCAGCAAGACGTATTTGAAGTATAACATAATAATTTACATTGCCACCACAAGACTGTAAAGCTGTGTTCGGCGTGATGACATTCTGTAGTCTCATTTAGCCATTTGTTAGCCTTGTTAGGGCCCGAAAACAGCACAGCAGAGAACAGTTGGTAATGATGTTTACACTCATTACTCAGCAGATACAGAACAGAGCCACTGAACAGCATACAGTTCAGTTCAACACTCCAGCAAAGTCTCTCCACTGAGTCCTTGGCAGCCCGGCTGGTTTGGCAGGCCAAACTGGGCCAAGAGGCAGACGAGTGAGCAGGAGCGTCATCCCAACAACAAACACAGCTCAGTTCAATGAAAGGCAATGGTACCAAGTAGGAGCAGGCAGGTGATGTAGATGAGGAAACAGAAAACAGAAACAGGCAGAAGACAGGTCGAGGTCAGGTGGAGGTCAGAGGGTCGAGAGGCCAGCAGGAGCTACCCATAGGTAAGTAAGTACTCACAGCAATGGCAAGTGTGGTGACGCGGTGAAAATCTCTGGACCATGCAAGTAAGCTGACTGGAACACTCAGACTGTGGTGTCACTGGATGGAAACTCCAAGCAGCCACAGGCAAACAGGAAACCAAGACATGGAGGCAGGTCTTGTGGTCAGGGATAAAAGGCTGAGGCATTTACCAGGAATCAGACAAAGCAGTCTATAATGTCACTGACTGTGTGTAATTAGGAACAGGTGAACTGAGTTGCCTTGATGAGGTGGGGAGGCCCGGGAAACCATAGTGAATGGGAAATTACTAAATGAGGGCTGGTTGACTGGTCATGCAGATAAGAGCAGGTGACCAGGAAAACAAAACTGTGACAAATGCATTACTTTTACCTAATGTTAGCTATAACTACTGTATTATAATATTACTTCCATTACTTCTAACTAAATTTTAAATTTTTAGAATAACTTTAAGCTAACTTTTTAATCATTTAATTGTATTTATGAGTCTCCTTTTAGCTACCTCTTCTCCTTATCTGTGTCCGCCATTATGCATTAGCCTACTTTTGGCTAATGTTAGCTATAATTGTATGAAACTGTTCAGTTACTCTATCTGTTACTTGTTCCCCATTTTACAATTACTTTTAGCTGACTATTTCAAATATCATCCATTACTTTATCTGTGTCAACCATGCATCCACTACTTTTAGCTTAATGTGACAACTTTATTTTTCATTTATTTATTTATCTATGAATACTAACAATGCACATTGAAATGTAGTTTAGGCTCTAGAGGTGACTCATTTTGTCCATATGTCTTTTTTATTTGAATCATTATTTAAATATTTCTATTTGTTGACCTACTCAACTATCCTTCCACATACCACCTGTCACCTGCAGAAGTTTCTCCTGGGGTCAGTGTCCCTGTTTGGGAAACACTGTATTTAATGTTATTATTTTACATAAATGTAAACGATTTGACTTGAACCTTTGTTCCATTTGTTCCGTTTTTATTGGTACATATTGCCCACCTTATGTAAAAGGGGATTATATAAATGCTGTTAGTAAGAACTGCAGTACACACTTATGTGTACACAATGTTCCTGTCACCACTGTGCTGTACTGTAGTTGCAGTTGCTCTTGATGTTGCTATGGAGAATTTATCAGCCTTTTGTTTGTATGAGATAAGGAGAAGGGCACTGTTGGATTCTTTCCACTCCTCGATGTAGCTGTGGTGGGCTCCAGGTAAACATCCTGGTTCACTGGCCGTATTTAGATCAGCTGCTGTTGGCCTGCTGGTTCCAGTAAACATGAGACTGAGTGTAAAATGAGCCTCGCGTGACATCTGCCACCCACGAGGTCTTTCATTCATCAACAAAAACAGAGGGGCATCCCCAGAAAAATCTGCCAAATAAAATATAGCACAATAACTACTTGTTAATAATATTTCTATATAATAAAATAGTCACATTTAAAGAGGGAAAGGCACTAATCACACTATCATAAGAAACTTTTTTTTATTATAACAATATGTTTATCTTGTTATGTTTACAACATTTTTGTGTGATATCATAATCACTTTTCTATTTATAATGTTAAATGTTTCACACAAAGAAAAGTTTTTTGTTACAATGTGATACGTTTGTATGTTGTAAACGTGAAAATACAATTTTTTCACACCAAAACATGATGATCTATTTTTCTCTTTTTGTCGTGACAGCAATATGCTTCCACAAAAGGTGTGTGCGCATGATGTCATTGCTCATAGTTGTAAGAAGTATTCAGAAACTTAAAGTTTAACAAAGCAATGCACAATTACAAATACTACAAGAAGTCTTGAACTCAAAATTTCACATATTAATCCAAGTGTAAAAAGGTATCGAAGTTAGCATAAAAAAAAAATATTCCTACTGCAAAATGCCCCGCTCAGAATGTCACATTTTATATATTGAGAGATATGCTGTTAGATTACACAGTGTGTGCAGCATTTTAATGTTGTAGCTGGTTTAGTTTTACAAGTGCTACGTGTTATATGTGCTATTACAAACAAAAAAGCCAACACAAGTGTACTGTCTATTATTAGGACTCCCTTAAGACTCCTACCCGTCAGCTGCATGACTCTCACATGCCCCTGATGTCAAACCACAAGACCGTGACTGCTCTGTTTCCCCACGATGACCCCTGTCTCAGTGGACTCTGGGCCAAAAAAGGAAAGTAGTAGACGTGTGATCCACCATGTCACTGTTTGTACCCACAGGCAGAGGAACACCAGTGTGGTGGAAACTTCTACACACATGAATCTGTCTGTGGCCATGTACGCAGTAAGATTATTTCATGAACGCCTGAGGGTCTGGTGCTGGAATGGCTGCAGGGTACAGTTGCTCAGCATGATCTCATCACCACTTTCAGAATAGATCCAGTGACACTGAGGTAAAAACTCTCCGCGCTTTGTTTCTCGGAAGGCAGTAGCCATGGAGTCAACACTGGGGAGGATCAAATCTGCAGCGGGGTTTGGCGGTCCCCTCACCTGCTAAGACATTAAAAAATTAAGAACTAATTTCCTGTGATATTATTTATGATAAGCAGGAACAGTTATACAGTAAATGAATTTGCAATAAATGAAAGCTGCTATTACAGAAATACATAGGTAAACTACACATGCAGTGCAACATCAATGACTGGCACATTGTAGTTTTCCAATTTTTAATGAATTGAAAGTAATGAAATAAAGAGTAAAGAGTTGGACAATGATTGTACTTACCCACAGCATTAGCTGTTAGCATTGTAGCATTCTTTTAATAGTTTTTTGGTTAGATGCCTGAAATAAGGTCTGTGGTTGACACAAGCTTAAGAGACTTTTACATTTGTTCTACAACATAAAATATGTCAGTAAATAGCCCACTTGTAAATTTCGAAGCATATAATACAGGAGATTTACGGGAAAATACTAATATTGGAGGACAGCAGAAAGAGGGGTAAAATACGGTAGTTTCCCGGCCAAAACGGGAGACTTTACAGGTATGAGTGGGAGCATCATTTGACAGGGTGTTATTGGACTATCAAAATATGCTACCCTTCCACAACACCACTCTAAATGCGAGACAATCAGAGGTCTGAGAAGGCCAATGTGAAAGACAAAAAGCATTAATAACAACTAGAAGGCAAGGAATTTAAACATGCACCTTTAGCACGTGAATAAGGAAGACAGTGTGGATTAGTGTAGTTTCTTTGTAGCCTACATTAGCTCTTTAATTCTGGAAACTGCCTTTATACTTCAAATATCATAAAAAGGGTGTTAATTTGTTAAGATTGGCTTATTTTCTGCACCAATTCCAAATTCAATGGGAAAATCCTGTCGGCTTTTTGATAAGGGAACAACAGCAACACCTATACAAAAAAAATAAAATAAATGCCTGCAGCACTATAAAGTATGATAACAGCTAGCTAAAAGCAGGCTAAGAAAGTAGTGAAATAAATTGTTAAAATATAGGCAAAAGTAACAGATGCAGGCCTACAGTTGGTAAGTTAGCTAGCTAACTTGTTAACAAGAGCATTTTGCATCAGTGGCTTCACAGCCTTGTGGTGATGTTGAAATTGTGCGACTGTAAGCGTGGCTCATGTTCGCTTTTCATGTCTAGCTTTAGCATGTACACTTAAAAAAACAATTGTTTTATTATTTCCTGCAATGATCTAAAATCCAATGGAAAAAAAAAATCCCATTAACTTTTTGTCAAATATAAATAAATAAATAAAAGTTGCTTTGCTGGGATATGACAACACCACTTGGACAAACCACATTGCAGAGCTGCAGGGCAACATCATACTGGAACCATCAGTAATAAAAACGGCAATTTGTTCGATTTATGGTCATGATTACATCTGCTAATGTTTACTTTGGATGGCTGTGCGTGGTTGCCTGTTGTAGCATAGCCAGGTTTTATTTATTTATATCTTTATCAATATATCGGGGAGCATATCTGAATAATGGGGTTGGGGGCGTTTTATAATTACAGCCCTAGCTTCTTCATTTTCATCCCACACAGCTGCAAGAAAAGACTACACCACAGGGATCCTGCACTGATTGATATAATCAATCACCTCTGTTCACCTAATCAACTGTAGTCTCCTCTCACACACACACAGCATGCAGGATAAAATCAAACACAGAAGCATTTTATACTTAGGTTGTTCTTTATTATTTGGATTGTATTCACACTATGTACAATCATTTTAGTCGCAAGAAACGTAGCTATAAAAATAACCTCTAACTTATTGTATGATTAAGATCAATTTAATACAAAAAAACCTGTGCACTTACACATATGGACCTGGGACATTTTTTCCTCATATGGCACAGTGTAATATACAATCTGAGACTGGCCTTCCTTTATTGGATCAAAGACTGGTAGAAAACTCGAACATGACACGCACTGCTTTCTGGGGTTTAATAACACTGGCCTCTATTGAACTCAGCTAAAAGCATTAAACCTCCAATCAAAAGCGAAACAAATCCCCTGGTGTCTGGCTGTAAAACCTGGTGCATCAGAGAGAGTTTGGGCCCTACAGTGCTGTGCATTTCTTTCATGTAATGCTCTTTGTCTCTGTAATTAACGCACAGAAGAGAGTGGGTTACATTCAGCCTGGTCCAGAAAACTGATGCTAAGATAACACTGTATCTTATCAGTCGACACGAATACTGTGATTAAAACTTTAAAGGCTGAAATATCAAAAGAAATGTCCATGCAAAAAGCACAACACCACTCAACATACATTTGTTCAAATCGACAGATCCAACATTTTTACAGCACTTTAAAATTTAACAAGGTGCAACATTAGTGTTTTTTTTTCTTTAGATACTTCAAGTATTTCAATGAAATGAGCCTTTGGGTGAAGTTGCTACCGTAAGGCTTGGGTGACATCTCCTACAGGATCTCTTCGGTCCCCCTCGGTTCAACTCAATCCCTCCACGTCTCTCCTCAAACATCTGCAGTAACATTACTGCACGTGCGGCGTCTTCAACAGTCCAATCATATTCCCACTTTTAACACCACACTCGTAACATGCTGAGCGCTGCCTCTTTCTACCTGCACATGATGCAACATTGGAGCTGCGTCTCCAAAGTCTAAGAGATGAAGTCTTTTCTGTTAGTAGCAGTTTTCTATTTTCCTATGAAGAACCCAAAAGGACAGCGGGGACTGAAAGCAACGTGGATATGCTGCTGCTAAAACCAGACTGAAATATAAGAGGGCTTGAGTCTGGAGATGAAGCTCTCAGTGGGAAAATGTTCAGTGCCCACATCTGCCTGGACAGATGATGACATGGGAATATGAAGACAGAAATTTGTAGACTTGAAGCACCAGGCGTGAAGGACCTTTTCACTTGGGAACCTTATATATGCTCATATCAATAGGCTCTTTACTGGGTATACACCAGTCGTCGGCCTCTTGGCTCACTTTGTAGTTCCTCAGAGCGTTTTGTTGTACACCGGCAGCCTCTCGATGGAGTCTGTTGACAGCGCCTGGAGGGTCAAGAAGACGAGATGTAATTACAAACACCTGCACTGTCTCCACAGGTCTGCAGAGTTTGGTGTGTGCTGAGCGAAAAGTGTGCCACCAGACAGCTTTCTCTGCGCTGCAGAATTTCTAACTCCTGGCGTCTTGTCACAGTTTCATGCACCATCACCACGTCTGGCTCACCTTCAAGTAGATGACAGCGTCTGTGCCGTGGCCCTCCATGGAGTAGAGCTGCAGGTCCCCCTGGAAGTACTTGGCGTAGAGACGTGAGATGGGCAGACCGTAGCCAAAGCCAGCCTGCGCAGAGAGAGAGGGGATCAAGGGTTTAAGAAGGCTTTGTTCTCTGTCACACTGCAAGCAGCGGCGCTCTTCCATGGAACAAACCGCTCTTTTGTCAAGTTTGCTTTGTGTATTGTAGGTCACTCGTATGTGGAGGGAAAAAATGATGCTAGGATCTTGAAAGAGGAGGGATTATAAATGAAAGGCTAAATGAGCATTTTAATGCTTGTGGGCTGCACAGAAATGCAACTACATGACATATGGTGCAATTAACACCCTGCAAAAAAATATATGTATTTGTTTTTCAACAGCCTATATATGTAGGCGTGAAATCCAGTTAATAAACGAAAGCATCCCACCGCTTGTATATCTCTACTCACCAGCGGAGGCCGTGTGTGCTCTCCTATCTGTGGAGCAGGAGCGGTGGAGTACATGTAGCTGAAAAGGTTCTCAATCCTGCGAAAGGGGACACCTCCGCCCTTGTCGCTCACCTGCAGACAGAGGCAGATACAGGGTGGTGAGACAGCGCAGCGAAATGAGAGAGAGTTACTTGAGGTCCTTGAGCTGTGCTGAACTATAAAAGGTGGAGATGATGCCAGCAGACAAGTGCCTGCCTGTCGTGAACACACGGCCTCAACTGACAGTGGAAGCTAAGTGGCTCTCTGTTTGTTCACTCCACGTATCCTCATGGTAAACGTGCAGGAGGTCAAGTGCAGGATCAGAGAAAACATATGGTAAAGGGGAATCTAGTGCCATATTATCAAGTGCAGACAAAAAAAAGATGCATTAAAAAGAACATTTCCTCTAAGGCTCTTTATACATTTAAGGGTAATTTCCCAGTATGTTTAAGTCAAAAGAAATATGTTAATTAGCTTTAAATCTTTAGATTAACAGGAGTAAAAGTGGAGGATTTTTTCTTATTTTTTGGCCACTTGGGGCAGCACAAAAAGCGACATTAATGCCTTTGAAGTTGTAGTGGTGAATATGCCAGTAAACAATATCTTAAAGGGATAGTTTTGATCTTTTGAAGTGAGGTTGTACGGAGATACTTATCTTTAGTCAGTGTATTACCTAAAATAGATAGCGGTTGGCACGCCCTGAGTTTGGAGAAGCAGGCAGCCGAATTGCCCCGTAAGCTAAGCAATGTCCTATTATGGACCCAGGCACCACCAAAATGTACTTTAGCCTTTAGCCACCTAAGGGACGTCCAAAATTCACTCTCCTATTAGCTCTGTTTTGGGCTCCACCAGCCCCTGAGGGAAATTTCTTAGTCTTTCGCAGCTCAAAGCTCTACTGAGTTCATCAGCTAGTCACTAACTGTGCCATGTGCTGTTTGGTGCTGAGCAGGTACAGTGGGTTTATTTGCCTGCTGCTCTTCGAATGGTGTTTAGTGTGAACCAAAACAGTTGTGGGGGGTAAAACCAAAACAATCAGCTGAAAGATATTAAAACAGAAACTGCAGAGTCTGGTGATAATCACCTGTAGATGAATCACTTTTCACACTACATACAAAAATTTCAGCCATTGTTGATGTAAAAATATGATTCCCTGCAGCTCTGAGTCCTTAATTTCACTTTTAGCAGTTCGTTTTTTGTTATTTGTGCGTGACATCACTGACTGTGTGCAGCATGTGTGAGTCGCAACAAGCAGTTACACATACTGGTAACAACAAGGGCACTCAGACATTGTTTATGAAAGCACACAGCACATGTAGCTAATCTTATCTGGGCTTAGTAGCTTTGCTTTCAGTTGGCACTGTGATTAATTGAGGGTGGAGTCGTTACCTAACAGGTTCAGGGAAGGATTTGGGAGGTGACGACAAATATAAGGTGGCACACTTGGCTCTGAAAGCAAAGGCAAGCCACACCTTGTGTTTAACAGGGCTGCATGATGATTTATTTAGTCCTAAACTGATATGAACTTGAGCGAAGACAACAGTGTGAAAGATTAACTTAGTAGAAATGTTTCATCTTTACAGGCTTCATTAAACCCACTAATGTGCTGGTTCACACAGAGCTTACAGACATAAAAACACACCCGCATTCCTGCTCACTCCCACGAACACTTCAAGAACTCTGATCCACCTGCTATTAAGTATCTGAGCTTTAAGGCAGGAAGGAGCATTTCCTATATTTGCCTTTATTTATCCATTTCAAGAAGCTGTACTGTAGGGCTGCCCCCTGATAGGCCACCAAACGTTGGACGACCAGAAAGGTCATTAGTTGGCAAGATTTCACTGGTCACTTAGTCACATAAAAAATAAAAAAACAAGGTGAAACTCTATCAAAATAAATCAAAACTTATATAAGTGGACCATGTGGGATCATTTAATCATTACATTCATATCGTAAACATGCAGGCAACTAGTCGACTAATGTCCCTAAATGACGACTGTTGGTCGACTAGGAAAATTCTTTTCAGCGGCAGCCCTGCTGTACTGTAACTTGCAACCCACCTTGATTGACAGGTCCTCGTCTCCAAGCGACACCAAGACTTGAATGGGTGGGAGGGTGTTGCTGTTGTCGTGGGTCTCGATGGTTGCCCTCATAGCGTTCTACAAAAAGGAAAACACAATAAAAGTCACCTCAAAGTGGTTTTCACTCTTGTATCAATCACCAGTCCATAATTTAAAACTACAACATGTGTCCTACCTTAAAGAGCTCAAACAGCATGTGATACAGGTGAGAGGGAACGTATACGATGCTCATTTGATGCTTCGCCTTCGTCTTGCCTGCACAAAAAACAAACTGTTTTTTAATTCATTCCACTTCATTTAAAATTCATTACCCTCGCCTCTCGTGGATGTGTTTCACCGGTGGCAATTATTCTGCAAAGCTGTGGTTCGACTGTTGAAGAGGATGGAGAGGAAAGTGTCCCTGTGTCAATATTGTCTGAAGCAGCGAGCCGGGCTCATTTAGCCTTTACTTGAGCTTCAGTGCTATAATTAGAGGCCTCTCAGGTCCACCTGGCTGAACGTTAATCTGTATACAAACACTCATACTGTACGGGCACACACAGGAGTTGGCTCCATTTGCTCTACATTTAAATCTCTTGAACAAACAACAAGGACTTCTGGACCCCGGGGTGTCATTAAGGGTAAAATTGGGTCTGAACTTAACCTGCCAGATTAAATTAATGTAAGCTTACCGTGCATCTCCTGCAGTACCATGTCAGGGGAGCGGAGGTAGTACTGGTCACACAGCATCTTAGCACTAAGGAAGGCATCTGAGCAAAAACAGAAAGGACAATAATGTTAGATATTATGATTAGAATACAAAATCAAATAAAAATGTTGGTGTTGAAAGTAGAAATCAATAGACAAGCTCCTGAGGATGCAACAAAACAACTGAAAGTCAATTTACATTTTACATAGTTTATCTGACAACTTTAACTTCATGCATAATTCATATTTACCCTGGACTACATCTCCGACTACACAGTGGGGGTCAATGCTGCCGATGGTGTTTGGGTGGACAGGGTTGAGGGTACCGTCAAAAATAAGAGCTGCAAGGAACAGAAACGTCAATGTTAGAGAGAGCATAAAGTTTGTTATCTGTACTTCTTGGAATATCAATATATCAAGTACAGTGAAATTTGGGACTGGTATCATTTGAGTAATGTCCTTCACTTCCTTAAGTAACGTACGTTGTACTCTAGCCATGCCATGTGTTACTGTTGTTACGGCCCTATCCGTGATCTCTGCGCAAAACGGCAGTAGTCAGATCCACCCCTCACTCAACCACCCTCTTGGGCAAATATGGTCACCCTCGGTTCCAGAAAACCCAAAATGGCTACGACCAAAATGCCAAACTTGAAGTTTCAAAACCGAAGTCCATAAAAAATTATTTTTATACAGTCCATGGAACTTTACGATGCTCTTTGCTAGATTGCACATTTCAGCTGCTACCCAGAAAGGTGGTTTGATAGCCAGGTCAGGTAATAACACAAGAAATGTGATGAAAAAAGGTGCAAGAAAAGAAAATACAGAGGCTGAAAACACGCCGTAAGACAGATATGAGAGTCTGAGCGTTGAGCATAATGGCGTTCCCTTCATGCAACGGTAGTTTTGAGAGATTACACTATCACACCATGATATGAATCAACAATCTTTGTTCCACATCGACGATGATGAATCCTAGCGTGTCATCATCCTGGAGCAGGCAATCTGCTGTTCGAGGATGTGAGTCTTTTAAGATAATATGCTACGAATAAAAACACTGGAATCAATGCAAAATATTGCAGAAAAAGACAATAAAATATGCTAAGTGTTTAAAGCCAAATCAGATATTAGACAGTTGAAAAATGAATTAATTTGGTTGATTAATTTGTCCAAAGCAACTCATATTTTTCTTCAATTTGGGTTTTAGTTTCTTACACATGCACTTTAATGCAAGGAAAGGACATCCATCTATACTAAATGAGTGCTGACTGAAGGAGGGAGGAGTAACAAAAAAACCCATAAGTTTATATCCCATTTGCTTGTGTCTATAAGTTGTAATGTATGTTGCATATTTAAGTATAAATTTTATGATGTGAAGCCTAACTTGACGCTAACTGCTCCCCAGGCAGGTAAAAACATCCCACATCAAAATCTATAATGGATGTGACAATAAAGTTAGTGAGACGACATGTTCTGAAAGATTATTTCAGGGTTGAGACTTATTTTTCCCTCTGGGTGGCGAGTGACAGCGAGCAGAGTGAGTATATTATTGTCACACAGCCTGGTTTGAGAATATTCATTTCAGACACAATGAAGGGAGAACAAAAACAGAACTTTGCCCGTGGAAGATGTTTTTCATACCGTGTTGATATCTGTGTGAAGGTACAACAACTAACCCCGACATCATTAGATGTGTTTATTGCCCGCTGGCAGACCAGGGAAATAAAACCAAGGGTTGAAATGTTACTCACTGTGCTGGTTGATGAGCATACGAATGGAGATGCGGCTCATGTAGAAGCGGTCCAGAAAGTACTGGATGTTCTGGTTGGTCATCGGGTCCTGGGGGAAGGCCTCTTTGTATTCTATGATACCCTGGGCCATAGTTGGCACGACGTCGTTGTGCCTGTTTCTGATTGTGACTAGGGTATCAACAAACCTGGAGAGGAAGAAGATACCATCATTAATTCTGTTATATCACACTTGAATGGATAGAGGGGTTGGAAAAACTGACTACAGAAGGACATGTGTGGGGAAAAAGCTTCAGCCTAAGATAAAAAAAATATGTTTTTTCCTCTTTCCTGTAGTGCTACTTGCCAAATTAGGTTGTTTTGGTATGAGTTGCAGAGTTTCGGAGATACTGACTGTAGAGATGTCGGTCAATGATTTGGTCAGTACAAGAACACAGTTCCTACATGAAACTGCTCACAGCAAGGTCTGTGGATTATCTTGAGTAACCAGGTCATGATTTTTGTAAAGTGACATTGCTGATGAGTTTTTCAAATGTATATTTTTGGCGCTGTGAGCACCACAAGCTGAGTGCATCTAGTTCCATTATACTGCAGAGAAGGTCGGTCTAAAATGTGACAAAAATAACCAACCTAGAGCAACTTCAACAACTTCAGGGTTCATTTAAACATCATCCTTAAAAACAGATGTGATTATTGAGGGAAATTAAAACTTACTCTCCCAGGACTTTGTAGTCATCAGGATTCTTATCAAGGAATTCAAGGATCTCCATTAAGCTCTGGATGTACCTGGAAACAATCATAAAAACAGATGGACACACATGTAAACAAATGTTTTGAAATGCAAACAGCTAAGTGAGGCTGCTCGAATTCTTTTGGTGAAAGGTCAAGCTTTGGATGATTTGGATGTGGGTTACTCCTCACAAAGGAACGAAAGGCAGACTGAAAACAAGGTCACGTGACTTGTGACGAGAAACTAGGGGAAAGTTCAGAGCTGAGAGCCTCCCCCCTCTGCACGGAGTTATTTTGGAAGGAGTTCAATTGGCCAACTGTCCTACTACATGGACATAAACAAGTCAACAGCTGTGACTGTAAACATTTCACACGTCAGGGGACACAATCTGGTATTTAGCGAATCACGACAGACATTAACAAAGACTCATGTTGTTCTTTAGTTCCTGGATGACGTCACAGCTACAGTTGAGACGTTGTGCACCTCGGATCACAACAACACATGAATCCACTGGTTGACCTACCAGCTCTGCACGATCTGCACGGACGGGGTTGTGAGCAGTTTGTCAGGCAGCAGGTTGATTTCTTTCATGATGTTTGAGAGTCGTACGGGGAGCTCCTGCCTCAGGAAGACAAAGGATGTCTTCTCACAGGCGTTAATGGAACCTGAAGAAACACGGACAAAATAATAATGAATCAACTTATTGATTAGCTGTTGGCAGGAATGTAATGACTGATTGTTTTAATCATGAGTCAAACAAAGAACAGCTGCTTTAATTTGATTTATATGACAGTAAATTCAATATATTCTGGTTTAGGACTGTCGGTGGGAATTTTCCGCACATTTTTTTGGTTGGACAAAATAAGCAATTTAAAGGCTTGGATATTTTAATATTTACTGATATTTCAAGATTTTGATTCACTGAATAATTTTTAAAAATCAGATTAATAGATAACAGAAAAAAAACATTATTTACAGGACTACAGGTGGAGGGATAAAATCAATGCTGCCTGGTATTTTTAAATTAAATATTTCTTTTCTTTTTATAAGTAAAAATAATGATAATAACGCATTTAATTTATCTGTGCTTTTCCAAGCACTCAGTGACACCTTACAAGACAGCTAAAAACAGCAGCAGTTTATCCATAAATCATAAAGTCAAGTATTTCCGTACCTCACAATAAAAGTTGATAGAATGACAAGACAAAAAAAAATCAATATGTGTGTCAAGTATTATTATTGCAAATACAAATTAAACATTTAGTAGCCTGCTAGAATAAAAAAAATTTAGTCTGCTAGAATAAAAAAAATTATACATTTTGCTGCTATGAAAATATTGAAGCGAGAAACTCTCTAGTTGACAAAGTTTTCCTTTGGGGACATAATCTACCACTGAAAAATGGTAATAATTTACAATATATTGCAATATATGTTATCGCCACACTCATCATATGGCAAAATCATGGCCACACTGTGGGGCCTCCTGTGATCCCACCCTTATGCAGGGCTAATAACAATAACATTAATAATGATAATGTTAAAAATAAAGTGGATGTTTACATTATTTATAAGCATTTTGCTCTGCATAGTCACATTTCTTTTAAACCTTTGTGTTTGTGAATGTTACACCAAATTCATCTGCATAATTTGCATGATAGTAAAACTGCAAGCTGCTGAAACACTGTCATAATGAATTATTAGACATTATAATGATAAGCAGCAGCAGCAGAGCCGTGTGTGCCAGCAGGGCCCAAGCAGTGCAGCCTGAGCAGATCTGATGCAACACTCGGCAGTGTGAGCACTATGCAGCCACAGACACATGCAGACCCTCCTCACTGCAGATGGAGGCTCACTTTACAATCACACTCTGCACAGTCTGCAGCTGAATCGCAGTTTATTTGCGATCGTCTTCACACAGCTCCAACACGCAGCTCTCCTGCCAGTCAGATCACAAATATCTGCGGGCGGATCGATAACGACACTCACCGAAGTCGAGGAATTGCTTCATGGAGAGCGGTGACGGAGAGAATTTGGAGAAATGCTCGATGTGTTTGGGGACGCTGGCTAACGCCGCGTTCTTCATTATAAACCTAACGAACTTCATTGTGGCTGCAGAGGGTCCAGGCCCCGGAGTGACAGTGACCGCAGAGCCGTGCTAAGCTTTCTGTCTGTGGCCCTGCCCGGACCTGTTATCATACACAGGGGAGGACACGCGGGTTAGACTGGGCAGCTGCAGCCAATAGCAGGACGGGATTTTTTATTTACGTCCCACACTGGCCAATGGGAGCAGCTGGAGGGCGGGGCTAGTGGAGTTTGGCTGCTCGGTCTGGAGTCACTTTGAGAGCATGTGATTATATAAGTCAGTGACTAATCGATCAGTTAGCAAACAAACACATACAGTGAATTAACAGATTATAAAAGCTGTGCATGAAAATAAGAAGTAGTCAAGCACTTTGCTTTACTGCAAGCTTGACACAATCAGTATTTTTTATTTTATGCCTTTCATATTGCATCTCATTTTGGAGGCAAATATAAGTTTCAGGTTTTAAGATTATTTCATTTATCTACAGTATGACTTTAAAAAGCAGTCAGGTTTTGCAGATTTAGAGTAAAAAACTGTGTTTGCTAAGCGGACAACACATGGCCAAAGCTCCATGTGCATGGATCTGGATGTAGAGATGGGATTTATGGCTCTTTGAGGGGAGCCGGATCTTGGTGAGCCGTTCCTTTCAAAGAGCCGTTCAAAAAACTGGCTCATTTGACTGATTTTTATATTTATTAAGCTTTAAGAAGCCAGCCTGGTGGTAACTCATTTTATCTTGGAAATAATCACTGGGAGGTATGATGGGGTGAGATTTGGAACAAAATATTACAAATTAGATATCTTACCAATATCTGAGTTTGAATTATTCTGACATATTTATTATAACCTCATTTGACATGAGTGGACTAGATTTTAAAGTCTGATCCGGATTCATTGTAAATATTCCACAAGGTTGCGCCATATCACTCTGCTTTGACAGTGACATCACGATTTTGGATTTACCCTTTGTACAAATTTTTTGTATGTGTGTAAAGCTACCATGACTTGTTATTCATGCAACACCGTGACCTTAACACTTACAAATAAACATTAAAAAAACAAAGCAGGCTGCAATGAATTTTGCTCAGGGGAGGAGCAATGGAGGAGCACACAGTGATATTAAAAAAAAAAAAAAGAACAATTCCCAGCTGCGACTCGGTTCCCATCCTTCATGTTAATGAGCCGTTCAATAGAATCGGTTCGTTTGTGAACAACATTACTGATTAACCGATCAGTTAGCAAACAAACAAACACATACAGTGAATTAACAAATTCTAAAAGTTGTGGATGAAAATAAGAACATGTAGTCAAGCACTGTGCTTTACTGCAAGCTTGAAGCAATCAGTATTTTTTATTTTATGCCTTTCATATTCCATCTCATTTTGGAGGCAAATATAAGTTTCAGGTTTTAAGATTATTTCATTTGTCTACAGTATGACTTTAAAAAGCAGTCAGGTTTTGCGGATTTAGAGTAAAAAAAATGTGTTTGCTAAGCGGACAGCAGCACCACATGCCCAAAGTTCCATGTGCATTGATCTGGATGGCTCCCACCCAGACACAAGAGCATCAGAGAGGTCCAGCACTGATGGTGGGTCAAACGCTGCAAAGTCCTGCTAAAAAAAAACACACACACAAAAAACCCCAACCTGGATTCGATGCCACTATCAGGGCTGGAAATACCCTGCTGTCTCACTTTGGTGCCACAATGTCTCACTGAAAAAAACAATTTTGGTACAACTATCATGTTCTGAAATGCCCCAACATCTGGCTAAAAAACACCTGATTTTGGTGCCATAATTGCAGCTGGAAATGCCTCAATGTCTCGCGAAAGAACACCCAGTTTTGATGCCACAATCATGGCTGGAAATATCCTGATGTCTCACTAAAAACACCAAGTTTTGGAACCATAATCACACCTAGAAATGCCACAATGTCTCACTAAAAAAACCCAATTTTGGTACTATCACAGTCTGAAATGCCCCAATATCTGGCTAAAAACACCTGATTTTGGTGCCATGATCACAGCTAGAAATGACGCAAAGTCCTGCTAAAAGAAAAGAAAACAAAAAAAACAAAACAACAACCTGGTTTTGATGCCACTATCGGGGCTTGAAATACCCTGCTGTCTCACTTTGGTGCCACAATGTCTCACTAAAAAAAAAAACAATTTTGGCACAACTATCACGTTCTGAAATGCTCCAACATCTGGCTAAAAAACACTTGATTTTGGTGCCATAATTGCAGCTGGAAATGCCTCAATGTCTCACTAAAAACACATCCAGTTTTGATGCCACAATCATGGCTGGAAATGTCCTAATGTCTTACTAAAAACACCCTATTTTGGTGCTTTAATCACTGCTTGAAATGCCCCAATGTCTTGCTAAAAACACCCGGTTTTGGTGCCACCATCGCAGCTGGAAATGTCCCAATGTCTCACTAAAAACACCAAGTTTTGGTGCCATAAAATGGCACGAAAACACAAACAAAAAAAAGCAACAACCTGTATTCGATGCCACTATCAGGGCTGGAAATACCCTGCTGTCTCACTTTGGTGCCACAATGTCTCACTGAAAACAAACTATTTTGGTACAACTATCACGTTCTGAAATGTCCCAACATCTGGCTAAAAAATACTTGATTTTGGTGCCATAATTGCAGCTGGAAATATTACGATATCTCACTTTAAAAAACACAACTGGTTTTGGTGCCCTAACTGCAGTTTAAAATGCCCCACAAAACAACACCCAAGCTTGGTGCAGCAATCGTAGCTGGTAAAACCCTTAATTCTCTCTCTCAAAAAAAAAAACTGATGCCACTATTGGGGCTGGAAATGCCCTGATGTCTCACTAAACAACACCAAGTATTGGTGCCCAAGTGTCTTAGTGAAAAATGGTTTTGGTACAACTGTTGCGGCCTGAAATGCCCCGACGTCTCACTAAACAACACCCACTTTTGTTGTTTGTTGGTCTTGCACAGTGGTCTGCTGCTTGGCACCTGTCCACCATCCCCTCCACCTCCAGATGACAAAGTCAGCTTGTATACATATAATCAGAGCGATGTCACTGTAGAAATGTTGACATGCTTCATAGAGAATGTACTAAAGTTATATATCTGTGGTTTGCAGAAAAGTGCAATGCCAGCATTTTCTTCTGGTGACTGGCTTGGCTGGGCGATCAGGTCTGACTCCCAGTCTGTGTTTTCTTTATGGATCTGGCTCTGTGCATGAGGGTGTCTGAACAGGAAAGACCCTTCTTCAAACTACTGCCATAAAGTTGGAAGCACTTCACTGTCTGGATAGAACTGTGTGTTGTAGCATTAAGATTCATTTAATTTAATAAAAGCATGTGAATTGGGTGACTCACACCATGTTGTGATGCAGAAAATGCAAAAAATGATGCATAAAAATTCACCAGAATGCAGGAAATTAAATTTTTGACACTCAAATATTTCTGACAGAGGACCCCCAAACCTCCTGTTTCATTTTAACCCCCCATGTTAAAATGAAACCTACGCCTGTGGGTCTTGTGATGCTCAGCTCAGCTGTAGTGAACATAAATTGTTCTACATTTACATTAGTCGCCTTGTTACATTATTAAGGCCAATCTGATGCTGCTCCGGAAAGTATCTGAGCTTAAAAAGGCATTTTGTGGATGTTGGTTTTTATTCAAACCAATAAATGGGTGATGGACTTATTCAGGGTTAATTTTCGACAACAAATTTGTAGTTGAGGAAATGATGCAGGTTGAAGTTGCTTAAAAACTCGGAGGAATTCCATCCACCTCCATCCTCATCGGATGATAACACGGTCAGATGCCCTCTGCTCCTTGTTTACTTCCTGCCCTCCTGATGGGCAGAAGTTCACCCTCTGTGAACGATTCGCTGGAAGCTTGCCACCCATGGTTTTGAATAGAAATGCCTTTGTCAGGGAACACAGTGTCCTGGTCAAATCTCCCATTACATAAGCGGCGGCTGTGTCAGTACAGTTGGGATTGTCCTTATAAAGCCAGTCTGTCCTGCCGCTCCATCAAAACACTAGTTTACACCTTTTGTGCTCGCATGTGGGAGGCAATAAAAACCTGAAAGTAATTCTGTAGTGATGTCAAAAATATGCACAACAAAATATCACGGCTTTGCCAGCTCACAGAGGATAATATGCTGATCCCTGCTAGACAATATCACAACAAGTATTAGTCATATTGTTTTCAAATGTCAGCTACTCAGGTTTTTAGCGCTTGTCGTACTATATCTGCTGCAGCCGGCTCTGACAGGATCTAATCTTATTTGAGCTCAAGGTATTTTGTGCAGGACACCTGTGACATAAGCTGGTGAACACAAACATCAGCGTCTTTTATATCCAGGTGTTTTTATGTTGCGCTTGCGGTATAGCCTGGATTTAAATAGTCTGCAGCAGAACGTGTCGCCTGTCACGCAACACATTGAAATCTGCCAGTCACGGTGAAATATGTCGTCCTTCAGGCAGATGTGTCCTCAGAAAGAGAGCACAGGAGGCCGAAGTGTGTCTGTCAACTGAAGGAGCTCCTGCTGGGGATTACCTGTGGAGACGTGTTTGATCACAGGAAATTGAGGGCAGACAAGTAAAGATGTAGCTTTTATTTAGGCCAGCTCATTTCATATTTGCTCAGAGGGTCCTCTTTCTCACTGCAGGTCACTCAACACTTGTGAAAGGATTTGTAATGATTGCATGTTGAACTATGATCCCTCTAAACATCCTTATTTCATGCAGAGTCACATATGTTTCGTGCAATTTCACCAAAGTTTCTTAAAGCACCACAGAGACCCTGTGTCATGTTGAATCTGTGAAGGAAACTTTTTTCTCGCGTGCCTCGACGGTGATCACAGAATCCAAAATCTTCTCCTTAATTAAAGTAAAAGTGGGCCGCATTTAACAACAGCAAAACTAAATCAAATGATGGGTTTGCAAACTCGTGCAGTATAATCCAAGTCTCAATTTTCCAGTCGTATGCTAAGTGCTTCCTGAACACATGCAATTTTTCTAACCTTACTATTTAAAACACTTGCACATACCAGTGCCAGGCCTGGGCAGGCGTGTGCATTTCAACTCAGAGCTGTGCTCAGTGGAATGCACGAGCAAACGCACGCTCATGCCGAGGTACACCACCCGTCAGAGGGTTAGACTGTTTATGCAGGAGCGTTCTGAATAAAAGTTTTTGGTGAAAATGCCTGTGTTTGGGAGGCATCAAACATACGAATGGATAAATGAGACTTGCATTATACTGCATGACTTGTGTGCGAGTATGTGAACAGATCTTTTAAAATAGTTTTGCTGTTGTTTATGTTTTTATTTCCTTAAACTTTAGTCAACCAGGAAGTCCCATTGAGATTGTCTTTTACAATAGAGACCTGACCGAGGTAAAAGCCAATCAGAACACATTCAAAATGCAACATATAATACAGAAATCCACAATAAAACAACAACTATTTAAACACAGTGGCACATGCATCTGTCACCACATCCTTTATGATGTCCTCAATGGATATAAGTGCTTCTAATTTTAGATGTTTTTGGAGATTGTCCCATGTCCAAGGTGCAGAGTAGGAGAACGTAGTTTTCCCCAGATCCAGGTACGTAACAGGAGCACAGCTGGTAACTACCAGAGCTGACACACAGAGGCTGCAGAGGTAGGCTGCCTAATATTGCTTTATAGATAAAAATATACCAGTGCTGTTGTCTGCGAGTGGTCGATGACGTCCAACCCACCAAACCATAAAGAATGCGGCGATGAGTCAGGGACTTTGTGTTTGTCAAAAAAACGCAGAGATGCATGGTACACTGAGTCAAGGCTGCGTAACATGGAGGAGGTTGCATGCATCATATACAGTGTGTCACGGTAATCAATCACAGACAGAAAAGTAGCTTCAATAAGTTTTTTCTTGGCACTGGAAGTACTAAAACACAGACTCCATTTTACTCAAATTCATGAAGTATGTTTGACTTTTTTGGATTCTTCGTTCACTGTGGAGGCACGCGAGAAAAATATTTGCCTCACAAATTCATCGTAACTGAGTGGTGGATATACAAATGATCATTTTGTGGGTGACGCATTCGTGTAAAGTTGTAAACTAGTGATGCTCAACTTACAGCCCTTGTGCCAAATCTGGCCCATGTTGTGGTGCTAGATGGGCCCCAGACATTTTCTAATTCAAAATAAAAATTTCTCAATCTGCGGTCTTGCCTGGACTTGTGTTCTTGTGGACTTGTAAGTCCACGTCCAGCCAAGTACAGTCCAAATGCCTGGATGTGAACTTGCATCGGGAAGGGACTTGTGTGGAAACTGTGTGTCGTGTATATACCCAAGCAGTTTCTGTTTCATCGGCTCTCATTATTTTTCAATTATTTTATCATTTCATTATGCTGTTATCACAAAAATGGTTTCAATAAAGATTTAAGTGAAATAAATGGAGCTTGTTTATCAAGAAAAAGTCCCAGGGGAGGATAGAATTTCAAGTTGGGTGGACGTTAACATCATGAGGTTTTACAAATGTTGGGTTTTGTTCTCCAAACCTTACGACCTAATGTGTTAATTGTACATTAAGATGACCTTAGCGAGAGATACACTTTGCCACTTCAGCCGTTCGTGTTGCTACTGCCAAACTTTACATCAGAAAAAGTCTGTCCTGATTGAAATATCAATATCTAAAGACCTTTGTTGCCAGCTGAGTGTTTTCTTTGTCTGCTCAGTCATCAGTCAGTCAGTCAGTCAAGTGGCTCAATACTCAAGCAAAGAGAACAGTGTTGAGGCACTTGAATATGTCCATTTATGTCCCTTAACACCAACGCTCTACTGTGTTTCACAGGGAAATATTGAACAGCAGTTCCTTTGCAGATTGAGATTGTAAAGCAGGATGAACCCTCAAAATATGATGTATTATTATTATAGATTATACTACCAAATACTAAGTAGACAAAGTGAGTACTGCATAAGTGACGATTAGTAACAATCCCTGTAGAAGAACACTTCAGATTTAGATTCAGACAATTTAAATAATCCCACCAGGGGCAATTTGAACAGCTTGCCTTGCACACATACTATAACATACAGTAACATGTAGACACATAAACAGATGAGTAATAAATGAAAATAAAAAAAATACACCAAAGGAATCTAAAAGTAATTAAAAAAAAAAAGTGAACAGACTGATTATCAATAAAAAAGATGAAAAAAACAACAACATAAAAAAATCAATTTACAAAGAATATAAAAGACAAATAGAGGGAATAAAAGATTTTGCATACTGGTTAGTTTTACCAGCAGGTAAAGCGTAATAGCGACAGAGAAAATTCACCTGCAAGAACACATCCAGTTTTTCTGGACAGTAGTTTAACCCTGGAGCAACATGTAAAGAATGTACTCCAGCCTTGTTTGTACCAGCTGAGAATTATCTCCAAATGTTGGCCCCAGAGAAAGTCATACACACTCTTAAATCCTCCCGCCTTGATCACTGTAATGCCTTGTTCACCTGCCTGAAATTGTTCAAAATTCAGCAACTGGACGTTTGACCAAACAAAATCCTCTCACATCACACCTGTTTTGACTTCCTGTCTTTTTTAGAATCAATTTAAAGTTCTTTTAATCACGTACAAGGCTCTCAACTGTCTGCTTCCAGTTCCTGTTTCCCCTTGAAATTCAGACTAGGTCCTTGTAAAGCTAAAAGTTATTCACAGAGCATCTCAGACCTTAAAAGAGCTCCTAAGGTAAAAACTGCAGGGAGGGGCTCAAGAGTTTCTTAATCAGAGGAGAAAATTGCAGGAAGACAAAGAGGTCAGAGAAATATCCTGGATGACACTGAGTCAATGAAATGCTACAGATTATATCGTGCAGGGATAATATGTGTGAGGACACGCACACATTTCCCACCTAACGCTGTAACGCCAGAAACAAAGTGATCACAACACTGAGATATTTGGAAAACTGTAAAAATGCAACAGCACAGCAGTGGTGACTTTTGTCTGTTTCAACCTTCCCTCAGCAGGCTGATCGCACACTCACAGTGACAACACTTTCACAGTCAGCAGTTCATTTCATCTCCACTGGGTGTCCACGCCTTGCAGGCTCACAGAGGGTGTGTCTGTGACAACCAATCACATCTGTTGAAAGAATGCAGCACACCTAGCAACAGGGTCGACCACACCTCCTCAGTAAGGTCAAAGTTTCTGTCCCTTCATTGCTCAGAGCTGCTCTGAGAACTTTCCTAAATCACTCCAAAATGCATGTGTATATTTATTATTATTTATCTTGTTTAGACAGGCACAGAATAAACAAACAAGCATCCTTGTTTCCATGAGCCGTTATATCATGAAATGATGTTGGACTGCTCACTGATTCTGCAATCCCTGGCCTCATTTTTCAGCTATGAGTGCACAGATTTTAATGTGGGAAAAATAAAGTATTCTATCAGGTTAATGCTCAGGATCAGTTGAGGGAGAGTCTGATTGATACCTCCCTGAATAACAGTCTCAAAGGGCCGTTTCAGGCTTATGTAATGAGCACTTCTGATACTTCAAGTACATTTTGCTGAGACCACTGGAAAGATTTTTCCAGTTATTATCTCTTATATTGTGGCGTATCAGTAGCCAGTAAAGAGTAGGGGCATCCGTGATGGATCAGAGCTCTATAAGTAGTACATTATTGTGTCGTAGCCTGAAACTGCAGGCTGTTTAAAACCGGCCCTGGAGACACATCTAGTGGAGAGTGCTTAACTGGTCGGGGTTGGGGGCTGCTGGCTGCCCCCAGTACTTTTCCGCTCTCCATCAGCCTACATTCCTGCCAGTAGTCAGCTCCTATTCCCCACTGTCAACAAACAGCCGGGCATATCAGGCATAAATGTTTGGGCATTCTGTCATTGGTTGAAGTGTGTGTAACTGGACAACAACGCCAGTGGAAATTTCCTCTGGCTGCGGGCCACGGGGGAGCTGTCGATGGCCCATTAGGCACAACTGGGGTCACTTCATTTATTTACCAGCGACTCACTTCACAGGACGCACCGTCGTCATGACAAAAGAATCCCCCTGATTAAAGTTTAAATCTATTCTCGCTTATTACACGTTGCTGCTCGCGGGCTGCTTTGAAAAGGCCAAAACATTTAATAATTCATCAAGCCCTTTGCGTTTATACAATTTGTCTGGCCAGTGTAATCATTACAACATTCACAGCGTGTTTAGCTCCTATTCATGAAACAACTGATAATGGCAGCGCGACATAAATGCAGATTAGAGAAGACGTTTCACTAATCAAGCGTATGAATTGAGCTTTTAGACGCTCATTATAATCATTTTGAAAGTACTGCCGACAGGGAACAATGAAAAAAAGAAGTATAATTGAAAGAGAGAAAAAACTTTAGTCTGGAGTGAACAATGTCTCAAAGGTTACGCAGCCAAAGAAGTTCAGCAAATGTTTCAGTGGAGATTTGTTCTTGATTTATTCACTGCAGAGCCCTCTGAATCAGTCGGCCGATCGTGTTGAGCTGTGGCGCCCAGTTGTTTAAACAATTCAATCTGAATGGGAAAGATCCAGTTTTGGAAATCCCATGCTTTGTTATCCAGGATCAGATGATCTATTTTACATTTGGGCCTGTGTTCAGAGCAACATTAGACTGGATCACCATAAACCAGATACACATTTTTCAAATCTATCCTGGATTCCTAACAGGATGATGTCAACATGTCAACAAGTCAAAATATGAAGAGTATTACGATATGGGTTTTTCACATGATATTACAAATTATACTGGTGTTATCGTGAGCGAGACGATGTGGCACAACCCTATACCGAACAACTCGTTTTCAAGATTTGATCCAATGCAATAGCTGAAATCCAATCATATTACTTCTAACAACTGGGACCAGGAGCTTCTGTAGGCCATAAAGAAAAGTAAAGATCTCACCCCCACAAACTGAAATGCTAGACCAACCAGAAAATGGCTAAATTTCTTCTTCTTCTTCTTTATCCTTTGTTGGTTAGCAGACAACAAAATCACAGCCAACATCTGGTCCACAGCTGAGAAAGACTGTCTGAGTATATATGTTCAGTCTCACATTCGGAGACATCAGACTGACCCGTGCACACACAGGCTTAAATAGGAAATACGCCTCATGCAGGAAGTGAAATATGAAAACATTTTCTTTGTTTGTGTCTATGATTTCTTCTTATTTTGTTAGTACCCATTAATTTCTAGGATTCAGAAATATTATCTCACTTTAGTTTTACTCTTACACAGGAGAATTTTTAATACAAGTGGTCGAGTGCACTCTAACCAAGATAAGAAACATACATCTCATGTTCACAGTCCACAAATTTAAGAAATATAAAACATGCATATTTATCATATAATCAAGTGTAGATGATGAGTTATTACAATGATTGGATTATTACATTTCAGGGCTAAAGAAATACAGCTATACTTAGCTAAGTACATTTACTCAAGTACTTAGGTAAAGTTTGAGGTACTTTTACTTCGCTTAAATATTTTAGTCTCATGCCAATTTCTACTTCTACTCCACTACACTAAAAGGTCCAGAGTGTAGGATTTAGAGGGATATATTGGCAGAAATGGAATATAATATGATACGTATATTTTTTTAGTGTGTAATCACCTGGAAATAAGAATTGTTCTGTTTTCGTTACCTTAGAATGAGCTGTTTTTATCTACATGGGGACCTCGTGCACAGAGTCTGCCACGTTGCACTGCCATGTTTCTACAGTGGCCCGGAACGGACAAACCAAACACTGGCTCTAGATGGGACCCTTCACATTTTTGTGTAGGCCACTGTAGTGAGTTAAGTGCAATATTTGTTTTTTTGCAATAACTTATGAATGATTGTATGATGCGTATCTACAGTTGTGTAGAATGTGAGTGGAATGGAGCCATTTATTTATTTACTTTTATACTATTTTAGTACTATTTATTACTTATTTTCATATATATGAGCCCAGTCCTTGAGTGCACCTAAATTTTGTTGCATGTTTGTACAATGACAATAAAGAAATCTGTGCAAAACTGCTTTATTCAGTGTTTTTATTGCTTTGAATCAGATAGTCTGAGGAGACCTCTGCAGATAATTTGTCTCCCAGTAAAAACATCCTGAATGTCCGGATCTTAAGTTATCAGAGATTAGCACACATTAGCAGGTGCTACGTTAGCGGCCCACTAAAAACCTCCTGAACAATGAACACTGAAGGAATTCGAACCAGAAGTTTCAGCAAGTTGAAACCTGCAATATTTACCACAGATGCCACTAAATCCCCCTAAATCTTACACACTTGACCTTTAACTAAATACTTGCACTTCAGTACAATTATTTTGTAACATTAGTTGCTTTACAAATTAAGATTTTTGTGCACAAACCACATGAAAATATAGAATATACAATTATACAAGTGCATTTTCAATGCGAGACTTTTACTGGTAACAGAGTATTCTCACAGTGTGGTATAGAACTTTTACCTAAGTAAAGGATTTGAATATTTCCTTCATCACTGCTGCTGAAACTACATTCACAGCATCAAATGTTTTGCTGTTGCTGAGTTTAGATTCTCCTATGACTTCAGCACTGATGCTCGTGACAGTCACATGTTTACTTTGTTTAAGCTTATTTAATAGTACATCCATTTCACAACTGCAGAACCTCTTCTTACAGCCTTCTTTTGTTGAATCTCTTCAATTCTTAGGCATGTGTCCAAACTGACCTTAATGACACCACAAAGCACCTTTACTCTATTACCTTTTAACCAAAATCACAATCTTTCTTTCAGTTTAACCGAAACCCAACAACACACACGACTCATGACGCACATCCAGCTCTCTGGTGTCAAAGTCCTGAGTTCTGTGTGCCCACCAAACATAATCCAGACAGTTACAACTGTACATTTACTTTAAACAAATATCATAGAAGACGGGGTTGCACAAAGAGATTAGAATGTCACACAAGAGTCGGTTAGGACGTCATGATGACGTGAAGGATTTAACATCAGGATGGATGATTAGTCAAAGGTGAACAAACATCTGAGAGAAGACTGAGCTCTTTTTCTATTATTTTGTTATATTATTGATTTATTTGTTTCACACAAATCACCTGAAATAAATATAAAGTCTGTATGACGGTGTGGTAGAAACCTGTAATGGTTTAAAAACAACACACACACATGTAGGACATACACAAAAGATCTAATTTAAACACACAAAACACACCAGCATACTTTAAATACCTGTGTTAAAAAAACTGTATATTTTATACTCTATTCCTAAAGATAAGTCCAGGAAATTTGATAGCACAAAAAGATGTGTTGCTGGGTAATTATGGAATTGTGAATTGTTAACAAAATAATATCTAAAACTATAAGATAAGTAAGGCAAGTCTGTACTATAAGGAGGCAAAAGTAACTGCCAATCGCAGGTTATTCAGGAAGTTCTTGATGAACTGAATGTTTGAAATGTCTGTATTATAACTCGTCGCAGCATGTTGTGATTAGTGAGTGTTTAACCAGACTCTCTCTGCGTCACACTGACCGACTGATCGAATTCCTCTCTATCCTGAAGTGTAAACAAGTTCCTTCAATGCTTGTCAGAAATGTGAAAGTCAACAGTTTTGCTCCAATTAATAAGGTCAGAGTAAACCCAACGTAGAATAAATGTTGGCATGTTAGGTTACTGCAAACCATGCTGTGTTACAGTGGAACATTTTTATATAGCAGATACATTAGAAGTTGTGTCTCTTTATGTTTCAGCAATACTGCGGTTAATGTGTGGTCATGTTTATGTGCAAAAATCACTCGGTTATGATATGAAAACGACCATGTTTTAGCTTAAAATACTAGTTTTGGTTGCACAGTTCCAGCTGGAAAATCAGCAATAATTAAGTTAGCTGTTAGCAGTTAGCAGCTAGTTATCATTATCTCTAAGAAGCCAGTGGCCACAACCAACAGCTAACAGAGGTTGCATTGATTTACATTGTGAAGCGTTCAAGCTCTATTCAGTAAAAATGAGCTCTGGATGAAGGTAGATCATAATGTTCTCATGATGTGTTCATGTAATCTTGTAAAATGTAGCTTTTGGTGAAAAACCTGAATAAATCCAGCTGTTTGAAGGTGAAATGTGTTGATGTTTTCACAGCACTATAAAATAAATATTAGAGGGAATTATGATGTATCATACTGTAAAAAGGCTAATTTTTTAAAAGATGTTTTTCATGTGAAAGAAGGTTATGTTAAAGGTTTTTTCATTAATGTGTATTATTGAATTTGTGCTGTTCAAAGGTAGTGTAATGAAGAACTGAACGACTTTAAAACTTTGACTTATTTGTCTTTTATTCTAGTTTTTTTTATTTGATCAATTTTTATAGTGTAAATTTTCTGTATTTCCTTGGCACAAAAGAGGATAAATTACAAACAACTGCTTCTTTGCTAAAGTTACGATATGATGTGATACGATACGATACGATACAATACGATACGATATAATGTGATACGATATGATACGATACGATACGATATGATATGATGTGGTCTAAATCATATTGTAAAGGGAAATTCATCTTGGACTCTGGATCTGCACAAGTATTGCTGCCTTATAATAGCAGAGTATATGAAGTTCTTGTAAAGCAGACGTCATCAGTTGCCCATGGGCTCAACAGCAGTGTTTTTAAAAATCAGTTTTCTCTTTTCTCTGCCCACTGTGTGCTGGATCGGTTTCAGTCCCCCATGAGAGAGAATGAATAAGCTGCAGTGAAGAGAATGAATGATTCAGTAAATTCACCACAACATAAAAATGCCTGTGTATATGTAGGATATGTTATATAAGAAACGCCCACAAGTATGTTATCTAGTTGATGGAGTGTACGCTCAGGATGAGGGTGGCGATATCAGTGGTGCACTGAGAATCGAAATTCAGGACTCTGATTGAACCAGGTCACCTTTTTGAAATCAAAATTTGATCTGGAGTCTTTGTCCCTTTTATTTTCCTGCATATCCACAGCCTCATGCTCTGCCAGGAACTATTCCCTGAAAGTCTATTTCTAAAAATCAATTTCTGGAGTTCTGCACAACAGAAAACAGTAAATTATCTTACAAAGCCTAATAACTGTCTGAGAGTAATATCAAATCCAATCCGAGAGTTAACAGAACAAACTGTGGAGGAGTTTCCAGCAAAAACAGATTTTAAAAACAGATTTTAAGAAGTCCTTAATTTAACATTCAGTACGTGTAAAGCATCGGTATTCAATTAAACTTACATCCACAAACAGCACTGCTGCATCGATGAGATTGAACCGTTTTTGCCCTTTAGTCTCCCAACTGAACATAAAGAGGCATTTCAACAATCACTTTATCAACACAGTTACATGGTGTTTAAACGCTGATATAACTTACTGCCCAGTTTACATTAAAAAAGACTAAGCTTTACTAAAATATGTATAATATAAACTATGTAAGCAAACTGTTCACTTGTAATACAGCCACAGTGTAGTGCCATCTAGTGGTGAGGATTGCAGTTTGCAACCAGCTGAAACTTATGTACATATAAATTTGTTCAAGTTGCTTTTATAAAACAATAAAAAGAGAATTATTTGTTGGGCTACTGTAGAAATATGGCCATGCAACATTGCGGACTCTGTGGACAAGGAACTGAATTCCTATGTAGATATAAGCGGCTCACTCTAAGATAATGAAAACATGATTCTTATTTTCAGGTCATTATAAACTAAAGAAAACATACTTATTTTGTTTAATTTCTGCCGAAATATCCTTCTAAATCCTACACGCTGGACCTTTAACTTCAGCCATGTGTATAGGTATGAATAATAAGTAAATATTTATAATAAAACTGGAAGAAAACATGATGATATAGCAAGTAGTAATATCAAAGTATAAAAGCAATATTCTGGTCATAAATATTGATGTAAGTAATATCATGCAATATAACCGTGTTATAGATATGTCACTTTGTGTTACACTTCTACTCCCACACCTGAACTTCATGCCTGTGCGTGTAAAAAGCTCCATTTATCTGAGTCTCTGCATTAATGACTCTCCAAAGATTCTCTCCTCCTCAAAACAAATTCCCATCCTGCATGTGATGTCGACGCCTCTGTTGTCGGTGTTTTCTCTTCTGTTCTGCTTGAGTCACATACACGACTGCAGAAGCATGAACCCTGATAATTGTGTCATCAAACTCTCAGAAGACGCGGCTATCTCGGGCATAATGCACGAGAATAGCACCAAATCAGTATAAGGAGAGAGTTGTGAAATGGCGTGATAAGAACCATCTCCCAGAGGTACGAGCCTGTGCTTATCCATCATGAATCCATCACTCACATCTGCTCCTGCACGGAAACTTGGAGTTTACATTAAAAGATTTTGTTCCTGATTTCAGAGAAGACTGCTTTTCTTGGAGCTGCTGAGCCTCATAAGACTCAGAGTTTCAGCACAGGTCGGTGACCTTCCTGAGCAGCATAAAGCCTAAATGCTTTTTAAGCAGACAGTCTGGAGGATTATGGGAGCAGAGCAACAGGATGTTTTATGACATGCTGGTAAAAGTGACTCTGACCACTTATAATATCATCTTTTTCAATCAGGCTATAGTCCTTATAGGTTAATATACTTCTCATGCCTATCAGTCAGGTGGTGTAAGCAGTGAGAATAAAGGTCATATGAGTTGTGCTATATGAAGAGCACATGTCTTCGTGTGCAATATGATGTCACATGATACATCCCGACTGCACTGCACTGTATGTTAACTATCTGCATGTACGCTGTGTGTGTTTGTTCAGTTCCTCCATAAAGAAATAGTTTTCCCAATTTAGTGCAGAAGACTCTGATTGTTCTGCACAGAGCCCTGACCTCAGCTCCATCCGACACCTTTGGGATGAACTGTGGAGCATCAACTCTGAGCCACACCTGATCACCCGGCGTCACTGATGCTCTCGTGTCTGAATGGGAACAAAGCCTGTCTCATAAAGATGCAGGAAAACTAGTCCATGCATTTGTTACTTCCAGGCTGGATTATTGCAATTCCTTATGTTCAGGTTGCTCCGATACGTCTCTAGAAGCACTCTAGTTGATCCTGCTGCATGTGTACTGACAAAAAGTAGCAAAAGATACCATTTTTGCACCGGTAAAATCTAAAACTGAATTTAAAATCCTTTTTCTTATTTACAAAGCTCTAAATGGTCAGGCACCATCGTATCTTTGGCCCCTTTCACACTGTCAGATTTTCGGCGAATGTTGGGCTGTTTTGCCGGCAAGCTGCGAGCGTTTACACACACAGAACCAGATTGGCAAGTTGATCCAAGGTGCCCAATTTTCCGCCTCGTAGGGTGGACATATTGGTGGAACCCTTTCAGTGTCAAAAGACAAAGGTGGCTGTTGAAGACTTGTGGGAGGAGCTGTTGACGCCGCCGCACGTGCGAGCCACTGGCGGTGGATAAACAGGAAACAATTAGCAAGCAGCTGGAAACGCAAACCTGACAGACACTGTAAAGATGAGCAACTGGGGAGACAAGGAATTGCGCGCCCTCCTTGTCCTCGCAAACAAAGAGGCCATTAACCGTCAGGTGACGGGGACGGTGAAGGACGGCCGACTTACAAGAGAATCGCAGGACTGACCAGCCGCGGCTTCCCTCCCACGTCACTGTTTACGTCACACGCTGAGCTACACGTTTTGTTACTTGCTCACGCCCCACATTGCCCCGAAAAAGGCGCATTGTGTATAAACAAAAGTAGGCAGGCGGCATTTTGCTGCACTCCCTGATTTTGTCTTTATACTGCCAATGCTGAAAATAGACTGATTGGACTTTCCAAAGTGACTCTCAAACTTGTCTGGTTCGTAAAGACACACTTTGTTTTGAAATACAGTGAATTTCTGGGACAGAGCTTTTACTTTAAAGTGCTGCTTCCTGCTGTAGCATGTGTGACTAACAGACAGCCACTTGACAGAGATGAGAAACTAGCTCGACGACATGGCAAAACAGAAGTATGACGCTGAGTGTATTAAACTTTGAACTAATGACTAAGAAGAAATCTGGACTCATGACTGGACCAGTTGGGACTCACTGGTTCAGAGAGTCTTTTATAGGAAACACCAGGACTGGAGCCAGACACTGAGATTTTCCTGGGGATTTCCTCCTTACAGCAGCTATATGCAGTATCACATATAGTTTCAGCCATCAGAGATGACAGAATGTCTAAAAATCTGCACATCAGGGGAAGGGGATCATCCTGTGGAGCCCACATCCTCTTTTGCATCTCATTGTTCTCCAACTGTCTTCATCATTCTGAAAACATAACACAACAAATGTTGAGGATGACTAATTTTCGCTCCTGCCACCTAAGAGGAGGCGAAAATTGTCTGATGTTACTATTTCAGAGTTACATAACAAAGGTAGGGCAGGAATTAGGCGTAAACAGCCTTACTAATATTGAGTCCTATTTTTGTTTCACTACGCTGGAGTAGAGTTCACACAGTGAATATTTTGCTGATAAATCAGATACAGTTGAGCCCATGCTGTAATAATCTGGGCTGCAGAAGTACAGAAGAACATTCACTCAATTATTTTAGATTTCTTTAGGGTGTAGCGTAGAATCTGGGCTTTGAGAAAACACTCAGGGCTGGAGCTGTAGCAGGGCCGTCATTACTGATTTATTTAACACTGATAGGGAACAATTGTATAGTCATATAAATAAACCCTTCAGGTGGGTCTGGGGGGAGACATTTTAGAAAAAATCTTAGATCAGCGGTCAAAGTTTTGGTGACAATGCCATTTTGGAGAGGCAGCACATGACTGAGAGACGCACAGAAAGAGTGCACCTACTATGAAATGTTTTTATGACATACTATACTATGACAAATACAAGATATTAATACAGACAGTCTCATGAAAGGGACTGGTGATGAGTAGCCAATCAGAGCGCCTGAAGTGGTCTCATAGAAAAATGATGAATAATTGATGACAATGAAAAGTACAACTATACTCAAACTATCTGTTTTAAGTATGTTTTACTGAACTGACTTGAATGCTAATTTTATTTCAGTGTTTTGCTTGGATGTATTGTATTTGTATTTATCACAAACAAATAACAAATTAGCTAACAAAAAATAATAATAAACACAACAGTTTCATCTCTTATGTTTTCACTTATGCTTCTTTAAATGCTTACTTCAAAAAAGCTTGTTTTTGGGTGCAGTTTTGGTGCCCCCCTCTGGGAGACGCCCCAGACAGCCACCTATGTCAGCTACAGGAGGATGATCTGCTGACAGCAGGTGAGCAATGGCTTCTGCTTGGATATAACAACACCACTGCAGTAAGCTGTAATATTACAACTGTAACATCTTATGTGAAAATAATTATTCATTTAAATGTTAGATCAGGGGTTGTCAAAGTTGTGGTGCCAGTTAAGGAAGCCAGCATATGACAGAGAGCTCACCCACTATGACTTTATAATCACTTATTTATGACATACTATACTGTGACAATTTCTAACATTTTATTGACGTACTAACACTTAATAAAACTATGACAATCATCAGTCCACAATCATACATGTGAAAGAAATGAAATTAGCCGACAAAGAATAATGTCGCAAAACAATAAAAGACTATGAATGTGCAAACATGCTAATTTTGTCTTCTCCTTTTTTCTGTTTGTTTTTTGTGATGCGCCATGAAAAGGTGTCAAGAGTAGAAGATATGACTGGCTGTAAAGGTTAAAGGTCAAGCCCTGGGGGTGAAAATTCTATATTCAATGCACGGATCATTTGGAGTGGAAATAGAAAATAGTTGAATATATAAAAGCCAAAAATGAATGTGTTATTTTTGGTATAGATTTCAAGGGGACGCAGAGGGCTGGTAACTTGTGCATTTGTCTCCCCTGGTAAAACACTTTAGTAGTAGAGGGACTTTCATTGTGACAAAATTAAAGACATTTCCGCCATAAACTGATGCAGAAGAGGCACAAATTGGTGCAAAAAAATCAGCAGAATGCAGGAAATTAAGTGTTTGATGCACAACATTTTCTGGCGGAGACCCTCAGACCCTCTGGTTCATATTTGTCCTCCTAATACTGCAACAAAACCTACAAGTGCTTGTGTTTGTGGCCTTGAGGAACAAGCTAGTCCTACATAATATGAAACACATTTTAACAGATAGACTAATGAAACTGGGATGTGCAACATAATATGAGTAAAAAAAATATCAACTGAAGACTTCAATAAATATCTAATAAAGACATTAAAATGAAACAACATCACATCCTTGGCACAGATCGTGCGCAACAGCAAAGTGGGGCATTAACCCACATTAGGGTCGGACTGCAGAAGACAGAGGAGACAAATATAGACCATTTCAAATTGTGTCTCACTCCCTGACACTTCGCCAGCTCTGTCCACATACAGACACTTTCTCCTCACAGTCTGTAAAACAGAAGGTGTGAAGAGTGTCCGTGTATAGAGAGGATATGGCTACTGTTCCAGCCATGTGGCTTTAAATCTAAGCTGTTGAACTGTTTGCATTTGCTGTGAATACACTGACTCCAGTGTGCTGCTTTTGTTTTATTCCAGAGACTGTGTGAGGATTGTGTGTGAGGCTGGCTGTAATTTGAAATCCCCCTGGGACAGATATCTAAATGAGAATATGAGATATGTGATATAAAAGTGCAGGTTGCAGAGAGATTGGTTGTCTTGGCTCTGCCTCTAACATGCAGGGTGACTCAAGCAGGAGATGTTCTCGTTAGAAGGAGAGACTGACGCTCCTATTCCCGCGACATCATCATCCCACACTAGTGGGGCTCCACGGTGTGCGATGTGATGCTCAGTCCTGCACAGTAGCAGCTACAGGAGGCGTGCGCGTCCCTGCCACAGGAGCACCGGAGCAGCACCGGAGCAGCGGCCAGCAGGCTATCCACCGGGCATTGGACACACCGAGAGACAGAGCGCTTTTTTGGGGGGTGCTCATCCCCCGCCTCCCACTCTACCCCGAGCGATGGCATTTACGGATCGATCATCGGGAGCGCGTGAGTTACCCTCCTTATACAATCCGTGCAATGTCTTTCATGTGACGGATACAATGTGTGCGTATCTGGGTGTCTAATCACAGCCATGTTTTGGTCATCGCACCAACAGCCTCGCTTTGAAACGAGCCACGGGGATGTAAGCTTTAACATAACCATCATCATCATCATCTTCATCATCATCATCATCATCTGCTGTTGTGTTTATTTATTGTACGCGCAATTTATTTGCAGTGGCCACAGCTGATGCATACATCTCCTTAAAGGAGACGCGTGGTGCTCGGCGCTTTGGCAACATCAGCATCACACACACATACACACACACACACACGCACACACAGAGCGATGGCATGGCCGCAGGCAACCTTCAACTTCAGCTCTGTGCTGATGGAAAGCGGTCAGCAAAAGTAGCCTACATCTGTCGGGTACTTGTTCTCTGGCCTCGTTTCATCGCTGCATGCTCATATCCAAGTCACAAACACACTTATGGAAATCTCACAATAGCCCTGTACAAATGCACCAACCATGTCAACATTGGATCATGTCTTTTATTATTTCCAGTGAAACTTGGTGTGACTGTGTGTTACCTAACCTCTCCTGTGAAACAATAGCTTCAGTGGCAGGAGGAAAAAAAAACCTGCTTGTGGGGCTGTTGGAACATTTTGTCTTGGAAATACAAACTCATCAGGCTAAATATAGATGCTTACATTGCTCATCCCTTCTCCTTATATTAGAAGGCTTGCATGTGAATGATGATGTTTGAGATGATTGCAGGAGGTAACAGCTCTCAGGATGGCTCTTTATAAAGACATCACAGCTGAACTCGCCGTGCATATCACTCCCTCGGATTGCCATTTGAACGGCAGGCTGTAGTAATATCACAATAGTAATAGTACGCCTGACGGCTCAGTATTATAAACACTCTTTCCTGTGCTGCAAAAACTTACAAGCCTGCGAGAATATTTAGCAATGTTGAGCCAGCAGTTATTTTTAATCTGAAAATGTGTGATTATTTTGTCTAAAACAGAAAAAGTAAAGCGCTGGTGGACTGTCGGACCCTCTGTGGGGTGTGTATGGCTTGGTAATACAAACACTGTGCATCAGACGAAGTATAGATGAACACAAAGGGAGAAAAAAGGAAGGCAATGCATGCTCTTTTGTAGTATAACTAAAACTGGATCAATCCATCATGCTGCAGGCGCCAGGCACCCGCAGCCCCTAAGTGTCCAACCAGCCCTGGGCGTCCTCCAGGGGAAAGACGTCGGGCACCTGCCCACACAGCCCCTCTCCCTGTCCCTGTAATATTAAAGCTTGCATGTGGACGAAACTGTCCTGAACATGTGGACGATCGTGGTAGAAGTAAGAGAAAAACAGCCTGACTCTAGATATCCCAGAACAGCTTTCTATAGAGGCATCTCAGCTTAGCTTTGACCAATATAATTTCAATGTATTAATATAAATAAAACCTACAAACTCTCATCAAAGCTGTGATGTCAAAAGTAAACCTGCTGATGGTGCTACGAAAAGCAAAGGGATTGCCAATTTGTGCCAAACTATCCAGCAGATATTTTGATATGTCAATCACTCAGCAAATCACGAATACATTACACACGTACGTACACAGTGATTAACGTGTAGTTAGGTTTAGGCAGAAAAAGCACCAGGTTAAGGGTAGGAAAAAAATCATGTCTTGGCTTTAGATACTTGGTTGTAGTAGCACAAGCTCTAGAGGAAATGCTGCAATGTCTCGGCAAAAAACAACTGCTTTTGGTGCCATTATCCCACGAGGACAAACAGCCATGTCTCTCATCACTTTCGGCGTCACAGTCCCCGGTGGAAATGCACTGGTGTCTCAGTAGAAAACAACCGCTTTTGCTTGCACCATCGCCGCTGGAAATGCAGCAACGTCCTGGTAAAAAACAATTACTTTTGGCGGCACAATCTCTGGTTGAAACGCAATGATGTCTTAGTAAATACTGACTGCTTTTGGTGCCACAATCCCTGTTGGAAATGCTATGATGTTTTGGTAAAAAAAACCAATTGCTGCTGCTGGCACAGTCTGTTGAAAATGCAGCAATGTCCTGATAAAATACAGTTAATTTCAGTGGCACAATCCCCGTTGGAAATGCAGCGCTGTCTGAGTAAAAAACGATCCCTTTTGGCGGAACAATCGCCGGGGAAAACACAGCAGAGTTGCGGTAAATAACAACTGCTTTTGGTGCCACAATCCCCTTTATAAACGATGTGATGTTTTGGTAAAATACAATCTCTTTAGTTGGCACAGTCCCTGTAGGAACAATTACTTTTGGTGGCATCATCCCTGGTACAAACACAGTAATGTCTCCGCTTTTGCTGTGCCACAAACCCAACTGGGAATGCAGCAATGTCTTTATACAAAAAACAACAATTTTTAGTGGCACAAACGGTGGAAACGCAGTGATGTTTTGGTACAGAACACTTTTGGTGGCAAGAAAAGTCGATGGAAATGCAGCAACAGGATGCTAAAATATTAAGATGTGAACATTTTGATATGTTGGCAGCACTAGGGCATCAGAAAGTCAGTAGGGTCCATCCTCTGGGGACCACGAGAGTGGGTATTACATTTTCATCGCAGTCTCTCCAAAAGTTGGCAAGACATTTTTACTCATAATCAAACATGTCAACCTGCTGGTGGCGCTACAGGAAAAGCTAAGAGATCAGCAAAGTTGTCACAATTCATCCAGCAGAATTTAACTGCATCAGTCTGCCTCACAGTAGTGAACCACGGACAACACTGCCGTTCGTCCTCCACATATAAACCAAAATAATATAAGGTGAGGGCAATATTAATGTCTCGGAGCTACAAACACTGTACATTAAAATAAGTATAGATGAATACAGGATCCTTGAACTGGAAGAGTTTGCACATGAATGCTGCACTTAATATTATGATAAAATGTTCCTGATTATATTGCAGCGGTGAGTTATTCCCTTACAACAAACACAAAGGTTTATTTTGTGTGAAGTGAAGCTTTAAGGAAGCCTCTTATTGTCCTCAAAGAAAGCCTGGAGTGGATTAAGAGCGGACAGCGACGTGGTGCTGAAATGCAGCCGGGTTTCTCACAGCTGAGAGAAACATGAAGCGCCGATAACTTCTATGAAAGAGGCGTTCCTCTGCTTACTCATGCTGTTTGCATTCAGATCAAGTCATTATTTCACATGCTCAGACAGGCCTGATGATAATTAGCTCCATGCCAAAGTCTGTCAGTCACTGCGTGTCTCTGCAGTGGCCTGTGAGAGGGGTCAGTAGGTTATATTACAAACTCCTTATTTTTCGCTTCCCATCCATCTGCAGAGCCTGATCCTGCTGGTCTTCACTCCTCACTTGATTAGCACCACTTCATTTGAAGTATTCAGCCCTCCCTTCTTGTCAGTTCCCATGGTGTCATGTCCAGAAGAGCTAATTTAAGGAAGTGAATCATGACTTTAGCCTACCTGCTAATCACTAATCACATAGCCACTGTACTGCTGCACAGTCTCTCACGGGTCTGGGCTTGTTTTTCTGCATTTTTGCCCTCGTTAATCATGAGTTTTTTTTCCCCCCCTCGCTCTTTTAAATTGGATCCCAGCGAGCTCCTCCATGCTTGAAGCTGTTGTATAATGTACTTTGTTATGTGCTGATGAGTGCTGTTGATGCTGTTTTTCTGAAACATGATGCGCTGTGAAGTGAGGTGAGAGTGCGTCCGTGATTTCATTATCACGAGGAAATAGCCTCCCCGTTTGATTTTGTTTAGGAAATTATTCGATTACCACCAAGGACGCTGTCCAAGTCCGGCACAATACACCTTATATTTTTGTTTTATTTTGTTTAATGGCATCCTGACGCTTTACAGGAGAGTGCATCACAACAGGTTTGGTTCTGTAATCGTGCATGATTTATAATCAGAGACACACCCGTCAAGTGTTTGTTTCATTTAATTAGGGTTTCTGACGCTGCATTGTTCCAGCTGACCTTGAGAAGGGTTATTCTGGGGTAAACGTGTAGAACGAGGGTGCGTTTGTTTGTGTATATGCTTGTGTTTGGGGCGGGAGGGGTTGTGCGCTGACGCAATCAGACTGAGAACATTGGCACCTTCGATTGAACAGAGGAAGTGTTTTTCTCTGTCGAATGAATTAACTCGCAGAAGCAAATGGGAATCACAGCTGAAACAGTCGCCCTTAGCACGACTTGTTCGATGTTCTGGATAATGCTGCTCAATCTGGGAAATCATATCCTTGCAAAGATCTTTTTTTAAAGCGAACAAAACTGCACTGCAGTCGCTCACAGCTGCAGCAACACATTATAGGGCAAAATCATTCACATCTAAATAATCTACCTAAAAAAACTTTTCAACCCTCAGACAAAAAGGAAGCATTTGCAAAGTGTTGCCTCAGCATTGCAAAGTCAAGAAAAACAGTGGATGATGAAGTCGATTTTATTGTTTTTTAGTGGCACATTTTGAACCCCGCAGATCTCTGAAAAACAGTCTTTCTGCAAACTGCACATTTAATTCTGACAAGCATGTAAATATGAATCTGTTTTTCACGTTGTTATCATAAGCAGGATTCTTCTCTCAAACACATGGACAGTGACATTCATTAAATTTGCATCTGGTGCCAGTTTGTTATTACTGTCTGTCTCTCCATCTCATAGATTAAATAAATAAAGTCAAATGTAAGATTTTAATGGACATTTCTGACTTTTTTATGCGTATCATATAAAAGCATTTCATTAGACGTGTCCAACAACCTGTCACCCCTTCGGAATGATGAGCCCATGAGACGACTATCTGCAGCTGTGAGTCTAATAAGTCCTCCATCAAAAACAGTAGATTACACATTCTGTCACTGCCTTACAAAAACATTACAGCTGATTCATATGATGGTTTCCTATCTGTCCAAAGGTTTAGTTAGGATTAGGCAGAAAAATGACACGGTTTAAAGACTGCAACAGTGTTGGACTCGTGGTGGACAGTTGAAAAAAAAAACAGCAGCAGAACCAGAAATGTCATCTTGTTTATTCCACTTATTTTTTTCATACTTGTCAAAACCTGGTGCCTACATCACCCACAATGCAACTTGAGATTCTGTTTTGCCAGTAGCAGCTAACATAGCCTTGAGTCGAGAGCCTCAAGCAGACTACAAAACAACTAAAGCCCATTTCCCACTGGACACAAAGCCCACTAGCACCTGGCCTTTATCTTTAGTGGGAAAAGTTATGATCGGCATTTATTCCTGGGACAAAACACTTTGCTGTGGTCACGGTTATTTATCAGCTCCAGCTCCGATTCATGGAAATATGACTTAGGTGGACACGTTAATTTCTGCCCCTTTTCCAACACGATGCCACGATGGCTTGTCTCCTCCATTGGTAACTTCTGCAACTGTTTTACAGCCATCTCTGTCCAAGCAGTAGCGCCTCCAAAAATAACAAGAGCTGACTTCCTTTAAGAGGCTTATTTTCTAAGCTAGCGCAAAGTCAGCGGCACCTTGTGAAACTAGACAACGGTACGCATCAATTGGTACCAACCATATTGGCTTTACTTGCTGGGAAGGAGGCTAAATAACGCTCCAGTTTTACCTCTGTCCGTAACTTCTGTGACTCTTTATCATCTCAGCCTCAAATTCCGTCCACCTCCTTCCAAGCAGCACATGAACATCGTTCAAGACTGAATAAGTAACAGATGTACGCTCAAACAAATTATTTGCTCTTTTGTCAGGTTTAAGATTTAAATCACATAAAAAAATAACTATATATCGTAGGCAACTGGACTTGCTTGCATTTCTTGAAGACGTTTCGCCTCTCATCCAAGAAGCTTCTTCAGTTTTAAAAGAGTGGTACAAAGTTGCAGGCTATAAACCCCGATGAGAGGCGAAACGTCTTCAAGAAACGCAAGCAAGTCCAGTTGCCTACGATATTAGCACTTACGATTACCATGACCTGGATGACTGAGAATCTTCACTGACATAAAAAAAATAACCATCATTTTGAGTCAAGATATTCTACCGTAAACCAAAAAGCTACCATTTTTAAATTAAATCAAATAAAACTGAATAAACAATAAGAATTTATTTAACTACAGCTCATAGAATTTACCTTATTTACTATATCAAAGTTTATGTCAGTACTTTTAATAAATTATATATATTTCAAACATGTCAATGAACATCAACAATGAAATTCTATATAAATTCTATGGGCTATAGTTACATAAATTGTCAAAGTCTATTCGTCTCAGTTTTATTTGATTTATATACATAAATGGTATTTGTTGTTTTATGTGAGAATTTCTTGATCAATTGAATGGAAATTTTATATGTAATTGAAATGCGTAAAACTAACAAAATATATCACATCGATTCTCTGAATGCAACCACCGTAACATTTTCACCGTCCTCCATGCTGCTTTCTATTATTTACTAACCTGTCGTCAGGTGCATTTGTGATGTTGAACGTGACACACCAGAAAGAAGGAAAAAACAAAAAGGCACACACACATTATTTTATTTTTATTATTTTATTTATATGCATTCAACATATACACATTCATTTGTGCAGAAAAAGAGTATCATTATGTCATCTCTGTTGTGAGGACAGTCTAGTGAGTCAGATTCATGTGTTGCATGATCTGGACGTTCACTCCGTGTTGTTTCCTTCCCTGAGTCTGACTGTCCTCAAAACAAAAACTGAGAATCAGAGCTGTCAACTTGTTGAGAACAACACTGAACACAACACTTTTTACAAAACATAATTGTATTCATCTTCTTTCGCTAACAAGGTCCTTTTGGAGGCAGCTCTGACATAATAACACACTGAAACGTTTCAGAATCCTCAGCAAGACAGAAGCCAATCAAACAAACAAAGGACAGACTATAATAACATTCGATCAGATTGTTGCTTTTTGTTCAAAAAGTTGAAGATGAGGAAATTTTATTGTCCATTGCATTACATGAAACGGAAATTTGCCTTTGGCATTCTGGCAACACAAAGACAGTAAAGGGCAGTTAAAATATGTAAAACACTAAATGTTTTGGGGGTATTTTATTATGTGTCTGAGCAGCAGAGGGAACAAATGACTTTTCGTACCCATTTTTTCTGGCAAGTGGGACCTTGAATGTCCTGCCAGATGGCAACAGCTGGAATGATGACTGAGGGGTCTGGGTTGCCTTTTTGAGGTTTGGATCACGCTGGCCTGGTTACAGCTGGGGTAGGCAGAAATACAGAAAAAGCAAAAACCCACACAAAACAAAACAGGCAGAATTTATAAATACATCTTCCTCCTGCAGCTCTCCCCTCTGTGTCTTAAGCCCCTCCCACCAGACGACCACAGGCATATGCATGTGCTTCATACAGTAACCCACTACTTCCAATACGCTCATTTATTTAATCTTATTTAATTTAAGCCTCTTCTTGCTGCACTCTCTCTGTTTATCAGTCTACAAATTAAACAAGAGCTTTCTCATTTGTGGACTGCTTCACCAGGAGTAGAGCTGGCAGCAGCTCAGGAGATGTACCTTTGGTCAGCGGCTGTAGTGGCTCAAATTCGGCCAGTGCAATTCCCCAGCACTAGGTCTAACTTGTGTAACAGCAGCAACAGAAAGTTTGCTAATCTGGCAGGGAGTCAGACCTGTTCGTTCCCCTGGCTAGGTGGTCTGTAGCGGCGAGTTAGACGGAGGACACACTGTGATTTGAGTCTCTAGCTAACATTAGCTACACAAACCTGAACATGAAGCTGCAGCTATGAGCCTCTGACTCCAGTTAGCAGAAGGCTAAACTATTAGCAACATTTTCTCTCCAATTCTGAAACTCTTTGCTGATACTGACCATGTTTTATTTCATTTAGGTGTCAATTTTTTAAAACCTGCTTTCCTTTTTTGGGGTTGCTTTGCAGTGTTGTTGCCAATGCTGGAATAACAACTTTATTTGCAGGATTCTCCACAATTGAAGGGACGCGCACGCACATCTGCTCAGGTTGTCTGCAATCACCTTACTATTATGACAAAATTCAGATGCAGACTCTTACAAAACCTTCTGTAACGTGCTAGATTTTCTAAAGCCTGAAAACAAGAGCCAAGAGGAGGTGCAGAAGTCTATCGTTCTGTTTGTCCACTTCATGAGATTTTTGCCCAGAGATGCCAAAATAACCTACTCCAGCTTTAGGCACCTGGATCAGCCAGAGCCAATAATGCTGGATGTCTTTTGTGTTGTAAAACCTTTGCCTCTGGTTTTTAGCTCCATGAGTGAAGAGCTGCTTGAGCTAAGGGTTGTGTTTGTCAAACTGGCCTTCAAAGTAGGATGGGATTTGAAATGCCACAGATACTGTGTACTTTACTTCCTCTCTCTGCTCAGCCTGCTGAGAGTTTGCTGCACATCGGCTGCATCAGGACGGCACGAACTGCGAATGCTTGTCTGTTTCTTTGATCGTGATGGCTGCTCAGTTAGGATCAGATGTTCTGGCACTTTCATCGATGGTGTTAACGATTGCTCTCACCTGTGTCGCAGCAGGGCAGGTTTAGCATAAATGAATAAACCTCTATTAAATCAGTATTGATTTAAGTAAAAATTGAAATGGGTAATGTGGCCTGTTGGTGAGAGGATGAAGAAAGCATTTATAATACAACCAACTAAGAGTAACTTTGTTTTCAATCTGGGCCTTTCTTTTTATTATTTATCTGCCTACTCCAACACTTTACTGAAGTTATTTGATGTTTACACCATGTCAGCGGTTAACCATTAATCAGATATTGTCGCTGAGGACATTTTTGACAGGTACGCTTCTCGGTTAATCAGTCCACCACTTTGGCTGAGAGTTGATTATATCCACAATTACTGGAGATATTGTGAAATTTGGTGCAGACATCATGATCCCAAGAAAGAAAAACCGTACTGACATGATTCCCTGACTTTTCCTCTTGCGCTGCCATGAAGATGACATTCATGTTTTTTTGTGAAATATCTCAAAAACTACTGGACGCATTGCCATGAAATTTGGTGCATACGTTCAATCTCTCCCCAGTTTTAGTAATAATGACTTTTGGGATTTTATACTACAAATAAAGTTCTGTGTGTTTAAACAATGTTTGACTGCACAGCACAAATTTGTGATAACTACCCCACCAGCAGGCTGCTTGTTAAGCTTGTTTCTTGCTTTAAGTTATTACATTTTCCAGTAATAAAAGTGTGATTGTAGCATCACAACAACATTAACACATTTAACGGTAAACATTGTGCTCTGAAGTTGCATTAATAACTCTGCGGCTTGATGATACTGTAGTTTCAGCACCTGAGAGCCCGGCTCAGACATGAGAATATGAGGTCATTTATCTCACTCTGCAGTATCATCACCGGTGGGCAGCATATATTAGACCCAATACACAAACACACACACACACACACACACACACACACACTGAGGAAATGTCCTGCCTAGAAACAGCGCTGACATAATTCGCAGAGTGCTAATTTATGCAAAACCTATTCCATTTCCTGCGATGTCTCTGCCCCTTTTTCAAACTCATTTTCAATGTTTCCTGCTCTGCCCGGGAATCCACACACTTATGCTATGATTATGTTCATATACATAAATATGGACTTTTATGTAAGCTACTTACAGCTTGAATGACTAAATGAAGAGGGGGAGCAGAGGCCCTGCTGGCTGATGGAATATTCATAGATGGCTTTCAAGGGTCAGCAGGGGTAAAGGAAGGGGGAGACAGCCAGAACAAAGAGCGAATGATGCTGAACCACTGCGCTCTGCATTATATATCAGATGTTTCAATTTAGGCCCGGCTCTTGAATAAGTCGAAAAAATTGCACCGTGTCAGATGTTTTGTTTCATAACTTAATGCAGCAGATTTTTATATGTTTGACAAATTAGAATTTTGCACACAATCATCATCCTGGGTGAAAACAGAACATAATGACCATTTCCAAAAGATGCTAACAAGTCACGACTGGTGACTAAGTGTTAATTATTTTCAATACGGCAAGTACCGAAATCCAATTAACCATAATACGTCCTCGGGCTTGCCGGCACATAAACAGAGATGAGAAACTCTTTTTGAAGTGTGGTTGATAAAAGTGTTGCAGAGCACAGAGTGTCAATCTCTTTTCATCTTTAATCCTCACAACAAAAAAAAGGGACAAACAGGAGCCAAAGTGGAGCCAGTGATAGACAAGCGGCTCCCCGGAGTACAGACTCAATGTCCGTCCAGCACCAGCCAGATTTCACTAATCAGGTTTATGGCAAAGTGTAAAATGCTGCCAGACCGGTGACACCTGAAGGACATTTCTGTGCCAAATCTAAGCTTTGATAATTCCAGGGAACAACGCCTCTGAGGGATCCTCCTCCATTACCTTCAGGAGATAACAAGGTCGAAAACCCTGGAGGCGGGAGCACATTCACAAACACACAAACACACCTCATATTCACCCTCGTCTCCCTTCGTTCCCTCTATTTTTTGCTTTAATTATGTCCGCAAGTCTTTGAAGTTGCTGCCATTCAGTGTTTGCATGATTCTATAAAAAAATTTAAGGGGTCTTATTTTTGTAGTTTTGGTCATCATTTCTGGAGGCCATAACACACTGTGCTCACAGTTTTAATTAGGGATGCACCAGTCTGACTTTATCAGCTCCAATACCAATACCTGGGCTTTTGGGTGCCGATCTGATTCTGATGATTAATCAATAAGCTGTATGCCTCATTGTGTGGAAGCCTCTTATGTGCAAAGCAACGTGAGGCTTGACTTAAAGATTGTGTTCCTAACTCTAAATATAACAACCTAGAAAAGTACACTCAGTAAAGTGCAGATCTCTGCCAGGCGGCCACATCCCGCTGCCCCGGCTGATTGCTCGAGGCAACGCTTGTAATTCCAGCAGACGCACAGCAGCACATTTCTGAAGATACAATATAATTGTGAGGATTTATCTATAATAAGTGAAACAGCCACAAATCTGTGATCCAGGTTATTCATAACTGGACTTTTAACGATATCAGCTTTATTTGAAGACTACAACACAACATAATAGGGAATAACAACAATAAACACAATTGAAATAAACCAGAAAACAAAAACAAAACCTGCAAGTCTAGATATTTAGGAAGGCAAAATGCTCCACTTTTGAGACGCTCCTGCTGCGGTATGACGGACCAATAGCCTCCTTTGGTGTGCTCGACCTGGCAGAACTTTTTGGATACACTCAAATGGATAACGATGAATATACACTATAACATTTTTTTGTTTACGATATGTTCCAACTCAGAGCCCGGCCTCACTCCAAAATCATCGAAATCAAGCACTTGGGCAAGGACTTGCGGCATCTAAACTAAAAATGGCATTCTTTAACGTTGGCATGATACGCGACCGGTTGCCATTATAGTTTAGGGGGAAATGCAGCGGGACAAGGACAAAAGTTAAGGCGGCGAATGTCTGAGTGGGGATGGCGGGAGGACCCGAGCGCCCCGTAAGATTCTAAATCCAAACCATGTTCTTTCTTCCTAAACCTAACCACGTGTTTTAACTGCCTAAACCCAACCATGTCAATTTACATTTATTTTGAAAGAGACTGTATTTAAATGTTAAATTTCCTGTGAAAACGAAAGTGTATTTTTAAAGAAGAGAACTTGACACGTCAACAACCAACACGCCCAGGGTACCTTGCATGTCATATGTGGACGTGGAAGGTCCACGACCAAACGCAGACATGTGACGAGGTCGGGGTGAGAATGTGTTGCAACTCCTGGCCGGCTGAAACAAATCAATCATCCACACGTTCTATGATAGTGCTGCAGCTATTGAGTCTTTTGGGAGGCGCAGACCAGATTTCACTGCGCTTGTGTTGTACCCCAATAATATGGCGTGATACGATGTGATGTGTCAGCCTTTATTTAATTGCCCTGTGTGGAGTGCAGCTGCGCCCCGTGGAACTGTCCCTCCTGGCTCCCTTATAGTAGCAGTAAGGATAATGAAAATGATTTATTCATTATGTGTTGTGCCTTACTTTGGTGGATCATAACATACCAGGTGTGGAATTAATCCGCCAGTGCTCCTCTTCAAAATGAGACCAAACTTTTCTATTGATGTCAGTTTTTGAGCCCAGATGAATGTCAGAATGTGGCCTGCAACAGACCGTGTGGCTCGTTGTTTCTACCTGAGCTGATTTCTGCAAAACCTGCGCCCCCTACCAGCCGGTTAAAGAAGTGAGGAGTCAGCAGTCGGCATAAAACAATCAATAAAATAGGTTATGCAACAGCTGTGAATCAATGCAACCTCAACAGATCCTTGAGTGTACAGTTGTAAATGTGCACACAGAATTTTAGGCTAACCGGTCCAAACAAATTCACACACACAGCAAAGACATGACCCAATGCATGATCCCCTTCAGGGTACACGTGATCCCGTCTTTCCTTTGACTCTGTACGAAACAATATAAAATTCACTTTGCCTTCACACAGTAAAAGAACATGTGGACAAATACACTGCTGAGGAGTTAGATTTTTCTATAACGCTCATTCTTTACAACCATCACCCCTCTCTGGCTTCACTCAGTTTGTCTTTTCTCTCCAACTTCTTTTCTCTCCATAGTTTTTACATAACTGTGGTGTAATATCTGTGGGCCAAGGCAGTGACCACTGATTCTCTCTTTTTCTCTTGCTTCTGAAAAAGCCATGGGCGGCCCACCTGCATCAAGGCTCTCCTCTCTATCAGAGTTTTTGGCTTTAGATGAGTCACTTTGCCATATTCTTTCAGGGAAGAAAGCCTAACCTCTCTCCAAACTTTGCTTTGCCGCTCTCAGAAAGCAACAACCTCACACCTCCTCCCTGTCCCGGCTGTTTTCATTGTTCCAGAGCAACCCCACTGACTGCGCCAAACACCACCACCGCATCTTCTGCACAGGAACGCCGTGACGCGAGATGTGTGTGTGTGTGTGTTTTTTTTTTAATTTGATACGGAACCCTGAACATTGTGTGACAACTGGAGGATGACATAACAGGGTTGTAGTTGTGTTGCTTTTGTTGTTAGAGGACACCTGGTTGCTTAGGAGACTGAAGGAATGTGATGTAACTGCAGTGTAATGTGACCACTCACTCTCTCAGCCCACGCAAGGCACTGTGCCGACCATGGAGGCATAATGTAGCGTAATATGCACTGTGTGTGTGAGTGAGTGTGTGTGTGTGACCAGAGCAGTAAAACTGTGTGACAGAGGGGCTCTTAAGTACCTGCAGAGTTATAGTAAGAAGAGAGGAAAATAGACACTCAAAAGGGCCTTGTGTGTGTGTGTGTGTGTGTGTGTGTGTGTGTGTGATATCCTGCTTCCAGAAAGAAGTAGACGTCCGTTTTGAGCCTGGAGTCTTGGCGCTCACTGGGGATCCACACGATTCTTTTTGTGTCTCAGAAAAACCAGGTTACCCACTTGCTTGTCACTCGTTACTGGACGTGCTAAACTCTCCCCGCTGCGCCTAAAAATATCTCCTCACGCTCCGAGAATGTCCTGACCGTGTTTTATAAGAAAACGTTTGCTATTTTAATTCTGTGACATTTTTCCTCTGCGTCTATTGAAGGGAATGCACACACACACAAAGAAACAAAAACTGAGCAGAGTCAGGCATATTGACGACGCTGTCGCATCTCTCCTGTCTGGATTCAGACCTAACTAACAAAACAGCCACCACATTGACTCAGAGGACAGAAAGAATAATTTCATGTGTGAGATAATGTTTGTGTTTGCATCAGCGCCCGGGCACAGCGCATAGATTTCCAATAAATATGTAGCTGAAATACAGCGAGCATCAGAGAGAGAGTGACAAGTAGGCTACAGAGCAGCACCGAGAGGAAGCACTGAGGATCTGTTTGTATCATCTGTGCTGCATCATTTTATTTTGCACAGCAGAGGAGAGGTGGACTTATGTAGGTCTTTACTTCAGTGACTAAAGAGGACCAGCTGCTTTGTATTTACAACGTTGTCGTCTTTGATGGTGTGTTTTTGTGGGCCAAACACAGAGGACTCGCTCGCTGTTAGCAGACAAACAGTGCTTGTTAGCTCGCCAGTGCAGGTCAGGAGGACGTACATATGAGGTTTATATTTAACCGCAGCGATCTTTAAAGGTGCCCTGTGGGGTTTTTGGCCACTAGTGGTGGTGTGGAGCGATGTTTTGACGAGTGGGTCCCTGTTTCGTTTGGATCATACGCCATTTTCTCATGAACTCAGAACAACGTTTGAAGGATGAGGTTTGGACATTCTCCAGTGTTGCCTTTTGAACGTGCAACAGGAGATTGTCCGAGTCAGAAGCGTTCTCACTTCCTGCTTGTGCAAAACCCACTTTTCTGGGTTTTGCACAAGCAGCATGACAGAAACTTCGACACTCTCTATGAATTCTTTGCACGATTACCTGCTCTATTACACAGCGACTCAAATTCAAGTCCATTAAACGTCCAGTCCGACAGATTCAAACATCTGCGATCTCACACGCAGCTCGTCCAGGTTATATCCAAATCATTTCAGGTTTGCGGTGCATGTGTGAGAGCTGCTTTACACTCTATGCACGCACAGGACATTAGTGCATGAACATACATGTGACGTGACATTCTGGCTGACTGCAGAGGGCAATAATGCAAATGTGCACCGCATGCAAGCTGTGCTAATTCACCAGTGTCGGCAACATCAAGAGATGTGGCAATGTGCTCAGGAAAGTGCGGAGAGAAAGAAGAAGAACATGAATGCAAACTTTGCAGGTTTCAAAATATCCAATGATTACTTTGATTAGAAAAGCATTCAACAGGTTTATTAATCAACACAATGTGTTTTGGTGAGACAGACTGAATATAAAGAGACTCCACAGGGCGCCTGTAACATAACTAGCAGCATGGGTAGCTTGAAAAGCAAAAGCTTTTTTACACAGGGCTGTTTAAAGCCAGTGCAAAGATGTTAATCACAATCTGAGGTGAAGGTGTGTATAGACGCGAGGTGTAAATGAGTTAAACTTTGCATGAAAACAAAGATGAGACTCTATTTAAAGTACGGTTGGTCGGTGTACTTGACTCCAGAGCGCACATTTTCAAAGATTAATTAACCTCTGAGTAAAATTCTACATACCCTGTTTGTTCATACAGCAGTCAATAATGTATTGCTATTTTCTGTCACAGATATATCTGAGAAATGTTGCTCGTATACCTTTTCTAATGTAAGACAGTTCACACAGTAGCATTAACTAATACTGTATGTTCACTGCTTTGTCTGAAAATTCGAAATCACAGAAAATGTCAGAATTGTGAGATTCTGGAGTTAATTACTCTTAAAGGGTACATTGGAAACTTTTCAATCTGGACCCTGTTTTCTCATGTATGTGTGTCTAAGTGACTAATGGGAACAACAATCTTTAAAACTGGTCAAATATTGAGTGAGAGGGCGGCAGCTGGCAGCAGTGAAACAGGCATCAGTGTAACCACACAGGGCATGTGCACTCTGTCAATGTGCATCCACTAAAAGTGTTTTTGCCACTGACAGGCTCCAAATTGTTGTTACAAGTGTCTGACAACATTATGCAAAAGGATCCCTACAGAGATGGACCTTTTGTTCGCTTTTGTTTAACAAGGATCAGCCCTGAATTGACTATCGCCAAGCCCACCAGACTCCATTAAAAAAAACAGTATTTTAAGCATGTAAAGAGTTAACATGTTTTCACATCTAACTGTGTGAATTAAAGGTTTATTTCAATCAAACGAGAGTTGGCAGTTGTTGAAACAGTTTAGAGACAAACCAAGACAGTTTTTATAAATTTTATTTTGTTCTGTTGACTCTGTTTTTTGTGCAATTTTGTGTGTTTTACAATGATAAAATCACCAATCATATGAATGGGCTCTGGTGGGATTAGCAGTTGCGATTTTGGGGCTGTCTTTCCGATCATCCCAAAATGAAAGCAAATTTCGTCCTGTAAATCTTAGGCCCAATCCCAATACCCCCCTTGTCCACTACCCCTTGGCCCTTGAAATGAAGCAGTGAAGGAGGAATTGGGACACCACTCACTACGTCACCGCATCGGTTACGTCCACGCATACGTAACTATTTTAAACAGGAAGCTGCGAGCCATCTACATTTCCAACCGGCATTTACAATGGAGTCTCAGTCATACTACCGATCGCGTTTGCTGTATTTATCAGGCTTCGTTTGATGAACAGACGACAGGGGACTTCTGCTAGGTAGCTAGCTAGCTAACCAGCTAACATTACGAGGCAGCATAATTATACTAGCTGGCGTGTTATCGTAATGTGAAAAATCCGACAATTTTGTTTATTTGTTTATTTATTAGGATCCCCATTAGCCATCCCTCGTTGTGGGAGTAATGGCTATTCTTCCTGGGGTCCTCGCACAGTTCACAACTATATACATAGTAAAAACATACAGAATAACAATAACAATCTAGAATCATATATGATAGTTACAAGGAAAAACTACAATATTAAATTCAATAATTTACCGCAATGTGGACTAATTGCAATTGGAAGAAATTGTTAAAAACAGTTTTTAAAGTTTTGCAAACACACCAAATCAATACCTGGCTTATGAAACAGAAAAAAACTAAAACTGACAAACAACAAAACAAAACAAAAGAAACCAAGAATTCAGATATGATACACTCGCCTTTCTAAAATCATCTTTTTCAGTTTGTTTTTAAAACTACTTTTGCTTTCCAGTGATAAGAGCTCAGGTGGAAGCCTGTTTCACTCTGCAACAGCTCTGTACATAACTGTTCTCCTGAGTGTGTTGATTCTCAGCAGAGGTCATGTGAATAATAAATAATAAGCAGTTAGGTTTACCAACAGTATATATATTCTTTACAAACAAAATAAGACTGCATGTCAGTCTGTCTTTTACCATTAGCCACGATAGTCTGTCTTGCATTTCTAACACGTTCTCCCTTATGGAGCATTTAAGTGCAAGGCGAGCTGCTCTATCTTTTGAGTTAACTGGAGTTTTGACATTTCTTTTTGTGATGCACAAGACCAGACTGTCCAGATGTGAAAGGACTGTTTTGCAGAAAAGGACAGATGACAGACGCCAGATAGTGCGAGCTAGCTAGCTAACAAGCAACCTGACGATGGTAACGCTAGCGATGCATGAACTTTATTCCCCGTCTCTTGCTCGGTGGTAGCCTGGCGACATCTACCTATCGCTGGCAAGTCAGCATCTGAAATCCCTCGCTCCAAAGGGCTAGTTTCATACCCACTACCCCGACATGCAAAAAGGAATTGGGACACCACTACCCAACGCGAGAACACGCAAATGTGGGGGTAGGGCTAAGGGGGTGCGGTGCCATCGATCGCGAGCACACCAGTTGGCTCACGCAGCTGTCAATCATGATGTCAGACCCCCTTTTAATAGCATCAAATATCAAAATGAAAACAAACTGCAGCAAATGAACTGAAATGCCAGAAACCATCGTTGGGAAAAATTTATTTGACGTGCACTTGGAGTATTTAATCTGGCCCAGCTAACATGGAGGGGGCGGGGTTTATCGATCGAGACATTTTGGCTTCGCTGTTGGGAAACTGTCGTGTTGTCCATTTTCATTATACAATCTTTGGTCTAATAGATTTTCTGTCTCACTGAAAGAACATCACATCTATTCAAGGTCCAAGTATGTGTACGAGCACATTGTGTGTCTTGCAGGAAAACCTTGGTAGTGTTGCTGCCTGCGTGGGCTGCTGTCCGTGGTTACTGAAAGCCAATAACCAGATGAACCTTACACAAAGGACGGAGACAACGACTTCACGGTTCCGGCGCAAATCAATACGACAATATCGATAATTCAGAGGGATCTATTTCCATACCCTCCTCATCATTCTCCACACTGGGACAAAACGTCTTATGTAACACTCCTCAAGAACAATGTTGCCTCTCCAGATCTCACGTCCCTGACTTGGACTGCTATCGCTATCGCTGCTACAGTGAGACACACAGAAGCACTGCAGGTTAGAAATGAGCACATGATGAGCGGAAGACAAATAATATAGTAGCACACGCACCACCAGAGTTCACAATCCATTTCAAAAACTGCTCTCATGTATCACTTCCTTTTATTGTGTGGTTGATGTTACAGTCAAAGACCTCTTTTCAACACCTCCCTGTGCATCTTTTATTTCACGCCAGACGATAAAAGATAGAGAGGTGTTACATGTGTGCAGGAGCTTACTATGTGCAGACAAAGAACAAGCTGGGAGCCTTTTCTCTGTGTGGTGCACGAGTGGTGTTTCTTCAGTTAATGATGAGCGAGCAGGGTCTATACGTGTGAAGTGTGCAGAGACATGTGAACTGGAACATATGGGTTCAATGCCCTAACAAGTCTGTTGTTGCGCCCGTGTCTGTGTGTAATAATTGGCTGTCGAACGCAGCCCCTCTACATGTTCCTATAAACAGAGAGCCCGGCCTGCGAACTGCTCATTCACCCCCCCCCCCCTTCTCTTTCATCCCCTCATCCTTCCCTTCTCTCCCTCTTCTATCTTTGTTCATCCTGTCAGCTGTGTTGTAATCTACTGTAGTTGTTTGCTTTATTCTCCACAAGTGTTGTGTGCTGCTCTCACTCCGCTGCCATTCTTCTGTTTCTTCCTCTCATTCTGCTGCTGGCAGCTGCATATGAATGTTCTTAGCAATCACAAAGTGTGTGGTGGAAAAATTCAGATACAACACCGTGATTATACTCCACCACACGAAATATTCCAAGTATGACAAGTAAAGTACTCAGTGTGCAGTAAAATGTTTTTGGATGAATACCCCTACTTCATGAATGTGTATGTTGCATTTTACCGCTGTAGACGTTCAAAGTTGATCTTAATTCAACTCCTTTATATACTGTTAGTGGATAATTTAATCTAGTGCAATGCATCATATTCACTTTTCACTCCCAACTCATCAAATACGGCAGCTCAGTTGGTGGCCCTACACTTCAAAATATGACTCTGTAGGTCAGTGGTTCTTGATCTTCTAGCAACAGTTGTAGATGATCAGGGACGCCAAATGGACCTGAACTTGTGTAGCGCCTTTCAAGCCTTCCGACCTCTCAAAGTGCTTATTACACTCACATTCACATTACAAGTCACATTCACCCTTTCACACACTCGTGGATGAAGCTACCATACAAGGTTCCAGACTTAAAAGCGGATTCTTCTTCTTCTTCTTCTTCTTCTTCTTCTTCTTCTTCTTCAACAAAGGCATGTCAATATCTGCTAGCACCATGCTACAGTGTCCTTTTAAAATAAACTTCCATGTTCACAGGAATTTTTAAGTTTCGGCAGTTCGTCAGGAAAAATGTTGGCATTGTACATTTCTGCGAATTACTGATACGTCACATTTGCAAGTTACCAAAGCATGAAACTTTACATTTCAACAACACTGTGGTTAATGTGTGGTTAGGTTGAGGCACAGAAACCACTGAGTTATGGTTCGGAAAAGCTCTCATTTTGGTGTTTCAGAGGCACTATCCCTGCAGGAAAAGCAGCAATGTCTTGGTAAAAAACAACACATTTTCATGCCTGATGGAAAAGTCCTTAAAAGAATGTTTGAAACACAGCTACAAAACAGTCATGTTTGGTGCTTGAAAGGCCGATGGAAACACAGCCACAGGACTTTACAATGCACCCACGGTGCCTAAAAAGCCGCTAAAAACACGGTAATGACCTGCTAAAAACAACTGGTTTTGTTGTTTCTTGGTCTCAAACAATGGTCTGCAGCTTTACAGCATCTCGCTTCAGTGACACGCCATCCTCCATCCCCTCCAGAGAAAATCCTTTGTAGTATACCTTCAAGTAAATACCATAAAACTTGAATTAGTAGCCGGAGTTATTATTTGTCTTGTGCTCATGGTTTCAGTAAAATTAAATGAACCGAGCTGACGATGTGTGGCATCTCCATACTGAAGTTTTACAGTCTATAAAAATAATGTTTTAAAATTGGAATGTATAACTTTATAACAGGTGTGTTACTCCCGTCACACAATTGCAGTAAAAAAAAAAAAAAAGTTGCATATTTTACTCATGACTAAGTTGAAACGATAACCAGCACTATGCCATGGTACGTGTGTGTGTGTGCATGTGAGTGTGTCTACAGTGTGTCTGTATCTAAACAGTGTTTTGACACACTCTCTCTATTATTATGCGTGTTTTTGTGTTTCTGCCTGTGTGTGACATCCTGATTTACTCCTCTCTCTCTCTTCCCAAGGACCCCACACCCTCCTTTTCCCTCCAGACTTCAGTGGAGTTACTCGACTACATTCTCTACGCCCCTTACTCCATCCTCCATCCTCCACACCCTCTCTGTGTTTTGATTGCCTCAACACACACACACACACACACACACACACACTTCCACATACATCCACATACACAGCACATGCTCCTCCTTTCCTTCACAGTCAAGTCTATGTGAGAAGATGAGCATCACAGGGCAGCAGAGGGGGGAGGGTTTGATATGTGTGTGTGTGGGTGTGTGTGTGTGTGTGTGTGTGTGGACTGGGGAGAAAGGAGAGCGGCCTTCAGTGGCTGAGCGGTTGCGTCCTTTGCCAAGGACACTGACTTTCATTAAAGTAATGTGCTAACGGCTCGACAAAGCTCGACACGTGCAACCGGAGCACACACACTCATTCAGCGGACACACACACACACTATTGTTGTTTTAAATGACACCTGGATGAGCAGAGGTTATATCCATTGTGCATAGATGATGTCACACACATGCAAACATGGCGAGCACACACACACACACACACACACACACACACACTCTGCTCCCACAATGCACCGCTCCTGTTTATCATATATTCTTTCTGATCCAAGCCAGTGCTCTCTTTTCCCTCTCACACATCATCTTGTCTCTGGACTCATCCAACAAGCAGCAGCAGCAGCAGCAGCAGCATTAATTAATCAGCACACACAGATTGTCATATCAGCACTGGGAGCCAATTAAACACTCAGTTATATTTTCTGTCTTAAGCAGGTTCTCATAGATCTTTATTTCTTACAATAATAGAGGCCAGAGTTGGAATTAACCTCAGTTTTTGCAGCTCCGTCTCCAGTAGTTTGGATTATTTTTTATTGGATGTGATTCGATTCGGATTTGTTATGTAATTTAGATTTGTTTAAATGTAATTATAGGCTCCAGCTCTCGGTGGCAAAGCTCTTGTCTGTATGAAACCATGTTGTGCTTTGCATTTGATGATGCATCTGTGTGGGTATGTCTGTTACGTATGCTGTTCTTTTGTGCATTTCGCAGAAATCTGGTGTCTCAGGAAATTCACTGGAGAGCAATTCATTCGTACTGGACAGGAATGACGTTGAATTTAAAAATAAATTCACAATTAATGTGTTTTTTTTAATTATTTTTTAATTTTATTTATTATTTATTTAATAAATTATTTTTCATTTAATGGTAAACACTGATGTTTAATTTTCGTCATTTTAGCTATGTCAACGTGTGTGTGCGTGTTCGTGTGTGCCAAACTCTGTGTGTCTCACTATCAGTCTGTCTTTTAGTCAGTGCATGACAGCAGAACAGACACATTGGAGGAGGATGTGATGTTCTGTGAAGCACACAAGCCTTTAGATGCCGGGGGAACAAGACAAGAGTGAGAGCCAAGTACGAGTCAGGGCCACTGGCGCTGGAATGATTCGAGCTGCTCCAGCTGTCAAGGTCTCTGGCTGGCATTAATGTATGAATTTACCGTGAGGCTCACGGAGGTGTGTGAGTGTGTGTGCGTGTGATGGGATCTGACTGATACCGCTTTTCCACGTTAAGGCTGTGAAGTCGCAGCACGCCGTACCGTTTTGCATTACAACGCCTGATCCTCCCTCGCAGCAGGTTGTGGAAACTCGGCTGCAGCGTCACTAAACGAAAACCACAAAACCAGAGCCACACTGTGCCCAGAATGATGATTGCAAACCATTGATAAATAAACCATAAGACTCATGGCATCCCACAGAGCTTCGGACCCTTCTCCTCAGTGAAGCCCACTGCACAGCAGGCTACATATGATACCAGAAAGCTTCGGCTCTAAATTAGGACTGCAGTATTTTCTTTATCAGCATGTTGGTTATTTTTCACATTCATCACATAATTGTGTAGTCAATGAAATGCCAAACAAAAAGACAAGGGGCCAAAGGCGACAGCCTCAGACTCCTTGTTTTGTCAAAGCAATAATCCCAAACCCCAAATTTATTCAGTTTTCAAGGATATAAATCTGATAAAAGCAAGAAAATCTTCACATTTGAGAAGCTGGAACCAGAGTGTGTGTACAGCATATTTGCTTAATGAATTATTTAAAGTAAGACTAAAGAAAGAAAAAAATAATTCTGTCTCTAACAAATAACGATTTTGTAAGCAATAAAACACACCATTGCTCCAATTAATACACTCTCATGACTAAATAGGTAAATAAATATGTTGATGTCCACTGACTTCCAAAATGACTTACATGACGGATCCCCAAAACAAAAATTTTTAAGGTTTGACAAATGCTGTTTTAAACCCAACCTTAACGTCCTGAAACAGTCACAGTTCTGCTCCAAAACTGTGGTTAAGTTTAGAAAAATCATCATGGTTTGGCAAAGAGTGCTGCAGGAATGAATCCTAAAACCCAGAGATGAGTTTGAATTTTAACACTCCCAGTTCCCTAATATTTAAGTTAATGGGTTTTTTAATGGGTTTTTGGTTAGATGAAATAAAGTCTGTGGTTCACACAAGCTCAAGAGAATTTCATGTTTTGCTTTTTGACATAAAATACATTAGTAAATACCCCACTCATGAATTTTGAAGCTTTCAGGTGTCTTAAAAAAGAAGGTTGCTAACAAGTGGCCCCGTTTATATGGCAACGATTTCAACTGAAAACGGTAAACTTTAATTGCGTTTGGCCGATCATTTACACGACAGCAGCGTTTTGGGTGCCTGAAAACACAACATTTTGCGACTCCATGTGAACGTAGATCGTTTCAATAACGACAATGACTTTTCTGTTTTTAGAGAAACCGTTGTCGTCTAAACAGGGCGTGAGACTACAGAATGTCTTCACTGAACATGGTTTTATAGCCTTGTTGTGGCGACATTAAGTCACGTGACCATGATGTAGTTCATTTATAGCCTAACGTCAGCTTTTTACTTCTGACAATTGCATTTACGCTTCAAAGGTCATGAAAGAGGTTTTCATTTATGAAGATGATCTTGAACAAAACGTGCAAGTATCATTAATGTTTGTTTGCCACAGTCTTTGCATACATAATAAATAAGTGTGATTATCATTTTGGCCATAATTGTGCAGCAGTTATGGAGCAACAGCAGAATTTATTTGGGGTCGTGTGTTTGTGTCGACCTGATGAACATAAGTCCAGCATTCTCTCTCTTTTTGCTCTGTTTTTGTTCTCCACCACCTCCTGAGGGAAATATCTGTCTCTTAAGCTGTTAAGTGCTCCACTGTGTTCACCAGCTTACTGTGTCTGTCTGCTGTTTGGCACTGGACGTGGACAGTTGTACAGCTAACTGCATCCACAGCTCTCCCATTTTCTCTTCTCACCACAATGAGCGTCTCATCTGTCCCGAGCAGCCATCTCTCACTCCATCCTGCTGCCGCGCCAACAGCGCATTGTGAGAAAGCATCACACTCTCTTTCTTAATACCCTTTCTGACAGCTCAGGCCAAATTACATGCTTTTGTTTTACTAGAGTCATTCAACTCACTCACACTGTCAGCATATATATATACTGTATGTATGGCATGTGCTCCTGACTGCTTGTGGCCGTAGTTAATTAGGGAGGCTAAGCCAAGTTGGTAGAAGGAGGGTGGGCTTCTTATCTTGTCCTCTCTGTCTCTTTCTCCCTGCTCTTTGCTTCTGGGCAGCAGCTTAGCTCGACTTTGACTCAGATTTCAGAGCGAGGGAATCCAAGTATTGGATTGGTCGTAGTAATAATGAGGAGATTAATGTCTTTTGTGGGGAAAGTTCTCATTCAAAGTCAAGATAGAGTTTTTTTTCCCCCTCTCTGCTCAGGGGGGCTGTGATGAACTTTGCTGCTGAATACCAAGATGGATGAATGACGGAGCGAGGGAGCAAGAGGAGGAGGGGAAGGGGGGGGGGGTGCAAAAAAAAAAACGGCAGGGAAGGGATTGACGGTTCGATACAGCTCCGGTGGAAAGAAAGATGAGGGAGGACGAGAGAAAAGAGCGATGGAGCAGACAGAAAACAGAGTTGAGACAAAAAAAATACAGCAACACAGCTCATTGTCTCCATCCTGCCCCTGCCATCAATCTCCTGAACTGCCTGCCTTACTCACACACACACACACACACTCACACACACACACACACACACACACACACACACACACACACACACACACACACACACACACACACACACACACACACACACACACACACACATTCTGCCCGCCTGCCTACATGGCTGATTCCCTGAGTGATGAATCATGGCGCGGTATGGCATGGCACAGCACGGCATTTGTTAGAGGTGGTGTTTTTCTCCTGTACTGACAGGCTCTGTATAAGTGTTTTGTACCGTGTGTGTGCACATAGGTGTGTGTGTTGTGGATATGGACAGTAGTGGCACGTGGCGTGGGTGCTGGGCTGAGCTGTGAGTACAGTGCAGTACAGTATGCATGTGTTTTAAGAGCACATCGTGTCTTGTAGGTAACCGCGAGCGCCTCGCAGCAGCAACAGCTGAGCAGCGCAGACACGGAGCTGTTACTCAGCCTTCACGTCATCAAACAAACAGGATTGTGTTGTGAATTGATTCGATGCTCTGTATTCTGTAATTAAACACTACTAAGAATTAATATAAATCATATTATGTAACATGATTTATTTCTTTTTCTTTTAATTGAATGAATCAGTTTATTTTGCCAGGGCTCCAATTTACATTGCACCTGCGACTGGTGCCATTAAAAACCTTCATTTAGTAAAATGGTGAAAGGAAGCAGAGCCAGCAGACTGTATAAAATAATGGACATAGCCACCGTGACGTGACCCGCTGCTCTGTGGGCTCTCGTTTTGAAGCTTCAAGTTCGGCATTCTGGCTGCCACCATCTTGGATTTTTGGAGCGCTAAAGAGCGCTGGATGGATCTGACTGCGTACCTGAGGGTGACAGCCTGTCTCTCAAAGTGGCCATGCCTTTAATTATACATAACTGTGAGCCTGAAAGAAATTCAGACAGGAGAGTTATATAAAATTCAGCCCACGTATTTGTCAGGAATATTGAGACCAAAACGGTTTTTGCACCAGGCTGTAAACGTATTTATTTCTGCTGTAAAGTTCATGGGGCTCCATGGGGATTAACCATAGACTGTAGAAAATAATAGACATAGCCACTGTGATGTCACCCATTGGTTTGTGGACTCAAGTTTGGCATTTTTGCCATTGCCATATTGGATTTTTGCAGCCAAAAGTGACCATGTTTGGACGAGAGAGTTAAGATAACTGTAATGCTAGCTGCTAGCTGGGTTAGCATGGTGTATTTACAGCCAGTGGCAACGAACCAGGCTGAAAAATGAAGCCAACAGGGAAGCGCCAAAAACTGCAGTTCTTCAAATGGCCACTTGAGGCTGGCTCCAAATCCCAGTCAGTCCCCATATTAAAATGTCCAACTTTACAGCAGAAACAAACATGTTCACAGCCTGGTACAAAAAAAATGTTTTGTTTGTTACAGCTGATTTCAACATTCAACATTTCAACATTTCAACATTATGCATAATTAAGGGCAGGCTCTTCCTTGATGGAACAAGCAGAGCAAGTTCACAATTGGAACAGTGCCTGGGCTGCGACTGATGATGTTTCACAAGTCCGCAAGAGCACAAGTCCAGGCAAGAACGCAGATTGAGAAACGGCATCTGAGTCAGATCCACCTCTAGCTCCTCCACACCTACATCCTATTTCCAAATATGGTCACTTCTGGCTCCAAAAAGCCAAGATGGCAGCAGCTGGTGCCAGACTCGAGGCCTCAAAATGGGAGTACACAAACCAATGGGCGACGTCACGGTAGCCATGTCCATTATTTCTACATAATTTACACTTGTGGTGAACTGAGATAATACTTATGCAAATTTTTGCTTGAAAAAACAGTTTTAAAACCATTAAAACCAAATGTATGTGCTGTAAAACTAAACATCCGACATCTTAGAGAGTCTTTTAAAACAACCAGATGTTCAACAAGACTTTTTTAGATGACCAAAAAGTCACATTTGACAGTCTACAGTGTCTGTGAATCTGAGGTTGTGGGTTACGTTACCTAACAAACATTGTCACTGTGATATCAACTTGTCAACAGACATTACCCACCTGTCACTCAATGCAGCCACGCCCTGTATGCATATTTTTAAGTCTTAAAAACATTTTAATGGGTGAGTTATATTTAAACTTACCCCATGACATTTGTCGTGAACGGGGAAATTAACTGTAGAGACCAAAACTGTTTTTTGTACCAGGGTGTAACCATGTTTAATTCTGCTGTAAAGTTGGGCATTTTAACATGACGGTCTGTGGGGACTGACTCGCTTCTGGAGCCAGCCTCAAGCAGCCATTAGAGGAACTGCAGTGTTTGGCACTTCCGCATTGGCTTCGTTTTTCAGCTCCGGAGGTTGCTGCTTGGTCTAAACCAGCTGTACACACGTCACGTGGGATTCAGTAGCACCAAACATGTGCAAGAATGAGTCATTTAAGGACACAAATGAAGGGTTTGAATACCAGCTGAGGACACCGAGGTCATGTCCATGTATTTTTTGAGTTTTAGTTTTACTGGCTGATTCCTGTAAAATGATCCCCGTGTCAAAAACAGTTATGATAAAAAAAAGAGAAAAAAATAAAAAGAATAAAATAAGATTTAATTGAAACTGCAGGCTAAGACGAGATAAAACAACCATCATTTATTTCAGGAGAAAGCAACGGTGAAAAGATGAGTCTCAAGATTTCATTGTAACATTTCAAGAGATTCGAGCCCCAAAGACCTTCAGGCTGACTGTTCCTGAGTTTAGGGGTATAATTAACAAAGGCTGCCTTTTAGTTCTGACCTCGGGAGCAATCAAGAGGTTTGAGTCAGAGGGTATTCGGGACGTCACAGGTATATGTATATATATATCTTGACAGTTTAGACAGACTTAAAGTACGAAAGGTGTGGACTCTTTGACCTCTGAAAGCACATATTTACCCCCATTTTACTTTACCTGATGCAAGTGGAGCTCGTAATCTGATGACACATCTCTGCTGAATGATTTCACATTAATGCAGTGATTGACATGTGACGGTAATGCATCATGAAATACAGCAATGTGCCAGCAAAGGCAAAGAAGAAGAAGGAGGCCAACTTCATAAATTATTAAAGGACTAGGGATGGGTATTGATATCAGAACCAGGATACTTTATTTTGGGGGACTGTAGACATGTTTTGACCCTGTTTGGAATAAATATATCAAACTGTGCGCCAGTGTTACATAAAAATAAAAAAGCTTTGCCTCATATTAAATAGTTCAGAGAGCTGAGAGAGAAGTTTTCCTGGTTTGAATCAGGAAAAGCTCAACACATAAGAAAGGATTTAATACTCACTATCAACACTGGAAACATCAATATTAGAATATATAGAACGTATTAAATGAGAGCACGTATTGTTCTTTACTCAGCTGCACATCTTTGCCTCCTCTCATCACAGCTTGTCTGCGCAGGAAACAGGCCTTTGTCTCCACCACTTAAAATAAATACACCATGCCTGCATTAGAAATTAGTGAATAATAATGTATTGAATAATTGGACAAAGCAAATACGCCGGTGCGTCTGCACTAATTCAAGCACTGTAGGTGGTTACTCTGCACACTTGACACATGCAGGCAGGTGAGAATGACAATTTCTCAAGGTACCTGACTCAAATAGTATTTTATAATATCTCTTGGCATTTGTTTGAACCAGCCTGGAGGACCAGATGGTCGGGTTTTTATCACATCAGGTTGGACTTAGATTTATTAGGCTAGTTACCAAAAAGGATATAGCTCCACGCGTGTGCTCACAAATCATTTTTCTTTTGTCTAAACTTTTACTTTGTTGCATCGTTGTTTTTAGTTTCCGTCACACTGCTCACTGTCAACAGCAAAAAGCATTATTTTATCTATTTAATAGTTTTGGGAAACGTTCATACATTAAGGTGAGAGACAAAAGACCCTCCAACATGATCAAAAATATTTTCTTTACTGCGAGTCTGAATACCAGCATTAGACTACACTGGAATCCATCCACTGTATTTTCCTCTAAGGTACCTCCACCTCTCCTCTGGTGCATCAAGTATGTTGAGACAAATGCCTTTATCAACATTTAACTCAGGTCTGACAGCTATCAAGAGGTGTTTACCCACAATGCTCTCCAAAGGACACTCAACTGTCCATCATCACAATGACTGGCAGTCTGGTATAACCCTGTATGGCAGGTTTCTGCTTGGAAATTGTTTATCTGAGGAGGTAAGCCACTTTAGACCTTGAGGAAATTTGGCCTCGTAATTGCTTTATTTCGTAGATGATGGCTTGCTAAATATCATGGCTTTTTACATGAAGGCTAAAGACTCCCTCCAATCAAAAATGTGTTTTGTTTTTTTTATGTTTATGTGCCCTAAAATATCTGATCTCGACTATACTGGCTTGTATCCCCCAAAAAATCTGAGGGCAAACAAGATCAGCTGTGCGTTCCAGTACCCATACTACGTCAGAAAAAGATTTAGCATGTCCCGATACATATCGTAAGTGCTAGTATCGTTAGCAACTGCACTTGCTTGCATTTCTTGAAGACATTTCGCCTCATCCAATAAGCTTCTGTAGTTCTAAATGACTGGTACAAAGTTATATAAACCCTGTGTGAGTGGGAACCCTGGCAGAGTCGTAGGGGTCACATCGGAGGGACGTCCCTCCCCAGACGAGCAAGTCCAGTTGCCTACAATATTAGCACTTACGATGACCATGACCTGGATGACTGAGAATCTTCACCGACAAGTCCCAATACATAGTATGTCAAATGCAGTTTGCCAAAAATACCTCCATGTTCTACTACATCCAGTCTGATTTTGCAGTATGCAAGCCAGCACGCTTTTCTGGCTGTTCTCACCCACAATCCTCTGCTCAGCGGACGATACCTCACATCGACTGAGCTGCAAACAGATAACGGCGGATTGACAGCTTTCAGAAATGACCGATGTTTGTTTTATCTCCAAGGTAACGGATATAAAAGCAAGACGGTCAGAGTTCAGGGTGTAAAGTAATAAGACAGTAGTATGTCCCGATTGTGTGCAGACTGCTTGCAACAGTATGTACTTTTAAAGGGCAGCTGCAGCACCTACTAAAAGTAAAATAAAAAAGAGTATGCAATTCAGAACGCACCCTTAGTGTGTCATTAAGCACAGGCGGTAGAGGTTGTGACATTGGGTGATCAAATGCCAGCGTAAATTCTGAATACTGACGACAGACATTGTTAATATTTTGCTGGTTTTAAGTTGTGTTGCCAAGGAACCAAAATCCAGTGTCTTTCTACCAACGTCATCTTGATGCAGTATAAAGACATTTAGTCATAAGGTAGCAGAACAAAACCCAACGTTGTTGTCAACCACATTTAATTCCAACCCCAAATGTAATGTCTGTCCAACGTAACGGTTCAGCGTCGTTCTGACACCATTCTGACAACCGGTGCCACCAGTTAGCCTACAAGCTATCAAACAACATAACGACTATAAAATGCTAACTACCATTCTGATGCATCTTCTATTCGCAGATATTGGTGCACAATCAGCTCCTCATCTGAGTCTGGGTCTGACTGAGGCTCAATCTCTCTGGTGTGCCCTCTAATGCTAATGCTAAGCTACCCTGATGCATGCCGCTCTTTCACCGGTCAACCCGGCACTAGTAGCGCTCTGCCAGAGCCGGGGAAAGCGAAAGCAAAACCTACAACAAGCAGCAGAAGCAGTCGGAGAAAGGGATGGAGAAAGAGTGGATGTGCCTCCAGCCACTTCTCAGAGTTTGCTTTATTTTGTTTGTTTTTAACTTTTTATGTGGGAACACCATGTCAAACAAAATATTAATCATAGCAGAGTATTTTTACATACTTACATAAATGTGTCTGGAGGGGGGCTTTAATCTTTTATTTTATAAAAGTGAACTCGTTTTAAGGATGTTAGGGGAGGTTGGTGTCTGCTTTAAACGACGGGGCCCACCTCTGCTATTAGCCACTGTGGAAAGTCTTTTGTAGGCAGCATACTAATTATACAGCACTGCAAACAACCAGATTGCAACTGTGTCTATACTGTATACAGTAACTATCTGATATGTAAATAGAAACTGTACCAGCTGTTGTTTATCTATTTTCATACCCGACAGCTGCTCCCCATCTCATATATCGAATATGAGATGTATGTAGCTATTAATTTATGGAGATATTAAGTTGATACCAATGTTTTTTATTAACTGTAACCAGCATTTTTTTTATTATATTCGTCCTGAAGTTTAAATCACTCCGTAGCTGTTACAGTTTTATAATGGTGGTGGCTAACAAACAGTATTTGATGTGGATCAAACATGTCTGGCTCGTAAGTGATCCATTTAATAAGGTCAGTGCACAGGGTCGATACAAATCCAGTACACTGGGTCAGTGCATCAATACCTACTACCTGTCTCTCTTTGACAAACACACACACACACACACACACACACACACACACACACACACACGGAGCACTTTCTCTGCTTGCACTGCTGCAGCCATGTCCTTGCACTGACACACATAAAACACACACTCCCTGCACCGTCTCATTTCCACACGCATCGCTGTGCATGTGCTCAATGTGTCCGCTTGATACACACACTCGTACACACACAATCAAACGCTACCTGCCGGCATGTTAATAGGTTCTCAGTGTGTGTTGTTCTACTGTCCAGCTCTGTTAAAAAAGGAGGCTTTAGCAGGGGGAACAGGCACAGCGGAGCGAAGCTAGGCATTATGGGAGCATTTGGCGGATGAGCATGGGGCAGAAAGGCACACGCCTCTGTGCCCTGGACTCTCCATTCACAGACATACTGTCTGAGTCAGAGGTGCCAAACGTCCAGTCTGCAGGGATCACGGGGTGGCATTGAGAAGAGCTGGACTGTTTTACAGTGCCAGACAGAAAATAAAGGATGGGACAGAGAGAGAGGAGAGAAAAAGACACTTTGAAACCATGGACTGTAAAACATAATGGACGTAGCCACTGTGACGTCTCCCACTGGTTTTAAAGCCTTGAGATTGGCATTCTGGCTGCTTTGTAGGCTGGCCCTTGGTGATTCCTATGAAAGTTGCTGGGTGATGTACGAAGCCAAAAAAGCTCAATTTTTATGCGGTATGAAGTTACGTGAATCTTCATCATTGCAAGATTCATAGAACAAAGTACACTAGTGGCAGAGTGTGGTTAAGCCGAGCTGGGCATGGCCGAGCGTCTAACTTCTTGTTTAGCCCTCTGCTGACTTGAACGGGGGGAAAAAGGATTTAATCATGCCTCTCTTCGAAACTTTCGATATGTAATTAGACTAAATGAATCAAACCCTGACAGTCAAAACAAGTCATGTCGCAGTGGTTGTGACACTCAAAAAAATGGACCTGGATGGTGTAATTCCACTTTAGGCCACTGTGTAAAATTGGCTTCAAAGCCCAGAGCTAGGGACTTGGTGAACCGTAATAATGCTAAGGCTAATTTTCGCTAACAAGAGAAAAGGATTAAAACCATTAAAAATATGTAGGAAAAAGATCTGACTCTTTTACTTATCAGAGGAGGGGATGACTGGGCTGGGACTTGATTTTTTTTAATTGTTTTTTGCCCTCCCCGAAGCTACAAATATTTTTCCTTGAGCGTCCCTGAGTGACTGGCAGGAAATACACGAACCTCCCCCCACCATATATTAATTGTTAGATTTTAAAAAACGTACCCTTCGTTGTTTGAAAGTTCAAAGTTGAAGATGAAATCTTTGAGTTGAAAAAAGCCTTGGTTTTTCACTCCTGTTGTGCACGCTGGTTAGTTAGTTAGTTAATAAACAGTTTATTAGGGCCAAATTTTAAAATGAGACGTAGTAAAAAAAAGTGATTTTGAGAGTATCACTATTTTAAACTCAGATTTGGTTATGTTTTTTCTTAAGAAAGTGTCATCCCATATAATGTGTTCAAAAACAGCCATAAATTTGAAAATCCAACGAAAATTTTCGTGATTTTTTTTTTTTAAGAAAACATGGTAGTTTGGAAGGGATGTTTGCTTTAAAAATATGCGGTAAAATAAATACAAAATACAGCCATTACAAGTTCTATGCCCCTCCTCTAAGCCAAATAAAAAGCATAACAGTTTAAACAGTAAACAGTCCCTTCAACGACCAAGACTTTAAAATTAACTTTCATAAACTGAAAACACACTGAAATAGCAACAACTGTGCCTAAGTTATGAATCTGGGGTTATACCATTGTTACATTACCTGTGGTGGTGACTTGTCAACAGATTTAAGCCTTAATAACGTTCAAATGGGTGAGTTATATAAAAATCCCCCTTTGTACAGTTGTCATGAATGTTAAAGTTTACTATAAAGATGAAACTGTTTTTGTACCAGGCTGTAAAAATGTTTATTTCTGCTGTAAAGTTGTGCATTTTAACATGAAGGTCTATGGGGACTGACTCGCTTCCTCTAGTGGCCATTAGATGAACTGCAGTTTTTGGAACTTCTGCCTTGGCTTCATTTTCTCAGCCCCGCAGGTTGCGGCTTGTTTGAAATACATTAACAGCCGAGGGAAGGATGAGAGGGAGATAGAGGGGAAAGTGGTTGCATCCCCCTCATACAAGATCCAACATTCAAATCGCACACTGCAGGGACTCACTCCCCCAGTTTCCTCTTTGATCCTGGTTCTGTTATCACCAGAAAACCCAGCCCTGACCCAGCTGGCACCATTTCCACTGCGCTCATATATTTATGCCCTGGGATACAAAAGAGACGCAGAAACACACAGACAGAACCTTCTACATAAACAGGCTTTATGGAGAAGAAATAAATAGCTTGTGATGATATAGCTTGTTACCAAAGAAACGGTCATGCCACAAAGCGGGAACAAGAACAGAATGCATCAATATTAACATCTGTAAGAGGAGATTTGCACCATTACAGTCTACAGCGAGCCTCGATTAGCTGGCAGACACAGAGAGAACAATCATCTGTTGCTTCAATCCTCAAAGGATCCCAAAAATATGATTTGCGGTATTTACAGAGAGCTCCAGCTCTGGGATTTGATTGGGTTATGCATGTTTGTGAATGGATAAGGCTTGTTCTTTTCAACTCATCGAGGAATACTCCGGCTTAATGCTCGAGCTGCTGTTCGTCATGTTAAATCGAGGATACATCAAGTGTGAGAAATATTACAATTTCTCTTTTGAAGTCAGAGTATAATAATATTTCACAACCTCACAGTCCTGTCGTAGCGCTAAATAACTGGAGACCTGATAATGCTGTAAAGGAAACACTTTAGGATGGAAAAAAGGCGTTTTGTAAATGAAGTTTGCTAATAATTTATATTCTGCAGACAGTTTGGGAAAGAGTTTTCATTGCGGGTGTCAGAGTCATTTATTCAACACAGAAATATTTGTAAATAATTGATAATTTGTGCTGTTTAATTTGGTAAAGACAACAATATAAAATACTAACACAGCTCCTTCTTGTAATTAGTAAACAGGTAGAACAATTTATTAATTAATTTGCTTGTAGTCAATTAAATGAAGCTCTGATGCCTGGAAAGTGCACCATGTTTGACCTTGCTTGGTGTTGTGCATGTTTTATGTGTTGTGTCATTTTATATTTTGAAGGAGAGTCTTTTTCAGTTGCAATTTCTTGAAAGTACCGACTTAAGCTATAGACAGAGCCACAATAGGAGACACCAACACAGTGTATTTGTAAGATTATTTTCAATTAGAAAGGGGGGCAAAAGAAAACAAGGGATTCAGATGAATAAATAAACTCAAAAGATTGACAGCGACGAATCAAATCCTGCGTACACAAGTAGATTAAAGCCCTTGTAGGAATACTTAAGCCATTGTCAATGGAGTCTGGAGAAAAATAAAGTTTCACTTCAGTTTTAAATAGTAAGGTTTTAGTAAAAATGCATATGTTTAGGAAGTACTGAGCTTATGACTGGATAAATGTGACTTGGATTTTACTGCATGAGTTGTGTGAGAGTTTGTAAACAGATGTTTTGATATTGTTTTGCTGTTGTCACATGCAATCACCGAGGATTGACCCTATGAATTTGTTATGAATTTTAGGGGTTTTTGGATTCTCCGCTCACCTTGGAGGCATGCAAAGAAGGTTCTCTGAAATAAATCATTAAGCCCTGGGGATAAGAGCTGTGTCTTACAACAAAGGCAATATATTTAATGAGTGGGGTTATTGTGAAAGCCGTCATCTACTGAACTGATCACAAGACAGTTTGTTGTGTGAAACCCTGCAGACTGACCTGAGGTGAGAAGAATTGCCACATACACACTATGTGTGATTTTAACACAAATTAAAGTTAAAAAACCTGTCAACAATAAAATACCTATCCATCTATCTATCTATCCATCTATCTATCTATCTATCTATCTATCTATCTATCTATCTATATTCGCATTAAGAGAATAAAGTTGAAAGATGTAGAATAAAGTTGACATTTTGAGAATAAAGCTAAAGAAAAAATATTAGAGGATGAACTATTGTTTATTTGCTTTTCGAAAATGAAGTTGAAATTTTGAGAATAAAGCTTAAATGTCGAAAAAAGTCGTTGAAAAAATATTAGAAGAGAAAGGTTTTTATTTATTTGCTTTTTGAGGATAAAGTTGAAATTAAAAAAATAACGCTGAAATGCCGAGAACAGCTGAAATACCATTTTGAGAATAAAGTTAAAATGGTGAGAATAATTACATTACGTCAAAGAAAAAAAAAAATGTATCAGAGAAGGAAGTTTTTTGTTTGTTTGTTTGTTTGATTTTTCTGCTTTTTAAAACATAAGGTGAAATTTCCAGAATAAAGTTGAAATTTCCAGAATAAAGTTGAAATTTTCAGAATAAAGCTGAAATGTCAAGAGTAATTCAAAGACCGTTTTGAGAATAAAATCAAAATGCTGAGAATAAAAGAGTAAAGGTTGCAAGTAAAGTTAAAAAGTTAAAAATAAAGTTCAAATACCATTTTTGAATAAAGTCGAAATGTTGAGAATAAACTTTAATTCTTAGTGTCGGGCATAAGAAAGAATATATCAGAGGAGGAAGCTGCGTTTTTTTTGTCTTTGTTTTTCAAGAATAAATTTGAAATACCATTTTTAACATACAGTCGAAATATGAAGAATAAAGTCGAACTTTTAAGAATAAATCAAATGATGAGCATTAGCACATCTGGCTGCCTCTGCAAAATACCGTGTGATGATGAATTGTTGAAACTTTACTTGAGAATCGGTTTTTGTTAAAAGAAAATGATTCTCTCAGCGCATAAACAGTGTGGAATAAAGCATTTGGCCTTTGAAGAGATTCTGCTGAAAATTTCATCGTATCAGAAGGAGAAATCATATTCAATCTGTAATTGCTAACAGACATATGCAAAGGTTTCGATGATTACACCTGCGCCCATCACAGAGGGAATATGTTGTATCACAAGATACAATTTCACATACCAATAGATTTTATTCTCGGCATTTCGACTTCAGTCTCAACCTTTCCACTTTATCCTCAATATTTTGACTTTTAAGAAATCTTCCTCCTCTCATTTTCCCCTTACGCCTGGCCCTGATAGTCTTCTGTAAAAATAAACCCATTTAATTGCTCTCTTGATTTAACCTTGTGTTGCTGCAGCCTTGACGTTAATGTGACGCGTTGGAAGAAAATGTCAGCAGGTTCGACCCTGTCAGATTGTTGTTGTGACGTTTAAGAAAAAAATAGCTCATTCAAACAAGAGAGCTACATGTAAAATTGCCACCACATGTAGGCAATGAAATCAGTTCAAGGCTGTAGCCTTTCCAGGTCCACTGATGACGACAGCAGCGTTGGCCCTTTCAGTGTACAGTGACACAGAGGGAGGGAAGTGGTGCTTTAATCTCTAGAGAGAAAGGGAAGGAAAGGGGGACAAGGGAGCAGAGACAGAGGACAAGGATGGGAGTCTCAGTGGGACAATGTATGCCATGTGGGCCCCGGGTAATGTATGACTTCTTGTGGTAATCGCTGTAATGAAGCAGGGAGCTGGTTGGGAACGAAGCGTACGCTTTCACTTCTCCAGTCCGGTGGGGCCCCGAGAGCCTCGGCAAATGAGCCCAGAGGTCCAGGAGATAGAGTGGATAGTGTGTGATTGGGAAGGAGGAGGGGTCGGATGAAGCCGGATGAGGGATATTTTGGGTAGAGGAGCAGAGAGCAAGAGAGGGATCAGGGAAGGGGAGCTTAGTAGGAGCTCTGCGAGTGTGTGTGATAAATGCCTCATTTCTGTGCTGCCAATGTGAGGAGCCCAGACAAAATGGATGTTCCTGTGTCCCTGTCCTTTATTTTATCCACTCTGAGGCCATCCATCAGTGGCCGCTGCACCCTCTTTACCACAGCATGCGAGCTGGTCGATGTCGTCGAGCCGTAGATGGAGATTAGTCTTTTATTAGCCATGTAGGGATGCAGCCGGTGAATAGGCACTCCATACACAATTGAATCATAACATCCACTTGGCAATTTTATCAGATTTTTCGGTCTATGGATAATTACGTCCTCGAGCCTGAACGTAGGCGGATGGTGTGTGGCGCTTCCGTGGGATTTTTTATGGAAATGCGGTCACTACATACAGCGAGGTGAAAGCTTACCCGTCTAATATACATGATGCATTCCTGCCTCATCTCTTCATATATTTCCATACTCTGATTTATTTCCCTCTTTCTGTTGTTTTCCTAACAGGTTAAAATCTGTTTCGCTCAAATGCAACAAACAAAACATAACAATTTAAGGCCTCTGAGGTGTGAACAAGGAGAACTTTTCGGACACGTGTTCTGGGCAACAGCAATAAACCAATGTCCAATTCATCAGGTTTCTTTGAGTGCGGTGACCCATTTATTTTCACATGAACATGACTCAAAACAAATATGAAGAATGTTATTGTAGCTCCAACACACAGTGACACAGCAACACACAGTGAGTACCGTCTGCACATTCATGTCTAGAGGTCAGGGGTTAAGGGTCCAAACAGAGGTTTTTGAGAAATTACTGGCAAAATGGGCGCAGAAACAACAACAGAAACGTCTTTATAACAAGCCAATGTATCCTCATACATCATACGAATCAGCGCCCCACGAATCACGTTTCATACTTAACGTAAACTTGACTTAACGAGTTAACAAGCCAAGTTAAGTGACTGTTAGGTTTGGGAAAAGAAACATAGCGCATGAAAACAGCCTGAACAAGCACGACAAATAGTTTTTTTACCGATCCCATTTTTTTTCTTGTTTAAGATTCTTTTTTGTGGCCTGTACCTTTATTAGACAGGACAGGTTAAGTGTGAAAGGGGAAGAGAGAGGGGATGACATGCAGCGAAGGACTTTTGGCCGGAATTAAACCTGCCGGCACTGCAGCAAAGACACTGCCTTTGTATATGGGACGCCTGCTCTACCCACCGAGCTACCAGGCACCAGAGATTCCCACATTTTGACATATTTCTATGTCGCAATTCCCCCTTTGATGGCATGTAACATCCAAGCTTCAACTAAAGTCCAGTGGTGAAGTTGCTGCACTTCCAGCTCCTCTAATATCAGAGCAGACTGGCAGGACAGAATTGGCTTTTCATGGCACTGTCCACGCAGACGGGTCGCAACAAAACACCCACGACTGGCGCCTGAAAAGCGGATTGAAACACAGCAATGACTTGCTAAAATGCAACTGCTTTCATTTGTGGTATGGAACAGTCGTCTTCAGGTTAGCAGCCATGTCACCTAGGTGACACGCCATCTGTTGTCCCCTCCACCTCAGAGGAGAAACTCAGCACATATACTACGTCACTTTGGAAAGGCGGCAACGTGCAAATGTCACGTTTAAATAGTTTGACGTAAAATGCCAACATTTTCTTCTGGTGACAGGACTGAGATTTCAACCACTACCCTTTGTAACTGTGCTACGGGCAAAGGGGGACTGGAAAACAAGGGGTAAGGGGTGAAAATAAGAAATGGGATGGGGCCATTAGAGTGACAGCATGCTCGCCAGAGAAAAGCGCACAAGCCTCGACAGCATGGTGTCAGCACAGAGCACATCACAGGACCTTAATATCTTCCTGGTGTAAACACCGGTCTGCAGGCAGCTGGCAGGTGACTGGCACAGTCCGTCTGTGTGTGTGTGTGTGTGTGTGTGTGTGTGTGTGTGTGTGTGTGTGTTGTGTGTGTGTGTGTGTCATCTCTCTGATCAAACAGGCATTTTTGTCCACACATGCATTTTCTCTTTGTGCGACTCTTCCTCTGTGTATTTTTTTTTTTTTTTTTGGTTTTTGGCAGCATGTGCACAGACGTGCGTTTGTGTGCATGTGGGAGTGCTTTTGGATCATCCTGTTAGACCAGCGAGGAAAAGAGCCGTAGATTGGCTGAGGCTTTATCCCCCTCTCTCTTAAAACACAAGGAAAATAGCAACCGTGGAGGAAGGGAGCAGATGAAAATAGCTCAGTAGGCAATCGCTGACTCACAAGGCAATGCTGGAGTCAGGAAGGCATCCATTCCAGTATACATCAAATCAACTTGCTGTTGTGTAACTCCCTCAGTACCCGTAAATCAAACCGTTATCGGTGCGCCTCGCCACGTCTAGTATGACTTTTGTGCACATGTCCCCTCTGTGGCTGCATAAAAAGAGGGCGGTGACATCACAGGTGCCATTTATCATTTTGACAGCGTTGCCCGGAGTCTTTCGGGCCGGCGGGGAGTGGGGGTGGGGGGGGGGGGGGGGGGGGGGGGGGGGGGGGGCAAAGCTAGTTGGCTGTGATGTAGCATGGTCAGCTAACTACCCAGCTCATTCATCATGCCACTCAAGGAGCGTAGGCTGTCACAGCTCATGTTTTTTTAAGTACTGTGAAATGGAACAAGAGCACGAACCAGACTCATATGTGAATCACAGTCTAATTAACATATCAGCCACCGTACATGAACTGGTTACTCATGCACCTGTAGGGCAGCTCTCACTGAAAATAATATGTAGTTAACGCAAAAGAGAGATAAAAGGCGCTGGAATTCTTTGGGCTATGTGAGGTAGGCAAAATGTTTACATGCACAAAAGAATCTGATGTAAAAAATTACAGGCTCCTTGTCAGTAACACAAAAAGTATGATGATGTAATGATGCTCTACGTGCAGAAATATCCTCGTCTTCCGTTACTGATAATTCGATGGGGAAGCTCAAGCCAACAAAGTAAATGCAGCCAGTGCTGGAGAAGCTACTTTCAAAGCTTTGCAAGCTACCAATGTCTTCACACAGGAAGAGGTTGAACTACAGCAAAGCTAACTCAGGGAGAAATCAAGTTGCGTAGAAAAAGTAGTGCAAACGACTTTGTAAAAAGAACGCCACCTAGCTGAATTTGTTGCAAAAGGTGCCCACTTGTTTACAGGTCATAACCCAATGAAATAAAAATCCACACTGTTCATAGGAAAGTGCAGGAATGTCAGCTACAGATATCCAAAGCCGTCTCCGATGTGACTCAGTCGGTGTAATTACGCTTTACTGTACTCATTTAGGTCCAATGAGAGGCAAAGGGGCACAAGTGTTGATTTGCAAATGAATGTTTTGGGCATTTCTGCATCATTTCATGGTGAACTGTGGGAGCGGAAATGAAGCTCGTGCACCATAGTGATCGAGATTTATACAACAGAATCAGGCAGACGCTCAGCTTTTAAATCTGACAAAAACATGCACTTTAGACGTGAGTCTGCTCAGAGTTTTAAGCATCTGGCAGGTGGGGTGTTGCACCAAGAAGGATCACACAGTTAGCCAAGTGACATCCAAAATAGCATGCAATAACTTCTCAGAACATTTGGTAATAAATAAAAGTAATTAATACTTATTACTACTAGGGATGTTCGATATTGGCTTTTTTACCGATATCCGATATACCGATATTGTCCAACTCTTAATTTCCGATACCGATATCAACTGATACCGATATATGCGGGGTCCCCCCTCTCAGAAAAAAAATAAATAAAAGAAAACTAAATCATTTTAGGTAACTAACTTTACACATATTACAAACAAACAAAGATATCTCAAAAACTATACACCACATCTCTCATATTTTGACATTTTGAGTAAGAGGAGAAGTAGCTGAAGAGTTTGATATATAATATGTGCATGCTGTGTAAAAGTTGTTTCATTAAAAAAGTAAAAACCGATACCGATAATTTCCAATATTACATTTTAATGCCAATATCGGTCGATAATATCGGTAGGCCGATAATATCGGACATCTCTAATTACTACTTATTTTTAGTGGCCGTGCAGGCAGCCTTCTTCTTCTGTAATCCTACTTCACATGTGCGAAAAATCACCAAACTTTGCACAAAGGTCTGGTTCTATGCCAGATTTGCTCAGCTGCAAACACAAGTCAATAGTCCTGATGGTGGCGCTACAGCAAGCGTCGCAAGTTCAAAACAACAACAACAATTTGACCGTATGTGCTACAGCTTCACAACTTTCACCAAAGTGTAGCCCCAATACTGAAGAAACTTTTGTACATTTAAACCTGTTGCAAGTTATGAAGTCCACCACTCTGTTTTTTTTCCAAAAACTGTGAAACTTCTTAAACCTATCTCCTCCCACAGTCTTTGCTCAATTGACACCAAACTTGCTACAGAGCATCTTTAGACTGTCCTCCACAAACTGTCCTCACAGATTTTTGATTTATCAAAAATTGAGCCTACAGTGCATCAAGACGTTTGAATGTAAACAGTACTGTAAACATATAATTGCAAATTCATGCTAAATAAGTTTTCAATGTTAACGAAAAAAATTAACAAAATTTTGGAGTCATGGTAGATGAATTTTATATCAAAAACTGAATTTTTGACAGCATTCTGAATTCTGCCCTTAGTAGAGCATGTTTACACATCAGTTTTTCACCTATGTAGTAAATCAATAATTGTTAAAAACAAATTAACAACATCTCCATGCTGTCTAGATGCAAGATGTGCATTTTCAGATTTTTGTCTTGATAACTGAATTTATGACAGCAGTTTGAAATCTGCCTTGACAGCTGCTGTCATCCTGGTGGCTGGCTTGGTCAATTTGTGAAGCCACAGGTGAGTTGTCACTTGCATAGAAGATGCTCCTTGGTGTCAGAGGTTGTGAGTTCAAACCTCAACTGATGAAAAATGGTCATTGTAATGGCAGCTTTCTTGTTGTCTTCCAATTCTGCCTCTTGTTGCTCAGAATTGCCTAAAATTGCCCGGCCCTGACCACTGCTGCGCAAAGGAGGCTAAATTACAGCAAGGACACAATGGTAAAATAAAAAGAATCATTCCTTTCCTGTTATGGCTCAAAATTATTGGTAGCGTCTAAAGTTAACTGCAAAAAAAATGGCAAAAAAGCAATGTAACTACTTGAATCATGTGCAAATATGAATGTAGCTGAACTACCAGCAAGCTCCTGCAAAATACAGTACTGGTTTAATTGCATGTAGTTCACTGCTCCCTGGCACTGACTACAGCAGCGCGTCCAGGCAGCCAGACACTAAACTGTTGAGGCAACGTGTTGGTACAGAAATGACAGATTATGTGGATGTGGAGGAGTCAAAGAGCGGCCCACACCGCAACAGATGATCAGAAACTTGGATAATTTTAAAATGTCTTCAGAGTTGCATCACTTGTGCGAGTGTGACAACTCCACTAGTGGTTCCCAAAGTGGGTGGTGCAGAATGTGAGGAGCCTGAGGGACGGATCAAGGATGCTGCAAGATTTATTTAGTCTAATCTTTCTCTGCACATTTTACCAAACCCTCACAAGACACAGAAATAAAATAAAACAAGGTGAAACTGACTTTAAAGCAGCTATACAAAGGTGGCCTTTTCATCTAATTGTTTAGCTGTCCAGCTGCAGCTTTACTGTTTTGGTTCACTCTCAGCATCGCTTTCCGTCCAGCAGTGACTTTTCTCAACACACAACAGCGATCAGCAGATGGAAGTGATGGAGAGATCTGCCACTGTAAATAAACTCAAAGAAACGCATCTCAGTTCTCAGGAGGCACAAGAGTGTACTCTGAAAGCTAAGTGCCATGAGAAGGAGTCTGTTTGCAGGGTGCTGTGGGTTAAAAATATTTGGGAACCACTGCTAAGATTATTGCGCAGCCTGTGTTTATTGGCAACGATGCAATAACTGTGCAGATATTAGCTTTATATTAGCTAGCAACTTATTTGTGGAGTCATAAAGTCTTTGGTTTAAAGCAAATTCTTCGCTCCAGTAGAGAAAAGATTATTACTGTGTTCTCACTCACACTTTGGACAATCTTCCATCTGTTGGCATTCACTGCATTGCATCTTTGCACCGACTTGCTGTGCAGTCATGCTGCCTCTAAAGTTCGCCTCGCCTTCTGTCTGAACAAAACTTAACAATCTAGAAGGAGGGAGATTAACATGTGGGTTTGTCTTTGTTCAGTATAAACGTAGTGAGCACATAAACATACTCAATGCGATGCTGTGACGCAGTGCCTTCACTGATGTATGTATCCACCCAGTCATCTTTAAATTTCACATGTCCCTCATCCTGCCTCCTGTCTCTGTCTGTACCCGCTTTGCTTTTGAATATTTTACATTGTGTGTGCCAGAAATCCGACTGCTCTCAGTCGAACGCAGCTTTGTTCTTTTTTGTTTGTTGCGAGTAGCTGCCTGCTTGATGTTTTTAGCACTGCTGCGGTGGCACTGATAGCCGACCTCTCGCCAGGATTATGAAACATCTTTTTTGGGGTAGGTACATTTAATTGAATGGAAACAATCTGGAGGTTTAATAATTAATGGGCAAATAACTGTCTGTCCTCAGGTTGAGGCTCTGAGTGATGCAGTCTCTGTTCGGAGGAGGGGAGCTGGGGCTGCTGGGAGGAGGCGGCGACGCAGGGGGCCTGAAGGAGGATGGCTGCGGCAGCGTGGCGTGGCACTCCTCGCAGCTGCCCCCCGACGACGTCTACTCGGCCTCCCACTTCGCCCTCATCACCGCCTATCAGGACATCAAGACGAGGCTGGCCTGCCTGGAGCGCGAGAACACCAGTATCAAGAGAAAGCTCAAGATCTATGAGATCAAGGTGAAGAGTTTTCACTTCAAAGCACAAAGTCAAATATGAAACCTAATTATTATTATTGTCCTTGTTGGTATCAGACAGAAGGTCTGCGGCTCTGACAAGGATAAAGCCCGTTTGTTTTTTGATTTATTAGCCTTTCAAAGACGGAGTGAGCCGTCCACTCACCCGTAGTGTTATTCAGCCAGTGAGATTGTACACAAAGATAAAAAGGGAGAAAGCTTTGGTGGGCTTTGATCCTGGACCAGTGGGGGAATAAACAGCAGAGATCACTCTACTGTATCCAGGCGGAAGGCGACTGAAGTTTTAACTCATGTTTAAGTAAAAAATAATGTTGAGTAACGACCGTAAGGAGCCCTGGGAGCAACGGAGGGGCTATGAAAGGGGTTTTGCACACATAACCTCCTTTAAAAGTAATCGTGGACCCTCCACACACACACACACACACACACACACACACACACACACACCCCTAACATTCTGTGTATGGAAACAACAACTCAATAATGAGGGAAGGTCACAGGCGTTTGGATTTATCTCTCAATAAGAGCTGTTAATTTGATTTTTCCCGCAGGGTAATTGGATCTATTGTCAACAAACATGGCGTGTCCCAGGTCACATGGGCTCTACTTATCTTTTGCTTTGTTGAAAAAGAGGCTGTTTGTACATTTTTCAGGCTCGCTTGAGACAACAGGAGGAAGCAGAGTCAAGAGGTCAATATTAGGGCTGCAACTATTTTGATCATCAACTAATCTACAGATTATTTCCTCAATCGTTCAATTAATTTCATCTGCAAAATGTCAGAAAATTGTCAAAAAAGTGCCAGTTATATTGATCCACAGCCCATGGTGATGTATTTAAAGGAAGAGTGTGTGAGATTTAGTGGCATCTAGTGGTGAGGATTGCAGATTGCAACCAGTGGAAACTTCTCCTGATGCAAAAATGGGAGTGGCCCAATTTTGAGCTAGTGTGATGCAACATGGCGATCTCTGTAGATGAGGACCTGCTCCTCATGTGGATATATACAATTCATTCTAAGGTAACAAAAACACAACAGTAGTCTTATTTTTAAGTGATTATACACCAAAGAAAACATACCAACATATCCTCCTTAATCCTTCACACTAGACCTGTAATAGCTTGCTGTATGTGACCAGTGCTCCAAAAAACGCAAGATATTGAAATGACTAATTATAAATGAAAAAGAAAAGCAGTAAATCCTGTCATGTGAGAAAGTTGGACCCAGAGAACGTTTGGCTTTTCTCCCCGAAAAATGACTAAAAAGATTAATTGGTTGTCAAAATAGTTGCGGACGAAACAATGAATCAACCAGCTGTTGCAGCGTCAGTCATTGTGCTTCAAACAAAGTGATTGTTGCATCGTCAAACTGTGTCTGAAACCCACACACACATATTTTCATGACATTGGAAGAGGCAGACACACACAATGTCACACATGTCATACATGTCACACACACTGGTTTGTCTCAAGCAGACGCTCCTGTATGGAAGCCCTTTGTTACCGGTGTGATCAAATGAAGCACCTGTAATTAAAGGTGACTGTAAAGAAAAACCTTTTCAAAACAATGACTCAGCATCTGAGGCGACGACTAGTTCACCTGGTGGAGCACGTGCTCATGTGCAAAGGCTGTGTCCTTGCCACAGTGGCCCTTTGCTGCATGTCATCCACACTCTCTCCCCCTTTGCACTACATCTGTCGTATCAAGTAAAGGCAAGAAAGCCCCATAAAATATGCCTTACATAAAGACTTAGCATCTCAAAATAATGACTTACTGCTGTTTCACATTAATTTGAGATAATAACTTATTTCTTTTACAAAAAAGTGTCTCATTTTGAGGTGCAAAGTAATTATTCTGAGAAAGTTTGTCATTATTTGGAGATACTAATTATTTTGAGTCATAATTTCAAGAATGTTTTTCATTATTTTGAGAAAAAAAATGTATCGTTAGAATATTTTAAATTTTTTTATACAATAAATCTTTTTTTTTTTTTATCTATTAGGTCATAATTTTGAGAAGTTTCTCAATATTTTGATAATTTAGTCTTTATTTTGACATACTTATATGCCAACTCAGTAATTTAAGGTATTAGGTCATCATTTTGAGAATGTTTTTCATTAATTTAGAAACATACTTATTATTTTGAGAAATTTTAAAATTTTTGGAGATACTAGCAAATTTTTTGAGATAATAATCAAAATTTTGAAAAACTAAGTAATTCTTTTGAGAAAGTTGAGAAAGAGATATTAACTGTTTGAAAACACTGTCTTTTAAACTTAGTTTTAGTTTCTTTTTTTAAATACTATTTTTTGAGATATTAAGTCACAATTTTGAGAAAGTTTGTCATTATTTTGAGATATTAACTAATTATTTTGAAAAACTTCGTCATTATTTTGAGACACTAATTCAAAAAATTTTAGGAATACTCTTTATTATTTTAATAAACATACTTATTATTTTGAGAAATTCTCAAATTTTTTGAGATAGTAAGTCAAAATTTTTGAAAAACTAAGTCATTCTTTTGAGATATTAAGTCATAGTTTTGAGAAAGTTTGTCATTATTTTGAAACACTAAGTCAAAATTTTAAGAATATTTTTCAGAATTTGAGAAACTTGATCTTTTTTTTTGGGAAAGTTTCCGTTTTTGAGATACTAACTACATTTTTAGAGATAGTAAGTCATTATTTTGAAATACTAAGTCGTTATAGAGAAAATTCCTCATTATTTTGATATAATAACTCATAATTTTGAAATACTAAGTCATTCTTTTGAGATGTTAAGTCAAAAGTTTGAGAAAGTTTCTCATTATTTTGAGATAGTAAGTCATTATTTTGAAATGCTAAGTCACTGTTTTGAGATATTAGGTCATAAATTTGAGAAATGTTCTCATTATTTTGAGATACAGATCCATTAATCTGGAAAACATATTATTATTATTATCGTTATTTATTATTATTATTTTAAAGTAGTACGTCATTATTTTGAGATATTTACTATTTTGAAATATCAACTCATTTTTTATGATACTAAGTCATAATTTTGAGAACGTTTCTCATTATAATGACTTACAGGATCTCTTTTTCATAACACTGACAGAAATGGGTTTCCATACTACTTCTCCTTAAGGTGCCTTTTGTCGGTGGATATTTTCACAAGATGTAGATAAACTTTACAGACTGCTTTCACTCCTGGCTGTGATTCAATCACAACGTATTACACCTGCTTTACATTTGGTTTCTTTATCTAGAAAATAAATGTTTAAAGGGGCCATATAGTCGAATGTTACTGATCAACAGAGTCAGTTGAAGCTGAGGTGAAAGAGATAAATCATCTTGATATAATTGGATGATGTGAAGATAAGTCCCAACCTGCATGACCATACGTTCTGTAAATATACTCCTTCATTGATTTTGGTTTGATTAATTGCGTCAATATACATTAGGATTATTGGTGACATCGATCGGGAGTCAGCAGGGAAATAGCTACTGTACATGAAAAATGATGGTGTCAGAGGGCTGCACACACAGTTCACAGAGGCTCCTCCACAGGGTCAGGAGAGATCACATATTGGAAGTCTTCACAGAAAACGAGCTGCACAAGTCTTTTTTTTTACTGTTGAATGTGTGACCGAATCAGCTGAGCTGCTCGAATTAAAGTCAGTGACACTGTTAACATTTGCGCATAGCTGGGCCTGTTTGCTGGGTGGTGGAAATCACGCTACTTTGCGGCTGACTGAGAGAGCAGGTGGAGCAGAAATCCCCCCTGAGCAGTAGCCGGGCCGACGGGCACATATACAGAGGGGGAAGGTAGCTTATAGGGAAAGCGTGGGAGGACAGAAAGTGAGGGAAAGTGTAGAAAAATAAGTGGAAAGAGGGAGTTAAACGGGCGGAAGGATGCAGCGTGAGACACACAAAAGGACGAGAGATGAGGGAGTGGAAGGAGATAATGACGCAAAGAGCAAGGGAGAGATAAATTGCTGAAATTAAGAACAAAGGAGGATTAAAGAAAAAAAAAAATTCTTGGATGTTCTCATTATTATCAAGAGCGAGTGGTGTTCTACTTATTCTAGGAATTATATGGTGTAATGTCCCCACTTTCCACTCAGTTTTTCACTTGAGGTGCACGAGGACGTTCAGCAGGCTGTGCTGTTTACAATGCTGGGGAGAGACGGGGAGGATGTCTGACAGAGGAGGGAACCAAGTGCTCCAAATGACAAAGAGTTATCAAAGAGGCTGCCGTACTTGAAATGCTGAGGAAGACGATTCGGAGGAGATGCAAGCTGTTGCTGCATTATGGCCTACTAAGGATACCGTTGGAGGGGGAAATGAAACTGTGAATCTTCTGTGATGCTCCGGTTGGATATCTGTAGCTCCAGAGAGCTTTGATTCTCAGAGGCTTGCGTCAAAAACACACGATTAGTGCTGATGTTTTAACACTGGCTCTACAAAAGGTTTTGCATGATTTTCTAGTTTATGGAAATGCAGTTTGACTTTGTCTTCCCTCTCCCGACATATGTGTCGGTGCAGAAATCCTGCATGCTTTTAGCGAGCAGCTGTTACCGAAGGCTGCAGGCTGCCACGTCGCTGTTGACTTACTCACAAGCGGCAGTTTGTTCAGGGCCCATTCCCAGAGAGACAGGTGTTGATTTTGGGGAGTGCAGGTGCAGATGTTGGCTGTGTGGAGCGGGAGCTGTCACATCTGCGCCTCTGTAGATACAACAAGTGCCTTTTATTTCAGGTTTGGATAATCAATTGAAACACTGATCGCAATATTGGCTTGTGAAACGTCCAAATCCCCGTGTGCAGAAATTATTTTTAGCCTCATTTTTCCCACAGCAGAGGTGGTGTTGCTGCAGGCTCCCTCTAAACACAAGATGCCAGAGTACAGCCGCTGTAATGATGCAGATGGAAGTGCTCGCTGCTTCTTTGAACATGGGTTGAAGTGAGGTTGTTCTCCGGTTTAGAGCTCCCGACGCTCGGCGGTATGAGGATTCTTGGGCCCCCTGGGGGGTTCTGCCCTTGTTGCAAACATTTACTGTTAAACTGAGCAGAGAGAGGTGTTCCTGCTAAATGGAAAAAGGTTGTTTGCTCCTCAAATAGACATTGCATCAGCGGCAATGACTTCACACAGAAAATGAAAAGCCCTGCCTGCTCACGGTAGGCACTCTAAATGTAAATGTGTTCATTTAGGTTGAACCACATGCAGTTATATAACTTCTCTCGTGTGTTTCTAGCACAGGAGTCTGCGGCCAAACAACAGTTTAGCACCATAATGAGGCAAACTGCTTACTTCACAGATAAAGCAACAGTAAATGTGATAAATGCATGTTCTGCAGAGTTATGATTACATAATCAGTCATGTCTGCATAATTGTAGCTGCATGTAATGCAATTATTTCTGCATAATTTAAATGTTCGTATGTTGTGGTGTTGCATCATACTTCCACCTCATATCATGTACAACAGTAAATATCTTTTCCCCCATGAATCCTTAGCTGTTAACGTGTGAGGCAACATGATAGGAGCTCTTGTGTTTTCTCTAGCAGATACGAATGGAAATATTTGAGTGTTTTTTAAATTGTAAAATCACATAAAAAAACTCCAGATTTATAGAACTGCATCATCATATTCGTGCTAGTTACAACTGTAATCAAGATATCTACAGATCATTTCATAACTACTGTAAAACTTCAATGCCCATTCTCTTTTACTAGCATGGTGTAGCTACACATTTGGACAAATAAAGGCCTGCCTCAGATAAAAGCCTGTCTCAAATAGAGGTCTGTCTCAAATAGAGGCTTATCTCAAATAGAGGCTTGTCTCAAATAGAAGTCTGTCTCAAATAGAGGCTTGTCTCAAATAGACCCCTGCCTCAAATAGAGGCTTGTCTTAAATAGAGGCTTGTCTCAAATGGAGGCCTGTCTCAAATAGAGGCTTGTCTCAAATAGAGGCTTATCTCAAATAGAGGCTTGTCTCAAATAGACCCCTGCCTCAAATAGAGGCTTGTCTTAAATAGAGGCTTGTCTCAAATGGAGGCCTGTCTCAAATGGAGGCCTGTCTCAAATAGAGGCTTGTCTCAAATGGAGGCCTGTCTCAAATAGAGGCTTATCTCAAATAGACGCTTGTCTCAAATAGACCCCTGCCTCAAATAGAGGCTTGTCTTAAATAGAGGCCTGTCTCAAATGGAGGCCTGTCTCAAATAGAGGCTTGTCTCAAATAGAGGCTTATCTCAAATAGAGGCTTGTCTCAAATAGACCCCTGCCTCAAATAGAGGCTTATCTCAAATAGAGGCCTGTCTCAAATAGACACCTGTCTCAAATAGACGCCTGTCTCAAATAGAGGCCTGTCTCAAATAGAGGCCTGTCTCAAATAGACACCTGTCTCAAATAGAGGCCTGTCTCAAATAGAGGCCTGTCTCAAATAGACACCTGTCTCAAATAGACGCCTGTCTCAAATAGAGGCTTGTCTCAAATAGACACCTGCCTCAAATAGAGGCTTGTCTCAAATAGACACCTGTCTCAAATAGAGGCCTGTCTCAAATAGACGCCTGTCTCAAATAGAGGCCTGTCTCATATAGAGGCTTGTCTCAAATAGAGGCCTGTCTCATATAGAGGCTTGTCTCAAATAGACGCCTGTCTCAAATAGACGCCTGTCTCAAATAGAGGCCTGTCTCATATAGAGGCTTGTCTCAAATAGAGGCCTGTCTCAAATAGACGCCTGCCTCAAATAAAGGCCTGTCTCATATAGAGGCTTGTCTCATATAGAGGCCTGTCTCATATAGAGGCTTGTCTCAAATAGAGGCCTGTCTCATATAGAGGCTTGTCTCAAATAGAGGCCTGTCTCAAATAGACGCCTGCCTCAAATAAAGGCCTGTCTCATATAGAGGCTTGTCTCATATAGAGGCCTGTCTCATATAGAGGCTTGTCTCAAATAGAGGCCTATCTCAAATATAAGCCTGTCTCAAATAAAGGCTTGTCTTAAATAGACGCCTGTCTCAAATAAAGGCCTGTCTCAAATAGAGGTTGGACAATGTCAAGTCGTAGCTAGTTCAGATGCCAGATCTTGTCCTAGCTGTTCCACGCCACTGTGTCGTACATATCAAAAATGATACTGTTGATATCTGAAAAGGGAAGTTACATTTCCACTCATCACAATCCTTCAGCATGTGGAAGTTTAGTTGCAGAATCTGTAATTGTTCTTCTTACTGATGAAAAAGGAATTACTGATATTTATAATTAAATTAAAGATATCTGTAAATCAGTTTTGACTCATCAAAATGTAACTTCTACATGTGAACATATATTTCTAACATACAACTTTTTTTTTTTTTTTTTTCTTTCTTATATCTTAAATTAACCTTTTAACGGTCAAAATGATATTCTGACATTTTGAAATGTCATTTCCGCCACTGAAAACTAAATCACTACTTGTCAGCCGTACTGATTAAATGTTAAAAGGTGTTGCCATACACTGTTTCACTGTGTGACCTTCAATAGCATGAACACACCCGCTATAGATTATTTTGACTCAAACATAAACCGTCCTGCAGCTCCAAATACTCACTAGAGCACCAAATATATATTAATCCATCAATGAAAATAGTCCCTTGTTTGATTAAAACGACAGCGATCAGCTGTTTGATATATTTGTGAAATCCTTTTAAAGATTAACTTAGAAACCAACTTTTATATTTTGACAAAATTAAAGATATCGTCACCATAAATAGATGCAGAAAAGGCACAAATTGCTGCTTAAATATTCACTTGAATGCAGGAATTTAAGTGTTTGATGCTCAAGATTTTCTGTCAAATCAATCCCCCAACCTCTCTTCTAATACTGAATGTGGTGTGAGCGAATCAGATCTCAAACCATATTAAGGATGCAGTGAGTGCATTCACATCTGTACTCAGAGCTGTCCACTTGTGTTCCAATCACCCAGGAAACATCTTAATACCAGGGGCCAGGTGCATAAAACTAAGTGTAGATTTTCGACTAAAGCTGGCATGTGCATTCTCTTCCTCAGATTTATAAAACCACGAGGGCACTAGCCTCATTTCCACTCCCACAGTGAGCCATGAAAGGATGTAAAACACGCTTAAATATCCGTCTGCGTATCAATACCTGTGCCCCTCTACCAAGAAATACAGGAAAGCAAGTGCAAGGTCACCGATTGTGTGTGCCGGAGCAGCTGTCATCACTCACGGCTGTGGCTATCTGTAGCATCAGTACCTCTAATTCATCACATTTCCTGCAAACCATCACCAAGATACAATCTGAATTATCGTTATTATTAAACATCAGAGGGAGGATCAATGATTCACTCACAGCACTCATGTTGAAACTGATTTTACATGATACAATCACATAGCAGGGAGGTAAATGTAAGAAAAGTTATGAGTAATTTATAATCTTCTTTGATTGAGAATTTCCAAAAGGATGTGCAGCCTGCAAGAATAATACCACAGTCAGTGACATCAGTAAGCAACCTCTACACAATGTAACCTGTCTCTCACCCTGTATTTAATCTTGTCCTCATTAAATCACCTGTTGCTATCTCAGCTAACACCGTGTGTATCCCTGGTATGAAGAATGTGTGAGGTGTGCACATTCTCACCACACATTGTTATCCATAAATACCAGTTTGTGTGTGAAAAGGCGTCGCATGTTGTTTGTGCGCACACACTCATTATGCAACTGGCCCCTGGTGTAAACGGGGACAGAACGTATCAGGAGACTTCCACATTGTTGGTTTTGTTTTTTTCATGCAAGTCGTTGTCAGTAACAAAATAGAAAATCTCACCAGCGTTGGCCTTTTGCCGAATCAGTGTAATTCTGAAAATGCCACCGTGGAGCGATGAGATGTGACACTCTCCTGCTAAGTGAGAAAATCTGACACACAGCGTCTGAGAGATCGTGATTGGCTTAAAAAAAAAACAAAAAAACAAAATGAACATTGCAGCACCCACTCTCAGGCCAATGGTTGTAATTTTGAAAAAAAAAAAAGACTATTATTCTGCAGAGTTTGTCAAAAAATATGAACAGATGGACAAACAAAGTAACTGACGGATGCACGGACGAACAGCAGCTGAGTCACACACCCACCCCAGATTTCATTGTGTGGGACTGAATTAAAAATCAACTTGCTGTGTAAATTCAGAGTAGCTTAGGAGAGCTGGAGAAATGAAATCTAGTTCACGAGGAGGAAAGAAAAAACATGACATTAGTTAAAACACCCTGATCCCCTGAGTGATATCTGGGCCAAACAGAAGTTGCAGTTGATACAAGATGAATCTTTAATGATCACAGCGTGAAATCATCAAAAATTGCAGAAAGCAGCAGGAAAAAGAAGTATAAGCACACAAACAAACAAAAAGTATGAATAAGCAAAGGGTTCTTTCGCTGATCTTGTTCTGTACACTCAGTCTTATTATTAAAAGTCTGATTCTATGTCGCTATAATGCTGCTTGCTTGTTTTTGTATCTGCAGTTCCCGATGATCAACGAGTTCGGGGAGGACACCAACTCCTACTGCTCCTTTGAGAGCAAGGAGACGGCGCTGCTGCAATCAGAAAATGGCAACCTGCAGCAGAGAGTCAACGTCCTGACCCACGAGGTGAGAGGAGAGATGAGGACACGAGGGAGACAGACAGACGGAGGGAGGCAGGAGGAGATACACGAGGAGAAATATGAGGAAAATCCGTTTTACTATATATTCATTTGAATTAAGTGGGCAGAATAAAAACCTTATCACACCAAAGGTTTCTCTCGGCACTTGAGTTCTGCAGAAATCCCTCCCTGCATGTAAATTAATTGAATTAAAAGAAAAATCGAGGCCAGCCCTGGTGGACGCACGCTGAAATCTGTCCAGAACTAATTAAGCACTAAAGCTGCTGTCCAAGCAAAAAATGACTGAGATCAGGGTGTTTTTAAGAAAGCGTCCAAGGAGCACTGTGACATGGGATTTTCACGCTGGCGTTCTATTTTTGAGACGTGCTATAATTGGGAACAAACCTGGCCAAGATTTCTGCTGAATGCGTACGCCTTAAAGAGCTGATAACACATCTTGAAAATAACTAGTGTTATTTAATACATACACAGCGTGAGTTAAAATATAAAAGGAGATGCGTGCACGCTACACACAGACAGAATATCACAAGAGCTAAGAATCAGTTTTACTACTTTTCTACTTCTCCCTTCCAAAAATGGGCTGGAGTGAGCGAGGAGAGTGGCAGCACCCGAAATGTGCTTGGATTACTCATTCCCCTTTGCTTGCAACTCTACTATTTTTCTATGACTGTGTGAACGAGAGCGTGGGGAAATAGAAATGAGAAACGACTGACACAGGAAGGCAGTGGTAAAACTGGTAGCGGTTAAAAAAAAAAAAAACAGAGCTCGAGAGCAAGAAAAAAGGAAGGAAATGGTTTATGGGAGCAGCAGAAGCGATTAGTGCGGGACACACAAGGTCACATGGCTCTGACACCGGGCGTTCAGCGTGATGAAATGTGCCACGGCTCGCTGAGCATGCTCTGTTGGGACAGGACCCCCCCCTCACCACCACCACACACACACACACACACACACACACACACACACACACACACACACACACACACACACACACACAATCCTCTCTCTTTCGGTGAAGTGGTGACTTGCAGTTATCGAGGTGAGGTAAAGAAAGGTGACATATTTCCTGTCACTGGAGGCTTTGGAGGAATTTAAAAGATCACAAGGCAGAAAAATGTCACCAGTGTTTATATGATAAAATACAGATAACATAGCAACTGAACAGCTTCTCCTTGTTTTCTGCAGACACAATATCAACTGACATAAGGACCTCAAAGTGGGTTCTGCTCATCATTAGATCTTGAGGCCTTGTTTTGCAAAGTATCTCTTTCAAAATCTACTTTTAAGACTATGCAGGATTTTCCTGAAAAACAATGTATAGACTCAAAAAGTAAACCCTCCTAATCATCACGTATGACCCCACTAGAAGTGTGTGGCAGTGTGTTTATCTGCCTGTATGTTATTGCTTTGGCTGGGACGTTTCTTGGCTGCACCTTTGGGCAGTTGGTGTGTAGCCTGTGCAGCCAATAACAGCACCAAGGTGAGGTCAGGACTTTAAAGTAAGTAGTAGCTGCGCTGGTGTATGACAGCAAAAAGACGGGGACCTTGACACCTAAGAGGCACATGATGAAGGCTTGCCATGGAAAGAAAGACAAGAGTCAGCCTTCAATGTCCATGTTCGTATCCTTAAAAAAATGTCGGGTTTAAACCGGGCTCGGGCTCATAATTACAGTTAAAGGGACGGGCCGGGCTCAGACAGAACATGCACAGGCTCAGGTGGGGTCGAAGTGGATTTTTTTTGGGCCCGATCTAAGCTCTAGTTTGCATCCTGTAGGATTCTAAAACCAAACCCTGTTCTTTCTTTCTAAACCTAACCATGTGCATTAGTAAGAAATTTTTTTTGACACATTTCCTATCAAAACAGAAGCGTATTTTGAAAGAAGACAATGCATTTAACAGACAAAAGCTGACACAGCGTCCCAGAACATCAACCACTGACATGGAAAGTCCATGACCAAACATCGATACGTGATGAGTGAGAATGGATAAATGAGACTTGGATTATACTGAACAAATTATGCGAGAGATTGTAGATGCTTTGATATAGTTTTGCTGTTGTTCCGTGCGGACCCCATTTGCTTCAATTCAGGAGGAATGTTTACCTTTTTTGGATTCTCCGTTCACCGTGGACGTATGTGAGAAATATCAAAGTTTTCTTCACAAATTCAATGTAACACAGGTGAGTAACTGAAAAACAAATAGTCATTTTGCAGATGAAGTCTCCCTTTAATGGCCCTCTAGCAGATTAATCCAACCATGATGATAACACAGAGTATGGACACATCCAACATTTGTGGATGGATACATTCATTGGCTGGAAATTGAGTTCAAATTTGCATTACATTTGGATGTAAACCTGGCTAACGTCAGTGTGTTCTGAATACTTTAAAGACTACAGACAGTGTTGTAATAACTGCTAGAGATGGTGGTGATATAATGATGACAATAACACTGGTTGTTAAACAGCAGAATTAAGATAACTTCTTTTAACCCGAGGGAAACTGCTGTGCAGCAGATGCAATACAAATAAGGAACGAATGCAAAACTAAACATCTAAAATAACAATAAAATTCTCATCCTTAAAATTGTGCAGTTTTAGCCTCCCCTCCCCGTCTTCCCCCTCTCATGTATGTCAACAGAAGCAACATTTAAACCAGCACCTTGAATTCATTGCCTTCCAGAGGACGTGGAAAGCCCGTGTTCCACACTGCAATCACATCAACTGCTTTATACCAACTAATTAAGCTAAAAATACTCGCCAAAAAATAGCTCAAAACCAGACATCTTTGAACATAAGGAGTCATTTAAAACAACAAACCAATCCTGCACACAGGCTCTGGGCTGCAGTGGAAATGTAAAAAGGTGATAATGAGAATGTCTTTAGGTATTTTTTTTCAAATCTCGTCTGTGTGTATCTCCTCACAGAAGCTCTCCTCAGTCACGACGCTGTTGACAAGCCGTCCTCACCTCACCGCCAAGCATATGTTACCATAGACACACTGAATAGGCGTCACCGCTCCGGCACACAGCAGTGATACACCTCTTTGTCCTCGCTGGCTCTCTGTTTATCTCACTGCCTTGCTTCTGCTGCTCCCACTCGCAGTACTCCGTGGCGTCTAAAGTGACCATATTCTTCAGAGGAAAAAAAAAAAAAAATCTCGCTTTCTCGCCTGCTTTGAGAATCTCTCCATTTCACTCAGTTTGGTGGATGTCACTGCCCGCAGATCTGTCAAAAAGTGTGTGATTACAGCTCTTATTATGCCACAGTGTGCGGAGGACACATCAGCAAGACATCAAAAAATTCATCATTTTAAATCGTGTTGAAGATGGATGTTGGAATCATGATTTATCTGTGGTGTCAGGATTTCTGTGTCCTAAATTTGTTTGGTTACACAACAATTTCTTAAGAGACACGTTTGCCGACTCACAATGGAAGTGTTTGGTGTTTTTCCCTCCTCTCTCTCTCTCTCTCTCTCTCTCTCTCTCTCTCTCTCTCTCTTCCTCCCTCTCTCTCTCTTCGGGAGGAAGTTGGAAACTGACAGAGGAGGGGGAAAAAAGTAAATGTATGTCAACCCTTTTCTTTTTGTTCTTCGGTCTCAGCTTCTCTGTCTCTGTAACTCGCTTTCAGCTCCAGAAGCGGAAGGAGAGAGAGGAGCAGCTGGAGGATGTGATCCAGGCCTACGAGAAGATTCACATGGAGAAGAGCAACCTCCAGAGGGATCTCGACAAGATGGTCAGAGACATTATTCAGTTCACTGCACCGTGCATTCCTTATTTTACAGCAGCTTCACGCAGGAGCCATATGGCTCATTAATAAATTCTTACAGTTTCACATTCTGCTGAATAGAAAATGTAAAACTCGGCATGGCTGACATCATGAAGTGACAATGAACAGAAGAGACAAGTACACTTAAGTCACCAAATACAGTATGAAGCCAAAAGTATGTGGACACCCAAGGACGCTCAATTTAACACGTACCAACCAAAAGGAGACTTAAAATGACCACAGACACAAAAAAAAACCAAGGAAATAGAGAGGAACTACGATGAGACACAAGATAACTGAAAAAATATGCAAAACAACCACAAACAGATATGAAATGACTACAAAGAGAGACAAAAACAACCACAAGGAGACACAATATGACTACAGAGTGACACTAAATTATCTAGAATTTTAGGTAAGAGACCCAGATGACTCAAAAAATGAAAAAACAATCACAGGGAAACATAAAACAACTACGAAGACACAAAATTACCTCAAGGAGACACAAAATGACTACAAAGCTATAAAAAATACCAAAAAATGACACAGAATTGCCTCACAGACACCCAAATATGCACAAAGAGACACAAAGCAACCACAAACAGGCACAACACAAATTTACTTGAAAGAACTACAGAAACAACTACAAAAAACAACCACAAGGAGACGCAAAATGACTTTGGGTCTGTGTTACGACAACAGACCCAAAAACCACGACAAAGTCTTTGTGTCTTGCTCCTCTGTCGGAGAGGTGATGAGGGCCTTTGCATATCTGTGCCCAGGGGCCCGCTGGCTCATGATCCGCCCATGTGGACACCTCTGTCCATACAGTGTGTTCGGGAACTTTTGGTCTGGAGTTGTTTTTATGGTCGAAACATCCAACACCTTTGCAATGAGCCTGAATGCAGATTTATAACAGAAAACCTGCATCGCAAACTGAAGATGTGGCGTTTCTAAGAGCCGGAAGAGTCTAATTAATGTCCTGTCTACACGTATACAGATAGTTTTTAAAAGTTAATTTATAATTCTGTCTGCACGACATTCAATTTACAAAATATCTCCGCCCACGCCAACACCAACTCCAAACCCTACGAAGGAGCTCATGGTATGGACATGCCAAAGTTTGTCGTCCACTCCTCATCTATAACAACCCCACTCTGGAAAAAGTCTCACCATCTGCTGGTTTGACCGGGCCGCATGATTCAAGACCGCCGTTTCTCGGGGACCTTTGACTGCTACTGAGGAGGCGGACCACATAACACGAGGCACAGCAGATGCCTCCGTCCGTCCATGAAGTGATGCAGCAACACTAAGGTTAAGTGCAAAGTAGTCATTAGACTAAGCAGTGCTAACACAACGTAAACAGCCAGTCGTCTGCCGTTGTTGTTACTGTTTGTGGCTCGTGGTCATTACACAAAGCGACAATGAGAAGATGATATCATCGCTTTTCAAACACTCAATTTCACATGTCCTCATGGATACAAAGTGATCAGAGTTTGGAACAATCTGTAGTATACAAGGCATTTTAAAGAATCTCAGTTTCAGTGACCTGAATGTAGAGAGGGCCTGAAGATAGAGTCCAATTGCACCATGGGAAATGCAGTATCCATTGTTTTTGAAGCTTCATCCATAGTACACGTTGGGATGTTTCTGCAGCTGCTGCTTTGATTTCGGCCATTCTTTTAAAAATCTGTCTGTTGCATGTCTGTCATCTTTATCCTCCTGAGACCCGAACTTTTGCTTGGTATGCATTTTTTATTCTCCTGGCGATTTTTGATCAGTGGGACCTGATAAGTATAAAAAACTAAACATTGTCAATGATTATAAAATCCCAATGTCCTCAAATAAGTACTTCCTAATTAACAGCGTCTTAGCTTGTTACGGTGTGACGCGCTTGTTTTTTCGTCCGGCGCACAACTCCATTGACCTGCTTCTCCCTCCGGTGTTGTATCAGATCGCGGTTCCCCCCTCGGGCTGTGTCTCTCCTACCATTTCCCACGGAGCTCTGCCCCATTTGAAAGGCGAAGGATGCCCGTATGTGGAAAGACGTCGCCTCCGAGATGTAGAATGTGTATTATAGAAGAGAAACGTGCATTTCAGTACCGCTGACTTGTGTCATCAGAACAGACATGTCCTGTGATTTTCAGCCTCCTTTCATATTTAATAGAGGGGGGACAATACCTGACAGTAATATTCTCAGCTGTCAAGATGCCCTCAGCCGCGGGAATTTGCCACCCTGGTCTCGAAAAAACCCTGTTGCTAAAATTGGTCAAATTTGTTGCCATATCAAACTACAAACATTGTTCTTACCTGGATTAGTGCATTGTGCAAATTATCCTTCTGCATGTTCACCAGTGGAAACTTTTTCAAATAAAGTACGGTCTTTTTCTGACTATGCAACTATATTTGTGTCTATATTTCTGTTGCATACTTTGACAAGAACACCAGCCCTCTCCACATTACCTCCCTTTAAATATTTCTATTTCAGTCTGAGCGTCACGACCCAATGTAAATGGTAATTAAAGGAAACAGTAATATAAAGGACTGTCCTCTCTCCTGACACTACTTTTACATTTGTCACTCTGATCGTATACGACCAAGAGAAACAGACACTTCATTGGATCACTGTGACTGAGCACTTTAGAGTACACTGCTCATTTCAAAGTAATCACCCTCTGAGCAAACTTTTTTCATTACTTCCTATACTGAGTCACCAGTCCTTCAGAGAGAAGAGTCCTTGTAGAGTCAATCAGTGGAATTTCTCCTCCTGATTGAGTTTGTTCACTTTAAGGTTACATATATCTTTTAATTTACCAAATTATTGTTGTATTTATTCCAAGATACTGCAAGTTTACTTAATTTCAAACACACTAAGCTTAGTTTTTAGCTTCATCCTCTCTATTCTCTTTTGTTAATACATGTGCAACTGTGAGAATTTTCTTTTTTGGAACACGTTTCTGTAACTGGTAACAAATCAAAGTCGATCCAGACCAGGTAGACGCATCCAAGTGAACAGATTGGCTGGCTGTTCTTTCCCAGATCCCCTCTGTGATAATAAACCCTCTCATATGAGAGTGAAGTCCATTGAGCAGCTCATGCCGAGCAGCCTCAGCAGTTTTATGTGGGCAGAGCGATTACGAGATGAGGTGCGCCAAAGATGTTGGATGTGCCACCTGCTGAGGAGAGACACAGTGTCAATGTCACCTGAAATCTGTCCGACTACCTGCTTGGCTTCATTGACCTTTAACCTTCCAACAGTGCACCCACTCACTAATCTACATACTGTATGATGGTGTTTGTGTGGACTTTGCACAATGACAAGGAAAGACACAAAAGTGAAATTAATTTTTTTTCTGGGAAGGTTAAAAACATGTAAACCATTTTGTGTGTGTGTGTTGTGTTTGTACAAATACTACATCACAAACATTCCTATGAGACGCCAAATCTGTTCTGTAGCATGTTTAATACCTCTGATGTTTTTTTAGATGAAGGCAGCAATGGGCTGTTTTCCCGCTTTTTTACGGGTACATAGATCAAACTAATTCAGACATACTAATGAAATTAAATACCAATCCCTGGTTGCAAATATCAGCACTATAATATCAGTGCCAGGATATGAATGTAGGTTAGAGATACTCATATTAAGCTTCGGACATGTTCACAAACCGGCTTTTGGCCAATTACAAAGAACAAAAGTGGCCTAGTTGTGTAGCAGGCCACAAGAACACATTGTATATATTTGTTATTTTTATTGAGCACATTTTTAACCAAGTAAGTCCAGTTGAGATCAACAGTCTTTTTTTTCCAAGGATGACCTGACCAGGACAGCAGCATAAAAAAGCTACAGACAAACAGCAATTACCACATAACAACCGATTTACCACCCTTGCATTTATGACAGTTTTAAAATCAGTCAGAGACCAATTTTCTTTTTTGATTTTTTTTTGAAGGCTATTCCAACTGAGAGGAGCAAAGCACATAAAAGATTTCTTTCCCAGCTCTGTCCGTGCATTAGAAACAGACAACAAGAGTAGACCTTGAGATCTCAAACAGTCAAATCTCTGTTCAATCAAAGTGCAAATGTTTAATGGGAGTTTACCCAATGAAGCTTTATAAATGCACAAATACCAATGACCGAGCCTACGAAAGGTCACAGATGGCCAAGCAGCCCTTGAGTAAAGCGTACAGTGAAGAGTGTGGGCTTTTCAATAGCAGATGTATTCATGCAAAACAGATCACCGTAATCTAGAGCTAGTAAAAATGTGGTAGTAGAGTCTTGACTTGTTTCAGAAATAAAACCCTGACTTAGGCCTCAGCTTGTTAAGAAGATTACCAACCTGACGTTTAAAAGAAAGAGTCATCAAACCAAATACCAAGTTACTTATAACAAGGGACAACTTCTAACTTCTTTACTTAAGGTAATAGTGTTCACAAAGTGTTAACATGTTTTTTCCTTGCATTTGAGAAATGCATTACATTAGTTTTAGAGGCATTTAAAACCAGCTTTCATTGTAAAAACTGAATCTGGATAATATTAAAGACAGCCTGTAATTTGGCCACAGTCTCAGCAATGAGGGAACTGGCACAATAAATCACTGTATCATCAGCATAATAATGAAGGTTGGCACCATCCACATTTTGACCTAAATTAGTTATATAAGAAATAACAGCGGACTTAGGACGGAACCCTGAGGCACACCATTGCAAGTGTTTAGCCAGTTCGAGATGAGCTCTTCTGATTAGATTGGACACACTGAGATCTTTCTAAGAGGTAATTTACAAACCGTTCCATTGCCTGGTCAGATATGCCATATGTATAACTGCTGTAAATATTTTAATCCTGTGTACTTGTAATGGAACTGATGAATTAAAACAAAATAAATGTGTATGATTTCAGACCAGCCTGGTGGAGAAGCATGTGGAGCGTATCCTGGGCCTGGAGTCAGCTCTGAGGCAGAGGGACAACTCCCTGCAGAAACTCAACATGCAGCTGCACAGCAAAGACATGCAGTACCTGCAGCTGCACGCCGGCCCCGACGCACACAGTAAGTGACTGGCGGCTCTTAGTAAGGATGTAGATCTATTGTGCCGGTATACTGGTTTTACTCAATTTCTATTACCAATGTTATTGTTACAGTAAATGTTAAAAGTCTTTACTTATATGGCCAGATGTAAATTATTTGTGACTGAATAATAATTTGACTTGCAAAAAAAGGTCAAGCCAAGCCTATCGATCTCAACGCCCTGTCGATCTCACTCAGACGAGATGAGGAACTGATTTGATTTTATTGATTTAACTTGTCCTCAGGAGGGGACACAGTCCACAAGATCAAAACCAGCCAAAAACAATTTGAAAGTTTAAGTTTATTTGCACATTTAGATATAGACAAACAGAGATAAAGTAAGATAAAAACAGTTTTTACCCAGCCATTTAAATTACAAAAAAGTCAACTGAGCAGAAAACAGCCAAATCTAAGAAAAAGAGTCCATGTGTTTACAATCCAGTCATCAGAAAAAAGGAGTTGTACATGTATTTATGAATTTATACAAAATGTAAAACACAGATTTCAACTCTAATTTTCAACTTCAATGCCCATTTTGTACAGTAAGTAAATACATTTCTATCAATCAGCCTAGACACAGTTATCTCTGCTAAACATTGCTGATCTTTTCCCTGTATCTTCAATCAAATCCAACAATCTGGCCGAAAAGCATTCGAACAGAGGTCGGGTTAATCCTCGGCCTGTTGGAGAGAACCAGATTGGACATTTTGTTCCAAATCCCCAGCCACAGTTGCAGAAAGAGAGAGACCTCCAAATCAATGCCGGCTCTTATGATTGAAACTCAAACCATGCGAAGGGCCTGGTGCTGTAAATTTTAGGATTTCTCCGTATTATTCAGCCTGTTGCGTCCATCTGTAGCACCACGTAATCTCTGTTGTTATTAGTCTGCATCACCAAATGCTGGGAAAGCTGTGAGATAATTTGACTTGTTACGATGCAAATTAATTCCTGATTCAGAAATGTGTAAAAGTTTGAAAGATGCTTCAAACAAGGCAGGTCACTCACACAGCTTTCACTGCATTTGTGATTTTGGATTGTAAAGCCAAACTGCTGTAGAGGAGATGGTGTTAAACTTTGGATGCTAAACTCTGCCCTCTTTAATGACGTGGGTGGCTGATGGAAACCTGGAAGAAATGTGTCACCACCACCTCAACAGATGCCTCTACTGATGGTATACCTTGATGAAGAGGAGGTGTAATTTTGCATTGGCATCAAACCCTCACATTTAATGGAAAAACAGTTTTTCTGGTCATTAATTTGTGTGTCAGGAGTCAGAGTTTGCATGTAGTACAGTCGATCGATGTGAGAAAATATCCATGTACAGTATGTGTGCACCTGCACATACGAGTGCCCGGGTGAGGAGGCAGGAGGAGCTGGGATATAAAAGATGATGCGCTGTTACAGTGTCTTCTGGCTCAAGGACTGAGTCTGTGTGAGCGGAGCTGAATCACTAACATGCCCACGCAGATCACATCAGGTACAAACTGAAAGATGCTGCCCTTGGAAGAAGTCAGCTCTTCTGCTCTTTCACACTCATCTATTGTACAACAACCGTGGACACGAGAACGCTCCATTAGTCAGCGTGAGGGCGATGAAAATTAAATGTTTTGACTCTTGCATTTTCATTTTCTCCCTCTTCCCTCCCAGTGCTGGACTGTCCAGCGCTGACCCTCCAGAGTTCCCGCAGCCTGGACGCCCTGTCCGACCTAAAGCTGCAGCGGCTGGAGGCCGAGCTGGAGGGGGCGCGGCACGAGGCCCAGGGGGCATGTCAGCGGGAAGAGGAGCTGAAGGGGGAGTGTGAGAGACTGAAGGAGGAGATGAGGATGCTGCAGAACAGCCAGAGGGACAGGGTCAGTGTTTGTTTGCTTTAGTCTGCTTCGGGTGCCACAGGGGTGAAGCTTAATGCATCTAGACATTTTAAAAGGGTGGTTCAGATATTTTGAAGTGGGGTTGCATGAGGTGGCTATCCATAGTCGCTACGCCCCTAATTTGGAGAAGCAGGCAGGAGTCTGACACTGAAGCAAAGCAATGTACTGCTGTGGATGGGAGCCAGCAATAAAACTGTTTAGCAATGTTAAATCACTGTTTTTTTCACTGGAGTTTGGCTTTGAAAAAGCAAAATAACAGCTCCAGTTCCTTGTTGAATCGCTGTCTGTTAGAAAAGTAAAGCACTCTATTTGACAGCCTGCTTGTCCAAACTGGGGGTATGCTGACTGCCATCTACTGTCAGTAATTCACTAACTATCGAAAAGTACCTCATACAAACCCATTTCAAGAAATCTGAACTATCCTTTTAAATATGTAAAGGACAGTGTCAGAGACGCAGATGACCCTGGTACTTTCTTGTGATGCATTCCATAAATTGTACTAAGAGAAATGTAAATGTCAAATCTATCTCCAGGACATTCATTCTGCAAACCCCTTGATTACATTGAAAGCCAACATTTTTGACATTAAATCATTTGATGTAAATTACGAGCTGCAGCATCGTCCAGTATGAACATAATTTGCAGGGATTCTGGGCTGCACGTATTTACAGCGGTGTTCATCCTATAACAAAACATATCCGTGTTATTCAAACAGCTTTAAGGCCCCCAAGGTGGGGACATATATTTCTGGCTCCAGTGGGACACAAAACCCTGACCTTGCCAGTTTAGTGTCAGGCTGTAGGCACTGAGCTGTGTAGGGACGAAAGATCCCAACACTGCAATGTCAGAGTCCAGCTCCAACCAGGACATGACAGACGGCTGCATCTACAGTGCTGCATTCAATATTGTACCTAAAGGAATAGTACATGATTTGGGGAAGAAATCTTATTCACTCTTTTTGCCCAGCGTTATAATATCACTCATGTCTGTACATTAAATATGACACAAGGTCCATCTCTGGTGCAGTTTGACATGACGCAGCCAGAAGTGACAGTGGAAAAGGCCCATTGGGCAAGATGCCTACAACAACACCACCGCTGTGTTTTTAGCCAATCACTGCAATGTTTTCAGCGGCAATTTAGGCACCAAATGTGGTGTTTTATTCATGACCCATCACTGCATTTTTAGCGGGGTTAGTGCTGCAAAAAGCGTCTCCTTCTTAGCGAGGCATTGCTGCATTTCCAGTTGGATTGTGCCATGGAAAGCAAGTATTTTAAGCTCAAATATAATCTTTTCCTCACGATGATCAAACGGTTTTTAAGCTTAAACCTAACCACACGAAAACCACATGTTAAGTCTTAACATTTCAGCTACGTATCTGTGGTTCGCAGGAAGGTACAATGTAGGGCTGCAACAATTAGTCCACTAATCGATGACTAATCAATTAATAAAATAATCAGTAAATATTTTAGTAGTCGACTAATCGGTTTGAGTAATTTTCCATAGAAAAGTACCCCAAAATACTCTTATTGCAGCTTCTTACGTTCAAATATTGGCAGCTTTACACACTCTCCCATGACGGTGAACTAAAACTCTTTGGCGTGAGCATAAAACAAGACATTAGATGATGGGTTTGGGAGAGACGGACAAAATTTTTCAACATTTTAACACATTTTTCGATAAAGTTATTAGTCGACTAATCAAAGAAATAATCGACAGATTAGTCGACGCAGAAAATAATCGTTAGTTGCAGCCCTTGTACAATGCCAACATTTATTCTGCCATGTGGGTTGGGAAATTCATAGTATTTGATTGCAGACATCCTGGTCACAAACCAGAATTGATTAAATGACAACCTTAGCCAGTGAACTTTGGTGTATTATATTGTGTGGCAAAGAATGTCGTAAGCATACTATGAATATGTAGATTGGCTCATGTAGCTTATATAGCTAATTACAAAGTAGTTAACTACTGAAAAAGCTGAAATTCGAGGGTAGGTAAATTACCACCCAACAACTTTTGTGCAGATTAAACAAGCAAGATATAACATGATAAATTATGAACTTCAGAGGAGTTCACCTTTTAACAGAGCCTGGTGAGCTGTTTACATTTGTGGCTAATTTTCATGCTAAGCTAAGCTAACCGGCCTCGAGGGGTGGGTTTATATTCACCACACAGACATGAGATTGGCGTCGATCTCACTCTCAGCGAAAGATGAACTCAACATGTTGAACTATTCCTTATGATCTTCTTACAGCCCTTTGATGCCACATCACAGCATCTTATTAGTCACTAAAAAGATAACAAAATCTCAACATTCCTAATACAGTTATCCCTCTCTTTGCTGGAGCCATGTTGCTAAAAAATGTGGGCTTCATGGATGACGTCACCTACACACATGAAGCTATAAATGATCCACAGTTGCACATGAGCACACATACAGTACATGAATAACAAGTATCAATGAGTTGGGCCTGTTTTCACCCACGTCCACTTCCTTTCTTACGACGTTACTTTCAAACATGTTGCCTCGATGGGCTCTTGCTGTCAGATTTTGTCCAATATTCTACCAGCACCTGCATGCTAATCTAATTTCACGCTCTACTTCTGCAGGAAATGACTTCCCCGTGCAAGCAGTGTGATGTGGAGTGGATAAAGAAGGTGGGAGATGAGCAGTAAGTGACCACAGCCGATCTCTGGGCGGAGGGAGAAAGGAGGGAGGGAGGGAGAGAAATAAAGCTAGGAATGACAGAAGGAAAGCAGGAGTGAAGGTAGTTAGGAGAGATATTGGTTTAGGAGAATCATCTACGGTGAAGTCAGAGGAGAGGAGAGCAAAAGGAGAAATGTTTCACAAAAAGCCACCGCTCATCTGTATCTTTGTTCTCCTGCTGTGATGCGCTCAGGCCGACCTCCAGGGGCCTCATTAGAAACCAGATGAGCTCTCCATCGCTGGCTAACTGGGTTCAAACACAGCATTAATATAATAGTATTACTCTTTGTGCACAACACCCGCATTAACCATACACTCCAATACATGTGCATTCTACTGTCACACCGTTGTTTCTGTATCAGTAGGGGGCAGTGTAAGCACAGTGTAGGACGCCTTCCTGTCCATTTCCTCATCTCTGCGAGGCATCAAGTCCAGCCTCGTCTATCTGTGCTCTTTCTCTTACCTGAAACCACACAAAAAGAGCAGCAGTGAGTGTTAAAGCTGCTGCGTTTTCCACTCATCTCTCTGTCACTCACAGCCAACGAGAGAAACTTGCGCAGAGAGGAAAGAAAGCAGCTCATCTTGATGTCCTCGTCAAATTGCCCCAGGCATCGCACGGCTGTTTACAAGGTGTTACAGGTTAGAATTTTAAAAAAAAAAAAAAAGAAGAAGAAGAAGAAGTAAAAACCACAGCAGTATGGGCAGATGACTCCCACACAATGAAACCCCAGAAGTGTTTCGATGGGGAGCAAACTGAAAGTAAATGGCGCGGCAGTGAAGAGAGGCTGTACTGAGTGTGTGGTGGAAGCCTACTGCTTTTTCCAGACCTTGGTCACCTTTTGGTTTTACTCAACAATATCACTTACTCCCACTGAAAACCTACAGTGCCTATCCTCTGTTTCCTGGTGCTTTTTCTTGTAATTGGGCTCATTTAGTGTAAACTGCACAGATTGATATGGGGATCTTGTGGAGCATTTACACACCACCTTTACTAGCACCCTGTAGTGTGGAGGAGCATCTGCTGGGGGAAACTTGTGTCATTCAAAAATAAGGCCTTTATCAGTAAGTTTTACTGTGTTTCTGCAGTGTAGTTAAACAGTTGATAACAGCACTTACTTTGATTTCATGAAGCTGTCACCTAAAAAGCACAACAGGCTGAATTTTGCCTTCCATTAGTCATAAAACAATCTTGTTTTTGTCATGTTTCTCTCATTTTCCGCCCGTTTTGTAAGTGTCGGTGCAGTTTGTGGCCGATTCTAAAACCAGTCATAGTTTTCATGACTACATTTGTGGATTTTCGTGTGCCTCACTCATAACTAGTAATACGCGAATGAGCTGCCCTCACAGACCACAACCCACACTGCTGGAGACGCTGGCAGCCACCTGGCTGTACACCCCTCCCCCCACTCCTCTTAACTTGAGTACACAAGACAACTGACTAATCCCTCTTCAGCTTTCAGAAAATAAGAGCTGTTTCCAATAAATCACAACATGATGACTTTTAGTTGAACTCCCATTTCTTGGTGGAAATTCAAAGAAAACAAAGCAATGACACTTTTAGAAAATTCGATTCTGCTTGAAGCTGAGCCTGATTTTTAAAACCCCGTAGCGGTCTTAAAGGGGACCTATAAATACTCTGTTTAGCTGAAACCCAAATAAATGTTGACATGCTTTAATGGTCAGAAACACTATTTTCCTCATACTGTCTGTGATACAACACCTGTATTTACCCTCTGTCGGAAACGCTCCATTTTAACGCCTGTCTGCTCTGATGGGTCAGCGTTTGCGAGTCTAGCGAATCTCTTAGTGTCTGCACCGTCATTGCAGGTGGGGAATGATCGTAATGGGGAATGGCGGCACTTTCTACCATGAAAAATCTCAAATAAAAGCTCCCAAACATGACACATGTTCCAGCAGGGATATGATCTGAAATCAGGGAGAAATTAACAACAAGCGCAATTTCAGATAGCATGTTTCCCTGACCTATGTAGCTACATGTAGCAGTGTACTGGCAGTGCTGGAATGACTGTGTATGGCAGCAATTATTCCTGTTAAAAATGAATAACAAAAGCTTCTAAATACAACCAAGCATGTTCCAGCTGAAATCTAATCCAAAATCAGCAAGAAAGTTACAACATAGGCAACCAAGACTGCATGTTTCCCTGACATTAGCATACAGCTACATGTAGCAGTGTACTGGCAGCCGGGGAATGACTGTAAAGTATAGCCGTACTTCCTCATGTCAAATATCACCAGTAAATCTTGACAAGTGGACATGTTCCCACAGGAATATGATCCGAAATCAGGGAGAAATGAACATCAGCTTCTAAACACAACAGGAAATGGTCCGAAAGGGATATGATCTGAAATCCGTGAGAAGTTAACATCAGCAACTCGTATTACATGCTTCCCTGATGTTAGCATGAAGCTACATGTAGCAGTGTACTGGCAGCCAGGGAATGACTGAGTATAGCGTCACTTTCTTCCATCAAAAATCAACAATAAAAGCTTCTAAACACAACAGGAAATGGTCCAACAGGGATATGATCCGAAATCGGGGAGACCTAGGTGAGAATAGTCACACTGCAGTTACCTTGCTAATATCAACCATCCCCACAGTCCATTATCATGGTTCCAGCTGCAAGTTGTGATTGGCTAGTGCTCGTCATATTGATAGGTTGAGGTTGGAAGTGGTAAGAATCAGGGGAAAGAGATCATGGATGGAGCCAGTACTAGCTTATCTGGATATTCTTTGACATATAAGTGGTACATTTACAAGAAAAGACACACAAATGTATTGCCAGTGAGTCAGATGACATGGTGCATGAAGAGAGCAGGATGTGGTACATGAATGGGTCAAGCCCAGGACTTTACCCCAAGAGACTGGGGAGTCATGTGCAAGCCAACATCGGCCGATTATTTTTAGACTTACTAGTAGTTGACTTATTATTTTCAGTTTTTAAGCTGCTGAATGTACACTGCGTAAGTAAACTTAAGCACAATAGCTTAATAGACCTGTGCGTGTTAACTAACTACACTGGCAACCAAGTTTACATGTTTCCCTGATGTTAGCATGTAGCTACATGTCGCAACGTAGGCTACATAATGGATACGCTTGCAGGAGCGTGCCTGGAGCAGATGACCATATAAAGAAAGCTTGTCTTGAAAGTAAAGAAAAGCCTTGGAAACGGAGTATTCAGAACCCTGGGGATCGCTTTCACACATTTACCTGATTATTTGAATCTTTGGCCACATTCAGTATGAACATCAGTCATTGCAACTTATATATATGACAGAAAATAAAGTATAATCGGTTCCCTTCAAAGTTACCAGGTAGCTGAACACACTGAATGATTGGTGCACTTGTTGTGAGGACTGTTTGACACCTCTCCGTGTGAGTGTGAAAAGCCCCCACAGTTTAGCACCTGTCCCTTCATGAGGCCAGAGACACGCACCATTTCTTTTAAGCACCATGGATATCTCACTTGTTCAGAAAACAACCACACAGTGCCGGGTTTATCAGAATATTAGTTGTTGCCACGTCACACTGACAGCGGTGTATTCAAGTGTTAGTTCCTCCCCCGAGGCCACGTCTCTAATGAGAGTGACTGAGCTCCAGTGGGTTTGAAAGAGAACACTTATTATCAGTCGGAGTATTAGCCAACAAAGAGGAGCTCGGATCGCGCAGGCAGCCGCAGTGACGACTCCTCCTTTGAAACGTCTGATCAGATCAGAGGTCAGATTCCGGCCCACACTCTCAGCTCTTGATTTCATCCCCCTACACACACACACACACACTCACACATACAGTATACACTCTTTTATCCGATCGATTCAGTGGTGCAAGTCTCATCAATGCTGCATCGGCATTATCACACCCCTCCTACACACTGTACATTTTACAGTATGTTCGCGCAGTTACACACATGTATGAAAAAGGAAATAAATGCAAAAGAGCAGATGCATGCTGGCAAATGTCTACAGGTATTTTTAGAAAATAATCACGAGACCGGATTTCAAAGACTTTCTTAAATGATGGGAAACCCTGTCAAGCCTGTGCACTCGTGTGCAGGTGTTCACACATTTGCTTTACTACACAGGACCATGAGCGAGAGGTGTTGCAGCTCGACCCCGGCCTTTGACACAGATTGTCATAACGCAAATAAAAGGGTGAGACAGTAGTGTATCTAACTCTAACCCAAAGTGTGAAAGGAAGAGGTGCATGAGCTTAGAACTGTAGAGAAATTCAGTTCATACCTGCGCTTGTAAAGAAAGAAGTCAAAGCAGAGCTGGAGCTCAGAGTCACCTGAGAGTAGTTAAGAAAGGAAGTGGATGAATTATATTTTATGGGCGCTTTGGTGATATCAGTATTATCCTACATGCTCCACCCACCAGGCCAGTAAGTAATGATTGTTATTTTCCAACAAGTATTGTGTTTGCAGCAGATTTCAGATGCACCTGAATCAGTTTGGCGACTTTTACCACAAAGGAGGATGTTGTTTGTTCTGAGGTGGGGGATGACAGGGGGTTCGATACCCCACTCTGTCTGAGTCATAAGAGTTGGTGGAAAACTAGGTGGGCCACTAACAAAAGCCATATAACTGGTGGAAGTTATGACTTACTTTCTGTTTTTTTTTCTTTCTTTAAATAAATCGCTTCTTGAAATGGCGCCCTTTGCTTTATATAAAATGACTTTTGGGCCGGAACTCGCAGCAGTGTGTCGTGGCTTTATAAAAATAAGTGTGAAGACGCAACACAGTGAACATGTTTTTCAGTGTATAGAGGTACAGAATAAGGTTGTAGCTCAGAGGTTAAAACGAACCTGCTTTTATTAGTACAAAAAAATATGTTGTTCCTCTAATACATACCCAAGTAGCAGGCTTACACCCACAAGTGGGAAGACTCAATTAAGTTAGTGCGCGGGTGTGCCGGGGAACATACTTTTAATTTGACAGCGTGTTTTATTTGCTGTGTAGGCAGGGTACATATTTTCTTTTTTTCGGCGCTGGTGCTGCAGCAGAGGCTCATATCTGTTCCTATTTATGCAGAAGAAAACCCCAGGATATGCTTTTTTGTAATTGTTTATCAGCCACGATCACTGTGGAGAAATGAGCTATGAGTCAAACTCTCATCAACAGAAAGCTTCAAATTGGTTTTCAGAGGTGTTTTTATCAGATCTTAGCCTGGCAACGACCTGACACTCAGGTGCTTTTGTCTGTTTGTCTCAGTTTAGCATGAGTGGCAGGTGTTACAGTTGACTCAACATTTGACTCTGTGAGGTGTTTTATTTTTTATTTTCACTTTTGAATACAGTCAGTCAGGACACACATGATGTGGACACGAGACAGATTTGAGTCACAAATTTGATGACTTTAGACTTAAAAAAACAAGAGAATCAAAAAGACGTACAACTTCACCTGGACTCTAACATCAATGACTCATGACATCACTTGGTCTTGAGCCCAACCCAAAGACTGAAAGCAATTTACTTAAAAAGGAGTGCACCGAATCGATTCATTGTCCTTTATTACCTGTGATGACATCATTCTTTCCCAAGCGGACGACACTCGATTCCAAGGATCCTTTTTGTTTGAAAATATCCTACAGAATCCGATCTAGTCACAGCAAAGAACCATGAAGAACCAAAGTTACAATACTTGTGTACAAAAACTATGTGGTGGTAAAAAAAAAAAAAAATGAATACAATATGCAAAACATGCAGGTTGAAAATTACAGATAGAGACGCAACAACTACCAAAACACGCGTTTTAACAAAAAGTCCAAATTTTAAAAGCATTCATGATTTTTTTTAATTTAACACATTATTTGACTCGACTTGAAAATCAAAGCTCAAGACTTGGGACTTGAGCGAGGGCGTAACTATGGTTTGCAAATGTAGGCAATACAGCATTCTCAGAACCCATCGGCTGTATTCGGCGTCTGACTTCCGGCAGACGGCGTTACAGCCTCTGGAGGCAGACCTCCAATTTTTTGGCATTCCGGTTTGATTTGGTCGGAGGAGACGAATTTCTGTTACCGACTTCCGTTTATATATAAGTAAATATGCTGAACCATTGCGATGGATTCAGAGTTTGCATTGACGTTGTTCCGCCATGTTAGTTCACCGCACGGACCGTTTAACCTGGCAACAACTGCAGCCGGCTCAAACATGATTGGTCAATATCACGCGGACTACAAACAGCCTACAACCGGACACCAGGGTTCGTCCGCTCTTCTTCCGGAGGCAAGATCTCCAGAGTTTTACATTTGTAGTCTGTATATAGAGACTAGCAATACAGTAACTATAAAAAATAAAAATAATGATAAAAAATCCTGGGAGATAATTTACTTGGTCATCATGCTAAACATGCTACTCCTCTGTGGCCATTTTTCGGGGTATATCAGGGCAAAATCAGCAGCTGACATCACGTTTAAAACCAGAATCCGACAGTTGGCCAAACAGTAGGGGTGGATGTCACAGACAGGATTTTGAAAAGAAGGGAAATTCCCCTCGTGGGACCTGAGTTTAAAGACTTTTGAAAGAAAGAAAAAAAATGCATAAAATTCATATAAATTAAAACACTAAGAACAGAGACATAAATACAGGATAGGAGAGCAAGACGGTTTCACGATGAATGTTTCAGATTTGGTGCAGATTTGGATTTAAATACACAGGTTAAAGTTGATGCAGATCTAATATCCTGTTGAAGCTGTTCCAAGCTCTCTAACAGCGTTACATTTGTTATTGCATTTATGAAACTAATCAAACCTTTCTGATGCTGGTCTGGATACAAGAAAATGACTCACGCTGGCAGGATAAGCTGATTATCTTTACAGATTTCAAGTTAGATTTCAGGGTTTCACGTTTTGCCAGTCTTGCAATTACGGTGCTAATGTGACGCTGTCAGTGCTGGAATGAGTGAATTTCAGATCAAGACTGGGGAGTTTATAAAAACTTGATTAGACATTTGAGATAAGCCGTGCGTTATCAGATTTGAGGGCTGTGACTAACTACGATAGTTGCTTTTCTCTGTTTGAGCAAAATCCTCAGCCAACATACAAATCTAAGACTGTGCTTCTAACAACACTCAGTAAATGTCACTTTTTATCCCATCAGATACATTCTTAAACATATACACTGATGACTTCTTATATCTACTTGTGTAACGCTTGCTTGACAGTAATTCATATTGTGGGGACTCAGATCGGTTTCCAGCTAATGAGTTGACTCAAAGTCAGCTCGTTGCCATGGTTAAAAGACACAGAGGCATGTAAGCCACCCGTGCTTGTTTATGGTTCTTGAAATAGAGTTGCTCTGTCAGCGAGGCCCCTGAGAGAGAGCGAGAGAGAGAGAGAGCCATGACACATCTTGCATGAAATGGTGTGATTTTATGCACTTCAAATTATGCGCTGTGACATGCAATCTAAAAATACAAGCCTATAAGCCTCTCAATTAGCCGGCCTGATTTGTGAGGCTGTGTCAGCGCTGCAGAGCGTCTTCAGTTTAAAGAGGAGATGGAGATCAGCGTGGATTTGTGATGCAGTTTCAGACATCTTAACAATATTGAAACTTTAATTAACTTCCATCCACGGTATACATTTTTGGTGATTAAACAGAGATTGCAGTTGTAATACACTAACAGTCCACTGACACTGTAATATTCTGTAATGACAATGATTATGATAATGACATAATTGCCTTCCTTCCTCCAGGGTGAATTTGGCTCTGGCCTACACAGAGTTAACAGAGGAACTGGGACGCCTCCAAGCGCTGAGCTCCAAGCAGACGGAGATCCTGAGGAAGGCGTCACAGGAGCAGGCGAGTCCAGGTAAGCATGTAGAATACTGCACATTAACAAATGAGGAAATCCTGAGTCACCAAACAGTCCCTCAGCCGGGGAGGTATCATTATGATTACTTGAGTGTAAGTACATGCCACACTGTAAAAATACTGAATTACAAGACAGTTCTCAGCGCAGTCACCAGGAGAAAATGTTGGTATTTCTGCAAATCACAAATAGGTTACATTTGTACGCTGCCTGCATATCATATCAACATCTCTATAGTGATGTGGCATATGAACTGTGGATGGCAACACCTCGGTGAGATGCCTGTCATACTGCAGACCACTGCTTGAACAACGAACAACAAAACAGGCTGTGATTTAGCGAGTCATTGCTGCGTTTCCAGCCGCTAATAGGCACAAAAAGTGGTTGTTTTTTCTTGCTAAGACGTCACTGCTTTTCTTGCTGAAATAGTAGCACAGAAAGTTGGTTATTTTTACGGAGACACCACTGTTTTTCTTCTTGCAAAAGTGGCAAGAAAAGCGTTCTTTTTAAACTGAGACATTACTGCTTCTCCTGCTGGGATGGCACCAGAAAAAGCAGTTGTATTTTACTGAGAGAATACTTGCAGCCGGGATTGTACACCTCAGTCTGGGTATTTTAAGCCCAAACATGCTCTCTTCCCAACTATAACCAAGTGGTTTTTGTGCCTAACCCTTACTATACTTTTTGACCACAGCATTTTTCAAATGTAAAGTTTCAATATATCCGCTTCATAATAACATGCAAATGTAACGTATCCAAGGTCTGCAGAAATGTACAATGCGAAACAGTTTTCTGATGACTGGGTTGAAGTCCTGCATTCAAATGCTTCCTGAGAGCAAGTATACAAGATTAGTAGAAATAATCAGTGTTGGAAAAAAAAACACCTGTGAGTTTTATACTATTATATTTTTTAATTTAATTGTGACTATCTAAATCAGTTGTAGGGCAGTAGTTTGCAAAATTTTAACTCCTTTATATACCGTTCTAGAATTTAGAACAATGTAACATGAGATCATCATGTGTTGCGTGTGTAAAATTTTAAATGTAGTAGAATAAAAAAAACTAGGCAGCAAATTTAAATACTCAAGTAAAGATAAAGTACTTCATATTTGTATTTAAGTACAGCAAAGTTTCATACTTGCTGGAGGACAACTTGAGCTGACAGCCAAATCAATACATAATATTTTGTAACTTTCTAAATAGAATTAGATCTCCTTTTTTGATAGAAGCTGATTCTCTTCAAATTAAGTATCATTAAAATAAATACTATGAACACATCACTGCTGGTATCGACACGTTTGCCTGTGCTGTTCCCATGACACATAAAAGAACTTCTGGTTGTGATTTGTTTCTTCGGTTTTTCTCACCTAAAAGTAAACAGAAACTGGCAGGCACGTTGTAGAGTACAACTTACAAGTGTTAAACAACAGCAACACCTTTCCTTTGCTGCACACACAATCACACACATAGCTAATGTCTCACAACCATGCATCCACTACGCACCACAAACCAAAAGGCACCCACATGCAAAGCCTTTACTGAGGTGTACGTGGCACAAACTGGAAAATTATGTTGCGTAAATCAGTGACTACCTGAAGTTTTTAACACAGAAAACCCCAAACTCCATTTGACTTTTCCCCAACGCTGTGTTTTGTCACATTAATGTAGAAAATGTGACTTGAATGGCACTTCTGCTTAATTAGTTACAGCGTCGTGCGAGTGATGTGACTGCCTCTTGGCTATCTTTAACAACTAAACAAATATTTTTCATGAGTCGTCGAAAATAATCACAGAGGTGGGAATTTGTGTGGCGCCATAAAAACATTCTCCGGGGTGTTATAGTGGAAGAGTGACTGTGAGCTGAAGAGTCCCATTTGACTGTTTCCACCTCAGTCGGAGGCTCACAGAGAGGCTCAGAGCACAAACACCGCCTCCCTCTTAACACCTCAACCAACCGGCCATAAATGATGTTTCCTCTTTGATATGGGAAGTGAAGCTGAAGCGGAGAGTGCAGGGGTGACTGACTCATCAACGTATCTTGTAATTACATGAAACTGTACAACTGTACAGATCTTAATCTTTTTATGAATACAAAGCGGAACATTATGTGCATCTCTATTTACTGGACATCCTCATATAGCATCTGCAATAAGCTTTAATTTGTTATGAAAAAAAGGAACATGTGTATCATAATTACGCAGAATAGAAGTGACATTTTCTGCTGCTTGCACTCAGAATATCGACAGATATAACTGGCTGTTTTGGTACAAAACTGTTGCACTTCTATTGCACAGCATGGCCAAAAGTATGTGGACACCTTACAGCTGGGAGGCACTTTGTTGTGTTTCCGGCACAGGAAGAAATTCTTTGTAACATAGCAGCAGCATGTCACAGACGTCGCAGGCCCATGTTTACTTACCGGCTGTGTGTAATCACTGGCAGCAATTCACTGCTTTAAGTTATCCCCAACATTTAGTCTGGCCGCACTTCGTCGCAGAATCAAATCGCTGTAGCTCAGAGCAGCCGAACTGCTTTCCATAGTCGTTGCATAGCAGCGCTCCATCGCTGCTTTCAGCATTAAAGCCTATAGTTTAATGTTCAATATTAAAATTACTTATTCAGGTGTTTCCCATCATGCCCCCGGGTCTTGCAGTCAGTGGAGAGCAACAGCAGTACCTGGGTCTACAAACTGAAGCTGCCTACATCTCACAAGGTTACCTTAGCCCAAGTAACATGATGTCAGAGCAAGTTAGGATCAAGTCGGACACAAATCTAACCAGCATGCATTGTGCTGCAAAATTGTTATGTACCAGTAAAAGCTCAGGGAGTATGAATTTGAATTAATTCAATTTCGGATTTGGTGGTTAGCACTGTCGCCTCACAGCAAGAGGGTTCTTAGTTCAAACCCCAGGGTGGGGGAGCCCTTCTGTGCAGAGTCTGCATGTCAGCGTGGGTTTCCTCCAGGTGCTCCAGCTTCCTCCCACAGTCCAAAGACATGCAGGTTAATTGGTGACTCTAAATTGTCCGTAGGTGTGAATGTGAGTGTGAATGTTGTCTGTCTATATGTGTCAGCCCCGTGATAGTCTGATGACCTGTCCAGGGTGAACCCCACCTCTTGTCCAGTGTTAGCTGAGATAGGCTCCAGCCCCCCCGAGACCCCTAACAGGATAAGCAGTAACAGACAATGAATGAATGAATTGTAAATTTGGATTCATACTTTTTTTAGCTAGCAAAAGCAGGCCCCAAGTCACATAAGTTTGAAACCCCTGGCCTATAGTAACAGGTTTTCAAATGTGTTTTTTTGTGTGTCTTCTTTCAGTCCAGCGTCACTCTCCCATCCACCACCAGCGCCACTCTCCAGTATCTCAGCGCCACTCGCCCATCTCACAGCGCCATTCTCCGGTCCCGCCTCCGCCGCACCACTCCCCGATCCAACAGAGACGCTCCCCGGTGCTGCAGCGCCTCTCCCCGGACATGCACCGCCGCTCACCCCTGCTTGACGTCAACGACGGACCGGCCTCTTACTCCTGCCGGCCACCCAGCCAGCACCTGAGGGCCAGCTTCCAGGGCCGTCGCAGTTACTCCGAGGTTGCCGACCCCTCTGCTTACCAGTGCCCGCCCCGCTTCTCCCTGGACCCCGTCTCCACCCTGCCTAAGCCCCGGCCCTACATTGAGGGCTACGCAAAACAGCAGCCCCAACATGTGGGCTCTCCTCACGGTGGACTGCAGCACAGAAGCTCCCCGTCTCCACATCAAGGTGGTGCAGGAGACGGGGGCCACGGGGAGAGCTCCATGCGCCACTCCAGAGAGATGCCATTCCCACTGTCTGAGGTGGCACACCTGCATTTTGAGCCCCCTCCACCTTCCACACCGGCCCCCCAGCCCCCACAGTCCTCTGAGGATGAGGAGGAGTGGACCTGCCCGCATCCCATCAGCCCCCCGCGGACGCTCGGCGTGCTCTCCTCTGCAGTGCCCAGTGGCGTCATGAGAGGTCCGGCGTCCTGCTCAGTCTTCCCCATCCCTCAGAGGTCAAACACCCTCACCTGCCACCCGCAGCCGGGGTACATGTCAGCAGAGCACGCTCAGTCCTGGCCTTCAATCAACGTGAGTCCAAGCAGAGCGTAAAACTTGATCTAAAGAGCACATGTTTGAGAGATTTTGAAATAATGAAGTTGTTTGTGAAACGTGTTTAAAAGTGTCGCTTTGTCGCAACTGTGGAAGTGCCGAGCTGGGTCACAGAAAATAATCGTTTTCACACCGAATGTCACAATCGTCCAAAGGCCTTTATCTTTACTGTGTCTCTTTCTACTTCCTTTAAAATAATTGTGCAACAGAAATACAGTTATTTGCTTTCATGATGAGAAGCCTGATATCAGTCTAATATCTGCGTGTCAAGTACAGAGCTGCAGTCATGATGAGTTTATTGTATCTTAGCAGAAAAGGGAAATAACTGTCCAAAGTGAAAATACGAGACAAACATCTCTAAAGCTGTCCGAGTAAGATATGCTATCACGTTTGTTTAACCTGTGCAGAACATGAACAAAAAAAACAGCTTTTGTGGTTTTAGAGTGAGTCGGTGCGTGTTGGAAGGATTTCTTGGCAATCAACAGTTGGGTAAAAATACAGCGTCTTCCAAGTAAGGTTTGGTAACATCGTGCCTGAACGGAGACCAAAACAAAACCTGTACTTACCAACTAATTCTCACAGCCCACGCTAAAGCCAGAGGTGACACTGAAGCACAGGATTTCTGAATAACTGTCCATCAACAGATAAACACCAACTAAAGTATTTCACTGTAGGAAGGGTGGTATTTTCATAAACTAGGCTATATGCAGTAAATTTGTGCTATATGATCAGAGGAAACAGAGGAAAAGATATAAAAAAATAGGAAGTACAATCTGTCAAGCAACAGCTCAAAGGCAAGAGATTTTTGCTGGCAAATGAGCAGGTAGATCTGGGTGCTGGTGAGTTGGAGGGTAGTTTACCACAGTTCATTTACACACAGTTCTGATACAAAGCTGGTTGAAAGTCAGCAGAGTATCCCATTAAACAAAGAGGATGCGTGCGATTTAAGCAATGTTAGCAGGCCAGGCTTGTTGCCTTAACTGCTTTCAGTCAAGCTATGAGCACGACTATCGTCACAAGAAAAAAGCTCTTTCAGCAAATGCCAGTAAGAACAAATGTTTACGTTCAAGCGTAATATGACGCTTGTTCATTGGTTGCAAAGGAGGAAGTAGTGTGACAATGTTGTAAAGGCACAAAATCTGCAGATGGACGAGGCCGAGGTAGGCCGATTGGTCAATAGGATGTTTGACTTTCTTTAAACCAAACTGATGAAGGTTCCCTAACCTTAAAGCTGTAGTTCAGGGGTAGGCAACAGGTGTAACAGTTATTTTTTTTATCAGTTTAATTTTAATTTTTCATCGCTGTAGGCCTAAAGTGGCTCTGCCTTTTTCCAGTCGTGCATCATACATCTATGACCTGGTGCCTTCTCCTAAATTTTGGTGACCCTAAATAGCTAGTTAGCTGGCTAGTTAGCCGTGGAGTCTCTCGCTAGGCTAGCTAGTGATTCCAAATCCAAAAAAGAGAACGAATGCAAAAGTTTACACACCTGCACAATGGATTACTCGCTTGTAAACAACCTTCACAGTACGATGCCTTTGAACACAACACCAACCTTCTTTTTCAGCGTCTTCTCCGTGTCCCATTACATTGCTATGGTTTCCTGCCAGTTGCCGACACCCACGTAAAGGAGCATTATTGCCATCAAGTGGGCGCGAGTGCGTAACGCGTAACGATCAAGCGGAAGTTTACACACGGGTGTGAGGCAGCTGAAAAAATAGTTCCAGAAGAGCGAAAACACAGATGGAAACCACAGTTTGCTACGATTTTTATGTCAGAACATCAACATACACCACTGACCACTAGGTGACTTTCATGGCTTTGAAAACCAACGTTTAAGGCACAGGAACGCTACCGTATACGTCACCCAGCGTATTGTTCTGATTGGTCCTAGTGTTATCCAATTGCGTGCAGTGATATTTACAAATGCATGCTTGGTGCCGCCCCTCGAGTTGGGCCATTTTTATTACTCATAGCCAGACCCTAAATCTTTCTAGGTCTGGATTTCCAGGCTAAGGGAAAGACAAATTCTCTGAAAAAGAGCAATTGTCACTATTTTGGTCTTAACCACTCTATTTCATCGTAAACAACCAAGAAATGGGGCTCAAAGTGCAAAATACCAGACTTCTACTTTAAGTACAAAATAATCATAAGTAGCCCACTGCAGAGTCGCCACCTTGTGCTAAACAGTGCACTAAAATATGTTGTCTCATGCACTACTGTGTGGATGTAACGACAGTTTCTGCGAATGTGACAAAAAGTTTTTTACTGAAGTGCTATTTTAACCCAAACCAGAATCTTTACCTCCATCTAATTAAGCTGGTTTTGAGTTCTAGTCAGACTTTAACTTTAGGCTTTGCCAAATTAGAAATTACCTTTAATTTTGTATCGATGGATTCTAAAATTTTGGAGGGTATTCACAGTGTCGTCTTGCTGATGGATCAGAAAACATACATATGAGACATCCTGGAGGGTAATTCCACATCAATCTTCATCTCTCGTACATCAAAAGAAAGCAAATAATTCCCCAAGATGTTAAAATCTTCCTCTAATTAGTCACCTTGTCTCTAAACTGAACTGGATTACCCGATGAATCAGTGCTTGGATGAGAGTTTCCACCTGGATTTACTACAAATCATCCATTTCACAGCAGAACCCTGTGAAGTGATCACTCACCGAGTAGTAATGTAATTTCGCCGCCTCCCACAGAATGACTAATACAACCCAGCGAAGTTGGAGACCGCTTGTGATTTATCCTGTTGTCTAATTATACGTGTGTGTACCTGTGTGTCCGTGTGTGTGTGTGTTGCCCTGCAGCTCTGGATGGAGACCGAGGAGAGCGACATGCGGAGCTGCCCTCTCTGCCAGCTGATATTCCCCGTCGGTTACCCTGACGATGCCCTCATCAAACACATTGACTCCCACCTGGAGAACAGCAAGATCTGATCGCCATGGCAACCAGCCCGCACACATCTGCGCTCTCCTCTTATAGATTATGCAAGAGGATCGGCAGACCTGGCCAGGATGGGGAGTCAGAATGTGGGATCAGCAGTTAGCCATGTGCGATAATCTATAGGTAGGGATGCAAAATGGGCGCAGAGGGGCCTGTTATATTCGGGAGGTACTTTGACACGGGTCTGTGCTGGACTTCTGGGGTCCACATGCAGAGTCCTTTACTGATCGCCCTGACGACGGCTGCCTGTATAACTACTGGCTCTGGTCGCTGCTGTTTTGTTATGAGTCTTGTTGTGCGGTTTCAGACAGTTTCAGGTATCGTCTTGTTTTTCGCTTCAGTGCAGTTAGTACACTTTGATTTAGCAAAGTAAGCCAAAGACGAGGTACGAGAGGCACGCTGGCAGGTTCAGAGGGCTCTGCATGTTGAAAAGTTAGTTTCAGTGTTGTCAGTAAATGATCAGGGAGATCTGAGGCGACTTTTCTTTGACAGTCTATTTTCACCACTTAGCTTTAAACACTGTACACCTGCTTGGAAATGTTCTCACAAACAAACACTACAGTTTATTCTGCAGAGGGTGCTGTGCAGTAAGCGCCGAGGACTGGTAGAAGCGGGCTTATTGAAATGATCTGACAGATACATGTTGATTAGTGGGGACTTTAAGTTTTTGATTAAGTGAGGCGAGGGCGACACTGTGAAGGAATTTTGTCTGTCGATCAGGGTTTTGATGCCAGTTCACTTTCACTTCTCTGAAACAAGGTTTCCACGGCAGTTAGGAAAGTCTAAAACATTCCAGTCTCATATTTCATCTGCGAACAAATCAAGCTGGAGAATATGAATGTGAAGGTATATTTGAAACCCAAACAGAGTCATGATGATGCCCTGCAGGGCGGGGCACTGGTGTTGATGCGTCTTCTCTACGAGTGGAGGGAAAGTTTTAGTCAGAATTTACCTTTATGCTTGCAGCTTGTTCAAAAAAATGTAAGTATCTTAGCACTTTAAGTTGGCATAGCCTATACGATGTATCCAGTTTCAGTCCCCATATATATTTTCCATGTATAATTTACTATTTATATTGTAAGGCAAAAAATATGAAGATATATTTTTGCAGAAGTTAACGCACCACATGTCTCATGTTGGTGTTTCTCCCACGTGCTTGCACACTGTTGTACATAGAGGAGTCGAAGGTCAAAATCCCGCCGCATGGGATACTTTTCTGTAAAAAGACTTTGAAGTTATCAACTGGGATTCTCCTCGGTCTTCCTAAAGATCTGACCTTCAAAACAGTTTGATGTCACGACTGCCCAGACCACCCAACAAAAAAAAAAAAAAAAAAAAAAAAAAGACACACAGCTGGCTGCATGAGATCAAGACTTGTGACCTGCTCATGGGGGAAACGTGGCAGACTTTTTAAGTGTACTGTATTTCTATCTCGGAGATCTGATACCAGAAAACTTCATCTCCAATCAGCAAAGTTATCTCTGCAGGGTTTCAGCAATGACAATACTCTTCTTTTGATACATGGGTTTAATTTTTAACACGAGTGGAATCTTTACTCGAGGTCTGCTTGTGGGGACTTGAACTTCTTTTTGAGAAAAAAAAAAGGAAAACTAAAAAACCAACAAAGTTACACTGATGTCAGCTTATCTGAGGCTTTCAGTTCCATGTGCAGTTTCTAATGTAGGGGACGTCCCTACTCACCCACCCATGCATTTAAACTGGTTTGAAGTTACCGAAGAGGTGAAATGTGGTAGATTAGAGCACATAGGGCAGTGATTGTGGCAGCAGGATGATGTAGGACACTGGTTTTAAGTCCTACCCCACTCAAGTTTAGCAACACACTGAACCCCTACTAGCTCTGGAGGCTTCGCTCCAGGCGACAACTTTTCTGTGAAGGTTTAAAGAAAAGAACGTTCAAATGGGGATCGAGGAACATCAGATGAAAGGATCACTGGTTTATTACCATTTGAAAACTGGTTCTATTGGTTACAATAATACTCTACTCACCTTGTTGATGACTCTGGAAAAGCGCTACTGTTGCTAATTTCTGTTTTTGGCGAGCTAACGGCTAACATGCCACAGTGCAGCTACCCGGCTCATTGTTCATCATTGTTCATCAACGGAAAATAATTGGCTCCAAGCTGTTAGCAAGAGCTAGTCAGCTCATTAGCTTAGCTTTGTCGAAGTTTATTTAGAAAATTATTTGCACTCAGCTCCTGTCATGTAGCCTGCTAACCACGTCTCTTTCATAAGGGCAACTTGACTTCACTTCTGTACAAGTGAATGATGCAACAAGGCCAACAGCTTACGCCGTTTTGGATTCTCTAGCTTTCTGTTCTCTAAAAGTTCTGCACTGTCATGATGACTTGCTGCTGGTAAATGGTAAGAATTCACCGCTCAATGTTCAATCAAGATGCTGCAAAAAAAAAAAAGGTACAAATTTATTTAGTCAAACCAACAATCATCAGCTGGAATGACTTGAAGTCTTAAATTCTGCCATTTCAAATGCTGGTGTTGAGGCCTTTTGCCGGTTTCATTTGAGTCCATTTAGAGACCCTAAAGAAAGCTAAGGGTGTATTACGGTAAAGGCGCCTTGCCTTACCAGAAACAAAGCACACATTCACTAACATCAGAAGAAATTATTGCACTTACTGCGTTTAAAAGCAGTAAAGCGTAACCTCCATATTTTTAGTCTTGACCCTGTTTTCCCATGTTGAGTGACAGAGTGAGTGAGACAGCAGCCTGTAGCGGCAAAGCAGGCTGCAATGTAACCACTCGTGACATTTATGCACCATTTACTTTTACTAAAAGTGCTTTTTTTGTCACTGACAGGCTCAAATTATTATTCTAAGTGTCTGACAACTTATGGGAAGGATCCCCACAGAGATAGACCTTTTTATTCAAGAGCAAGAACGTTTTTGTTTCGCCAAAGATTGCTATCAACATACCCACCAGACTCCATTTAAATAAGCTGTAAGTTTAGTGTGTATAGGGTTAGCATATTTTTACATCTACCTGGGTAAATTAAGAAGTTTATTCCAGCCAAACCAAAGATGGTGATTGTTGGAACAAGGGAAAGATAAGCCAAGATGTTTTTTGTAAGATTTATTTTGTTTCCGATGACTTTGAATGGCATTTGTGTAACAGTGATAAAATTACTGTTATTTAAATGAAGTCTGGTGGCTTTGGTGATATAAATTCAGGGCTGTTTTTGGTTAAAAAGCCATCTATCTCTGTAGGGATATTTTAAATATAATATCAGACACTTAAAGTAATAATCTGAACATGTCGGGAAGAAAAACAAGCACTTTTAGTGGACGTAACCTGACGGTGCCAAATGATCCTACGTTTTTACATTGCAGCCTGTTTTGTCGCTGCTATCTGCCGAAGTCCTGCTCAATACTAGACCAATTTCAAAAATTGGTGTTCTGATGAGTCAATTATATTCAAAAATATGACAAAAAAGGGTCCAGTTTGAAAAATACCAAAGCTACCCTTTAAGTAATTTTAGAAGCCCTAAAAAGTGAGTTACAGTGTGTTATAGTAGAGGCGCCTAAACTAAAGTGTGTCTCCACTAACATCAGAAGAAATGATTGCATTATTATGAAATATAAAATAAGTGGAGGCTGCGTATTACAGTACAGAGTGAGCCCAGTATTATGAATTGATCACAAGATGAGCTGCATCAGGTTTTGTTTGATCCAGCTCAGAGGGTGACATTGATTGATCCCGTCGTACTTTCACTTTGCAGCAATTATAAGAAGAGCGTGTTGCAATGTTGGGGTGAAAAAAGAAAAAAAAACCTTTGAGTTTTCACAAATGGGAAATGCACCTACCACCTCCACTAACCACGTCCTGGGGGAAACCCTGAAAACGGCTCAGAATTTCACAAGAAAAGAGGTGAAGTTCAGAGTAATCTGAAAAACAAACACAATTATATGAAGCAGAATTTTTCTAATTTCCTGCCCCATTAATCGACTTCATGACCCCTCATGGGGGTTTTGATCTGGATAAACAGTTTGCTCATTTATAATCTGCCTGATCATCTGGCTGTTTGTGTTTTTGCCCCATCAGACTCAGAGATTTGAGCAATTAACTCTGTCATTATTGTAACCGATAGAACAAAGCTGAAATAAACTGGAATGATCCTTTAAAGAGCTTCATGCTGAGGTGTACAATAAAAACTTCAAGGCAGTACGAAGATACTTGACCATTAAACTGAAGAGGGCTTTAATGACTCCCAATTACTCTATACTGTATGTATGTTCCTATATCACTCTATGTAAAAAGAAAAAATATTTAAAGTTGTGTACAGACAGGTTATTTTGCAAGTGTGTAAGGCTAATGCAACGTGTACTCTATTACTCAACAACTTCAAATTGGAGTGTCTGTAAATCAGTATATAATCCTAGCCACCACCACACTACGTATGAATTATATGCGAGTTATATACAAGTACTACCCTACACCTTTCCTCTTTTACTCACTACGTAGTGGTATGTCCTCTAGTCAACTAATATCCAACTACAGTCACAGCCTGCAGATAAACATCGGGTTTATTTTAAGCTGTGGGGTGTGTAACACTGCGCACTTTCAGGCTTTGTCACATGTGACATTAAATGATCTGGACTAGAAGTACACTAGGTTGGAAGAAAAATCAAAAATGAATGTTTTTCCGGAGGTTTCAGTCCTTATAAAGAAAGTGTGTGATGCATATTTTTCTAGTCTGATTTATCACTGAGAGAAGACAGAAAGAAGCACAACGATCAAACTGTGTCTTCACTGACGATGACGCAATGATGCATCATAAACCACAAATACTTAAAGTGTATTTGGAAATTTGGTATGAATTTGAAGTCAAGCTGCGGCTTTTTTTTTTCCATGGAGGAAACGTTTAAGTGCAGTGGTTAAAGATTTCACAAACAACATGTGCTCCCCCACCCCTCAAAGAGAGGACTTGCGTTGACTCACAACCAAAGACAACAAATTATTTCCTGTATTTTGAGAAGCAGAGGACACAGTTAGTGTTTCACATTTATGTCAGTGTGTGGGGAGGTGGTGCATTGTGGTCAGTGGTGCTTGGATGCTCACAAACCACAATCTGTTGGCCAGCAGCAGCGACGCAGAGCGATCACGCCCCGTACGAGCTCAAGATGTGACGTGCACGGATGTTTACGCTCGACACATTGACACGTACAGACGCTGTGCTGAGGTCACCTTAAGATTAGAATTGCTAGTTCAGGTTTGAGATTTTTCTTTTCTTCCTCATCTGTTTTTCCTCATTGTTGTGTCCTAACAGCAACCTGTCTCCTTGGTTAACTCAGGAGATGAACAGAGAGACAAATCCAGATCTGTCAGCGTTAGATTACGATTTCTTTATCATGAAATTTCACTCAAATTTTCCTCAGATTTACTCAGGAGGAAAACAGCTAGGTCCAACAAAGAGTAACAGCTTAAAACAACCTCTTCATTCCTGTATAGCTCTCCTATGTGAGTCAGGTTGTTCTCCTGGGTAACACTAAGCGCACATGAAGACCTCAGCACTAATGAACTCTCCACAACACTAATGAGAAGTAATGTTGACTCTACGAGGTTTTGTGTGGCGGAACAACACCGCTGGCATTCAAGGACTTTTATGAGTGTGATAAAGAAAAGAGAGCAGCAAACAGAGGTATATAAAGAGTCACTTTTTCTTTCTCTCTCTGTCTGTAAATATTCTAATAAATAAACTGGAACATGCACTGAAGTCTTGTGCCGAGTGGCCTCTTTATGCTCAAGTGATGATGTCGCGTCCTCTCGGCTGCATCTCATATCCTCTTTCTTTATTGTTGAGAACGTTAGAGCTTGTGATGCACATGCATGAAGCTAGATTCTATTTCAGGTGTTGCAGTTTGTGTGGAAAGGATTTAAAAAACACAGATCGGGGTGAAAATTTGGCAAAATACTGCCAAACAGAACAGTTTTCTTCAATTTACATGCATCTAAAACACATTAAAAAGCAGAATTGTTGCTTAGAATGGCCCTTTATCTTTACACAGTGTTATCTGAATATTGTATATTTTAACATACTAGTTTAAAAATAACAATAATATTAAGAGCTTCAAATTTGTGCAGTAAAGTCTGAAGGCTGAATTTTTTATGACACACTGCTATTCCGATTTTTTCAAAATGTAAGAACGTGTGTTCATAAGAGTAATGAAAAATATGTCGACTTGGGACTTGAGAGAAAATTGGGCAGCAGTCACTGAGGTTTGCTGGAATAAAACAACATTATAGGGTCATCTATCCAACTGGTTCCCAATCTGGGGGTCCTGACCCCTACTAGGGGTCGCCAAAGCTTCACTGAGGGTCGTGAGGCCTTCTGAAGTTTAAGGGGTGCAAGAAAACTTTACAAAAATACATACAGAAGGCTTATATCTCAGCGTTCCATTCATTTCTGTGAAGGAAATTGTGTTACAGTGATGTTTTTAGAGTTTAGATTATTATTCGTGATATAAACTTAAGCCTTCACTCTGTGCTCAGGGACAGTTCATTACTTATGAGGGGGAGGGTGGTGCAAAAAGGAAGAAGCATGTCAAATAACTTAAGCACTGAGGAGGGGCTTGTGTCATTTATTTTGGGTTAGTGAAGAGGCATACAACTTTAAATGGCTGTAATTTGTATTTATTTCACCACAGATTCTAAAAGAAAATGTGTTTTTCTTAAAGAATCACCAAAATCACACTATTTGTCACAGCCAGAAACTTTAAAAACAGAAATTGTTGCTAAATTTTCACGTTTCTGATGGTCCTGGACACATAATGGGGGACAAGCACTTCCATCAGAAAAAAACAAAACAAATCTAAAATTTAAATAGTTTCATAATTCATCAAAATCACTTTTTTTTCCCCACAATTTGGACAAAAATAAACCTCACACTCATACTAACCAGCGTGCTCGACATGAGTGAAAAACCAAGGCTTTTTCCAATTCCAGAATTTTGTCCTCAACTTCTAAATTTTCAAAAGTTCAAGGAGTCCGTTTTTAAAATCTACCAACTAATTTATGGTCGACGGAAGGCCGTGCATTTACTGTCAATGGGGGAGGCTCAAGCTTGGAGGATGGTGAGAAAAAAATGCAAAAATTAAATTAATAAACGTCACATGCTAGGCACCTCCCTTTCTCTGATAGGTAAAGAACAGTCCCTAAACAGCGCTGTCTTGCACTGGGAAAGTATGCAGTTAAACAACCAAGGAGCTAAAAGTAAAATGGCCAAGAGTCAGGAACAGAGGGAGAATGCAGACAGAGAACTCAGCTCTGATATTCAAAGGTAATAATCTGCTTAAAAATGCTCTTGTAACACAGATTTCCTGCAGTTATTGCACTCACTGTTTGGGTTTATTGAACTGTTCTGTACTGTTAGTTTATTCAATGACATAAAAGGGGTCCAGGAGAAGGTTTGGGAACAACTGATTCACCCAATACCACCACAAACTCTGGCCATAAGGGGCTCATATCTCACCCACTTGGTCCAGAATGCAAGCTCTATTTTTAACTTTTTTTTGCATGTAAAATCACATAAAGTGAAATCGAGGCCTGAAATGTATTCACACACGTCAGCTTCAGAACGGCATGTTGATATTATGTTATTAACAAACATCACTCACCACTTGACAGATGATAGAGAGAGGTTGGCATTTAGATTAGGTTTGGTGCACACGTACCCCCCACTCACTCACACACACAGAGGCGTGATAGACATGAGTGTGTGAGTGTGTGTGTGTGTGTGTGTGTGTGTGCTGTTGTGGCTGCAGAGTCCTGAGGAGCAGTAATCATGTTATTAGTTTCCGTCAGCCGGGCTCGATGCTGCTGCTGCTGCTGTTGCTGCTGCTGCTGCTGCGAAAGCCGAGGTTGCTGTGAAAACACCACCCGCTGATGCCGCTCACAAATCAAAACTTTTGTGAACAGCGAATTTTAATGTCTCACATCTGAAAGAACTTATTGGCTCGATGAAGTACATTTCACTTTGCCGATTCTGAGCTCACGCTGAAGATAAGTGATGTGGTTGATGTTTAAACTTTAGTTTGTCTTTGTAGCTTCCGCATTAAACACATAAATTACCCAGATGACACTACGGCAGATGATTCTCGACTGTTTGCTTCATATCTTTGATGCTGTTGTGTATTTATTGAATAAAATATTATTTTCCTGTTTCCCTCACATCTCCATACATAATCTGATATGACAAAAACAGACAGATTACAGTGTTAAAAATGAAAGGTACCATCTCATGACCTGCCTAACCTGGTTTCACTTTAATGAATCACTACATTTATATCAACAGCCCCACCACTTTCTGTAATTAATAACCGAAACTTGATGGATTTGATAAATGAAACTTTATCTGCTCCTTGATTCAAATGTGCTTCAGTGAGCAGAAAAATAAAAATTTATCGACCATTAAAAAGCGATAAGTAATGACTTGTGTCACCATCAATGTGTAGAAACAATCTCTGTTTTGACAGATATTCACGTCACATTTCTGACTCACTGTTTTGTTTTTTTTGTTTGATCTGCACCTTTCAGAAGTGCTCCTGTCGTACATATGAACACAATCAACATTTTTAAAACTTTGGTGCACATGCACAGTAATCAAAGAGCAGACCAAACAAACAAACAAACAAACAAACAAACAAACAAACAAAACAAGAACATCCCCCCAGCCCACTCTGTGTGAAGTCAAGCTCATTTTGTTTACCTCAAATCATGGCCTCCCTCCCTCAGCCGCCAAGTTAGTTTCCTACATCTTTAGCTCTGTGTGCCGCTAACCTCAATGCATAGCCTACATCAGGAAAAAGAAAAATGCACCCACCCATCCGGGGCCACAAAACCACAAACCCTGGTAGAACATATGAGCAGCTACGCAGGCAGCAGAAGCTACGCAGCGAGAACTAACAGAAGAAAAACCACACGAAGTCTGTCAATAACTCATGAAAAGCAGCGCTGATCAAAAACAACAACTTCTCTGTGCCGAAACACACACACACACACACACACATGCTGCTACGATACTGTAAATACACACCTACATGCAAGCATCACACACACACACACACACACACACACAGAAGCAAGGTACACATTTCTTAGAAGTCACCATTTTTTTCGTCATATCTGTATTTCCAATAATCCTCACCACATCACTTCTAAACTGCAGCTTTTGGCAACAATAAGGTTACTGTTTAATACACTGTGAATATTTGTACTTATTTTAAAGTTGGAGAAAATGTGCATATTCAATTTCACATTAAAATGACTCACATTATCAACATTATTTTCATGCAAAAGTAATTCTGCTTTAACATACAGTTTGCCTCATGTGCAATAACAGCATAACAACATCAACACATTCAACAGTTTTTCCAATATGCTGCCTTTTGTTGTTTTTATTTGTTTACAGGAGTGACTCAGGTTGAGATTGAAAAATGTCACACTGCATTTGTACGTGGAACAAAAACACACATGAGGTTAATGCCTCTTTCTGTGTTGTGGTCCATCAGTGTTTACACACACTGTTGACACGAACAGCAAGTTACCGCAGGATTATTGACACGGCTCTTGACGTTGCTATTTTTCTTTTAAACCATGATGTGTCATGTTGACTGACAGCGTTTCACCAACTAGTGTAGTTGTAGAGCAGCAGACATTTTCCAGCTGAGACGTGGATCGTGTTTGAATGTGACAAGGAGATACTGTGAAAGCTGTGCAAGCTACCAAATGTTTCACACTGGAAGAAATTGAGCTACAGCAAAGCAACCCAAGGGAATAATTTAGTTTGGTGAACTAAATCTAGTTCAAACTACTTTGTTCAAAAAATATCACGACAATGAACATGTGATATAAAATTAAACCAAATATAATAAAATAAAAGTCACATACCAGCAAAAATGTTATTTAATTGAGTTTATCGCAGAAGTGCCAACAAGTTCAACATGTTCACAGGTCGTACGTAAACCAAAAAAGTAAAATTATACACTTCACTTTTCAGTGCAAGAAATGTCAGCTTTGGTTTTGTATGCGACCTCCATCAGTCAGACACACGCCCTCAAGAAACTAAAGTCGACGGGTCTCGTTTTTAAACAATGTGTAGGATCCATACTAAAAATATACGTACAGACAAACGCCAAAAATGGCAAGCGGCAAAAAATATTCGACAATTTCTAAAATTGTCTGCGTCCTCAATTTTCTGTCTCCAAAATGTTCGTAAGTCCTTTTTTACAGTTAATAACTTTTGTGCGGGAAGTGGCGTACGCCTCTTTCAGGCCTTGTTTTGTGTGTGCGCACTGTTTCTACAACAACAAGGAGCATTACTCAGTTAGCCAGGTAGCATCAAAAATAGCATGCAGCAACCTCTCTGAACATTTGTCAGTGACACATCCTCAATGAGCAGCACCAGAAAAGTACCAGTTTGTGACATTAAAGTGCTTTATTCGGTGTTCTTACCGGTTTAAAACACCGGATCCATTTGTTTTGGGTGGACGACACCTCTGCAGATAACTTGGCTCCCAGAAAAAACCTCCTGATGAATAAACACTGAAGGAATTTTCACCATAAGTTGCCACTAAGTCCCCCTGAATCTTACACACTGGACCTTTAACTACACAAAAAAAATGGAACAAAAACTTAATTTAACTACTTGAATTACTACACACATATGAAAGTACTTGAACTACCAGCAAGCTACTGCAGACAGTAGTTTAACTACTAGTTTAATCACATGTACTTCACTACTCACCAACACTGTGTGACAGTACTGGATAAGAGTGACGGTGATAGGATTGAGTTTGAACTACAGAGAAGTGCCGAAAAATCAAGGCAGAGAAAGTGAAAATGAGGGGCTTCTCCTTCTTCTCATACTGACATCAGCAACACATAGTAAACTGAAAAGAGCGGTTTCTCACCGACTAGATTTATGTAAATCTCACAGAAAGTAGTGGCATCACTCAGAGGTCAATGATTGTAAGATGGATAGATTTCTTTATCCTCAGGGGAAATGATCACATCACAGCTGCAGCACATAAACGAAACCACACTAAACAATGAGACAAGTTTAAAGCACTTACAAATGTGTCAATGCAGGAGCTGTTGGGTTCATTTCCAACAGATTAATTACAAAAACAAAACCAGAGTCATGTAGGAGTTAAATATGCTGACAGTCATTGAGGAAGTTTCCCTCTGCTGCTTCGTTTCTGCAGCTTTGATCTCAGACCCCGCTCAGCTCGACGCCTTACTCATAACAAGATCCTCTAGTCCATGTGTTCACTTTACCTCGAACTCAAATCTACTTTACTTGACACTTCTTATTGTATATAGTTGTTGGGAAACTGTATTTGTGCATTGATTTCTAAATATGTAGCGCACAGCAAGTCATCAGCAGGTGAAGACAAACATCTTCCATCCTATGTTTAGTTTCCATGTGGGAAGTGTTTCAGCAGCCCACTAGATGGCCACATAAACCACATTAACCACAGAACTTTGCCCTACTTCACTTCACACCACAGCACAGCAGACTCTGGCCAAGACATGTACATGTTTGTCTCAATGTTTATTGTAACGAAAAGAAGGAACAAGCCCTTCCAGTTGCATTATGGGTGCTCACACACACAGGAGCAAAGTCCACTGAATTCACTTGTAAATGGAAAAAGGCAGAGGCCATGTAAAAGTGGACTGTTGCTCAGGACTTAATAAAAAGAAGAGGGAATTAGTGCATATTCAAATTAAAGAGATATATTGAACCATACTTGGTCAAGTGTTCTCACTTTTGAGACAATGTGCTGATACCAAAAAACATCCTTAGCAATAATGTCGACTCCACTCTGACAGCCAAGTTTTCTTCACCTCTTCTCAGACACTAAACTGACAACTGTAAATTTAAAAATGGGTGTTTTGGTATTTTTGATACTGGACTTAAAGAAAAAAAAAAGTCCCCAGAGGAAGCTTTTGGAAAACACAGTCGATGGCTGTGTAGCAGAATAGTTAAGAGGTCAACTGTCTGTTTCCCATAACCCATGTGATCACTTATTTTAACCACAGCTGTTTTCATTAACCTGTGTTTGCATCATCTTGTCAGGTAACATTATTAGTGATAGCCCAGTTAACTGGTCGGCCTGTTAATCAGGCTGATAAATGCCATTTTGAGATAACTCGCATTGGTCGATGCCTGTGCTCATGACTGGCTGACAAAAAATATGTCTGCAGGCATATCAGTGTCTCGACCATTATATTTGGGGCGAAGGGGCATCCTGCCTTTCTGACCCCCGACCCAACATGACGGATGAGGAATTTTTGATCTCAAACATTTGTTTTTTTAATAACAAGAAGAAATAAACATGCTATTTGAGGTCGAAATAATGTGCATTAATCAAATAAAGTCCCAGTGGTCTGTTTCTCTTCTGAATGTTGTAGCCTTACTTGCCAAACAGATAGAAAACAGACAATAACAGTATAAAATTAAATGTTCAATTAAAGACACAACTACAGGAACTACACGAAAACATGAATGTCCCAACCTGGAGCCAGTGTTTGGTTTGTCCGCTCTGGGCTACTGTAGGAATACGGCGGTGCAACATGGCCATCTCTGTAGATGAGGGCCCACTCACTATATAAACAAGTTATTCTAACAACATGATGTTGGCATTTATATCAGCCATCAGCTGCCCTGCTCTCTGAATATCGGCACTGGCCACTGAAAAACCCGCATCAGTTGACCGCTAAACATTATGATCATAAAATGGTGATTTGACTGACGTTTAATTGATTGACAGGAGTTATCGTTGGCCTGGTGGTTAACATGAGCCTATGAGCTGTGTTTAAATTACCGTTGTATACTGGTTCAGTTGTCTACCGACAGAAACAAGAAAATATGTAAATGAGAACATCTTGATTGTGAGTTTGTCTGTATTAAAACACAGTGTAGATCAAAACAGAGAGCAGGAGGGAACAGAGCACAGGTCAAACCAGCCGAGGCTCTGCAGACTGTACGTCCCACTCTTTACCAGATGTTGGCTGTGATGCACAATTTTGTTGTTTGTCGGGCAAATTAGGACAAAAAAAAGAAGAGATTTACTTTTTTTAACGGTTGTTTATCATTTAATTGTGGCTGGATAATCTATGGAAACGATTTCTGTAAATGCATGGAGGTATTAGGCCTACTGGATGGGCCTACTAAGCACAGACCCAGGGGCCCAAAGTACGAGCCCTGCCCCCTGGCCTTCAACCGCAAAATGTCCCTCACATTAACACATACCAACCAGGAAGGGACTCAAAATGACCACAAAGACATGCGAAAGAACTGTAAAGAGACACAAAATGACCTCAAAGAGTCACAAAATGACCCCAGAGAGACACAAAATGACCTCAAAGAGGCACAAAATCATCTCAAAGACACAAAATGACCTCAAAGAAACAAAATGACCACAGAGACACAAACTGACCTCAAAGAGACACAAAATGACCACAGAGACTCACAAAATAACCTCAAAGACTCACAAAATGACCTCAAAGAGACAGAAAATAATCTCAGACACAAAATTACCTCAAATAGTCACAAAATGACCACAGAGACACAAACTGACCCCATAGAGTCACAAAATGACCTCAAAGAGACAGAAAATCATCTCAAAGACACAAACTGACCTCAAAGAGACACAAAATGACCTCACAGAGACACAAACTGACCACATAGACTCACAAAATAACCTCAAATACTCACAAAATGACCTCAAAGAGACAGAAAATAATCTCAAAGAGTCACAAAATGACCTCAAAGAGACACAAAATGACCTCAAAGAGACAGAAAATAATCTCAAAGACACAAACTGACCACATAGACTCACAAAATAACCTCAAAGACTCACAAAATGACCTAAAAGAGAAAGGAAATCATCCCAAAGACACAAAATAACCTCAAAGAGTCACAAAATGACCACAGAGACACAAACTGACCACAGAGACTCACAAAATAACCTCGAAGACTCATAAAATGACCTCAAAGAGACAGAAAATCATCTCAGACACAAAATTACCTCAAATAGTCACAAAATGACCACAGAGACACAAACTGACCCCATAGAGTCACAAAATGACCTCAAAGAGACAGAAAATCATCTCAAAGACACAAACTGACCTCAAAGAGACACAAAATGACCTCACAGAGACACAAACTGACCACATAGACTCACAAAATAACCTCAAATACTCACAAAATGACCTCAAAGAGACAGAAAATAATCTCAAAGAGTCACAAAATGCCCTCAAAGAGACAGAAAATAATCTCAAAGACACAAACTGACCACATAGACTCACAAAATAACCTCAAAGACTCACAAAATGACCTCAAAGAGACAGAAAATAATCTCAAAGAGTCACAAAATGACCTCAAAGAGACAGAAAATAATCTCAAAGACACAAACTGACCACATAGACTCACAAAATAACCTCAAAGACTCACAAAATGACCTAAAAGAGAAAGGAAATCATCCCAAAGACACAAAATAACCTCAAAGAGTCACAAAATGACCACAGAGACACAAACTGACCACAGAGACTCACAAAATAACCTCGAAGACTCATAAAATGACCTCAAAGAGACAGAAAATCATCTCAGACACAAAATAACCTCAAAGAGTCACAAAATGACCTCAAAGAGACAGAAAATGATCTCAAAGAAACACAAAATGACCTCAAAGAGTCACAAAATGACCTCACAGAGACACAAAGTTTCAAAAAAGGAGGAAAAACCACCACAAAGTCTGTGTGTTTTGCTCCTATTTATTACAGGTGGTGGGGCCTTCTGCATATCCATGCCCAGGGACCCATCGTCTCACAATCCGCCCATGCGTAAATGTCATTTTCAGATTTAGCCAGGCTAGAGGATGTAGCGTTGGAGCGCACATGTGTCACATGGATGTGCAAAGAGATACTCAGTGAAAGATCAAGCAAGATGAATACTACCACAGTATTGATTGTTGCGTGACATTTTCCTTTCAGTGACTGAGCTGCACACAGTGATACAGCTGATCCCACACACAGATTCACCACCTGCTGTTTTCGTTGGAATCAGTGCCGGTTGTCCCACATGTCCCACTGACAACATGTTCATTATGTCGGCTGGCAGAAGGCCCAGGCCAGTGATCGAACCCCTCAGTGCTGTGGCTGAGTGAGTAAACACGCAAGCCAACAAATACATACAGTACGATGACACACACACACACACTCATCGCACACTCTGACTCTCCAGCACACTGTCTGCACGGGTAGAGGCACAGCTAGTGTTGGCGTGAAGCGGTGAACTGCGTTTGAACCGGCGACCTCTGTAACTCACCCATATTGATGGCGGGCAGTGCACTCGCTCACAACACAGCGCTTCAGCAAGCACAGCGTGGCCCCAGGGACCGCAGGCGTCAATGGAGGGAGGGAGGGGGAGGGGCGGGTGGATGGATGGATGGAGGGGTTGACAGGCAAGTTAAAAATATTGCCAGTCAAGTTTATATGTCAAGGTGTTATGGTGGAAAAACAAAGAGATACGGAAGACAGTAAGAGACTTTCAGTTACAGTATGTTATGAGCAGTGGGAAGGTTCAGTGAATGAGGAGCGAACACAGTGATGTGCTGCACTCAGAGTGAATATAATTCAGTTATTGCGACCTGGGGGATTAAACGGAGGTTATACTGGACTATGAGTATCTTAACTGTCTATGGCTGACAGTATGTTTTCAGTCTTTCCAGATGTTGAAGCTGGCAGCAGGGATTTGCTTCCATTCAGCTACAAGTGAAGCATCACTGAGGTCGAACTCAAGTTCTTCGACACCAAACTCTGGAAACCATTTCTTTGTGTCGCTGGTTTTGTGCACAGAAAAAATATCATGTTGAAACAGGAAAGGGACAAAAACTGTTGCCACAAGGTTGGAAGTACATTATAAAGTCGACAATTGTGGTTCCCAACCTGTATGGACCCCACAGAAGGGGTCCCACAGTAAATTGGAAGGGTCACAAGATAGGCTTGGGCGATTTGACGAGATTCTCGTCAATAATGGTCCTCACGTGTCCACGATAACAGAAAGATATTTAATTATACATGAATTCTGTGCTCCATTCAAACTCTTTTTCTCTGTGCTTAACTGTATTGTTGTATCTAATGGTGCCAGGTCGGAAATTCCCAGTTCCCAGTCGGAAGTTTAAACTGAGATCGGATTTCCAACTCGGAAACTCGGAGCGACCGCCTCAACCCCGACTTACGAATTCAAGATGGCTGCCGGTCACATACATAGTGAGTACTGTTTATAGCAATTTTATCTTATTTGCTGTTCCATTTTTTATCCGTGGGCATGTTGCTACGCTGTCTGTATGTGTAAAATAAGGTTTTGAAGCTGTCTATACTCCGAAAGTGCAAGGGCAACAAAGGCTTTCTTACGGCCGTCCATGTTTTTTTCCAGCTTGTCCACTGTTATCAACTAGAATGCAAAAACAGTTGTCAACTTGTGAGGCACGATAGTATCGGCACATCATCGGTATCGGCCATTATCGGCTTTAAAATTAAAATTAACTATCAAAATCGCCCGGCAAGCTTATTTTTCACAATGAAAGAATATTACATACATTAAAAAGTATTGTATCTGCTGGTGGGCTATTACAATAAGAGTATGCACGCATAATATGATGTTATTCCAAAGGCAGAATAAAGAAGATATAGAAGACAAAAGAGACTTGAAGATACTTGATTATCACTAAAATTACGTAGGAAAATAAGTGGATATATCAATAGGAGTTATCAGCCGAAGAAGTTGTTATATATCAGCATATTGGATATCAGCAGAAAATCAAATATCGCGCATCCCGACATGCTAGCGTACGTCTGACACTGTACGTATTCACCCATATAGGAAATATTCTGCTCTCATTAGCACAGAGGTTGCAAATGTGCCTGTTGATGTGTATTGCAACATATGCATCTCCAGTCCACAGATATTTGTATCTCTATGTGTCTCTCTTCATCTCTTTTTGGATGATTATTCTGTATATCATGGTTTTTCTTTAAGGAATATTGTCAGGGGAATTTCAATATACCAACCCTAACACACGATGATGAAAACAAAAAAAAGAAGAAGCAATATTTCTGTTACATAAGACTTTCCTCTAATTTTTGTTGTGCAACTTCAGATGTGGACAGGGTGTGTCCACATACTTCTGGCCACATCATGTATAAAGATAAAGCACAGACATTAAGAAATCATTATTTGTTCTGTATCTGTTTACAAGTAAACTGTATACGTACATAAAGCCACTCTGTCGAGCAAATGCGACCTCTCCAAGACCCCACAGACTGGTCTCCACTACCACCAGGGGTGATGCAGAGGTGAGCCACCGTCTCCATAAAACATTAATTTCATTCTCATGTATAATTGTCTAATTTTGCATTAGCAGCGTAAAGCTACAAGCTGAAGCATCCTCTGGAATCCTGGATGAAATATTTAGCTTCATGCAGCATCTCAATGCAATGCAAACATTCATATCTTCTAATCCATAACACATGATCCATTAAGGCTGTTACTAGAAGAAGGTTACTACCGTCAGCATTAGGGTGGAGGTGCCAGTTTTTTACTGTCAGCGCTGCCTCCTTCTTTAATATTTGATCAAGAACAGGCAGCCACTGACGTATCACAAGTGTCCTCAGCAGGGTACCTACCTGTATGAAATAGCTCTCAGATGCACACAGAGACAGTGAGTTTACCTTTGTCCCAGTATCATGAGGAAATGACCTTATTCATAGCAGGCTGGGTTACTTTCACACCTGCTGAGATCAAACTGGCTACGAGAGGATGCGTTCAGAGACCAAAATTATTGTGAAAGCACCTACTCAGGATCACCCAGGAGAGCGGTGTTCGCGAACCGTAAGAGTATAAAGCCAAATCCTGTTCTTTTTTCCTAAACCTGACCATGTGTTTTTGTTGTTGGAGGAAAAAAGAACGTTAATTTGCATTGGTGCACTGAGGCAGAGCATTTATTTTGTAAGAGACAGAATACAACACATAAACAGCTGTGATAACAGATGTGTATTTTGAGAGAAGACAATGCATGTAACAGGCAGAACTTGTCACAGTGTGTTTTTTGGTCTTGAAAACTCGTGGCACAATCACGGCTGGAGAAATCTTTGACGTCTTGGTAAAATCCAACAGCTTTTTGAGACAATCCTTCCTGGAAATGAGGCTTTGTATCTGTAAAAAACAATTGTTTTTAGTGGCGCTATCCCCTGTGGATACACAGCGCCAGAACACTAAAAACACAAGTTTAGTGGCTAAAAAGCTGCTGGAAATACAACGAAAAAATGCTGCGAACAAAAGGTTTTTCCCCCGTTTGTTGGTCTCTCTTACCCTCGCCTCCACCCACACATGACAAAGTGAGGTCATGTGCAACGTCACTTTAGAGACTTCGATATGATACATATTAAACGTACAAATGTAATTTTTCCATGCCAACAATTTCTTGTCCTGGTAGGACACTGCAAAATATTTAGGTATTAATACAATATATGGTTTATTTGATTAAGGGTGCACAATACGAGAAGCTGAAGTGACATGTGAGGGGTCTATCCCTGAAGTCTAGACAGTGGTGAGTGGGTGGTGAAGGAGTGAAGGTGATGTAGATCTGGATGGATGTGATCTGGAGTGGGACACCTAATCCTGAGCTCAGTGGGAGGATACACTGGACAAGTTGATTATGAAGCAAACTGGAGGTGAATGGTGTGGAAGTCAGTTCAAGTAAATCGGACAATAAAATGGCAGCTGACAGCAGCAGAGAAAGGAACAGTCAGCTGATTGACTTGGAAACAGGAAAGGAAAAAAATGTAAATATTCTTCTGATTTCACTTTTCTCCAACCTTCATTAAGAGGTCAAACACTGATGTTGGGCAATAAGGGCTGGTTCACGCTAGACATTCGGTTAACGCTGGGGTAAGCAGTTCTATTTTGGCTTCAGCAGAAATCCCAGAATAACCGTTAAGCGCTTTAGAAAACTAGCCCATGACGGGAGACTTTGGCCAGTCACGCGTCAGTTCAGACAGAGCGTGTTAAGATACGCAAGCTCGTCCCGGATGATGAAAGAGAAAAAGAAAGTTGCTATTCCTGCATTGGCAAACAACTGCCCAAAGCCACCTCAAAAAAGGCCGACAGACTTATCAAAAACAGACTCTAAGAGAGAGTCACCCAATAGCACCCAAAATAACTCCTGTAGACACCCATGTCCACATACTTTTGGCCAGCCATTGTCTTTTAAAAGCTCTAGACTGAGCTTAATAAGGTTATTTTAAAGGCCTGAAATAATGCAGTGTGTAGGCCGTTTCATTTTGTTCCAAGTATTCTTCAGCTACATGTGCCAAGCTTCCAAAACTAGAAGTATCGATCCAAATTCACTGGCAGAAGCGTTCTCTGTGCCGCCATTAATGGTTATTAATTATAGAAACTCAATATGGAAATAGCTCTGCAGCAGTAAACTGGACTGAGATCACTTGTTCTGCGACTCAAACACACACTTCCAAATCATCTTTGAGGCAAACAAATGGAGGCAGGTGCTTGAGAATCTGCCAAATCAACCATATGGCCCCTGAGGTGGAAGTAACGAGAGTGAGTGCACAGAAGCTCTCGTTTCCTTTCCACAGTGCAACATTCAGCTCAGCAGACTCCGTCCAGGCTGTGGGTTCTGGTAACAGATGTGACAAAAGGTGTTGTAGCCCGGAGCAGCCCACTTGACCTCGGCTGCTTTGGGTGAGAATGTCTTCTTCGAAAAAGTGTTGATCCTGTTTCAACACTTGTAGCTTTATTGTCAGCTACAATATGGAGTGGAGCATCACTCTGCTGAGGAGCGAGGCTGCACTGGTCTCCACTCTGTGACAAGAGATGGAGATACGTCTGTCTGCACACATATCAGCTCAGTGATTGGTGGGCATATTGCTCGACTCGGGGAGTTTTCATCATTAGCCTGCGCTGCATGGCAAACGGGTGGTGTGGCCCCTTTTTTTTTCCCTTACAGGCGGCAGTATCACAGCTCTGATCTGTCACCCTTCGCTTGCCTTAATGTGTGAAAGCAAGACGTGTTGCGCCTATTAGCACTTCTTGGCAAGGCTGGCATGCTGATCCCTCATCCCCGGGGAGCCCGGCAATATGGTGCCGCATGGTGACCGCCCGCCAGCCCTGGCTCCCGCTGTCACAACACATCACACATCCCCAACAACCACCGCCAGCACCTCCTCTTCCACCACACCTCCATCACTGGGGCTGGATGAGTGACAGGGGTGCCATACAGTCAGAGCCAGGGGTCCACTGGGTGAATTAAAAACAAAAACTTTTACAGAGAGGGAGGGCGGCTCAAGAGGGCTGTTTTTTCAATTAGTAAGCTCATGTTTGGGTCAATGGAGAGAGTGGAGAGGAGGACTGAAGTCTGCAGTTTCTTTTAAATGTATATTTTTGGGGCATATCTGCCTGCGGTGTCTGACAGGAAATACGGGGAGAGGGAGATAAGGGCTCGATCAGAGGATGTCGCGATCGCACAGTCAGCAAGTTGAACACCTAGGTCATGCCAGGAAGTGTTTTTGTGTTCTTTGGTTTACAGACCTGCCAACCTTTAAGAAAGTCTTGTAGTACCAAGAAAAATGCCCCAAAAAATTCAGCTCACGTACATGTGTGTGGTCAAAGAGAGAAAGCACATAGTATATTTTGGATTTAGGACACTTTATTGGAATTTCTGTGGCGTGCCTCTCATTACGATTACAGGTGTGGCTGCAATTATTACTATAAAAAGTCATGTTTATCCATCTGTAACACACGGACATTTTAACTTACTTTGCCAACAATGATAACTGGTGAACAAGCAAGCTACCTTGCAAATGAAACATCAACTTAACCCTAGTCACAATCTCAAGTCTGGTCCATTTTCTAGGGAGAGTCAGGAATTCGAATCACTGAATGTCCTGTTGAACCCTGTTAAAACTCTCAAATTCTACATGGATAAAAAGGAGCTTTAAGTGAGTATCTATTACTGTGTGTCTTTTATACACATACTCCTCTGATGTGAAGAATATTTTCTCATCTGGGAGACAATAAGAACAACCTTATCCTTGGCCTGTGTTGTGCTGCAAGAAACTAGAGACAAACAAAAGTAACAAAAGTATGTGGGGAGACTTGACCCTAATCCCCTGCATCAGTGCTGGTTCTGGGAAAAGGAAGATCAGATTGCGCGCTACGTTCAAAGGCAAAAATCTACAACATAAGAGCCGTATACACTCAGCATTTTTGTACTTATTTTTCAGGGCATGACTACTTTTGGGATGCAGCAGTGGCGAGGAACAACCAATCACAGCCAGAATATATCATTCCTCTTGTCCATAAATATCAGTTTGTGGTAAATATGACGAAGAAGTTGATCGGCATCTGTTCGTGCAGGTTAAAGGCTTGAGACACATTTAAGTCTGGTCTCTCTGAAACGTTGTGCCATGTCGGCCTGGGCGTTGACTCTCAGTACTTTTCTGGGAGGACCAAGAATTGAAAAATTTCAAGTACAAAGAGTTGGCACTTACATCTGGTGGAAACTGTGGTCAGGTTTACAGGTTTCAGGTTCAGCCCCAGATTAAAATCTGAATTTATCCAAATGTATACGATTTTAATTTAGAGGAAGGTTTGCCACTTGTGTTTCTACTACATAATATCTCGAAAAACATGTTTATATTCCTCAGACAAGGCCTCAAAAGTGTACCTTTGTGTCTATCAATACCTGAAACTCAGGGATAGTAAGCATCAAAACATGTGAAACGATACCCAGTCATATACTGCAAAGACAGGACAGAATGACGTCACAGCTAAGTGGAGGGTTGGGTTCAGATCTGTGGTCGGTTAACTGTGTGTGTGACACGACTGGCAGATTCATGGCATGATTCACTTTGGAGACAACTTCCATTTGGTCTGAAATCCTTCACTCTTTCTGTATCTCACACTCTTTTAATCGCTGCCCACATCTCTGATTTACCCGGTGATATGAATACATGAATGCAGTGTGAGATTATCAGACCGATTAACCATCAGCTAAAAAGACAAGCTCACTTATTGCTTTATGAGTAAAGAAACAGACACCTCCTCACATGATTTACTCATTCATAACTAAAACCCTGCAGAGGTGGACACCTACAAGGAACTGACACACTTGTTTGTGGGATGATGGAAAACCAGTATATTTGGAGAATTATACACAGAAACTGCAAGTAAACACAATAATGGTCAGATAGGAAACCCGAGCAGGGCTATTAATGACGTCTAATAGTTTCCTTTCTGAAGTGATAACCTGCCTATGTGTAATAGGCTGTGGCAGAGTTAATGACTGTGCTGCGCGGATGTGGATCTGATGATGAGTGGTCTCTGCCTCTCCGCCTGTGTGACTCATGAGGCTTCCACTGAGTAACTTATCACAGACCACGAGACGACTTATCAGCGATGCATGCGCGTAGGATCCACCCACAGCGTCTGTGTTTTTTGTGGTGGGCAGACACTTTTACAGTAAGAGGAAATGAGCTTAAATTAAGTTTTACGCACAGGTAGTTTGAATTCATTCCACTTGAGTACAGCTGTTTTTTTTTTAAGAAGTCCCAATAACTGTATGTCAATCTGTGATTTGTGTGTGAAAACATATGAACAAGATGCATCACTCCTACATTATAAATGCAGAAATCACTTAGATACCACATGCAAAGATGCAAAGCAAGGGGGGGCATGGCCACCCTGATGCAATTGCTTAAAACTGTATATTTGTCTTTTTAAGGAAAAGCACAACCATTTGAAGAACAATCAATCACCTAACACATGCAGATATAAAACACATCAAAACAGACACTTATTGAAGCAGTTTCAGGTTTATAAAAAGTGTTTTCCTGATGCTTCTGGTTATAGAGGAGCTTCAAACGACTGTGGCTGATGGGAAAACATGAAAATGCTAATGGCCCAATCCAGAGCCAGTGTTTCGTTTGTCCAGTCTGGGCTACTGTAGAAAAATGGCGCAACATGGCGATGAGGACCTGCTCTCTAATTGTTAACGTGATAAAGAGCAGTTACAAGTAATGTGTTGCAGTAAAAAGATTACTCTTTCCAGTAGCATCACATCACTACGGACTTGAAATACAACATCACATCAGCGGACTCATTTTCGTGATCATCACGCAGCGCAGGCACGTTAGAAATCAGCAAGCTAGTTTGGAAGATGGCAACGCTTAACTGAGCGGAAATATTCCCATCAATCACTTTGATTTTGTCGGGATAAAAGACAACAAGAACACTGTTGCTGCAGGAAGTCATACTGAAACTCTTTCCACTGCAAAAAACACGTCCTCAAACCTCCGGTCTGAAATACCTCGACTACTGTGACTCTCAGCACAAAAACGTTAACATGAAGCTCCAGCGGTGAGCCCTCCTCGGCCACAGAGGTCGGCTGTAGCCCTACACTGACTAAACAACCAAAACTGGATTTGAATCGTGGACAGCTGCAGCTACAAAGAAGTCATGAAGCTTGTGTCTGGATGTGTTGTGGATGAAATGTTGCTCCATGAGTGACCCCGGGTAAAAAAAATATATATATTTGCAAGTGACCTAGCCTTAGCTACACTGACTGGTGATTACTTTGACATTCACACAGAGACACACATCTGAATTTTGGGGAGATACACAACTACCAATTTTATAAGATGTAAAGGAATCTAACGAGTAACGTAACAAATTACTGTTGTTTGGCAGGGAGCAATAAGTAAAGTAATAGTGTTACTTATGAAAAGAGTAACCAGTAATGAGTAACTTATATATTTTTAGAGTAAAAAGCCCAACACTGCTCCTTATTTTTCAGGTGATCAGATACTAAAAACATCATATTCTATTAGCCAATACGTTCTCCTAAATCCCACACACTAGACCTTTAACTTAAAAAATAAAATACCAAAGTAGATCAGTATGTGATTCTTTAACTCTCCGTACCGTAACCTATTCAACAGCAATTCAGTTATGGATTTTGGTTTTGATGTGCCACCCCAAGACTTCCAGTGGCCACATCAGGCTTCCCTCATGTAAACCTCCTGAGGGCCCCACTGGTCTGACTGTGAAAAACGTTTAATACTAGCCATTCAGGGAGATTGCAGATTTTACTTTTAGACAAGCACACTGCTCAACAGATTTTCATCACAGATCAACTCAAACTACAGGCTCAGATTCAACTTTATCTAGTTTTATTTTCAAATCAAACATGTTTAACATGATGTGATGGCTCTGACTGGTCTGAGGCCTGAAAAGGAGGTGGGAGTTTTGAACCCTGCACACCGCAAGACTGCTGACGTTCAGGGTGCCATATTTAGATGAGTATAAAATCTGTTATCATCACAAAATCTGAGGTCTGCATCAGCTCTGGCTTTCAAACATTTTCACATTTCTGCATCACAGGCAGCCTGACACAGTCTCAGCCACAAAGCCACGATGTGTGCTGTGTACGTGGTGCTTTGCACACAGCTGTGTGAAAAGGTCAGCTTATTGGAGGGGCTTGCTACACAGCGTGACAGCGTCAGCCCACCGTACCTGCCTGTCACAACCATACAAACCCACACTGGATCTATGCCCACCAAATATGTGCTGTTGTAAGAGTTTATGCCACAGATTAAAGCTGCAGAGTGCTGCTGTGACACCGTGGCTCTCAGCCATGAGTGTGACGCCTGCGAGGGGCCTGTTGTACGCAGCTATCACCGCTGATCCTCTGTGCCACCCCATCGGCGCCCAGCGGGCATCTTCTGGAGCTGTTGTGCATCGTAGCCAGAGCACCAGTGACGGACGGGTTCTGACCTGAAATTAAATAAAAATTCCATATGCCAGAGGTGATGCCTGGACAGTAAAGGATATTTAATCCATGCGCTGAAGGCGGAGAGGCGAGGGGAGGAAACAGGGTGAGAGGAGGTGGGAGCGGGTTGGGAAGCAGGGGTTCGTCTGCTGATCTGTCACAGCTCCACGCCTGGCTGGCCATGCTCACATTAACACTGACAAGACAAAGAGGTGACACATCCCGGCCTGCAGGGGCACGGGTATATGGACACGTTCATGCACATGCACATGCAGGCATTTACTCACATTCACATGTGCACGCATGCATTTACAGTATATGTCAGTGTGCACTGCAGGAACAGGAAAACTCTATAAATATACTATTTCAAACACAATCCATTTGTCTGTTGTGTGAAGTCTCAGCTCCCTCTTTTTCCCTTTCATCTTTCTTCTTAACAGAAATGCTGCCGTCTTGATTCTGAAGCCGAGTGTCATTTGTAAACACGTCTATTAAAAGTCAAAGAGCAGAGAGCAAACGGTGCTGCGCGAATGCAAAGCACAAAAACTTCAAAAAAGGAACTGTGCACAAACTCTCTCACACATGCATCAGATCACACATGAAGTACAGATCATGGTGCACAAACAGTTTGGCGGACAGATGAGGGGTGGCAGAAAGCGATGCCAGAGCAGATTGAACTTTGGGACATCTCAGCTTTGGACAGCTTCAACGAGCAGAGGGCACGCGGCGGTCACTGGGGGCAAGGCTCCGGTCAATGGGGGCCGGCACAACATCCTGAGGAGGGTGTGGGGCCCGGGAGCGGAGGGGAGGTGAGGATGGTGGGGGGTGCACGAGGCGTTGTGGTGTCACCGTAATGTCAGCCCGTGTCAAGTGCAATCATCGTTAGCTGTAATTTTCTGAGCAATTAGAGTGCTTATATTGAGAATGCTCGCCAGCTGACAAACACGGGGAGTAGCTGAAGGAGTTCCTCACAGCTACGATGGACATACACGCACACCCACATTCTCAAAGGGCTTCACACACACACACACACACAGACAATCGCTGAACTACAGCCAGCAATCAACACTTAGTTTTTCCTCAGTCTCGTTGATTGCCGTCTATTTTTCCTCCATTGACATTATTATTTACATTGATATTAACACAGTCATATAACAGACTATAGCAGCTGTTTTCCCAAGACATCTTACAGAGCACTCTTATTCTTGTATACTGCAAAGTTACACTAAAGTAACACTCACATGTCCCTTTAAATATTTCACCATTTTAACTTCAGCTTCTTTTATTTGGGAATAATAAGGAAATGAAAGGACATTGTAGCAAAACACAACCCAGTAAAATTGAACCAAGTATTTCTTAAAATACAAAATGTCCTTGTATGAAAATATTTTGAAAAAAAAACAGGAGGTGTGCACGGTGCCGTGCCGCTGGTGTGTGTGTGACAGTAACATGATTTGGAGAGGCCACCTCGATCTGACACAGTTAAAAGAGGGGCATGTGGTCCCAGTCCTCTCACTCACAAACTGGGTGATGACTGACTGACCCCCTCCCCATCATCGCTTCAAACCCTCCACACACACACACACACACACACACACACACACACACACACACACACACACGTACCTACAGTACATGTGAACAGACAGATGCACGCTGAAATGATGAACACTCACGTGCTCAGCTGCAGCACGTCAGTTTAATTGAAGAATTCACCATGTAGAGTCTTTTGTCAATGTTCTTTGGGTCTAATTCAAGGTCTTTTCTATGGTGTGTGAATTTATAATACGCAAATTGATGGCACACATTTTGAATACAAGGGGTCGCACAATATCCCAGCCTTTGGCACTTGACAGGCATGTCACTTGGCACATGGTTTGTCTGCTCCTCCATTTCAAACTGGACCACAATGGCTGCTCAATTGGAAACTTTTCCTTATATTAGAAGTTCGCCACAATGTGTTTCTGAAATTTTAGATCAGCAGGGGTTAGATTAAAAGCTTTTTAAGAGTTTGCAGGGGGAGTGAGTTGCGCCAGACGCCCCTGATTTACACGTGGTAGCCTAGCCTCAACATTATCCCTCTAAATGCAATGCAGAGCTACCAAAATGAAGTGCAGGGCTGCTCATAGACAACAGCTATGTTTCCATCCAAAAGTGATTTGAATCATTGGGAAATGTGCATTAAAAGAAATGTGAATCCTAGCTCACTGCTGACAGTAGTAATCATGCAGTACTTCAAAGGCCAAGGACCAGATAAAGAAGTACAGTAAGTTAGTTTGTGGTTTGGGTCACAAGTTATATTCAGAACTACCACATCCACTTAGTACTATTTCCCCAGTGTGTGGAAGATAGTCGTGGTTGCTATCCGAGTTTAGGGAAGGCTTAAGACCCATTTATGTTCAAATACGGATCCGGATACGGACGGAGCCTTCTGTGCTCCGTGTTCATTTCGTCCGTATTTCTGCACGTTTCCATAAAGCTTACGGATACGGGCCAAACGGAGCAGTACCACCGGAAACCATGGGGGCAGTGTTGCTGTCACTACCCGATACCTAGCTCTAGTGAGACACGAAGAAGAAGTACTAGAGAAAAGAATTCTCCGTCCTCCAGTTGCGATGTATTTAACGGCCTCACCGACCACCACCTCCTACAACGCTGCCTCTGTTTTTGTCTTTCATGCGAGAGGTACATTATCAATATCTCCTCCACAGTCGCCATGTTTGTTTTTGAGTTTGTTGTTGTCATAAACTTTTGACTCTGGGCTGCCCCCTGGTGGATATATTGGTTACAATCCATGCCAACATTAAGGACGCATGGAAGTACGTGGGCAGTGACGGTAACATCGTTTGAAAGGGACGTATACATTTTCGTACGTAAAGGGAGCATAAATGGGCCTGTACAGTCCATAGATGTGAGACAGCCTTACGTTCACAAAACACGAGTTATTTCTCATCCTAAAAGCCTTTTTTTTTGGGTGACGTTAAAAATGGAAACATCTTGTTTTAAAATACAGATAAGTGTGTAAGCATCAGGTGGCGTCACGGTAGCTACATCCATTATTTTATGCAATCTATGATGTCAGCTGAGCAGACAAGAGGGTTTTATTAGAAGGAGCTTAGACATTTTTCTTATCATGCTTACATCTAACAGCACTAGAAGTATTTCTACACTACAAACCATAAACAATGCCGTCTGGTATTTCTTATGATGAGGACACTGGCTTTTTCCTCCGGACTTGTAGCTCTAGCTTAAGTCTTTCAGCACGATATCCTGCCGTGCATACTTAATACAGGGTTCCCCCTTTACTGCGAGTCAGCAGGAAACACTAATAACTAAACTTGTGACTCATGTCACTAGTAGCTCAAAGGATAACTTTGGTATTTTTCAACCTGGGCCCTATTTCCCCATGTGTATGTGTGCGTATGATTCATAGATACAATGCGTTCTATTGGTTCAGTATTGAAGGAGGCGGAAACTTATACGGGACCATTTGCCCCCATTACCGTTTTAGCTGGTCTCGCGGCTCCCGGCTCCCTCAATACTGAACCAATTTTAGAACGAGTCGTACCTATGAATCATACGCACACATACACACCGCCGGAAAGTCTGCAACCATCTGCTTAGATAAGATTCTGCTTTTTTCTGAATCAGGAAATCAAGGACTAATTCTTAGAAAAAAAAGATAAACAAGAACTGTGAAGTAAACTGGCCACCTTTATCATTGTAAACTGAACATAACAACAAGACAGCACAGGTTTTACTCCCCTTTTTGACGATCCCAAAAGAGAGGAAAAGGACGAACAAATAAAGTGAGAAGAAATGCAAAGATGGAGACATTGATAAGGGTCATCCGGCTGAGCTGTGTGTGAATGCATGTGCATTATTAATATGTGTGCGCTGTGGATTAAGACAGATATATTTCAGTCTCACTGTCCGCCTTGCTTTCACTTTCTCTCCGTCTCAGCCTCTCCTTCTAAAACTTTCAGAAAGCCTTAACATCTCCCACCACACGGGCGTCCTCCCATGTCACCCGCTGTTTTACTGACACACGTCTATCTGGGACGAGTCGCTGCCCACATCCTGTCTGCTCACGTTGCCTGGCCCCTCGTCACCAGCAGCCACCCAAACACCAGCATCTGTCTCCACCAGCCTCAGATAGTGAGGGCAGTCAGGATATGACACCAGCCTGGAACCCAGGCAGAGCCACCAGGCCTGACAAATGCTTCAGTGTAACTGAAGTACAGTTGTGGTTTAACACAACAGAAATGGGCAGCAGACCAGGCACCAAGCAGCAGATAGAGAGAGGGGGTTTTTCTTTGTTGTTGTTGATTTTTTTATCAGATATTTACTGATTCAAGATATGAATTTGCCTGTCTTAGACTGTATTTTATTTAAGGTCTTGTAGGACTCCTTGTGTTTTGACAATTAAAAGAATTTCGGCTTCTTTTGATTAAGTTCTAAATAGTTTCTGTAGACTACCAGATTTGGATTTTGTAGATGTGTGTGCATGTCAGTGTGTTGCGTATGTTCTTTTGCTTGTATTTGTAACCACAAAAAGGACAGATATACATTGGAACTGAGCAGCAACCTCCGCGGCTTAAAAATGAAGCCAATGCACAATGCAGGAAGTTTCACAAACTGCAGTTCAATTCATTCCCCAACTGACCCCCGTGTTAAAATGACCAACTGTACAGCAGACATAAACATGATTACAGCCAGGTACAAAAAAGTTTCAGTCTCTAAAGCTGCTTCCCCGTTCATGACAACTGCACAGGGGGTGAATTTTTATACAACTCATCTGTTTAAACGTTTGTAAAAGTCTCATATCGTGAAAATGCATTTAGATTGTGTTTTGTGTTTGTTATTAACTCGTGGGCGCAAAATAAAAGCTGTAAAAATGTGAAGTCGCTTACTACTGCCAGTCCTCAATTCAGTTTCAACACAGAAACCGAATAAGCAATTGTTCTCGTCCTAAAAGGCGTGACTACATTGCACGACAGGCTGTCTGCGAAGCGGCACCTCAGCTAATTGGTCAGAAACACCCTTCACTACCACCCCCTTTTTTTTTAAAGCTAGGTATTAATTTGATGGCAAAATTAATTATTTTTTCAGCACTAAAAAAATCAAATCCTTTAAATGCGGCCTGTAGTTAAACACCTCAAAGTTTCAGAGCCAACACTCGTTATTCCAAAAGTGGAATCTGAGTCATGTGCTTTATGATTTAAGGTGCATCTTCAATACAGCATTGTCCGCTTGCTCCACTGCCGTTAAGCTGCTAACAAGTGGAGCTAACTGCAAACAGCCACCGCTGCAACTAACAAACTCCACAAATCAATTCAACAGCTCCACCATCCACAGTGGGACACACACGGCTGATTATTTACAGCTGAAGTACAGCTCACAACTCGTGCCAGCGGCTGACATTGCTCCAGTGTGAGTGTTTTTGCTGGCTAGTGGAACATCCCGGTGCAGACTATTTACTGGAGTTTGCCAGCCTGTCGCTCATGTGGCATTTGAAGATAATTGCAAGCACGGCTGTTCTAAGCTTTCGATGTCCGATAATCCACCATAAACATTTCCATCACATCTCGTCAATGAAAATGAAAACAAATATTTCGTTTTAGTTCTTATCATTAAGTTATATTTTTAGCTCGTTATCGTCTTGTTTTTGTCACGGAAAAAAGGTTGTTGATGAAAGATTTTAATCATAGTATTCAAAATTAACACCGGTGATAAAGTGTTTAGAAATCTGAGGGTTTGCAAGAATGAACTGGCTTGCTCTCTAATTTGTGACTGCACACTCTTGTCTGACCCTGTATTTCTTGTTTCAGTGTGACAGTGAGAGCAGGCGACACAAATAGAGACAAACTGGACAAAGACAGAGGGAGGTAAACAGAGAGAGAGGATGTACAACAGACAGAGAGGAAGATTCAGGGCTGCTCCTCTCCTCTGCCTCCCCCCTCCATCATGTTTAGGTGCCGGGTGTATAAATACCCCACTTCCCCCGAGGGCCAACTCAGCCCAGCAGGACCCTCTCTGTCCCCCTGCTCAGACCACCCCCCCTCCTTCTCTCCTCCTTGTCCAGCTCCCTCTTACCCCCCCCTCCCATTCACCTCCCTTTTACATCGTCTAATTAGGATCTTGGGCCTCGTTAGGGCCGGCAGTCCCGGGGGCACGCTGATACAAAAGCTGATTCTATCTGACGTAACAAGTCAATGCCAAGGGGACAGATGCTAATTTTAATTAATTAAATGGAAGGGTCAGCTCATGACAAACGAGGGCCAGAGGGAGGGTCGGTCGCCGGTGTGCTTGGACCAGCCAGACCCCCCGTTCCTCTGGAGGGGAAGATCAGCCCAGTTGTTGTTATTACTGCTGTTGTTCATCTCACAATGTGAAACCCTGCGTTCCCAGATGAGAACTTTACAGGCAAGTCATGGCTGGTAGGCAGAAGGTGATTGGAGGGGGGAAGAAAGAAGTTGGCATTCCAGCTTGTTAGTTCAAATTATAACATAACCTCTATTTGGGGGTGAAATATCTGAGCAAACAATGCTTCAGCTTGCTACAATCTCCCTGGCTAATCTTTATTAAAATGACGATTGTTGGCAGTTATAGTTCGTCTTTTTTTAGGAATCCGTTCAGTAAAGCAATACTAGCAGAAATCTATAATGCCTCTACAAAAAAATAGAGAATATTTCCTAGTCCATGAATTATTTCTTTCACTTACACTCGTCCACAGTTCCCATTCGTTGGTGTGTAGGAAAAATGAAACCCGAGGGCACAGATTACAAACCCATTTACGTGGATTTACACATAAAGTGTTCTTTTTCCACCATGTGACCCCAGAGGGGCTTCGTAAATTTGGAACATATGGACATCACTCTTTTCTAGACACCGAGGTGAAACCCAAAGATATTTGTTTTACGTTTTTTCGGGCTTCAGGAGCAGAACATCTTTTGCTTGATAATGATGACTCAATCGCTTATTAAAAACATAGGCAATTAATAAAGCATCAATCAATCAACAGAACTTTAACGCCCCGATTTTTTCAGGTCTACTTTCCATACTGGGTATCTGACATTTCTGATACTTGCACTGTTATGTCACCTATGAATTAGGGCTGCCCCCGACTAAGGATTTTCCTAGTTGACCAATAGTCGTCATTTAGTGCCGTTGGTCGACTAGTCGCCCTCATGTTTATAATAATAATTTAATTATTGAATCATATTTTTTGGGCGGGGCAACACAATGGTTTGACTTCAGGGTCTAAGAAAGAACAGTATCAGCTACCAGCCCTGGTAAATTATTGTGATACCTGTCTGACTGCTGAATGTAGACACTTCCTGTGTCTGTCCTTTCAAATTAAATTCCCACATGGTCCGGTCATATAAGTTTTGATTTATTTTGACAAGGCGACTAAGCGACCAATGGCGTCTTGCAGACTTATGACCTTTCTGGTCAACCAATGTTTGGTGAACTATTAGGGGGCAGACCTTTTGCAAATGAATCCCTATAAATAGATATATTCTGCAAATGTAGGCAACAAGCCAGGACTTTGGTACCGGATGTGTTCTGGTTTCCATCTGCAGTCCAAGTACTATGGACCAATCACCTCTGAGCGGCAGGTAAACGTTCTTTATGGAGAGGGAGAACACACTGGCCAAAATGCACTTTCATCGCAATCGGTTGTAATCAGATGACAATTTAGCCTTTTATTAGCTCTTTTTAAATGTATCTGCATTTATATGCAAATATCTGTTGATAGAGATTCGCCGAAATGATCAGCACACTGAAGAGGAATTCTTGGCCTGCATATCCACTTGCTACACCAGATCAGGCCCGGATCACTGCTCAGCCTCAATAACCAGTAGCCACTAACAGTATTGCAGAAAAAAAAAAAAAATCCCCCAAAGGCATTTTCCCTATAGACCACTATTAAAAAAAGAGATGTCTGTAAAAGTGTTTACAAGACACCTCAAAATGCAAACGAGATCAACAATGATGTTTTCTATTCTTAACTTTTGATCCATGGAGGTTTTATATTTGTAAAACTTTCCTTGGGCTGAGAAAAAAAAAGATTTCAAAATCTGGAGCCAAGTCCAGCCAAGCAAAAGCTAGCAACTTTTTTTGGTGCATGCATCAGGCATGCAATTCCATAGAACAGCCACCACTGTGACATTCAGTATCCAAACAATAGCCAGTACTTCCCAAAATTGCCTAAATATAAACATGTTTTTCTACAAACCCTTTTTACCATTCAAAAAAAAGAAAGAAAAGCCAAAGATGTTAAATATTGAAACAAGCTGCTGTACAAAATGTTGGCCTAAATAAACCTGTTTACTTAAAATTCTATTTTCATACACAACCTTTTTACAACAGCGTACACGTTTTGTTCAAAACATATCTGCAAAACATTTACTGCCAAATGTAGTTTAATTCTTTTGTCTAGCATATCTGCTTTGTAGTGCACAAAATCTGCACCAACTAAAGCAGGATTAATTTTATTATATCTGGGCGACTCAAAGCACTGAAATTTTTTGCTTTATTAGCCTTTAAATGAAACCAGAATCTTCCACTAACATTAACCACCACAGTAGCTCCCAGCCCCAGCAGTGACAGATGCTCTTCATTCTTAGTTTTTCACATATCTCATCTAAATGATAAAACTCTAAAAGTCAGTCTGCTGTCTTTGTTGGAATCAGTTGCCCTTTGTTTGTGGAGGATCTGCAGCAACAACCACAGGTGCCTTCTCAACAGTACGGACCAAACCAACACTGACAACGAAACCACAAGTCTGTCATTGTCTGCTGGCTACTGATGTTGTCTATCTGATAAAACTGTCAGCTCTGACTTTCATAGAAATGTCTGAAAGTGGAAGATGAGGGGATGTTAAGGGTGTATTTGACTGACTGTGCAGCCTATTCTGCTTAAGGTGTTGAATATTAAAATAAACTGGTACTATTTTTCTAAATATTAGGAAACCCCCCTCCCTGTCTCTCCCTCTTTCTCCCTTCCCACTGACCTAGTTCTGGCATTTGATCCTGACTGGAAGATCAACCCCTAGAGGGTGCACAGTGTCAGCCTTGTACCATGTCAATTCCCACACAAAGGGCACCCTTTGTCACTTCATATTTTCAAGGCTCCAAAACCCTGGCTTTTTCATTGTTGTTTCTGGCAGGGGTCATTTCCTGGTGGTGGCCCTGCCTCCCTGTTGTTCTTCCCTGTGGTGCACCTGCTGCCGTTGTTGACCATCACACAACAGGGAGCCAAATGTCCCCGTTCACAGATTATCAGCCTGAACTTGATCCCTCTTATTATTGTAGTTGCCTAGATTTTTTTTAATTGAAAGTACTGTAAACTTAGTGCAAAGCCTTTTAAAATCAAAACAGAGCTTTATTGAGCTACTTTTAAAGTAGATTTTTAGTTTAACACTTGGTTCTTATTTTTATGGCATTTGCCATTGTTTCTGTTGGTTGTGGTGACACTGAATTCACCAAAATACTAATGAGAGTTTAAAAAGCATTCTACTGTAGCCTTTAAAATGTCTTTTTTACCAAATTGTGTGGCTGCACTTTAACCTGTGTCTTGATCTGTGTCAACACTGGATAATAATAATAATAATAATAATAATAATAATAATAATAATAATAATAATAATAATAATAATAAAAGTTTTATGGCATTCATTCTACTATTATGTATTTATTTCTTAATATTTTACATAGAGTTTTAGGAGTTGTAAGAAATATTAGCTCTTATTTGAAACTTATAATTCAGCACAGATCAGCATTGCAATGAAAACCCAATTTTAACTAGCTGTCCACCAAGATAGCTTCAGAGTTAACTTAATAGCACTAACACAGTTTCTACTGGTGATCAGCCAAAGTAACTGTGATGCTAGAATTATGACCTTTAGGGACTAATTAAATTTAATCAGTAAAACACAACAGGCTCAGAGACGTAAAGTGACGGAATGCAAGCTATAGAAAACAAAAGACAGACTTTTCTACACAGAACATTTATTACGGAAAAACACAACATACACTAATACACTTATGACAAAACAATTAAGACGAATGCAAACTGGAATTAACAGCAAACGTGCAACAGAAAGAGACATACAACAATTCATATCCCATCCATTTTTATTTTACGCTCTGGTATCGATCGGCACTCAGTATCAGGAAGGAAAAAGTGGTATCGGTACATCTCTATCAATCACTGAGCCCGATGTTGACCGATGTGACTTAAAATTTTAATTTTATTTTATATTTATTTTTTATTGTCATTAATTCACATATAAATATCACAGATTCAGCAAGCGAATCAAAAAAAGTGATAAAGCAGCATTCAGAGTAAGTTATTGATAACTTACAGAAACACTGCATGCAACAGTCAACCTTCCACCTTCTAACTGTACTAATATATTTCAGAAAGTTTATGGTTTGTGGGTTGAGCGAGGTGGTTGATTTACACATACTGTGTGTTAATCATCGTCCATTGGGATATTTCACTGTAAATATCTTCATATGGCAATTCAATAGATTGCGACTGACTCTAAACTCATTGTTGAAAGCTTCAAATCTAATAAAAAAAACTTTGCAAGAATGAATCTAAGTTTTGAAAGTTGCCGGTGCTTCACCTAACTTACTGTCTGCCTACGCTTGAGGAGTAATAGAAATGAGTTTATTTCACCTAAACATCAAGTGACTTGGGTTTTTTTCCATGGCTGCCTGCACCATTTCAACAATTAGATCCTGTTTAAGTTTTCAAGGCTTGTATAATGTTTTGATGGGCTAAAAAAATCCAAATCTCTAAACATTATTTTGCATTTGATTTTTACATCTTAACAACAGCAGCATTCTTTTGACATTGTTTTTCCAACCGATTTTCAGAGTTTCAGATTTTTGTAGTGTATTTGGTTTATTTTTCTGGTTTGAAACCTTATAAATAGTGTCTGAAAACAGGCGCATATACATTAGGAAAAAAAGTTTTAAACGTTGAAATTTGACCTTTGAAATGGCAAATCTTTATTTGAAAATTTGCAGATGTGGATTTGCATTCGTATTGTACACTGTTCTTTCAGAGCTGAGTTTATGACACATTTTTCATAGATGATTCCACACAGCTGTGAGGTTGTGAGGTGTGATTTCTGGAGAATCTCTGCTTTATTTTCACTGTTGTCATAGTGGTCGGTCTGTCAACTATGACGTCTGTTTACAGGTAATAATTCTAGTTTGCTGTCATTTTCTCTTCCAAATGAATTTGCTCTTGTTGCAACCTACGTGATTGAGTGACGGCTCATGTTTCTTGTCCTGCTGGACTTTTAGGCGATGTTGCTGTGTGCTCAGATCTTAGCACTTGGTTTGTGGAATATTAAAGAATCAGTGGATGTACGAAAATAAGATCCGTGTTCTAAATAATCTGTTAATTCTCTCTTGAAAGTGAAGAAATGTTTGTTCAAACTTCTCTCCCGACCCTCCCTCCCTCTCATCCATCTCCTCCATGGCCTATGACTCAGACACACGGGGCATTTTAACACGGTGTCCTTGATGAGGCCCAGCACAAATCACCCAAAGTGCCATCTTTGCCATCGCCACTTACTATTTGACAGCAGGAGAGTGAGGGCTGCTCCTGGCAGGAAGTGAGCCCAGGACCTGGCATTATTGGTGCCCAACACCGGCCAAACCGTCACGGCCAACGCTCCGCCGGGGGTCAGCAGCCATCACACACGGCGGCCTAATGCTGCTGATGAGAGAGAGCCCGCCCTGCAGGCCTGCACAGCCCCGAGGTGTGGCCACTCAGCGTCAGCTTAAGCTGAGCTGACAGACCGTCCACATACTCTGCTCTCACACAGGCGTGCGCGCACTCACACATGCACTGATTCATAAAAATACACACGTGTACACTATAACACACACACACAGAAATTCATAAAAATATCCACAGCCTCACAAAACCTCCTTCTTTAACAGACAAAAACAGTCACACACACATATACAGTACAAGCATTATAAAGACTAAAGCACATCCACTAATCAACATGATTTCACCTTTATACAAGACACTAATATGTTCATAATATATATGCACAGCGGAGCTTTGGGCTGAATGCAACATGCCCAAAATGATAATACTAACATGCAGGTATGGTTACCCAGAGATTGTACAAAATTGGACAGAAACTTCTAGCCAAACAAAATCTCCAATTGTACAAGGAAACAAGTAGCCATGGCATCACCAAAGAAATCTCTCACAGGCGTTTGAGATGGCGAGGAAACGTGCTATGAATGGAACAGGGCCAGATTACGAGAACTGCCTTAAGACGGACAACACCAGGCTAAAGAAAACCTAGAAGGCCCAAAACTACCTGGCAGAGAACCGGGTTGGAGAAGATGAACTTGTCATTGGAAGAGGCGCAACATGCTGCCAAGGACTGAATGCAATGGAAAGAGCTCACTGAAGCCTTATGTCCCATAGGGGATGAATTAAGTTTGATTTACTTTAAACACACTTTGAAAGCGCCAAACTTCTAAGACAAAAACAGGGACAATACCCGAATATGTCACTTCAGTAGCACAGAGATTAACTCTTCACCACTAGAGGAACAATCCAATCCATTTGTGCAATAAATAAAAGCTAGAATCTAAAACCCACTTTATTGATAACAACTCCACGTTTTCTTCTTCCTTCCTGTACACAGACATCCATCCATTCAATAATTGTTGAGATATTTCAGGTAGGGGACAGACTGACATTGCTATCCCTAAAGCCACACCGCTGGCATGGCTTAAAACGCTTCTAATGGATCTATTAAAGCTTTAAAAAAAAAAAACGTTAACGACTGCAATACTAGCCTCCATCTCTTGTCTTGCTACTGGCATCACTTGTAAAATGAGCTCACACATTCATACAAATGATACAATACAAAAAGTCATGGCAAAGGTCCTGAATGGGTGAGATGGTTTTCACACCCTGCATGTTCATGTGAGCATCATAGTGTGGTTAGAAACCAGATTAGAAACAGAGTGGAAACAGTTGTAGGTCAAAGGTATCTCTGGTGAGTGCACTGCATTTACAGTTCCTCAAAGGACAATATCTCACCAGTTGCAAATTACAGTGGTTGATTTATGGTGCAATTATTTTTGTAGTAGTTTTTGTCATTTTCCTTTTAAGATAAAATTGATCTAGTTTAACAAAAGGAAAACCTTGTTTTTCTTTTTACAATTTCCTGCTGAAGGCACACAGATAATACTCCCCTACATGCCCCACAGCAGGTTGGGATTTGGTGCTTTGCTCAAGGGCACTCGCAGGCAGTGGCAGGCCGAGATGTAACACCAGGAGCATAGTGCATAACGTACCCTAAAATGTCACTTCAAAATGTCACTTCAGATCTTGCCATGTGACTCATTAGCCAACATCGATGTTGTCTGGAACTGAAATTTTGACGCCGACATCATTGTTGGCATTTCCACCATGTTACGCCGTCCCGCCTGAGCAGCAGGTCGTGTTACCTCAGTCAAACAATTCAAGTAGAATCAGTTTGTTAAGGTGAACTAAAGTATATGGTGTCTGGGGTCATGGCTGTTTTAACGTCACTCCTCACAAGCAGACACCAAGATAAGCAGATTGTGACAAACCACATGAGATACAGAGCTGTGAATTCTACTATGTGTTGGCTGAACTGCAGCCGCTGCGTTGCCATTTCCAAAGTTCTTCAAAACATTACAGTAAACTTGCCATCTAGTGAGGTAACATGGATACCACCAATCCCAACAAACACTGAACACCGAAACCGCACAGCAGCAGGTAATTAGCTGCTAACACATTAAATTCACAAGAATTTGTAGCTTGAATGTCGTGTTGATAAGCAGCACGAGGCTGTCAGTACACATGTGTAGGCCTGAATGTGTGTGTATGAGTGTAACCCAGGAGATCATTAAAGATGCAATTATAGTAATTGGAATAGCAAAGCAAGTTCACACATAAACCCACATCTTGACATATACTTGTAATGCTTAAAATAAACTAACAATATGAATATCTCATGAAGGAAATTTAACACTGGAAGAATTACGCGAACAGATGAGAAAGCAGTCTTGTGTACATTTCTGAATCCAGACGCTACAGGGCCAATTAGTTTGCACTTAGCTTGAATGAAACAATGGCAACCACTTAAAAGGGTGAAATATGTGCAATACCAGTTCAAGCCAGAACACTCACTTATTAATATTCATATTGCAACACTTTACCAGCATTAAAGCATCACAATGCACATGCCAAACAGCACATTAACAGCAAAGTTCAGCCACTGCAACAACCAATACCAATGCAAACATTGCACTCTGCAGCAGAAAAAGAACAGAACTTATCAACCAGCAGACGCCATGACACAGTTGTTAGCTTTCTGATATTTCCAAGCACACAAACACAGCCAAGGCATACAAAACAAACACTTACCTTTAGGAAGTGAAGCAGTGCTGTGTTTGAGGCCTTCAGCTAACAGGACCAACAGTGAACCAGCAGGGTTGCTAAATCCAGGTAGAAGCCGAGTGCAACACAAACTCCATTACTTCCTCCACCAAGTCAACAGTGTTTGTTGCACTCAACAAGCATTAAAGCACAGTAAGCTAGCTTGCAGAGGAGCAGTGTGTTTTAAAATAGTGGCCAGGGTGTTTCCACCTGAAACAGCCTGCCTTGTGACAAAGGGTGTGTCTGACATAACCTACAGGAAGCAGTGTGTCATGTGTGTATATGCTTTATTTGGGTTCCTGCTCATATCGGTGTGAAAGGAAATGAGACGGTAGACAACAGTTAATTGATATGTGAGTGCCATTAAGTCAGGCAGAGGTTAGAGGACACTGTGCGCGAAACCTGGCAGAAACCTGGGACTCAATTCGATGCCTGCTCAGGTTGCCAAGCAGTTCTCAATTTATGTGTCCATTCCTTGATTACCTTGGAATATATTCATACACTGAGTGTGTGTGAAGGAATTACATATCTAATCTGGCCTGGGATGGATAGAGGCAAAGTTTAGTCTCAGTCGTCATTTCAAAAGTGAACTTTTCATCCAAATACAGCACAAATTTTACAAATTTTTATGGCTCATGGAGATGAACAGTAGGTGGCACTAATTTCCAGTCCGACGCCATAATACCACTGCAGTAGAAGGAAGGAAACTGAGGAAAACAATGGATGTATAACAATGAAGAGCACACCGGACAATGGCAATAGCTGTAATATTGTGCTATTGGAGGAGTTGTGGTTACAGCCCTGTGTGCATAGCCTCCAGAGATGTTGAAGAGAGCTTGCAGTGTTTTATGCACTGTTGTCATTTATTCCCTGAATCTGTTTCCGTTGCACTTTGTCGCATTTGCCTTTAATTGATGCAAGTGTAAAAACGTTTTTGCAATATTTCAAGATCTTTTTGAGCTTTAGGCTCTCCGGTCAGTTTTTCTGATGCACAAATTAAAAGTGTGCATTAAAACAAGTGTTGCAAAAGGCAGTGCTGTGTACGTGCAAGCGCTGTGGCCACAAATAACAATCAGAAGATAATCAGCAATGCCAAAACATGGTGCAACAGCAGCACTGAAGTCACTGAACACATTTAGTAATATCAGTTACACAACAATATTGAGTACCTTTCTTGGTCAGATATAGATAAGCTAACCAAGAAAGGTTGTATCATCAAAGCCCTTCAGTGTTTTGAATTGAGGAAGAGTGCATTTTATTGCTTGTCGTTTCCACTTTTCAGTCATGAGACAAAGAATACGTTATTTCTTATCTCAAAAATCACACAATGTCACTTTAAAGCTCATGTCCTCCCCTTCAGGGACAGCATGTTTAATTTGATGATGCCTGGCTGAATATTAGTCCTGTGCTGGACACAGTACCTTAACCACTTCTGTTGTTGTTTGTCGTTCAAAAGATAATACATTTATTGTTTTGTTTTGTTTTGCTCAATAAAGATTTATTGTGGAAAAAATGGTGCAGAGTATCGGGGTGGGCTGCAGGGTGGATGTGGATGGGTGGGGGTGAAAGGAAACACCGTGGTGTTGATCTCCTGGAATGCGGCATGCCAGAAAGCTGGCTCGACTGGCACCAAACCAAATGCCTTCAGCCCCCCCAACACCACCACCACCAATACCACTCTCACTCTTTTCTCTCTCTCTCATGAGCGTCATGTCCCCAGTCCAACTCCTCCTTTCCTCTCCTCACTTCTCTCTCTCTCTCTCTCTCTCCCCTCCACAACCCATGAAACAGGAGAGCCGCCATCTCCGCTTCCTCCGACAGGATCAGCGATCACTCTGCCCAGGCCTCCGGACAGACGGCATTCCTTCCCCCTGCTGCTGCTGCTGTTGCTGGCCGGCTGTTGCAGCGGGCATCCAGAATAGATCTGTGACGTCCGCCTGGTTACTAGAATACGCCAACGTCCCGAGAATCAAAAGAACACAGGGGATAGACACACACACTGTACAGACTAAAAACACAAGCAGATTCATTTATACAAACCAAGACAAAGGAGCATGGAACAAGGTCAAAACCATCATGACTTCATCATGTAGAGGGCGAGCCTTCAAATCGTCATGTCAGGCGCGCAGACTGGGTGAGGAGGAGGGGGGGGGCTGTGGTCCAAATACTGACTGGAGTTTGACCCCATATCAATATAATCAATACAAAAACAGCACCACAACTGTTGAACTACTAAATCAGAGGTCGTCCACCGCTGATGCATAGTTGGTTTTATGTAAATGTCCAAACTGGACTGTGTAAGAAAAGGATGCCAAAACCTGTTTATGTTATTGTATCCCACCTTCTCCTCAGGGATGGCAAAGCTGGTCTGACCATTGGTAGGTCAGTCCATCACTTTGGTTCAAGCTGAAATATCTCAACATCTATTGGATGGATTGACATCAAATTTGGTATAAATATCCATGTACCCCGAGGATGAATCCTCACAGCTTTGGTGACCTGACTTTAACCCAGCGCCACCAGCAGGTCAGACTTTCCTCTTATTCAGTGCAATATCTCATCCTATATTGGATGGATTGCCACAAAATGTTTTACAAACATCCATGGCTTCTAGGCAAAGTACCTGAATGACCTTGGTGATCTCACAGTTTTCCTTCTTGCAGCATCACGAGGTTGACGGTTGTTTTAAGTGAAATATCTTGACAACTACTGGATTGATTGACATTCATGCTCCCCAGAGGATGACCTCTACTGACTTTGGTGATACCTCAGCTTTCAGTGCCAACATCATGTCAATTTCTTTTTTAAGATTTAAGACCAAATACTTGCAAAATTAATGACACTCACATCAGCCTCTTAACTTTAGCGCTAATTAGCGAATCTCAGTACGCTATTATGCTGGAATAAAATAGTCAGCATGGTTACCATTATACCTGCGAAAATGCAGCTGCTGTTCTAAAGTGCAGCTGAAGCAGCAACCTCCAGATTTGAAAAATTAAGCCAACAAGGAAGTGCCAAAAAATGCAGTTCCTCAAATGGCCACTTGAGGCTGGCTGCAGGAGTCAACTTTACAGCTTTTGGACCCTCTCCTGAGAAGATCCATCTCTGGCGCAGCTTGGCGTGACACAGTGCGTCTAAACAGATAATGGAATTGCAAATTGGCACACCATCGCTTGACTTGGTGCGGACAAAAGCAACAGGGGAAAAGGCTCAATAGCGTCCTCGTTCTCGTTCCTCCACAACGCCAGCCTCTCCCCCAAATATGGTCACGTCTGGCTCCAAAAAGCAGGATGGCGATGACCACATGGTAGCTAAGTCCATTATTTTTACAGTCTTTGGTGCAGCCTCACAGAGCTGTTAGCGTGGCATGAACTTCACACTCAAAATTTGGCCATTCAGTTAAAATGGTGGAGGGTAAATGAATTGCACTGTAAAGCAAATGTGGAGTGGTTTAACACACACTTAGACCTCCACACTTACACAGGTCAGTCCCTCCAGAAAAACACGATTATGCGATCTTGTTTGACTCGGCAATGTTTTGTTATTTTATTTATTCATTTTCTAAGTTGTAGCATATTCCTTTTGTAAAGCTGCAAAACTCGTTTGAGTCAGCAATGTTTTGTAAGTTTGAGCCATGTGTTTATTAAGGTCTGAAATAAAACAAGATGAGAACTTAAATATTCCCTGCACTTTCTGTGATGTAGTGTGCTTGCTTATCATAGCAAGTAATTAGAAATGACTCTTTACATGAACGTAGTAGCCTAGTGAGAACAGGGTGTTGGGGGAATCACTTTTTTTTTTCTCTTTTTCATCAAACCGCAATTTTTGGCAGTTCCCGCAATTTCCCGCAATTTCCCGCATAAAATTGCATAAATATCCTGCATATTCCATCGAATTTTTTTAGAAAATGTGCAGCATAATCAAGGATTTTGCCTGCAACAGTCACAAAAAATTTGCATTTGGGCCTTTTGTCCACACGCAAACTGAATTTTACATCACTGAAAAATGGATCTTTTGTAAACTTCATTTTCAGTGTAGACAGAGAAAACAGTTTTTTCCTTAAGACGTCAAAGTGTGCACCGTTACCTGCTTTATGAGACATCAAAAATAAGGCGAAATTTTGCACAATGACGGATGCAACCAAAATAGTGCGGCTCTATTGCTTACAGGATTTTTTTTTTTACATGTTTACACGTAAGTATACAGTTATCCTTCCACTGTATTGCTGAACAGAGGCGTCAGAATGCACTACTGAGTTAGCCAGTAATAGCTTCTTTTTTTTTAAGTTTCCTATTAGCCTTCTTCTTCTTTGTGTAGCTTTGGGGTTACGGTTATAATGTGGGAAATGTTTTTTGAGAACAAAAGAGAAGAAAACCCCCATGTCAAAAATACCTGGGTCCATGTTGACGAGGCTTTAGTCTCCTGCATTGAGCAGTAAAAATGCATCCATCAAAAGGAATTCAAAAAGCTGCTCTGGCTTTTATGAACAAACTTTTAAAAGGCTTGGGAGGAAACGAGGGAGGGCTTTGGCGGCGGACGACACGGTTGTCACTTTTACTGGCGTCCATTTGCGTGATTCATGTTGACTGAAGCCCTGCGTTTGTCAGGGGAGGTGTCTGCAGTAAAAGTGCCACAGCCCTCCAGATTGACACTCATTAGTGAGGGGCTCCGAGGCAGAGGGGGCCCGCAGGGGGGCAAGAGGGCAGCGAGGAGGGCGAGAGGCCACATCCCACTAAAAATAAATGATTTCTAATGATTGATACAGATAGCAGTGGACTGATAGGGCCAGATGAATCAGAGGGTTTAGGTGGTGGCGGTGGCGGGCAAGACCTCTGGTTGGCAAGCTGTTGTCAGCTGAAACGCCGCTTAAAGCCAACGTGTCCAGCTAAACGTGTCTGATCTGAATCCAAACACACACATAGTATATACACCACCTCAGTATCAGTGCGCCTCCCCCCTCCTCCTCCTCCTCCTGCACTTGTTGTGTTTGACCACCCCCAGCACTGCCCCTCTGCCTCCTGCCACTCAAGCCATATACACAAATACACACATTCACATTACACACATAACACACAAATGCCAGAGCTCGCCCAGGAGCAAGTGAGACAAACAGGAGCTACCGGACTCCAGCGTCTACACACACACACACACACACACACTGGCCTCTTGTGCTTTAACCCTGCTGCACTTTCCACGGCTTCACGTCCCCTAAAAACCCAGCGTCCATCACTGTGTTTGTGCATTAAGTCGGCGGCTCAGGTCATTCATCGCACATGTCTCAAACTGCCAATCATTCAATCAATCCCGGCTTCATTACAGTGATTGTAATATCAAGGCCCCCAGCATCAAGCTCGCAGGATGTTAAGGAGCAAAGGGGGCAGGATTATTTTAATACAGCGTTCAGATCAGATTTCCTTCAAAAGTCATCTTCTGCTGCACCTTCTCGGGCGGTGTTCTTCAAACACTGAGTTAGGGCGCAAGTGGGGTCAGAAGTTTTAATCTTCATGTGGGAGTTGCTGATTAAAGTTGATTAAATCTCTTGATAGAAAGTTTCAGTGTGACTATATCTGTTTCCTTCACAATCTGATAACTGTGGCCCACAAGCATTTCAACATGAAGTCATCTCAGTGTGGTCTCAGTGACTCCACCACGTCAGATGTACATGCATTTTCCAGTTTTGCAGTGACCTCCTGCCAGCGTCAGCTTTTGACTTTTATTTCATCTGCAGACATTACAATCAAACGTAGATAAGAACGATGCACAGAAAAGTCTCACTCCCAACACATCAGGTACAAACACTTGGTCAGTGGCCCTCGGCAGGGGAGGGGAGCAGGATGGGTCAAACAAACTCTGGACTTTCACCTGGGAGACCGCTGCACATTTCCCGTTTGAAACCAAAGGTCAGTCAACTTATTTTAATAACAATATGCTGTAATGTTACATTATGTTAGTAACAGCTGTACATATTCTAAGCTAAACCATGATGTTTTTTTCGCAACCTAACCACAGACTTTTGTTGCCCCAACCTAAAGGTTTTTACCTACGTTCAAAGTTGACTTTAAAAATAGACTGTATGCATTTCACAAGCAAATGTTTATTTCCTGTGAAAAAGGAAGTTTATTTTGAATACACACAATGCATATAATGAGTTTAAACTGACACACCGTCGCTGAGCGTCCAAAACTGACACTGGAGGGGCACTCAGAGCGTCGTAGTTTGACTTTTAGTGCGGTGTCAGTTGGGAGTGAGAATGTGTTGCAAAAAGAGATGATAGTAGCGGTTATGAGCCTTAAAACATCTTCCTCATCTTCCTATGCATGTTTGTCTATGTTTATCTATATATTCCAAAATAAGCTATATTCTTAGTTAAAAGTTACATTTAAATCAATCTATCAAATAAAAAATAAAGATTAAGCTGTCCACTTCATGATAATGGCAGTAAAAGAAATGTTCACAAACCCAATCTAAAATCATATTTAGTTTCTGAAAGTGATCTAAGATAATGTTGTATTTGCAGCTTGACTATAAGTAGCACTGTGCTTCATGGCCTTATCTTTATTTGTGTTCACTTCTAGTGTCTTTTTGTGAGAATATTAACTGCAATCTAAAAATAAATTTCTGGCACAGCGTGGCAGATTAATGGCAGGAAGTGTACTAAAATAAAATGTAGCCGTTGCTGTGACACTCAAGTAAGATGTTCGAGAGGACGACTGTCCGGTTGAGGAAGAGTGAATCCAGTGAAAACTCACCAGGTCCTCCCCTCCGACAGTCAACTGTCATGTCTGTCAGCAGGGTCGAATCATAGAGACCACAGCTCCTCCAACACTGGACGGTCCACAAGGGGAAAGGAAAAATGGTGCTGGAGGGTTTCCTCATGAGCCAACAGTTAATTAAATACACAGAGTCCCTTGCTGAAGTGTCAGAGAAAGAGTGAAAATGGGCTACAGCGAGGAAAGGTGGCCAAGTGGGTCAGTGTGAATGTGAAGACGGCAGAGTGGCGGCGTTAATCTGAAGCTGAAGTGTGGCAGTATTTCTATTTAACAGGATGAGGATGACTGAGGTTTAATTGAGACAGAAATCAAGCAGGAACAGCAGGAAAGCATTTTCTGACTTTGGGAAATGTGATGTAATTCCTCAAATATTTCTCTGCCAGAGTTCAACATCTCATATTTCTGCTGGTTTCACATATGCGTACTCTAAATTCCATTAGTTAAGTTACTGTAACTGTAAGGATAGTAAAGCCATTTCTCAAGTGTCAGTGTGGGATTAGGAGGGCAGGGGAGCGCTGAGTAAAACAGAAACCATACATGACCTGAACCTGTGTGAGGGCCGATCAATTATACATGAGCAGACCTTGTCTTGATAGGTTACACGGACCCGTGGAAATCCTTGGCTGAACTGAGAGCACCTGACACTTTGTCCTGCAGGATTTATGGCCTGATAATGAGGCATTAGAACAAGCGCCTACCCAGAGCATCAGCTGCCGCTCGGGATAGACAAAGACAACAGAGCTGGCTACTGGAGGAAAAACATCCTGGATTTCTCCATGTCCTAAATAACTTCATTAAGTCTGCCGAGCATCATAGCATAAGCAAACAGTCCTAAAAATGAAGCAGTAGGAAAGTGGTATGTAAAGACATGCATTATATTTATTAATTTATTTATTTTCTTTAAATTGGGTTAAATATGAAACATTATACTTTCAGGCTTTTCTTTGCAGATTTTTCTGAGTGAAAGACGACAAGAAATATAATATTATTTCACATTTATGTAGAAGTCTGCATTTCAGAATAGCCTGAACATTTTTCTATGTATATAGTTCAGCTTCTTGCCAAGAGTTGATGAGGACAAACTGAGAAACGAAAGATTTTGATGTCACTCTCATATCTGTTTGTTAAATATGAGGCTACAGCGCAGATGGCTAGCTTAGCTTAGCATAAAGATTGGAAATGGGGAATCGATAGACTGGCTCTGTCGAAAAGAAGCAATAATAACAGGGATAAAAAGGTGACCTATCAGCACTTTTAAAGGTCACTATTTGATGTTTTATCTTGTTTGATTAAACTGTACGAATAATTTGCCTCTTAAGCCCAGTTCAGACCAAAGATTCGTGACGAGACAAATTGAAACAGGCAATTACTTGCATGCACCATTCTGCAATGTTCTAAAAACCTGCCGGGTCACACTAGTACAACTTAGCCTCGCGTCACCAGGCTCTTCACGTACGGGGAAGAGCCTGGTTTCCATTCACTCTTAATTTTGTCTAGATTCTGGTTCCGGTCTAGAGAGCGGATCAGCAGCAGTATATCGCTAAAAAATACCCGGTTTTGAGTGCCACAAATGTCCTTGATGGTTGACCCAGAAGACTGGACTCGTGTGAGGTTTACTGGACCCATCTATACGTCTGTTGCTTTGAGCATCGAATAACGTCGCGGATGGGTGTGCATGATGGAAAGCCCAGTGCAGACCAGGCTCACAATTTATGGTTTTATCAGTGTTGTATCCCAGACTATTTCCTGGTGAGCCTGGCCAGTTGTTTAACACTTTATTCAGTCTTTACATTAAGTTATCATTTAAACAAACAAGATATTAAATATTTTTCACTGAGCTTTAGAGGTGCTTACAGGAAGGTTTTGCTCCACATGGACAGAGCCAGCCTGTTTCCACCTGTTTCCAGTCTTTAGGCGGAGCTAAGCTAACCATTTGCTTGCTCTAGCTTCATATTCAGCATGCAGACATGAGGGTGGCATCAATCATCTCCTCTAACTCTCAGTACGAAGGCATCCTTTGATAATCAATTCCTCTTTTCTACCATCTCCTTTCTTATCTTTATTAACAGTTTTACTGAGCAGCTTCAGTTTGGCTGAGTCCTGCACAAATGCTTGGATACATTTGCTCTCACCCTCATATTCTCTCTCTTACTCACATGAAAACATATATCATAACCTGGCAACATGCCAAACACATACTCTGGGCCACCAGCCAGTAGCAACACGACCACACAACCACAACCACTCATTCACAATTTCAGTCATATGCAGAAAATGTCTTGGTGGGGAAACTCAAGCGTTTAACAGTCAGTAACTCTGCATGGGTTCACTCCATGCGCAACCTTTTATACGCGTCTCATTTGTGTAATTAAATCCTCAACAGTAGCTGCAGCCGTGCAGCTGACCCTGGATCAGCTGACCCTGACAGTAGCACTTAGTATAGCAGGGTCAGCTTGAACCTGACAAGGGTGATGATTTCTTAATGTAGCGAGAGGGCAAGTGGACGGCGGCTGAGGTGGGGAGTCTGTCTGCATACGAGGTGTGTTGGGAGGTATGGTGCATGTAAGGGAAGCCTGGCAGTGTTTTGCAGGGGGGTTCTGCGTTCATGGAGCAGGCCAGAGGAATGTTTGCAAGTGCACAGCTGCCCTGTTTTGTCATAGCTGTGCACTGCGCTGTCCGTCTGAGTAACATAAAGCTGCCAGTGTTGTGTGTTCATGTGCAGGACCTCCCATGGATCTGCGCGCCCCAGATGCACAACCCAGCATGAATGAACCTACATGAGCACCAGCTAATACAGCTAAGGCTGGGCATGAAAGCAACACCAGCCATCAGTCAGAGCCTAGTTTATTTTAGTTGTGGCTCATGAGTATACTTTCCCTGGGCACCTCTGTTTTTCTGAGTATATTGTCTCGATTCAAATGATCACAGTGATTACGGAAAACAGATTTTACACGTTAATTTCCTCATCGTGGAGGGTGCTACTCAAAACCGCTGTGCGTCTTCCACTGCTCTGAGTTTTCTCGGCTTGGGACAGGAAGTATGTGGAATAAACTGGGAGGTGAAAGGTTTTAAAGACAAGGACATATACTAGAGTGAAAGCAAAAGGTAGCTTCAAGGGAAGGGTAGGATTGAGTGTTTTTAGAGCTTAATAAATATTGGGGACTAATACCACCGCCTCTGTTGCTTTGACCATGTTTATTTGTGAATTCCCCAACTCTATGAAAATGTAATACTAATCTAATTCTCTGGAAAGCCCCCTCTACCAATTGAGTAATCACTCAACTTTAACACTATGCCTCATAAATCACGACATGCTTTGCATAGCACATTTGCGTGATGAAAGCACTGGAAACTGTGGAAGAAAAGATCAAATTTGGAGATGTTTTTATCAGATATACTGTAAATGGTTCAACTTCCTTGCAGCCGGTTTTGAAAATAGCAACCACGGCTTTCTTGAAAACTCAGAGATTCATTGAAATGCCTGAAAGTCATAGTGAAAGTTTTGACACACGTAACATTTAGTAACCTAGTCTCTGATACCTCAAATGCCACATCATGAGTCAGACCTGTGCAGGCTCACATACCACTGTAGAAAATGCAGTTGTTGTAACTTTTGGATGTTATGTCACTGTGCATCAATCACATATTATCAGTGTATCTGATTGACTGCTGGATGTGAGAGAATGTAGAGGAAAAGGATGTCAAAAAGTGGCAGAGGAAACACGGTGCAACCGCCTGTCTGACAGGTACAAAGATACACCTGTGAAATAATCTTTAATCTTTATATGTTGATCGCTGGTGTCAGAGGTAGTTCACCCCAACAAAAATGTACACAGGAAGTGCTCTCCTCCCTGGGCTCTCTATGGTCCCACAAAATGTTTTCTATCAAATAGCATGAATGAGAGCAGAGCGCCCACAAAATGGACTTCAATGGAGGCTGAACTAAAGACAGAAAAAAAAGGTCTTAAATCATCAGAAAAACTTCTCCTTTTCAGCTTTATCCAAGTGCCTTGTCAACCTGGTTACCTCACTCCCGACTTGTCAAATACCGACACTTGTTCTGTGGCCCCTCGGTGTCAGACACCCTCACACAGAGACACCCTTTAGCAGCAGTACGAAACGTCCTAGGCAGTGGCATTTGTTGATGCTCCAAGCGACTACAGTGGTATAAAGAGCAAGAAAATCTGGAATATGGCTCTGGATTTTCACCAGGAGCCTGCTGCTCATGTCTTGTGTGAAACCAAAAATCTACCCACGTACAAGGAAGTAAACCGAACTAGTTTATGTTCAAGTTCATTGTCATTTCCTTGTACAGCGAACATGGGAACGACACCGTGCCATCGACACGTACAAGTATAAAAATCTGAAGATAAAAAGTTAAAAAAATATATACACATCACACATATATATATGTACATATATGTGAACATATATGCATGTTCATAAAAAAGCACACATGTAGAATGTAGAATATAAGATGGGGCATTAACAGCAGAGCCCTTGACTAAGAGACATTTGGTAAGTAATTAAGTAGTTCTGAGTTTATTTTGAAAAACACTAAGCATTTAACAAGCAGAAATTGGACATTCCTGGTGTAAACTGAAATTTATTTTGAAAAGAGCTGCTGCAGGTAACGTACATAAATGGACACGCTGGGAGTTGGGAGTGAGAATGTTGGTCTTGTGTCTATTCATGGGCTCCTGGAAATCCAAACACAACTACTGACACTAAAGTATTGATAAACTAAGCATTTCCTTTTAAAGAATTTGCATTTCAATGTGCAATGTGCATTTCTTTCGTTTAGTTTCTGTCAAAGCATGTTTGCACTGATATGCTTTCATTTTTTTGGGAGCTCTGCTCTCCTCAAGGCTTTAAGATAAAAATTATTCTGGGTCCATAGAGAACAGTGGCTGAGACGGTTTGGAGGAGGTGCACATCCAAAATGCTCTGCAAATGTAAAAAACACAAGTGCAATAACAGAAAACACAAATGCAAAAGCTAAAACGGAAGTGAGCGTGAAACAGGAAGCTATTATTTCTATGTTGTTCATGTCTTTATATTTTCAGATTTAGTGTTTTGGATATGCAGTTCCTTCAAACTGTCTCAGCCACCATAACAAAGAGCCCCTCCAGTTGAAATTGGTTTGGGGTGAACCAGGATGCCGATTCTGCCGACCTCTGCTGCAAAAAGAAAATTGTCAGTCACTTGAGGAAACCAGAATTTAAATTTAAATCAGATGATAGGAGCTCAATGTGATGAGAGCTATGAATTGACCATTAAAATTCAGCTAATTGAAGGAATGTGACGTTAAGTCAGGTTTGATGTGTTTGATATTTTCAGGCTGAAAGGTCACGTGTGTGTCAGTGCTGTGTCAGTGCCTGAGAGCTGCTGCTTGTTGCCTTAAGCTTACACATACCCTCTCTGTGTTTATAGGGGTTAGCGAGGGTTCATAGGCCAACAAGAGAGTGCACACTGCCCCATTACTCTCCCACCACAACACTCCCCTCTCTTAAACAAGCTCTTGGAGAAAGTGGCAAATGTCTGAGGGAGTCACACTGCAACATGTGCCAATGGAGATGTCTACGAACTCCTCTGGGGATCAGGGAGGTGGCGTCACACTAAAGGGGATTTCGGGCTGTTTCTGAAGTTTTGCAGAATATCCTTAAAAGTTCACATAAGAACAAACGGCTTCGTATCCTGACTTGAACTCGCATCACAATTGTACATACGTGCATCCTGTTTCCATGTTTTTTCAGGCGGCCGCAATAAGCAAGGAAGACTTTCCGAAAACATGGCTTAATGTTCTTTATGTTGGATTGTCATCTGAGAGCTCAGAGTACAGCTGCAGGTCTAGTGTTGCCCCACGATGGCTGGGGATGTCTGACAGGACAGAAACCCACCCAGCATTGATTACCAGCTAATTATAGGCTGAGGAAGTGGCAGCTTGTTTGTTTCTGGGTTGCTGAGGAATACATTTGCACTTCACCAGGAGTTCATGAGCTATCGAGTGCGAATTCCGCTGAGCACTAAGTGCTATCTTTTCCACCTCACTCTATCTGGAGCTCACAACATTTTGCCATTCTCTCTTTCCTCACTTAATTCCACCACCCTCTGTTTTCACAGCCTCTGTGGGTGGTGCCTCCTGAAGCCCTCTTTCACACCCGTGTGGAGATTTGAATAAACATATGTTGCGTTAATTACGAACCAGTGGCATGGTGCGCCTCAGACAGGAAGACGTTCTTCAGGAGCCACTTTGGAGAGCCCGAGCTCCAGCTAAGTCGCTCTAATGAGAACGTTTACATAGTGATTATGAGGAACTAAAACCAGGCTTCATCACATTTTTACCATCGTCTTAATAAACTTGTCAACACCTTTGCACAGCATCAGAACATCCTCTAGTAATGTAGCCTTACAGTGTATGTTGGGTTTTCAGTGCAGTTTCTTTGTATGATTCAGGTACCATTAAAGTACTTAGAGGTTCCTTCTGGTACTTAAAGGTCCAGTGTGTAGGATTAGGGGCATTTATTGGCAGAAATGCAATATAACACTGATAATCATGTTTTCTTTAGTGTATAATCACCTAAAAAATGAGATTGCTGTTTTCGTTACCTTAGAATGAATCATTTCTATCTTTACAGAGAAAGTCCTCGTCCATGGAGTCTGCCATGTTGTGCTACAGTAGCCCTGAATGGACAAACCAAATACTGGCTCTTGCAACATGTTCTTATCCCAAGTCGCCACTTTGTCAGTGAACTTTCTCGTCTATATATTACGTGCTAGGTATCCTGTTGAATCTGCTGTTGATGTTCTGGGACAATGCACCCGACGCGGGGACATCAACAAAAGCACATGGTTAAGTTTAGGCAAGAAAAGCACATGTGAGATTGAAAAAACTACTCCAATTTTCTGGATAGTTTTGCATCTTTGTGCCTCTAAAAATTATTCAAATGTGAAGGGAACATCTTGCACAGACATGCCAGTAACAACAAGCCAAAAGGTTTGGGAACAACTGCATGACAACATCAGATTTTTGTGTTTGTGTTGTAGTTCATCGGGACCAGCAGCAACTTCTTCCTTTTCAGAAGTTTTACTATGATACCAGGACTGCTGACTTGTTCTCACGTTTAAGTAAGTGATAAATCTCCCACTCCATCTGATGATAGCGTCATATTTTTTAATTAGTCTGCTTGCGACGAGCAAACTGGTGTTCAAGTGAAACAAATGCCACGGCTCAGCCTGTGCATTGGGTTGATTTGTGTACTGTCTGTCAGACATGCCATGCCCACCCACATCGGCGCAATGTCAAGACACAGATATTTATGGCCGAGGGGTTATGCACCCAAAAGGCACAGTTGACTTTAAAAAAACATGAGCAAGGAGGACAACAAAAAAATGACTTAAAAACACCACAGTAATTATGATTCTGACGCAAGAGATGATAGATGCATGTAGCTGACATACGGAACATAGGAAGTGCATATTAACGACAAGCATATATGAGTTTGACATAGTGAACATTGTGGTCATGAGTTAGAGCAACATGTAGCCTCCTCAGGTTTCACATGGGGGCTGGTGGACCTTTCCAGTGCAGAATCAGCGGGAACAAGCTGTAAACTAAGCAGTGTCAACCTGAAAACTTTATACCTGCCTGAAGGGCTCAGTGTGTGGTAGCAAGAACGAAGTCTCATCCAAAGACGTCGACAAGGAGAAAGTGTTCAAACGAGACCGTCCTCACAAGAAAAACGAGAGCATCAGAAAATGTCCCAAAACAATTTGTTCACGTTGAAACAATGTCATTTAGCTGCAATAGAAATTATGGTTCTTGTCTGTCTAGACAAAGAAGGAAGTTAGGTGACGTTATAGAGCCACAAAGTCTGAAGAACGAGGACTTCAACGGGATGGAGGGGTCAATAAAGTTTTGAATTTGAGGCTACTCTTCCTTTTCTGTTTCCAATCAAAAGTCAATACTAAGTAGGTATATCTATGAAAAGTAATGCACCAAATTTCGTGTATAACCCATATATCAGGAAGGCTGCAATCATATGACCAATGTGCTGTCGGGGTGAAGAAGGAAGTAGTATAAAAAGAAAAATCCTCATAACCAGGAAGCTGGGATGGTGGTCAAACAAACACAGGACTTTCCACCAAGAGACCAGTGTGCGAAACCTTGAGTGATTTTAAACTATTCTAAACTACGTAACTTTATACTAAGTACATAACACGACAACACCCAGCCATATTTCTTTTCATAAACCTAACCTATGTAGCTCTACATGTAAGTTCATAATGTTACATTAATGTATATAATGTTACAACAATCGTGTGGTGCTAATTTGTAGATATAATTCAAACAACCCCCGTGTTCGATCCTTTTTATTCCCAGATTTAGAAAAAAATGACCATTTTGTGTGGTTTTGTTTGCAGCCAACCACCACAATCATTCTTTGATTTCATGCAATCTGCCCCACAAATGACGCGATACTTAAAACAAGGTAAAGTTAAAGAAACATGGTGACGATGTACTTGAAACTTTAAGTTCCCTTTGAATCACACAGAAACAAACACCGGTCTCACTATTACCTTCTTTGCTCTCATCAGCACACCGGTCATGTGCTCGCAGCCTTCATGCTTACATGAGTTATACACGAATTACTGGCTCATGATTATGTGGGTTATATATGACTTGTGGTGCATTATTTTTGGTAGGTACAGTATATGCATGAATGGTGCATGAAAACAGCCTGTAATGTTTCATAATCCTGTAGATTTTTACAAACAAATACTGTGGGAAAAAACTAAATATATCGTAACTGATATCATGTTCAGTATTGACAGTTTGAGATAAAAATCCACCTCCGAACATTTTGGAAAACCACTGCCTGAATCAGGTGTTGTTGTCGATTGACAGCTTTTGAAAGCTACAAAACTTATCCCCAACTCCAGCACCAGAGAGGTGTTGGGGAGGGTTTCTGCCGTCTGACAAGCCCTTCATCTGAAGCCCACTGAGGCCTTTTAAGGACAGCCAAGAATCCACTGGTGTCATCCAATACGGATCCAATAAAACGTCTGTTTTATTTTTAACCAGCTAATGACTCCAACAATCTGGTAATCATCGCCACGTCCTGCTTTTCACAAAATATCATCCGTTTTAAATGAGCGGTCGCGGTGATACTGTTAATGAAGACATGTTAAGACATCCGTTGATGTCCTCGTCTATCACGTCTAAATCTGTCAGCCCACAGAAGCCGTGTACGAGCCAACTGCACTTACTTTTACTACATTCTTTTACGGCCATCAAGATTTTACATCCGTGTCCAGTTGCTTCTCGTGTCTATAGGAGGGGGATATAGCTCACCCATATAGACAGGCAGCAGCAGAGAGTTGGTGCTTCATTAAAAATGTGTTATCCTGTTTGGAATATTTAAATGTCCTGCATGTTTTCCCTCATGTGTGTGCACACGAGAGCCAGCTGACCTGCTAATAACACTTCCAGCAGAAAATGAGAGCTGATTGTGCTTCACAAGGTGACGGCCCCGAGCTGTAGCCGGAAGCAGGGAGAGCAGAGTGGAGGAAGTGGTGAGTCCAGCCGGAGGTGGTGGGGGTTGGGGTGGACACGCCTGGCTGGCCGAGGCGGCGGCGGTGTCGCTCACACCGTTGCCCTCCCGCCACCGGTGTCAGCTCTGATGACTTCAGCGTGTGCCCTTATGAGCTCACCTTGCTAGGAGAGACACAGGAAGTGGGATTAGAGCAGTGACAGTGTCAGGGGGATAAAACTGTGTCATACCTGCACTGGAGGGGGGTTTCTTCTGTTAATGTGTGTGTGGTCACACACGTGCAGCTGCTAATACCTCGGGGTTATCTCTTTCACCTGTGTTTATGGAGCAGATTCTCTGTCAACGCTGGCTGACCAGTGACGGCAGAAACAAGTCACTAAAAGGTCTGAAAGAGCAGAGAAAGCTGCTGTGTGACAAAACACTTTCAGGTTCATCCAGCCTGCATGATGTGTGATTGGCTATGAGCCGTGTGACGCTCTGACAACTACGTTTGTGAAAGTGAATTTTGCATATGAGTGGGAGTGAAACCGTACCTGATGCTTTCTGAGGTGTTCTGCTGCCACAAATGGCAACTCTGTATTTATATCTTACTGTTATTTTGATCAGAGAGAATCACTCTCAGCTCAACAGTAAGACCAGTTTAAACACATTTAATGCTTGTGCTTGGAACATTTCAAACCTTAAAAGGAACATTCTGGTATTTTTCTGCCTTGATCTTTTTCTCATGTCTATTAACCATGGTGCTTTGTACCAAGGCAGTGTTTATAGCATATATTCTGCAGGGACACATGCCCCTAAATATTCAGATATGCTCAAACAACATATTCTCTCAGCTCATCACAATTTCCTGCTTGTTCAGTGGACTTTTGACATCTACATATGATGCGCTGCATATCTGTGTCTGTTGCACGTTCTGGGACGCTGTTTCAATTTCCACCTTTTCAAAACACACTTTCGTTTTCACAGGAAATAAACAGTTAATGCTGGTTAGAGTCATAGTCTCCTTCAAAATAAAGACGTCATAGTTACGTTTATTTCCTTGTGCAACAAACGCACATGGCTCAACATGTATACAGGAAGTGAACACCAAGCTCAGGAGTGAAAGTCCTTTGTCTGTTGGACCCATCCACCACCATTCCCGCCCACCATATAAGGAACTTTCCAGCTCCTTAAGTTATGTTGTTCTCCAGCTGTGTTTCAAACTGACAGATCATGACATGGAAATCACTGACTGAAGCGACCAGCGGCATTTGACACTTCATAATGAGAACAGGTTGTAAAAAAGGGCCCCTGAATAGATAGATAAAAACGGCAATTTCACCATCTTTTGTGATTGTTTTCGTAAAGTGTTTTTGAAGTTATGCTTTTCTTAATGGTTAACGTCTCACGATGTTATCCTTAATTCCTGTCAGAGCTAGCTACATGCTTACATTCCTTACATTCTGAGCATATTCCTCTTTATGTGCTTCGAGTCAAGTTGGGATCTGTTAAACGTTCCCGTCAACTGTTGATGGGAAACTTATTTTTGTAACACCAAACCAGTGATAACACTTCACTTCAGTCATGCATGTAAACGTAACGTTAATGTCAATAAGTCATTTTGCACCAGAACTAATTTATATATTTTATAAATATTTTTTATTTATATTTTTTTTCCATTTGTTTCTGAACCAACAACAAACAAGATTTATTATATCAAGTTAAAAAATGTTCATTCACATTCATCCAGCGACCAACAATAGTAATGTTAATGTCTTTAATAATAATATATTATATTTGTCAGACAGTGCATGTGAAGTCTGAGTGAAGTGTCAACATTTAGCTGTGTTGTGGTGCAAGTGTCATTTATATACACAGCAGTCACTTTCATTTACTAACCCTGTATATGTGCATGGTGTACTGTACTTGCTGATGGATGAATAATATGATAAAATAAGAAATTAGATTCCAAATATATTTTATTTTAATTTTTCTTGTGGTGGCTGGGAGGCAGCTGACCCAGTCCCCCAATTTCTCCAGCAGATGTGGCCCCCCAGGGTTGACTAAATGGTTGTGGCCCTGCTTTGTATGCATTACAAAAAAAGCAACAATTTGCTTCACTAATGTGTATGTCTGCATCACTGACAAATAAAAGAAGCAAGAAATATATTAACAGTTACTGTAAATGGATGTCACCTTTTCATGATTTAAACACTTGAAGAAATTCAGTGAAAAATAAATAAATAAGTTGAGATTGCGTTTTGTTTCCGAGATATTTATAAATTTATTTTTATTTTTGGTTCATTTCCATTTGACTTTACGTTCAACAATTGTAATAACCTAATAAGAAAATTTAGGCCATTTAATATTAACCTCAAACAGAATCATAAGTCGGTAACAGGCGTATTAAAACCTTAAAAAAAAAAATCAGTTTTGTAATTACGAAATTGAAAATGAAAATCGGGTTGATGACGCAACTTGTCACCTGGATTTCAGCTAAACTAACAACTGACTGATTTCATGAAAACGCTCTTTAAATACCCTGCGATGTTTTATTTCATTTATTATTTAAAAAATTGTCATATTTTATTATCGAATACGTGTCAAACTGTGTTTGCAGACGCGCTGTGAGGCAGTGAGGAGTCATTTAGCGAAAATAAAAAGGCATAATTAATCAATTTTCTTAATAATTACGATATAAAGTGATCGGAAAATCTGTGAACACAACGCGCAACATTCTGCTGTGGCGTTAAATTATATCCTAAAATAAATTAAATATATTAAACAAAATGAGTCAGATTATTTGCCTAATTAAGCACGGTTTGAATTCATCTAATTGCAGATTAATTTACTGACTCACCATTAAATTATTATAATAAACATAATAACATTAATTATTCCTGTGCGCACGACCCTTTGAGAAAAATGCACAAAAATATTACTAATATGGATTTTTTTAATTGTAATTTTACAGCTGATAATTTTTGCAAATGTTGTGCTTGTATTTAAAATAATATCCTTCTAAAATGTATTTAATCAATTACAGTGCCTGTTTGTTTTAAAGGGCAGCGTGTGTGTGTGTGTGTGTGTGTGTGTGTGTGTGTGTGTGTGTGTGTGTGTGTGTGTGTGTGTGTGTGTGTGTGATTTGTGTTGCGTTACTGTGCGATGAGTGGGTGGCTCTTTCATATCTGGAGCCTATCAACGTCCTGCCTCTGCATCAGACACTCCTCCAAATATGACCACTTGCAAAATGTATATATCATAGGTTAGAAAACTGAGCGTGTGTTTGAGTCACTGGGAGCGACTCCACACGTCAAAAAAGACACCTGCTCGGGTAATAAAAAAAAGTTTATAGATAAAGTGTTTAATGAGGCGGTGTGAGGGATGTTTCTTATTTTACATTCCAGGCTGTGACAGACTGACAGCGAGTTTTAAAGTTTGTAGCATGTCAGCGCGCTGTGAGTGACAGGTGAGGAGAACAGTCCGCGCTGTGCCGTTTTGTGATTTCTTTTTATTGTACATGCTCTTATTGACCTGGACGCACGAGCGGAGCCTTATGACATTACGCACAGACCGGGAGCGGGGCTGCAAATGGGCGGCATAGGTGGCAACCTTTACCTCAGCATGTTGAATGGGACTGAAACGCAAACTTTCGGAAAGAACCCCGACATCAGCAGTCACCTCCACCGCGGCGGCAAGGATCTAGCCGAGTTTAAAATGGGGATTCAGGACGCGAGGTTTTACTACCCGGACTCTGTTCCGAGCGGGCAGGACACTCTGGCTCTGCCGTACCACTCGGACCAGGCGGTGGGAGGGTACGCAGCGCAGCCCAGCAGGTTTTACGCACAGACCCTGAGCAGTTGCCCGTACGGCGGCGTGCGGTCGCCGCCAAGAAGCGGAGCCGGGCAGGGTTATATCCCAGCGGCTGGAGACGGGTTTCCCACAGGGGGTAAAGACTTGTACTCTCCTTCTCCGGAGGTTTACCCAGCGAGCTTTCAGCACGGCTACCAGCGGCCGCCTCTCTACCCTTTACCTGGGCTACAGGTGTGCGGGAAGACTCAGGCTCTGCTCAATAACTACCCGCTATGGGCCAAGTTCCACAAGTTCCAAACCGAGATGATAATCACCAAGCAGGGAAGGTGAGTCTGACAGACAACTCCAATTATTCTTATTTTTCCACATTCACAAAAATGCCCTCTCTTCGGGTCACATCTGGGTACAAATGTTACAGAAACGACAAATTACGCACCGCTGTCCTTTTGGTTTTACGCGCTTTCTTCTGAACCCACCACCGTCTTATCTCCATGATAAGCACCCACCACTACATCTCACTCACTTCCTCCAATTTAACTTGAAAGATTTTTTTTTTCACAGAACTAAACACTTTACAGCCTCGTCATGCCGATCACCCAGAGGTCAGAGTTTACTCATCTTTTAGCTACTGTTTACTTTGCAGGCATCACTGCCACACCACCTGTCAGGTGACGGAGGTACAGCTTTGTGTTTTCTGAGTTGATGGGAATGACCTCTGAATATGTTCAACGCTTTGCTGCTTTTGCGCAAAATTGCTCAGAGCTGAGTCATAATTAGAGCAATAGAGACGAATCTGGGAAATGTGCTTACAGTAATTTATTTAAAATGCATCTCATGGTTGGTGATGTAGGATATAAAATACTTGAGTTAATAAAGCAAACACTGTTTTTCTTTTTGAAAATTAAGTGGAGCAAATCAATTATTTGCTTTGGGCCAAAGTTGTTGAGGAGCCAGAGAAAATATGAAGTGGAGCTGATATCAGTTGCAGGCTGAGTTGCTGGAAAACATTTTGACACCTCTGCTTGACCTCTAAAGACACCAGTCCCAACGAAGAGGGAATTCAAAGTCTAAAAGAAGGGAGAGCATTTAAAATTCACCTCTTTGTGGCAGTAAAAGTGGACTTTAAGGCAGCATTTTGCAACACTGGCAGTTAAATTACTTCTCTTAAATTATTTATCGTCAAACATCTGTTAAAGCACCCTCCCTTTGTGTGATTTTAATATTAATAAAAGCGAAAAAAATCAAACCCTTTTAATGTCTTATCTCTACTCTCACTGAGAGGGCTTAAACAAACTTTTTCATAGCTACACCTCAACGCGATATCTGGAGTAGGCGGCTGTGGAAACGTTGGCACTGAAATCGAGATTAAAACACGCCGGAGCGTTTGGTGAGATCCTCTCGGAGCTGCTGACCGGAGAGCAGAGAGGAGGAGGCGGCGCTGCCGGGCCCCTCTGACGGGTCACCGAGCATTAAGACGCAGTCATGTCGATGAGGATTAATTCACTAATACGCGACACTTGTGTTTGACAGAAGGTTTCGGGCCATCGCTCTCTCATGAGCAGGATCTGTGCGCACAGAACAAGCGCGCTGTCACATAATAGGACACTGATATTTCCACTTGACTCTGCCTGTCAGCTGAAGCTACACGTCTTATTTGAATTTAATTCTAATTAGAAATAATCTCCTATTTAAAACTTATTTTTGTGGTTGTTTTTACGCATTTTGAGTGCGTGTTTTTCTGGTTTTAAAATCGAGGGGATTCACAGTTTTAGACCAAGAATTTCAATTTGCCAGCTGCAGGTTACAGTCTTGCAAATGACTCCCCTTTGACCTGCTTGTTTCTTTACTCTCTGGTTGACTTCTGCAGGTACACCTGCTGTCAGGGTTATTCTGAGTGCACTTAAATTGTCTGTTTGCCTCTTTGAAGTTCAGTTTGTTGACATTTCTCACACATCTCAGATCTCAGCACATTTACTGGAAATTTTTTGCGTGTGTGTAGTTTTTGTGAAAGCAGAGAAAGTTTCAGGTAGTTTGTGCTGCAAATTGGTGTTTTCTTGTTTTTCTCAATGTGTGTGTGTGTGTGTGTGTGTGTGTGTGTGTGTGTGTGTGTGTGTGTGTGTGTGTGTGTGTGTTTGACATAACCACTTCTGGCAGTTTGCTGTCCAGAAACACATGTAATTGAAACGTATGACATACTTTTATTTTAGAACATGTTTTTTCAGCTTCCCCCCCCCCTCTCCTCTCTCTCTCTCTCTCTCTCTCTCTCTCTCTCTCTCTCTCTCTCTCTCTCTCTCTCTCTCTCTCTCTCTCCCACATACACACACACACACTTGTCAGACTTTTTTGCACAAAAGTGTAAAAACTACCCGCAGTAACAAAAGGAATGGGTGCGGAGGTGTCATCCTTCCACATGTGACAAAAAGGCAAATTCTTCATGTTGTGCAAAAACCACAAACCTCACAAAATTTCAAAATGCTTTCCCTCCCTTTTATCTGAACCCCCTCGCTCAAATGTAGAAGTGCAAATATCCAGCACATTAAGTGATGGAAGACTTTCTTTAAAAAAAAAAAAAAAAAAACTTGCAAGATCTTGGAGTTCAGCAGAGGAGCAGTACCAAGAATTTTTTTTTCAATATCAGAGGCGATATCCTTCTTAAAATTTTCATCTTGGCTTCGGGCTGCTACAATAATTTCACTGTGATTTTAGAGAGAAGTCTGAGGGTCTGCAATGTTAATCAAAACCTTGGCATCTATGGGAGAAAAAGGTGAAAGAAGCTCTAGAGGAAAAGTATAGAGAAGGGTCAAACACCACTGAGTCTTTAGATGGCCACGCTGAGAAGGTGAGGCACCTTTGAAGTTCAGGAAGTAAAAGACTAGATTCTCTCTTTTTTTTTTTTTTGGCTGCTTTCTTCAGCCTGCACTAGACGCCGGGTGCACAGCCCTGACAGATCTCTCAGAAGTTTTGCTCACATACCACACCTGGGGCTTTGAAATCTATAGACATTTTCATGGCCTGTGGCAAAGGGGGCCGAATTCATCTGCACTTCTCATGAGCTAAATTCGGATCACCACATTGGTTGAGGCCCTGCTGTTTGACTCACGCGCCAAGGCAAAGTTCATTGAGGCTGCACACAGCGGGGCGTCCAAGTCGATATAAACACTGTGTCAAAGGCTTTGGTTTACTTTCAACACCTGGGGGGACACATATGAAACTGGGGTTTGGGGTTCTCCCCCAGGAAATTTTGAGTGTCAAACACTTAAAGCAGTAGTTCATATTTTTTTAAGTGGGCTTGTGCAAGGTACAGGTGTTACATACAGTAGATGTCAGTCGGCAGGTCCCCAATTCTACTGTTGTGGAGGGCTCAGCGACAAACATACTTCAGTCACCTCAAAAAAATTATTTAAGTGTACGCTATACTTAGAATAGTCTCGCTGCTCTACCTTACTGTCAGTCACTGATTTTCAACTGCATAATGAAGCCGTTATGTTGTTCTCTTCAAAGCCAGACTCCATCGAGAAAAACAGTAATTTAACACTGCTGAACACAGGAGCTGCTGGTCAACACTGCCTCGAACTGTTGTTTTGTTTGTGTTATTGTGTGACTTAGGCATCTAAAACGGTTAGTTTGCATTCACCAAAGCCTCACAATAAAACAAACTAACTAACTGATCAAAGCAGAGGTAGACCAATTACGGTTTTTCTCAATGGAGTCTAGTGACTTTGACAAGAGCATAGATAAGGAACTAAAGCAGTTGGAACGGACTGTCAAAAGGTACAGCAGTGAAAATACTCCTAACATGGCACACATAAACTTTTTAGGTGGCTAGAATATGTTTTGTTGCTGACCCCCACCCACAGCTGTACACTGCTTTGCTTCTGTGTCAGACTCCAGGCTGCTTCCCCAAACTGGAGGCGTGCCGACTAACGTCTGCTGTATCTAATACACTGACTGTTGCTAAGCCTCTCATACAACCCCACTTCAAACAAAATCCAAACTAGCCCTTTAATCTCCTGCATTGTGGTGAATTTGTATGCATCGGTTTTTTGCTTTTCCTGCATCAATGTAGAGTGGCCTTTAATTCTGTCAAAATAAAAATCTAAGCCTGTGCACGGTGCATTTTCTGTTATCAAACAAATTAAAAATGAAAACAGCTTTTAGATGGGATTTTTTGATATAGTGAAAAATGAAATCAAATGACTAAGACTGAAAAGAGAAAGTGAAGCTTTTTTCCTCATTCATTTGTTTTACCAATAAGCTGATCCCACACCTGGGCTGTGTGCAGTCTGGATATGAGTCAAAAGGACAAACTTTTCCCTTCCATTGTTTCAAAGAAGCACATTCATATAAAGGGGACTTTTTCTGGAATTAAAAACATTTGAATATTTTTATTGCTGCCATAAAGACACATTTGTATTTGTATACCATTAACCTGACATGTGACTGAACGTGAGGAGATCTAGAGGCAGTCAATAACTCCCAAGTCATGCTCACAAAGTTCTGCTTGATCATACTGTGCCCTCTGTGTTCGAGGAAGGAGATAAGACTGACTAAGTTCTCACCACGCGGACACCCTTCAGAGAAATAATGCAGAGTAAAATTGGGACCCAGAGGAATCATGCTCATCTGCTCGCTCTGCTCCACTGAGTCCAAACTGTGACATGTATCAGTCTGATGTCTGGTAGTTTTTTAGAGAGGAAATAATCCTTTTGATTTATATTTGCTCCGAAGAACTGAAGGTGGTTATTTACAGAGTTCTGCAATGAGTACAAGTTTAGCAGAAAAGCAAAATTGTTAACATAAATGGGGGATTTTATGTGGAACATAGATTAACACTTTAATCTCATAAAATAATTAAATTAGGATGTAGTATTTTAAAATATACCACATCTGCTAAGTTAAGCCTACATGTATAGTCATTGAATATTTCTTTCCAAAGTAGGCATGTCATATTTTTATATTATCGCCTCACACCACCAAGGGAAATATAGTGGGCGTCTTCTGTTGTGCCAGGCTGCAGACATCTCAATACAATGTAAAGCAGTAATGTGAGACACGTCAGTCGACAACTTTAAGGAGGATATTTCTTATCAAAGCACCACAAGTAGTAGTTTTAAGGAATATATGGAAGCTTTGTGAATTAATGCTCATTCTCTGTGTATCTGAAAGCAGAAGTGGGACTATTTCAAGGTTTTAAGAGTATGACTTGTCACTTCCTGTTCAGCTGTTTATGTGTGCATAGGCAGCTTTTCGCAGAAACATCTAGTGCCAATATTTTCTGATAGCTAAACGTGTCCTTCCCCTTACTGTGCAAATAGCCTCTTCTAATAATTGAGTGGTGAAGTCCACCGCTGCTTGAGCCACAGGCCAGACTCTCTATATTTGGTTTCAGAGAGAGTTAATAAAAACACTGAGGCTGAAAGGACCGAAAAACACACTGCTAATTTGTTGTGTGATTATTGACATGCCTTTGTTCCCACACGAGATTAGTCTCTTAACTTTTGCCAACAAGTTCCATTAAAGACAGACTGAATGTATCCAGTAACAAGCACTGTGTGTGTGTGTGTGTGTGTGTGTGTGTGTGTGTGTGTGTGTGTGTGTGTGTGTGTGTGTGTGTGTGTCAGAGTCTGATATATCTTCTTTCTCTGTGCTCCACTCTCGTCCAAAAATGATTTTTTTAATGGAGATATTTGCACATCCAACTGTCTAAAAGGCAGATGCATTTCTCAGGAATCTGAGAAGACCATTTTGTCAAATGATTCGTCGAATACTCCTGACGAAGATCCACCGAAATGTTAGTATAACAAATTAGCTGTGATGCTGAGCAAGAGCGGTGTGCAGGATCTTCTCATGTCCAAAAACTATTAATGAGCCACACTGTTGCGCTGGGCGACATGTTCCTTCATTACTATGAAGACACACACCGCGACAAACACTGACCCTGTCTCTTAGAAATTTTGTTTGTAAAGTTACTCAACTGCTCTCTGAATTAGCGCCTGGATCATGTTCTGAGAAAACATTTCTTTCAGGAAACACTATATTCATGTACCGTGTAGACTTTGCAAGGAAGATGGTGGGCATACAATGTGCAGGATCTTGACACCAGAACCACAGGTTTGCATCCAGACTCCTGTCTTAGGTTTAGGCAACAAATGCACTTTGGTTAAGGTTAGCAAAAGATTGCAAGTTACACTGTAACATAAAAAAATGGACAAAGACTCTTGTCTTAAGGCCCAGACACACCAGACTGACATCAAAGAACTAGTGGCGTAAAAAGCCAACTGTTGCATCATCACACATCGCCTGTGTCTTCGCCAAAAAGTCGCATCTGCAAAGACTCCAGCTAACAGCCAGCCAGCACGTCTGTTCTGTGCCTGCACGACAGGAAATAACTCTCCATACCAGCAGACGACGGTAGTCTGTACTCATCTTTGAAAAAGGGGAAACCAGAGGAGTGACAGGATGGATTCAAGATGCTAGTTAGCCAGTTAGCACATTAATAACACAACTAGTTGTAAGCGCAAATTATATTTATTGTGTTTTTTGATCTCACTCCTTCTTGACTTTAGCCATTTGTTTACTTTCCTCACTTCCATTTCTCGTGTTGTGAATGAAGTTGAACCAGTGAAGTTGCCGGCTCAGATGCGAATTCAACATGCTGAATCGGCCACACAAAGAGCCAACAAGGGCCGAAGAGGGGCGACGGTGCAGGACACACCACAAAAACTAGGGCGACAGATGCTCACCAATAACTGACCATCGGCTTGGTGTGTCAAGGCCTTTAGGTTTAGGCAACTAATGCACTTTGGTTAACTTTGGGGAAAGATCGTGGGTACTGCATTGCACGATTGCCAACTGACAACTGAAATACATTGTCAGAGAAGAGAACATTTTGCTGATATGTTCAGTGTCCTCATTTTTCATCACATATCAACGTTTGGTCTTGGAATTTCCACGTTGAGATATGACGTGCAAGGTAACCTGGGTGTGTCGGTTACTGGCGTTCTGGGACACCGTGTCAACTTGCATTGTCCGTTTTCAAAACACACTTCCATTTTCACAGAAAACATACAGATTGCATTCAGTTTCTTTCAAAATAAAAGCACTACATCGGCACAGCGCTGCAAATTGGCATTTTTTCCTTCAACAACAAAACGCACGTGGTTACATTGTGCTTACACACGGGAAGTGAACTCCGGCCTCCTGGGTGAAGGCTGGTGGTTGTTGAACTCACCCAACTCCCAAAGGACAGCTTTTTTTGTCTGTGTCTCAGAAGTCACTGACCGACGACTTTGGAGTGACAGCACTTTGGTATTTGACAAGAGTCGTTTCAAATTGTTGTATATAGAACCTACAAATACTCACTAGAACAGAATGCAGATTAATCCGCTGCCAGAATAGTTCCCAATAAATGCACAATTTCCTCCTGTTTGAGTAACGTTTCATAAAAACTACAGTGCCCAGCTGCTTCAGGAAAATACTGAGCCTTTTTTTTTAAATTAAATTATATATTTGTCACCTATTTTAAAAGATTTACATTTACATCACACCTTGATGTGAAGGTCTGAAAGCATTGATTGACGTGTTATTGGTTTTGGTCTTTTCATAGGATTTATAGATAAGAAAAATAAAGAATCACAACAGTCATTCTTTATGAGGTATGAAGCAATCAATCAACACTATCAGATGACAAACTGCACTACACAACAGTAATTTCAACATGTCTAGTCACTGAATTCCTCTGCAATAAGCCAGAGTGTCTGTGTTAAAGACTGCTTGTGTCCGGCAGCAGCTGTAGACTGGCATGTTTTCGTCACAGATGATCAAGCGTACGCACGGTGACAAAAACTGGACCTGAACTCCTGTCCGGATGAATCAGCGGGTGCGCTCATGTAGAAAAGTCCTCTCCCTGGTGAATATCCAGTTCCTCTTCTCCTCTCAAGCCTCTGCCGTGCATCCCCAGGACAAACCCTCCACCCCTCCCTCCCTTCAATCCACCCTCTGCTCTTTCCTTTTCCCTTTCTCTAACCTCTGTTTCCCCCCCCGCGGTTTCCCCTCCTGCGCCCTCTGTCTACCCAACCCCCTCCTCTTCCTCTCTCTCCAACATCCACACAGTTTATTTTCTTTTTTTTTTTTAAATGTCACCACCAGTGGTACTGTCTCTGTATTACTGGCTGGTTCACCACACTCATCTGCTTCTACCCTATTGTGTCTGAATAAAGACTACAGTTATGAGTATTCATGTGCGTATACACCTGGATCAGGCTGAGGGAGAACCAGCCGCTTGTCGTTACTGTCAAGTTTCCAATGAATCAGAGTGGCACACTGGCAGGTTGGTTAGGGAGTCTGTCTGGTAGCTGTAGAGCTGCAGGTTTGATTCCCACTGGTGTTGGAGCAAGTCCACGTACCAGTGCTTCAGTCTACTGCCGACAGACAGAGCTGTTCTCCATGTGGTTGAAACCATCGTGTAAAAATAAAATCCTATGTGTCGAACTAGAAAGAAAACAGCAAAGCTACTGTGTGCTTCACGCCACCACACCGGCAATAGCTGCACGCCATCATGTGTTTTGTGTTTTTCAGCTTCTGTCTCTGAACTCGGCAACAAAAAAAAAAAAGCCTGAGCGCCGCCCACGCATGCAAATACCCTCTGTGTTGTGTTTTCTATGGTTTCCCCCCTTGCCAAGTTCTGATTTCCTATAAAAGGCTCAGTATAAGTAAATTGACAATATCAGTGGAGCAAAAACGATAACTGCTCATCAGCTTTCAAGATTACTCTCACACAGTGAAGGTGGGTTGATCCATTCATACGCCGAACAGCAGAGTTTCTGTTTTCACTTGTATTAAACGCAGCAATGGAAGAGGAGCCCTTTCACCTGTTCTGCGCGAGCCACTAAAGAGCTGCTGCCATGATTTTGTTTCACCGAGAACTATGATTGATTGTTAAACCGGACTCGCCATGTAGCCAGAAAGACCCAACTGGGACCGCTTGTGGCTCATGACTGGGTTTTGTCTTACCACTGAAGGGTGTGTGTGTGTGTGTGTGTGCGTGTGTGTGTGTGTGTGTGTATGTGTGTGTGTTTTTGTATGTGTGTGTGCTCAGTCCACAGGCATAAAGAGCCATCATTCAAAAACACAATCGAATGTATTTGTCCATGTGAATGTATCTCTGACTTGTAGATCTTTTTAGAGGAGTATGCACAGAACAAATTCAAGAAAAATACACGCATAAGTTGACATTTTTAATAAACCAAACATATAGAGTAAATATTAATGTTTTTGATATATGGCAGTGTTAATATATTAGTATGTACAGTGTGTGAGTTGTGTCAGGCTGAGTATTGTGTAAATACTTGGGCCAAAACGACATCTGAGTTTCAGTTCTTAAGCTTTTTTGACCTCCTGAGACCCTGCGTCCTCATATCCTCCTGAGTCCCAACCTTTTGTTAGGTGTGCAGTTTTGATTTCTCTTAGCTGTTTGGGATCAGCAGGACCCGATAAGTATAAAAAACTAAACATGTCAAGGATAATTAAGTCCCAGCGTCCAATATCCTCAGCCGAGTCCTTCCTATTTGACAGGGTCGTAGCTTGTTACTGTTGCTAAAATTGATCAAAAGGTGCACTAGATGGCACAAAAAAAGTGTCCATGAACGAGGTCTAACTTAAGTAGAATGAAGTATAAGGTCAAGTAATAAGGACATTGCACTTTGGGTTTGCCGCACCTGTACTTCATTTTGCTTAACTCAGACCTGTTGTCCTCGTTCATGGACACTTGTTTGTGCCATCTAGTGGTAGCAAAAGCACAATACACTAATTCATGTAAAAACAAGATTGCTGCCATCACTGCCAAGTCAGTCTGCAGCTGATCCCGACACCGAAGTGGACAAGGTCCGAAACCTGATCACATTTTATAGTTGAAATTTGTTTATTTTTGCTTAATAATGTTTGTAGTTTGATGTGGCACACATATTTTAGCAATTTTAGCACCAGTAACAAGCTAAGACGCTGTTAATTAGGAAGTAATCCTTTGAGGACTTTGTGTTACTGGAGCATTTCACACAGACCAGCTCGGTGTGACAGACAAAAAGGACGTTCCTTGCTTGGTATATGGAGCAAGTAAAATTCATTCAGAGTTACAAAATGAAGTCACAGACTTTTAGATGTGGTGTGTTTGCAATTTTGTTTTTGTACAGCCATGTTCAGGTGTTGAAATGAACAGCTGTGAATAGTTTTAGACTTGAATAGTGACACTCTAACCCACAGAGATACAAAACAGTAACAGCAACAAGTGTTGCATCATTTAAAGTTTTGTTTTTGCAGTACCAAGTTCAACCACTGAAATAAACTGTTTTATACTTTATTACACACTTGTGACTATTAAAAAAAATAGGACATCATTTTTTACCCCAAACTAGTTACTGTTCAAAGATAATGCATCGTTTTTTATACATATCAGGTTCTTCTAATCCCAAATAGACAAGAGAAATTATTATGCATACAAAATAAAAAATTGGTGTCTCAAGATGTTAAAAAACAACTGGTTCAATGTTACTGAACAGGAGGAATCTGAATCTATTCTTGGGATCTGTTGACAATAAAAAAATATTAAATAAAATGACCAGCATCGTCTTTTAAAAGCTGTCTTAAGAGAAGTATAAGAACTTTACCTAAATCAAACTGTCAAAAATTGGAAGCATTTTTATGTTTTCAATTTTAGTGAACATCATGGAATGATGCCACCTTTCTATACTTGACGATCTTTAATATTTTCTGCCACGGACACATTTCAGTCTGCATGTATTGAAGTTTAACACCCAGTGTTAGAATACTGTCACCACGGCCTCCTGCAGAAATAAAAAACAAAGCGATCCGTTACAGCAGCTGTCACAACTGAGTAACTTTATAAATTCATTGTGTTCAGGAAAATATATATTTTAACTGGCTCTTTTTGCTGTTTAAACACATGCATGTACACACACACACACACACACACACACACACACACACAAAAAAAAAAATCATCAACACAGACAGACCCTCAAGGTTTCCCACTAGCCCGCTAACATTAGCCTCGAAAGCATTATCTCTTTACACACCTCGTTGTTTTTACAACACTAAATGACCACACAGCTGCAGGGAGGACACATCAATCTCCATTCAGACGCGATAACGTGTTTCTAGTTTGCCTAAACAGCGCTGCAAACATGTAGCATGCTTTACATGTTTCAGACTGAATTATTATTAGAAGTCTCACCCTTGTTTTTGACCGGCATCAAGAGATCAAATACTTTAGACATGATCTTATCTACTTGTTCCACCCACAGCAACAAGGCTTAGAAAAGAAAGACGAGGGCGTTTCTGAAAAGGAAGGTTGTTGTTTTTGTACGGTCTTTGCACTTTTACAATGACTAATTTAAGAAAACACAGTAAATCACCTTCTTATTTCTGAACTCTTTCGATTCATTTGCAGTGAAATAAAACTAATAACTTTAAAAGCATGTGATTGTGCTGCAAACACACTTCAGGCAGGATGTGTGGTTTAAAATAAAACTCACTCTTCGCACTGGTCTCATCAAAGGGGGGCGGATAGCTGGGGGTGATTGCTGCCCATCACTCATTACAAATGCTCCATAGCCTCAGGTGCTATTAGCCAGTGTAAAACAGGCTGGGCCAAAAGTCAAACATGCTGATTTATTAACACCAACTACACACTGGGGACCTCGTAAAGACCCAGAGTGCAGTGCAGGTTCATATGCAAGCACATAGCATGAATGAGAATAAAGCAAATGGATTGAGAGTGTGTTTCTGTTAAAAGAAACTGTGACAAACACTCATTTGTTTTCTTTCACAGAGTTAAATGAGAAGATCAATACCACTCTAATTTCTGTACACTGTAAAAACCCAATCCATCAGTGACACAAAATTATAATGTACAGTCTACACAAATGTCCCAGATTGTCAAAATAACATAAAAACGTTATGTTCACTTGACACAAAAACTCATCCCTTATGAGCTTGACAAAATTTTTGATATTTGAATTTATAAAGCTGATTAAGCCTATTCAATTTTAGGCTGATTAACGACACTATCACTGTGCACTTAACATATATGTTTGTGGTTCAATTAAATTAAAAAATGGTTGGTAAAACATGCACTCAGTGTTTTTATGTTTATATGGCCAAGACTTAAAAGCTCAAACAACAAAAAAAGTTTGTTAAAATGACATAAAATTTCTGTATAACTGTGTCTAGTGTTCTTAAAACATTTATGTCACTGTATTGTGCTAAACTAATTTAAGCTGAGTAAGTGAGTGGGGTTTACAGCGTATGTTAAATATAAAGCAGGCCAGGATAAAGTTAGCTTAGCTTAGCATAAAGACTGGAAGCAGGGGGACACAGTTAGTCTGTTCTGTCTCAGCACATAACCCCCACAACTCGCTGGTTTTAGACTTTTTAGAGTTTTTGTATGGATCAAACGAACAAGGTACGGCTTAATTAGCAAGTTTTAGAGGTGCTGATAGGACAAAGATGTCGAATACTGGCATTTGGACAGTGACTTCCAGCGTCAGACATCAACCACGAAAGCTGTCCTTTCACGACGGCGTGATACGTGGCTGGTTGCTGTTATTGTGTAACAGGGGGAAATACAGTGGGACAACACTGTAAGTTAAGGGGGTGAAAATCTGAGTACTACGGCAGATGGGCCCAACAACCACAGACTGTTATTTTTTTTTTTCTAAACCAAACCACATATTGACCAAATGTATCTACGTGCATTTGTTGTTGAAGAAAAAAACTTTGTGGTGTTGTATCAGTGTAATACGTTTCTTCTGAAAGAGACTGTGAAAACCGAAGTGTATTTTGAATGTGTATTTTATTTATTGGGCCATGTTGACAGCAATAATGTGCTTTTGTACAGATATTCATGATTAATCTGACTGACTTTGGTGATCCGAGAGTCTTTCCTTTAGTACCAACAACAGGAGGAATTTGGTGCATAAATTCATGGTCCCCAGAGGATGAATCCTGACGAGTTACTTTTACTGCAGCACCGCCATCAAAACAAAACTTTGATTTGTCCAATACTAGTTTTGTAGGTATTTGCTCATAAACTAAAGACAGTTTAGTGCTGAATAGCAAATGTTTGCATGCTAACACTCTAAATCAAGATGGTGAAGATTGTAAACTTACTAAACATCAGCATTTTTGTGTGTTGGCATTCAGCTCAAAGCACTACTGCACTTAAGTACAAGCTCATAGCTGCACGTAACTGTAGACTTTTGGTGTCGTATACCTTTAGACAAAGCCAGACTACCTGCTTCCAGCCTTTGTGCTAAGCTAAGCTAACCGACTTCTAGCTGTAGCTTCATGTTTACACTTCCAAACAAACATGAGCATTATCTGTCTTAGTGAGAGGGCGACTGAGCATATCTCCAAAATGTCGAACTCTTGCAAAATGGTGCTACTTCGGGCTGATTTCATTCCAGACTCATCAAGTACAACCGCTTTGTGAATGGACGTCCATGTGAGATACTGACACACAAAGGCACCGTTTACGGCATCATGAAAATCACACTGACTGACACAGTTTGTAACACCGCTGGCAACAACATAGTATTAAGAGCGGGAAAGTCCTTAAAGGGTGGGTGGGTCAAACAAACTGTGGACTTTCACCCGCGAGCAGTAAAAACAAGGGGTATCTAGCACGTCATATTTTAACATTTACCTCCACTGACAAAGTGGCAGTATTTGACAAGTTGGGTTGAGAACATGTTGGCACCTCACTGCAGAAAATGATTTTGTTTATTTTGCTCCAACATAAAATGGGAACATCCCAGCAGGGTTAGTAATTCTGCAGCACTAAGTGCTTCTGTCAACACCTCATGTGCTCTGAACGTGTTGAGTATACGTGAATATGCCGCTGCAGACTGTCACAGCTGTCTGTGGCTTCTCAGAATTCGGTGTCCATGTCTTATATTTATGTGTGTGTCTTTTTTCCTCTTGGTTTAACCCAGCCTGCCTTCTTCTCTGGGCCGTGGTGCCCAGGGGACGCCCTGACCTCCCGGTTACCTCGTCTCACTGAAGCCCTCTGTGTTCAAACTAAGTTCAACATGTAAAGCTCCAGCAATCAGTAGCAGCTTCTGGGGCATCTTTTATTAACAGCAGCATTAAATATTCACCTTCACTCGCCCCTTACTACTGCTCCTGATTCTTCAGCTGCTGGAGTAAAGAACAGGAACAGGAATCTCCCCTCTGCCTTACTTCAATACATTACTATCCTTAAAGAGCACTTCATTGACGTCATTATTTTTTGCATTTGATATTACATAGGACTTTGATTTTACTGTCCTATATGGGAAGGACTTTTCGTCAAAATATGCAGTTGGTTGGGAGACTGCTCAAAAGAACCATTAGCTGCACAAATGAAGACAAACTGTACAAACATGATTTGAAGGAGGTCATTGTGAAAAACATGTCAGACTAGGAAAAGTTGCATGTTTTTTCCACCGTCAACAACATGGATCACTTTGCGTTGAATAATTTGAGTGGATTTCTGTTATACTTCTTAGTCTTTCAAGGCAGAAAAAAAAATGTTTTTTTTTGTTTGCCATTCTTAAATAATTTAGATTTATTCCAACAATGACTAATCATGTTTTTCCTTGTGTGTTTATCCAGGAGGATGTTCCCCTTCCTGAGCTTCAACATCAGTGTTCTGGATCCGTCTGCTCACTATAACGTCTACGTGGACGTGGTCCTGGCTGATCAGCACCACTGGAGGTATCAGGGCGGCAAGTGGGTCCAGTGTGGGAAAGCGGAGGGCAACATGCCAGGTAGGGTTCAAATCAGAACACATTCTTTTTCCCATGTGTGCCATTTTTAAGACTGGAAACATTTTCATGATTAAAGAATATAAATTACAGTTATTAAAGATACATGAAAACACAACAAAACAGTGCCACAAATTACTCCTGAGACCCGAACTTTTGTTTGGTATGCTTGTTTTATTTCTCCTAGCTATTTGGGATCAGTAGGGCCCAAGAAACTGTCAAAACTAAACACTGTCAACAATAATTAAGTCCCAGTGTCCTCAAACGAGACGATAATAAAGTCTTCAAAAGAGTACTTCCTCATTAACAGTGCTTGTTGCTAAACTTGGTCAAATTTGTTTCCATATCAAACTACAATCATTATTAATCACAAATAAACAAGTTTCAATCATAAAATTTGATCAGGTTTTGGGCCTTGTCCACTTTTATGTCGGGATCAGCTGCAGACTGACTTGGAAGAAATGGCGGCCATCTTGTTTTTACATGGATTGTGCTCTTACTACCACTAGACGGCACAAAAAAAGGTCCACGAACGAGGACAACAGGTCCAAGTCAAGTTGAAGTATATGGTCAAGTAAACCAAAATGTGATGCCCTCATATGAGGACACAGGGTCTTTCTTTGCAACTTTCTGATATTTAAAAATAAGCTTAAACACTAATTGGCCTTCCCACAGGAGAAGATGGGGCATTGTTTTGACCAGTTACGTACTTGGATGACGTCACGATATGCAGTCTTGGAACCTATTAGCAATCGGCCTAATGACCATTTACCCACTGGAGGCAATGGCCATAATTTTGAGGTTCCTGTGTAGCTACTACCCAGCAGATATTTGGGCCAAGACTTGATCTTCCATGCCACTGATGACAATTTGATCAGCGACTCTAGAATGGTGTTGAGAGACAACTGATCTCTATAAACAGATACCTGCATCTGAACAAAGCTGATAAATTTAACATAAAAGGACAATTACCAACAATAGCTGATGGGTTCTGAGACTGCACTGAGCGTTCCGTCTCTTTCACTCTCCAAACTGACTTTTTATCTGCATGCAACCACAGCCTGCTCAAACATGACGGGTCAAAACAGAAACCAGAACACTTACAAAACCAAAATTTTGTCCCGTAGCCTTCACAAACTTCATTCATATGCAGATATCTGTTGACATGACATGCAAGTCCTCCAAAGTCTTCAACTCTGAATGACTTTAGGATGAGCTGTTTTTACTGTGTAAATCTGTTTCAATGAAATTATTGTCCTTTTATTCCATAAATTAGGTTTCCTGTCAAATGACTGTGTGAAAATTAAACCATATAGTCAGTAGATTCCTTAGTTACTAATACCTGAAGGATGGATGGTGACCATGTTTTAAGAGACAAATTAGTAAGAGTTACTTTTACCTAACTGGAATAATTCCAATTTATGCAACTTAATACTACAAGTATTTTTCCTAAACATATGAGAGAAATATTGCACTTTTTACTTCACTAATTTTATTTAAAAAGTTTGCTAATTTTGCACATTCATGTTAGGAATAGAAAATAAAAAAACGCAGTTAACTTTCATTAAAATTAGTCCCATGTTTACCAGCTCCAACAACAAAGCGATGAACATATTGCGTCAATAATTATGTATTACTCTGAAACCTCCTGTTTTTAATGCATGACCTGTAACAGAGCTTTAAGCATCATATCATTTGGAATTTTATTTAGAAAGTCTCTCAGTCACATATTCTTGCCATTTTGAGCTGCCAGCTTGCCATGTCACTCTCAGTCTTTAACAGAATACTCCTCCCAAACATGATAACCTTCTTAAATCAGACACTTACCCCAGTAAATTTAAGTGATGGATTAAAAAAGTACATGCTCACATTTCTTCCTGGTGCTTTCAACAGAAGATAGTGACACAAAGTAGATGATCGAACAGCAGCTGATGAGCATGAAACCCTGCATGTTGGTCAATAGACTTCAGCTCAGTGCGTGCAACATGGAGGATCTTGAGGAAGTGGTTTATTTAGCAATATCGTAGCAAACCTACATGCATATAGTAGGGAAACCAAAACGTGCGTCATGATGCACAAGTCGCCTGAGAGGTTTCTGTGGATTTTTTTTTTTTTTCTTTTTCTTTTTTGAAGTCAGCAGCTTCATCGGACATTCTGCAGGGAGTGAGTAAACAACACAAAGTATGCAATATTGGGTGACATATTCCTTTAGAGCTGTTGCAGACTGGCCACAATTCTGCAGAAGTTTAATCATGGAGCTTAAGAACTTCATCATGTCTAAGAAAAACATCTAAACTACAAGTGCATTTATTTACATTTATCATAGATTATATCAGCCTTATCAAAAAGCATATTTTGATGTAATTTTGTTGTTCCATTTTCCAGCAAAGGAAACGATGAATATAAAGGAACACAAATTGGGAAGAAAGGATTATTTACTGTATGCATGTAGGTGACACAATGAGTGAATTCAGGCTACAAAAGGAGGACTCAACACAGACAGGTAGAAGACAGAGGGAACTTACTCATGATGTTCAGTAACAGGCTTACAGCTTGGCATCAGATCCGCAACCGATCAGCTGCAGGTTCACACGGCCGCAAAGCAAAGGCAAACGTCAGCATCCTGTCAGGAAATGAGCTGGTTGTGTACTGCAGAGCTGATGAGGGGAAACGGGAACAGGTGAGCAGGTGGATGAGAAAGTCAGGTGACTGGCACAGGTGGGAGAGTGTGAGGGCATCTGGTGGATGGATGGAGAATGGCAATGTGAGAGGGCTGAAGGCAGGGACTGTAGACTCTGTGACAGACGGTGTTGGATCACAAGGAAGAGACAGTTTTTAGAAAATCTTGTGCATGTTTAATGAGAGTGTAGGATGGATAAATTAGTGCAAATGATATTTAATAAAGTTGATAAACTGGATGATGTTGTATGACGGAGAAGACAAACTTCCAGTTCCCAACCCAAGTCCCTACAGACTGAGCTACTGCAGTCCCGATATATTGTGCTGGTGTACATGTGGGCTGAAAAGTAACAAGATGGTAGGACAGAAACACCAAACTAGGTTCAAGGTAATGTAAAACGTGCTTCTGTTGCATAGTTTGTTCACCACAGAGAACTGGCAAGTTGTCAACTGCACTGTAAAATGTTGAGTACTGTATGTATCGCGGTCACAATTGCTTGAAATAGCAAAAAAACTGCTAAGGCACCGACTAGCTCACCTAGTAGAGCACGTGCCGCTTGTACTTGGGTTTGATTCCAAACCACAGCCCTTTGCTGCATGTCATCCCCACTCTCCACCCCTTTCACTCTACATCTGTCGTATCAAATAAAGGCAAAAAAAAAGCCCCCCAGAAATATCTTTTAAAAAACACGGCTATCAGCCCATAAATCAACATGTGATTTTTAAGATTTCAAATACTGATATCAGCCTCCAGAATCCAGGATCTGCTGGGCTACACTTAAACCACCACATGTCAGTGTCCAGGTCAAATCATGAATCTCCAATTTTGGATTATGCAAATACACTTAAACTGTTTCTTTAAAGGTTGGAAGAAGCTAAATAAACTATAAACTTATTGGATGATCTGTCAAGCACAAACTGGTGAAGGACTCACAAAGCAGACTCACAGATAAAGGGTCTTTAATCAGGCTCAGACAGGTACACGCTCAGGCTCAGTCACACTGGCAAAAGTATCCAATTTGATAGGCGGTCAAAAACACACTCACAAGGAACATCAGGGAAACGCTGGAACTCCAACTCAAAGGTAAAGACGACCCGAAAAAGGGGAAGACGGGGACTTAAATAAACTAAGACGAGGGAGCCAATGAGACACAGGTGAAACACATTCGGGCAGGGCAAGAAATCACAAAGGAGGGAAACTTGCCAGGACGTGGAATCTGAAACGAGACGAGACAATGGTTACCAGAATAAAACAGGAAATATAGAGATGACAAATAAACAATTTCGGTAGCTTGACGGCTCATGACTTTATCTGTAAAATGCATTGTCAGTAATTTGAAATAGCTCGTTAAAAGCTGACATTTTGGAGACGCCTGTTGGAATGAACCTTTGAGGGATTGCGTTGGGGAATTCACTAAAGTAAATGTCTTTAAGGGACGTGAAAACATCTTTCTAATAATACCTGACTTTGGGCATGAAAATTAAGCTTTGATTACCCACATTGTCTTTGTCTCAGCTGGTTGGACCCCACTTTTCCGTCATCCATAATGTCCAGAAGTATCTTCTTCTTACTTTTTCCCTACTTGAACTCCTTGCAAGTATTTAAATTGGTCACCAAATGCACCTCCCTTCACGCTACCTCCCAGATATACTGTGATTGGATTTGACCTGTCTGTCCTTATTTTCTATTCGGTTCTGTGAAGGACACAGATTTAGTTTTCATGTCTCCACATCTCATTCTCCTTTTTCTCTCTTCCCCTGTTCAATCATTATTTCTTCCTGTTCACACCTCAGATGAAAAAAAAAAAAAACGATAGCAAGTCAACCAAGACGATATTTCTTGTGTGATTGATGATAGACAAACCACAATTATATAAATGAGAGAAGCTGTAAGGTGTTGTCACACATGTGCCAGGTGTTGAGGAAAGGTGACATGCTGATGTGCTATAGTTGTGGAAACTGTGGTGAAACAACTTTACTCAATTAGATCTAATAGTGCACTTATGTGGTATGCTGGTAGAAGGTTAGCGGGTCATTGTGGTGACGCTGTGAAAAATCATGGCGTCAAGACGGTATCCTGCAAGAAGAAGACATTGAATGTGAAAGGGAGGAAAACAATATTGTCCCTGTAGGCAGAAAATAGTCACTCTTTCCGACCAAAGAATTTTCTTATGTAAAATATTATGGATTTTTTTTTTATTTACAGCAGCTTCTTGCCCTCACACTGAATAAGCCACATAAAATTCATTGTTTTGGACAAATATTGGCAGCTCATGACATCCACAATATCTCCTGCTGTTCACATTACATACTGAATTTTCTGTCATACACAGTTGCAAAGATATGTTTTATTGCAATAAATAGAGTAATAAAAATAAATGAGACTGGTCTCTCTTTTCATATAAAAAATATTACCAGCAGAGATTCATCCTTGTGCACAGTCTATAACATTTGAATGAAGCTGCAGGTTTGCAAATGTGGCTGATGTTAGTTTTGAGTCACTGAATGTGTAAATAATAGTGGTTTTAGTGGTTTTCTCCTCATGCAGTATTTTCAGAATGTTATTAATGTTTCTCACGGCATGCTTTTGCACTCACAGGGAACAGGATGTACATGCACCCCGACTCTCCCAACACAGGAGCTCACTGGATGAGACAGGAAGTGTCTTTCAGCAAACTCAAGCTCACCAACAACAAGGGCAGCACCAATAATGTGGCGCAGGTAACGTTTCCTGTTCTCTGCCTCCTCTAGCTTTTGTCTTTCCTCTAATACTTCCTTCTGTCTGTGCGTGCCTGTGTGCACCGATCAGCCGAAACAATAAAACCACAGGCAGGCTAAGTGAATAACAATGATCATCTAGCCACAGTGCAGTGTTCTGCTGTGAAACCTTTGGTACTGGCAGTCATGTGGGTGCTGCTTGATGCGCTAAAAACCACCCAAACACTGTTGCAGATCGTGTCCCGGCACCTTCATGGCAACTCTCTGATGGCAGTGGCCCCTTAGCAGGACAATACACACTGCCACACTGCAAAAACTGCCTCAAGAATGACCTGTGGAACACGACAAAGAGCTCAAGATGTCGACCTGGCCTCAAAGTTCCCAAGATTCCCAATCTGATTGAGTATTCATGGTGCAAAAGACGTACCCATAATCCATGGTAGAACCTCCTTGGATCTGACTTGGCTCTGACTTGTCAAGGCAAGGACACAGGACCTGTCATGGGTGTCCTGTCGTGTCTGGCACCAGGGCGTTCGCGGTGGATCCTTTGAGTCCTGTGGGTTGTGAGGTGGGTGGATGCTCGATCAAATTGTGATTTGGGGAAGCTGGAGGCCAGATGAATGTTTGGAGCCCTTTGTCATCTTCCTCAGACCATGCCAGAGCAGTTTTTGTAGTGTGGCATGGTGCATTGTCTTGCCTGAGGGGCCATCAGGGAGTGCCGAGTACTTGGTCTGCAACAGTGTTCAGTGTTTTGGCTGATAGGTGTATTTGCGTGTGTATTCATTGGCTGAAGCTTCTGAAACCATTGCTTTGTATTTGTCGTTCTAAAATCTACGCAAATAAATATGTGCTACGTGCACTGCTCATTTTCCATATCCTGTTTCTGACGTACGCCAAGTCAGAGTGAATCACATTACTGGTTGTCACAGTGGAAAAGTGCTCCGAGACGCAAATAATATTTCTGCAACGTCCCCAGTTTGAGTCCTGCCAAGGATCTCTCCTTCGCCCACACACTTCCTGTCTGAATCTCTTCTGTTTTCTATCGAATAATGGCAAAGATATCTGAAAAGTACCTGTGTCTCCTCTCCAGATGATCGTGCTCCAGTCGCTCCATAAGTACCAGCCTCGTCTTCACATCGTGGAGGTGAAGGAGGACGGCACTGAGGATGCCTTCCTGTCATCCAAAACTCAGACCTTCACCTTCCCGGAGACTCAGTTCATCGCCGTCACCGCTTATCAGAACGCAGATGTAAGTCACGCCAGTCACAGCACGGTTTGGTTTCGTGTGTGTACTTGTTTCTATAAGATACGGTCGACCTCGGCTCAGTTTTCTTATCTTTCATCAACTTTGCATTGGAAAAGGCCTCAGAAGAATCATATCTAAAGTCCTGTTTTTCTTTTGTCTGTATGTTTGTCACATTTTGACAAACAAGAAGCGATCTTTTACTTAATTCAATTTACACTCTTGTCTATTGTTAGAAGAACCACTGATTTCGTAACACCATACCAACATCTCTTACCCACCCTCTAAATGAGGTCTGGCACTCAATGATTCATGTAAGAGCAATGTTTAATGTGATAGAAGCTTTGGTTTATGCATGCCTGCATCAAAAATGCACACGTACTAATTTACATGCCTACACTCTACTGTAAGCGTTAACGTCGGTTACTATACAAGTTCAACCAAGAGTCAGCTCACCTCAGCTGACCTGAGGACTGCAGCTCTCTGCTCCCCAGTATGTGTTGTGTATAGTATATCTTTAACAGCTGTTCAAATACAATGTGTAAAAGTTCCTGCGATCCAAAGCAACATACACTCGCCCTGTTTGTGTGTTTATCCAGTCATTATATCTCCATGTGTGTGTGCTCACTCTCTGGCTCTGAGGATGAACTCTTTCCAGCAAGAAGAAAAGAAATTTCATGTCACCCTCATTAATTATTAGCCGTTGACCTCCTCTCTTTCTGCTCTCTTGTTTCTCTTGCGTGGTTACTCACTCCTTCTCTTTTTCCTGTGCCTACATTCTCTCATTGCCCTCCTCCTATTCCTTACACAGATCACTCAGCTGAAAATAGACCATAACCCCTTCGCTAAAGGTTTCCGTGACAATTACGACACGTAAGTAAATTATTTTTAAAAAGCTGCATTTGTAAGAGAAGTGCTGTAAATGCTCTCCTTTTAGGGAGGACACGGCTTTATGTGAACGTTGAGTTTGCTCACCGTGAATAGTGAGACTGGATTGTCGCTTGAATGTCTCTGTTTTAATATTGAAATAGATGCAATTACTGCGCAGCTCGAGCATGCTGCAGTGAAAGGGTGTGAGGGGCTGTGAGATGTTTGATAGATAGTTTGAGGTTTGGGCAGGAAATAACACCTTCTTTTTTTTTTTTTTTCTTCTCACACTCTCTTCTCTTCCCCTCCTCCTCACTCCTGCCTAGGCTGTACGCTCCTCCCGACTCTGATCGCCTCACCCCCTCCCCTACTGAGAGCCAGCAGCTGCTGCCAGGGAGCTGCTACCCCCAAGGCTACCTCTCTGAGCAGTACATGAGCCCCCTGCAGCAGAGCCGCTTCTACAGCCGCGAGCCTATCAGCATGGGCCAGCAGCACAAAGACCCGTCCTCGAGTCCTGGTCCCCACAGTCGCTGGTACCTGCCGCCTCAGCAGGGTGTGGCCCCAAATCGCCTTGACTTCACTTCCTCCTATGAGGGGGACTTCTCCGGAAACGGTTTCTACAAGCCTTTCCCCTTGCAGACATCCGCTCACCACCCCCTCAGCTACTACCCCGAACATCCTTTTGCATCTACCAGCGTGTCTGTATCAGGAGCCACCTCAGCGGGCTGGACCACCAGCCGGCCCACCCCTCAGTACCTCAGCCACCCGAGCAAGCCTGGCCCCAGTCTGGGCTGGTTCAGACCCATATCGTCCTCCTCATCCTCCTCATCGTCTTCCACATCACCTGGCAACCCCCGGCTGCACCCGCCCTCGCTCCTAGAGCCTCTGCAGCCGCCCCTGCTGCAGGACAAGTCCAAAGACACTGTGGAGGTGGCCGGGGAAGACCCCTGGCTCGAACCCCCCTCTGTGAAATCAGCGGCCTCGGCTGACTCAGGCCTGTTTGAGGGCGGCGTGGGGGACAACAAGAAGAGGAGGGTGTCGCCATACACGTCCAGCACTGAAAACTCCCCACCTCCGCGCAGTGGAGACGTCTGCGAGAAGGACAGCAACAGCGATGCAGACTACTATGGCTATTACACCCACTGAAGACCTCACACATCACCACAGCCTCCCCCAGCGTCCTCCCACACCGCTCTCATGGACATGCTTTTGTCTGTCCAGTCAAGTCATGATAAAGGGCTGGAACAGTCTCCATTTTTGCTGCAGAACATGCAGCTTCATCCACTGTCACATCGCAGTGCGGCCAGCCTCTCTATAAAGTCCCCCTTCAAAGTGTCGAATGATTACAGGAGCAACTTTCAAGGTTACTGTCAAAGTTTGTGTTGAACACGAGTGGATGTGACTGGGAAACTGCCCCGCAGTCACATAAACACCACACAGACAAACAGACCTGTGACTTTAGCCTTCCAAACATCTGGAGATTTGAGAAAAAAATGATCTGCATATCTGCTTGCTGACAGACGCCTGCAGGGATTGTCTGTTCTTTCTGCATCAAACACTCTGTCTGTCTGTTTTGCTCTGTCTTGTCTCTGTCTGTCTCTTCCTTCTCACCCTCAACCTTTCACACATACTCTCACAATATGCTCACGGTCATTTCCCTTGATGATTCTGAGCTGAAATTACATTTCACACACAGTCTTCTCTCCAAATCCAGCTCAATATGTTTAGTGTAGCGCCGACCAGTGGCGACAGAGGAGCGTTGCAGGGGCTGACGGTACAGAGGCCAGAGTGTCTAAGAGAGCTGATGTCAGGAGGTTAAGAGGGTTTAACAAGCACATGTCCTGAAGCACTGCCGCTAATCTAATTCAGCCCAGCTAGGACAGCCTCTCCTAAATCAACAACCGGTGCAGAAATAGCCACTTGAGACAATCAAACACAATCTCACAGGTGTTAAAGAAGAGCTGTTATCTCTGAAGTTCCTATGAATTTATAGGGTGAAGCAAAAATCTTGAGTCTGTTTACACTGTAATGTGATTAGATCCTGCCACGACATGTCAAAACACAAAATGGATAACATCAAAATTCTGATAAGCAGGGTAAAATCTCACCTCAAACTTAACTAAAAAAAAATTTGAGGAAGAAAAAAAATCATATTGCTTCATGTGATTGGCAAGATTAGTCGATGAATTAATGACACACTTGACAAAGAAGTTAATCTACAAATATCTTGATAATCTGTTAATTATTTTAAGTAAAAATGCCCCAAATTTCCTGGTTACTGCCTCTAAAATGTGCGAATTTGCTGCTTTTTTAAATCATACGTGTAATTTAAGTGAAGCAGGGGAGAGAGTTGGGATTCTTTGTTTAAAGACGATTTCTGGCATTAGATGCGAACATCCTCGTCAATCTTTCTCCGACTGTACGCTGACTCCTGGTTGACGAACTCTGACCTCTCCCCAGCCCATGCTGTGACTGGTTTTGGTTGCTCGTTCAGTCTCTTGTCCAGGGTCGTTGCCATTTCACAGATGCCGTCATATACCACCTGCGTTTTCCTGTCTTTAAGAGCTGAAAGCGTTGGCTCCCTGGATGCAACGTTGAAAGGCGTAGGGGGGAGGGAGAGGGTTTCTGAAGGTATACGAAAACCTGGCAAGCAGTTCTGATGAAGCACGCTGGCAGCTTTACAGCACGAACGTAGCACTTACTTTACAAACCCTTCAATGTGATGAGATTGCATCTTTGGATCAAGCTGTTTCAAACTGTCCCTCAATGGGACATCAACCATCGGAAAAACTACAGATATTCATGATTGAACTTTTCTAATTCTGGGTCCAAATCAGGTCTGTAAACTGCTAGAAATGGTATTAGAATATGATATGTAAAGGCAGGGGGCAGGAGCCTACAAAACTACCAATCACACAATGAAGAATAATGGTCTTGGAGTGGAGGTGGATGCAGAGCAAAAGGTGTGAGCATCTGGTGGAAAAACTCCACCAATGTGTTTCAAGGACATCAAGTAGTCGTGCCAATTTGTCACAAAAAAACAGAAAATGCTCAACCTCTCCTCGCATTTGCTTTAAAGTCATTTAAAGACCTGGATAATTAATATCAAACATTTGTACATCTTAGCGCCAGGCATAAACAAGGCCAGCTGGACACTGCTCAGTTTCATAGAGTGAAAAAAGGCCCCATCACAACAAACGCCCAGCCCAAAGCTGCAGTCAGTGCATGTGAAAACGCTCCTGTCACCACACACACACATAAACCCCACAATCAATACCGTCGTCAATAACGACGTAACTGGAAAATAGTATTGGCAGAGAGAAGTGTGACAGCTTAAAACACAACCTGCACTGTACATGAACGCACAGCAGTGTTCACATTAAACACCAGGAGCAAAAAAGTGGGTCACTCACGATGGCTACACGCACCTGTAGGTAAACGGACGAGGCACTGTCACCCTCACAGCCACGATAAACAGGAAGCACAAAGTGATCAGACAGACACTCTGAATTTCCCCCCTCTAGTCGTCGAGCCTATCACGTCGTGACACGGGCTGACAAGAGTCCCGGCTCCCTGGCCTGGTGACAGAAATGAAGAGTGAGGCTGCAGTCGGCGCTGATCAGAGATCTGCTCCTCATTCCTCACCAGGTGTGCTAATGGCCTCAGACAACACTGGAGGCGACAGGCAGGCACTCGCTCGGTGCAGTGCAGGGTTACTTTGGTCTTTTTGGAGAGAGAGATGAAATTAAAAATAAATCTGCACTCCTGAAATGCCTACAATGAGTTTACAAAAACTGCACCAGCAGTCTGTACTGTGTATACTACTGTATATCTGATTATAAGCTTTATCTGCTGTAGTGAGAACAACCACACAACAAAAGATAATACTACTTAAAGACAGTTTCACATGTTTGATTGATCCCACTCAAAAACTGAGCTAGAGCCAGGATGCTGTCAGCTTATCTTAGCATAAAGACTTTAAGTAGGGGAATTTGCTGGCCTAGCTTGTCGAGAAACACACATTACCCTTACTGAAAAGCACAAATTTTCATTTTCACACTTTAGTCTTTGTACAGACGAAACAAACAAGATATAAAGTGTTAATTTGTGTTCTCGTGACAGACTCAGGCTAGCTGTTTCCCCCTGTTTCCAGTCCTTGTGCTAACCTAACAAACCATCTCCTAGCTTTACCTCGAAGTTAAACTCTCGGTAAAATAGTGAATCATAATTCCCAAAATGTTGGACAATTCCTTCACAGTTAAAGAGAAGATGTGATGAAAGCACATATCAACTTGCCAAAAGTACCAGTGAGAAACTGAGGTCATGTCACCTGGACTGCTTCTGAAAATTGGGTGGGGGTTTTAGGGACCAGGAGGAAGTTATATGTGGGTGGTTCAAGTATTTTTAGACTCTATATATTTGAGTTTTAGGCCAGCAAAAATAAAACTAATGAAGGAGTTCCCCTCCTGGCAGCGTGGTGACGACTTTGAACCCACATTTAGAACCTTCATGTCGGGAAATTAAATCTACAGAAACAGATAAAGGTTCAGTGTGTAAGATTGTCCGGGATTTAGTGGCTTCTAGTGATGAAACTTGTCCCAGTGTTCATTGCTCTGCTGATGTGTGCTCACCTTTTTCCTCTGCTAACTTAAGATCCAGACGTTCAGGAGGTTTTCAGCGGGAGCCGAATTGTCTGCAGAGGTCTCGTCCTCTCCAAAACAAACGGAGCACATGATTTAAACCGGTTTAAACACTGAATAAAGCAGTTTCACGTTATAATTAAGTGTTTCTCTAATGCTGTTTGGCTCATTAGAGATGGATTAGTTTAGCACCTGTTAATATGTGCTCATCTTTTTTCTCTGCTGACATAAAATCCAGACATTCGGGATTTTTTTTTTTACCAGGAGCCGAATCATCTCTCGGCCTCGTCCTCTCTGACACAAACAGACCCGGTGATTTAAAGTCACCGAAAAGTTATTTTCAGGTGATTATGTACTGAAAATTATATTAATTTCTGCCAATATATTCCCCTTAAATCTTACACACTTGATCTTTAATTGAATTGATAAAATGTGACAATCTAAATAATAAGCCAATTTATTTTTTCAGCCTTTGTTTTTTAGTGTGAGGTCATATTTCTGAAGGAGGTAGGGCTGTGCTGGGTGACTGGACTCAAGACTTATTATTTCTATGTATTTTTAAAACCCTGGCTGTGGCCCTGTTTGCCTTATAAAGGTTTCACAAATTAAAGCTCCTGCCTGAGCAGGTGTTACACAAGCATTGTCTAAACACTGGGACTGCAGCACTCGGCTAAATGGTCTTAAAGATGTTGATGCAAAAAGGACAAACTGTCTGACAGCTCAGTCCTTTATCTGAACATTTAAATAAAATGAAATGGTAATGAAGTGTTAGTTTTATGCTGGAAACAGAATGATTATATTGTATGTAACATTTCCCAAAAAAAGATGTGCTATTTAATGTTTATGTTGACATCTGTCAGAGGAAGAAGTGATGATGTACCTTGATGAAGGTGTACGATGGACAATTGTTGTTTCAAGTGCAATTAATAGAGAGTAGTTGAGAATTAACGGCGGCACTGCAAAAACAATGAGAGCAAAGTTTTATCTGATCACTGGTGGACGATGTCAGTTATTTATTTTTATGTGCTGTGGTTTGTTCATGTGGTTCACTCCTGCACCTACATGAGTGCAAGATCCTCACATCAAACAGCAGAAAAAAAAACTGCCTCAGGAACGCCCCCTGCTGGATAACCCAGCTATTACAACCAACTTCAGCCAATCCCCGATGTTTAACCTCTAATACCTCCATTTCCCATGAGTCTGTGTTTCCCTTGAACTCACACTTCCCTCGGTACGAGCGTTAAGACTGTGTGGGAACTGCATTTCCAGAGATTTTACTGTATAATATAGAAATAGAGGCGTGAAGAAGGGAGACCGGACAAGGTCAAGCATGTTATTTTTTTTGTGTGTGATCCATGTGCACTGTAAACGTCGAGGGGGAATTAACCCTCCTTTGACTCTTTAATTAAGAGCTTATAAATTGCAAAAATAAGATATGGAGATTTCTGAATGGGGAAAATTGTTATTTATTAAAAAGGTGGCTTACTTGTGTATTGTATTGTTGTTTTTTTATTCATGAAAATAAAGCTTACACATGACAAATCTCTGCTGTTTTCGTGAGTTTGTTTTTATTTGATGTATGTAGTTTTTTTTTTTGATTGACAACAAAGCAGCTTTTCAAAATGTCCAATTTAATTAAAAAAAAATTATGTGTGAGTTCATTTTAATCTTTTTCAAACAAGTCTTACTCACATTGGCAGCCAAGTGTCGTTATATTAAATAAACTGATCCCACTGAAAAATAAAAACACAGTTGTGATGTCAGCAGTTTAATTTACTGTATAAATACAGCGTGTATGTTTCCAACCAGCTGGATATTTTTCTTACTATCAATGACATAAAAATACGTACAATATCTTCTCTTGTAAATATGTGTATATACTGAGTGTTGGTTATTGTTATGTCTTAAATAATAAATGTTCAAAAATATCAAATAAATGTAGATGTTTCACCAGCATTTGATCGATGTTAGCAATGATCAAAGTATTTAGACAGATACTGTCTTAAATGTTATCATTACCTCGTCTCAGTAATGTGAAAGTCACAGATACCAAGTTTGAGTACTTCATATGCATTACATCAGTACTGGTGCTCCTCTAGATACATAGTAAATATACTGTAGCTGTGGCTGGATCAGCCTGCAAGGGAGCTATTTACTACCTGTAAGGAAATAATCTGGGAGAACACAAATTTGTTTAGGCATATGCACCAAGCATCCATTTCAACACATTTAGACAAGACAGGTACTAATGTACAAAGTTATTATTACTTTTGCTGGAAGATTTGTACTTCCTCCACCTTGGCATTAGCTTAAAAACATGTGAAGAGTCCTGAATTAAATTTGATTTCTCACGTGAAGAGCTGATCTCTGGAGCTATGCTTCACCAGGCGATATCTTTTTGGCGATTATCCTTACGATGACAGGATTGTGGGTCGTTTAGCTCAGGATATTCGTCAACCTCAACAACGTGCCTCTCCTCATCCAATTCTTTGTCACATAAAAATGTTTTAAAAAATGACAATTCTAATTAGAATCAATTATCAGAACAGCAGCCGCTTAATTTTCGGTCACTCGACTAGCTGTTGCAGCTCTTATCATTCATTTAGAGTCATGTTTGTGTCCACCTGATGGATGTAAGTCCACTTTCTTTTAGCTCTGTTTTTGGTCTCCACCAACTCCTGAGGGAAAAATCTGTCCATTATGGTAAAAATATCTATAATAGCTGCTTTATCTTTATTGTGATTTAGGCCTCGTCCACACGGACCCGTGTACTTCTGAATGCAAACTTTTTCGGGCCCCGGTTTCACACGCGTGGTGTGATAAAAAAAAAATATGATAGCCACATGAAGCTGCAAAACCGGCTACCAAGTGATGTAAAACACATGCCAAAGCAGTAGGTAGCAATGTAAATTCTAACGGAAAGGCCATTTTAACTAATCAGAAGTCAGAGTCGATACCGAAATAGGGAAGTGCGGAAAATAAAAACAACCTGATCCACAAAAATAGCATGACCTAATTCAACAGCAGAGACGCCTGAACGACTACACTACCACGAAAGCAGCAACGGGCCTGCCAACGGAGGTCCGACCCAGCCGGATCCAGAACCTCCGTTGGCAGGCCCGTCGCTGCTTTCGTGGTAGCGTAGTTGGGGTAGCTAGCTAGCAACAGGAGCAGCCTCCTTCGTTGGTCGTTAGGTCAAGCAGCTGGATATGCCATCCAAAGACAGCAGATAGCACGCTCACAAATAAAGTTAGCACCAGCATGTTTGTTTGGTCTGCCATTTCACTAGCTATTTACCGTCGCTCTGACGTCAAACAGTGGAGACAGGTAAAAAAAATATGCGGTTATTCTATCTACACACAACCGCAATCGCATAGAATAATACACGGTTTCAGAAGTACACTGGTCCGTGTGGACGAGGCCTAAGTTGTGCATATTCCCAAACAAATCTGCAATAAATCAAATTACCACAAACCAACTGGCCCCCTCATTGGTCTGCGGCCCTGGGTCTGTTGCACCCTGACCGCAGCACTGACTTCAGTACATTCAAACATACAGTTGTTTTCATAAAATGCAGTAAACCTGTTGAGTAGGACATGATTTGATTGTCTGTTTACATTTAACACACTAATATATACACTTTAAACGAGATTGCATTTTCAAGTCATTTTTTCACGTTAATGTCTGCAGAGTGTGCGTCACATGATCAGTCTTTTCTGCAGAAACAATTTTTCCGTAGAAATTCCCAAAAATAGAAAGATATATGCGGTTATTTAAGTAGCCTAAAAAAATGTTTTAAATGCATTAGAAAATCCATCTTGATGAGAAAGTCTTTCTTCACCTGCAGTGGATGCTGAGTGACTTCACTGGTCTGAAGGGACGGCCAGGTACGAGGTTTCCCACGAGCCAGTCATGGGCGCTCAGAAGGAACGAGAAGAGCTCAGCAGCACTCTCTCCACTCTGCACATTTCTCAGAGCGGTTCATACGCGCTGCTCAAATATCAATTACTGATATTTTTCAATCTCTCTCTCTCGTGTTTTTTTTGTCTGGCATTGCTCGTCGCTGTCGTCTCATCACCACATAGCTGTGTTCTCAATATTAGCAAAACCTGGATTCTCTCGGAGCTTCCAGTACGTTCCGTTTGTCAACCACACGTCCCGTCCACAGGAATCTTTGGCTTTCCTAAAGCAGACAAAGAAGAAGAAGAAAAATAATAATAGTAAAGAAACTCTGATATTGCTGGTTCATGTATTTGCACAGGAACACGGTGAGAAAACAGAACATTTTTAACGTGAATCTGTAAGAATGTAAATACACTGAGTAATATGGGCAGGTGCTTGCTGAGGCAGTATTCATTGATTAACAATTTCAGTAATTTTTTAAGCAATAATGGCAGAAAATTGATGGTTTCAGGTTCTCTATTGTGAGAATCTGCTGCTTTTCTTGGTCTTAAATTATTTCAATTTTAATATTGTTGGGTTTTGAACTGTTGGACAAAATTCCACATTGCATGAAGTCACAGGGATCAACGACGTTTTTCAAAGATTTCTACTGGTTTACACATTAAAACCTGGCATGATACCACTTTTCTTGGGCTGCTTTCAGATGCCTTTATTAAACCTTTATTTATTTATTTATTTAAACCTTTGAACCTCAAGCAAATCGATGTGATTTCATTGAGAAAAATGGGGGTAAAAGGCAGTGAGCAACTTGGTAAGAAATGTCCTACAAACTGCAAAAGAAATTAATAGATTTAGAATACTACAAAAAAAATTCCTTGTTTTGTTTTTTAGTTTTCTAGTTTTCTTGTTTTAATTTTGTCTTTTTACTAATTCATTGCCAATTTCTGGGTCATTTCTTCTGTCGTTGCTCCTTTCCTTCCTCCCACATTTTTTATAATGAAATCAAGCCAATTTGCTCGGGTTTAAAAGGGTTAATTGAATAAATAATCTCTAGAATAATTGAAAACATAAATAATCCTACAATGCAGAACATGATTGTGGTCCACACCATACAGCAATAGGCTTCAGTCAATAAAGATGTAAAAATAAAATTTCAGCTGAGTAGAGCAGAGTTACAAGGTTCTTTTAAAATGAGCAAATAAATAATCGAGGCTCAGATAAAAACCCAACCAAGTAATTGAAATAAAGTGTAAAGATATTCATGCAACCAAACATTTAAGAATTAGCATTTAGTATTATTAATACAGACAATAAAGCATGACTGTTTTTGGTCTTTAATATGCTTTTGGACAATTAGCATTTTTAGTCAGATCAGCAGAAAAATGGAACTCAATTGTGATGCATATCGCTGTTTTTCAAGACTATATAATGAATATTTTGTATGTTGTTTAATATGTGTGAATGTGCAAACTGTTTTGTTTTTGTTTTGCTTTTAATTATTCATTTTGTACTGTCTGTATTGAACTGTCTTTTAATATTTTTAATATTTTCATGCCTAGAGACCACAGGTGCAAATTAGCTTCATAGCTAACTCTGGCTCACCAGCTGTGATGTGCATGGCTCCTTTTTTTTTTTTTTTTAAACTAAGCTAATCTAAGCTTAACTAAACTAAACTAGACTAAGGTAGGCTAGGCTAAGCTAAACTAAAATAAACTAAGCTAAACTAAGCAAAATTAAAGAAAACAAAACAAACAATAATTTCGTATCAAACAGATGTCACAGGACATAATTGTTTGTTGCTTACTTGAAAAAGCGTGGAACATGTTCTTCCCCTCTTTTGGCGAGCTCTTTTCTTCGCTCCCTCTGAAACTCCTCTATGTCATCTTTCTTTTTGTCTGCTTCATCCACCTTTCCGTTCTCCAGCATCCTATTAAAGAAGGGAAGAATTAAAGAGTAATTTAACCACAAGTCCACTTTCTTCGGTCATCAAATTCACTTCATTATATGTAGATATATAAAGGTTTCATTTTAAGCTCCGCTCACCTTTGGTCTGGGCGCAGGCGGCTGTCTGTAGGGGGCAGGAGAGGCAGCAGGTCGGAGGTGAGCTCATTCAGCTCCATGGCAAAAGTAGAGAAGCCATAGTACAGCTGGTAATCCTTTGGCTGGGGATCTGTGGGGTGACAGAAGCCTCTCAGGTGAGCTGCTGCGCAAACGTGATGTCTGGATTTACTCTGATTAGCAGTTTTGGAAACAGGGAGTGCTTGATCATTTCACGTCACGTCCATGTAAACCCTCAACCTCTACAGCAGAATCTCAGCAACACATGAAAACCTCAAGGACAAAGACGTGTGGTAAACATGTCCTAAGTCTTGTTTGCGATGGACTCACTTGGCTTCCAGACACATTGCGGCGTGGGCAGAGTGTCGCAGAAGATGCCTTCATGCCACAGACCTCCGAACCGGTGAATGACGCTCCCACTTTGGTCCAGCACCGTCCCCTGCACCTCATTCTTGTTCGTGTCTGAACCCCAGTAACGAGACTGCAACAAAATACAAACTTCAGTCAGTCAAACGCTGGGAAACATCTTCAAACCGGAAAGGTCTGAGTGGTGCAGGAAGTCGTCTCACTCACCTTGACGAAGGTAATCTTGCAGGTGCAGACGTTACTTTTGAGGTTGCGGATGGTGACCTCTCCGTAGTGCTCCAGGTAGCGCTGCTGACTGAGCACGTTATGGATGCAGGTCACTACTTTGTTCCACTCGTAGTGGTCTCCATACCTGGACACAGCACAGACATTCAGTGATTCATCAGGCAAAAACGCCAAAGTGAGTTCCTTAAATATGAATGTTTGCTTAATTTCTCTGTTTTATATCATTGTAAACTGAATATTTTCATCTATGGAATCATCTACAAACTGACTATTTTAATATATCGGCTTTGTTTGCCTCCCCTGACAGTCCTCCTGTGTACTGAACCAACCTTTTGACTAGTAAAGACTGTTATTTCACCTGAACTGTCTCCAGAGTCGTGCGTTTGAGTCCACTGTCCCCTGGTTCACCAGTTGTTACCAGCCCTAATGCTCCTGTAATGTCCATGCCAAATTAAATAAACTAAATTAAACTACCTTTTGGTTTTGGACCATTGGTTGGACAAAATGAGCAATCAAAAGAGGTCAAGTTGGGTTCTGGGGAATTTCATTTTTCATCATTTTCTGACATTTTTAAGACAAAAAAGCTGATTAACAGACAAAACAATGAAGAAAAAGTGGCATTAATTAGACGCCCAGTAGCCTAATCTGATGCATATTATATAAATGCAATGTCATTTGTTCATTTCCAACCAGGGACATTTGTTGCACATCACACCCCTCTCTGTTTTCCAAATGTTTTCTGTCTTTCTTTTCACTTTTAAGTGTCAAATAAAAGCATAAATGTCAACAAAATACTCAATAAAAGATAAATTTAACTTCATTGTGCATCAGTTAATACATTGTTATGTATACATGGTCAAATGCCACCACAAGCAAAATATCAAGTTTTTAGGTTTGTCCATTCTGTATCACTTTAAAACTGCAATATCCATGCGAAGTGTTTCATGTCTCATTGATCCCAACCAGTGGAGAGAACCCTCGCTGTTTCCCATCAAATATGATGTTCACTTACATCTAATGGCTCGTGTCTTGCCTCATCTAACAAAGGCATCGCAGTAAATTTGCAAACACAGATCACCAGGTGTGAGCAGTTTACCTGGGGAGAGTGACATTCACCATTCCTGTCGGCAGAATCTCCAGAGACTTCCCCCAGAATTTATTTTTCCATCGCTGGTCTGCTCAGGAGTATAAACAAAGACGTGTTGTTGGGACTCTACACGTGATCAGTGTCTCAAATGCATTTGAGGATAAAAACACATTTGATTAACGCCACTAACTGAAACATGAAAAATAACCAAGTCTGGCAAAAGAAAAGAGTCTCACCTTGCCAGAAGGAGAAGTTGTCTGAGTCTGCATGGCAGGCAGAGATGGGGGGATGATGGCAGACCTGGTGGAGTACAGAGATTAAGTGTTGACTCGGAGACACAAACTCTTGCTGGCTTTCAATTGCCATTTTTGCTATTCGTCTTTATCACGCGACACATTATATTGTGCCTCTAGCACTGGATACCCTAATGCAAGACAGCTAATGTTTTTGGCTGCATCAGTATTTCATTGTCAGTATTGTTCTGCCATGGGAAAGGGTTTTAGATCTGATCACATATTTAGGACATGTCCATCCATTCATCTGTTTTCAACTGCGTAGCCGAGGAAGAGATTATTTCTATGTTGAGGACTGACATTTAATCACTTTTCACCTGACTGCTGTCACGTCAAATTAAATGATTTGTGTTCATTTTTGATAACATGATTAGTAAGATTTATTAAAGCAATACATCACCACGTGTTGACTTGTGCAGCTCCGTGTGTGTGAGTGTGTGATTGATCTTGATTTTTTAATCATGGGAGCTAAATAGGAATTCCCCATTGTCTCCTTTTCAATCTTAGAAGAAGGCCAGTTTGCATTTTTGGTCTCCTGTATTAGCCACTCGAAGATCTTATATATTCCAGAACAGGATATCATCTAATAAACGCTCTGTGCTGAGATACCTGCTCGCTGATGAGGCGGAAGCCCCGGTCCTCTCTGATGCACTCGTAGGTCTCCCCCAGCACCGGGTTAAAGGGCTTGTAGCGGTTTCTGAACGTCGCCGTTGAGTAACCAGAGATGGCAAAGGCAGCAATGTAAATCTGTCAGAGAGGAAATAACATGAATCATTTTTCTGATCTATATTTCGTTTATATTGGTTGCCAGAGAAAAAAAATGCTGGCATTGTACGTCTCTGCAAACCATGAATAGGTTACATTTGTACGTTTCAACATTTCTTAAGTGAGCTGACTTTGTCATGGGAGGTGCAGGGATGGTGGATGGCGTGTCTACAAGGCGACACGCCTGCCAAGCTGCAGACCTCTGTTCAAGCCCAACAAACAAGAAAACAGGTTGCGTTTTGGTGAGTCATTACTGTGTTTTCAGCAGCTTTTTAGGCACTTTTTTTTGCCGGGATATTGCCACAAATACGGTTGTTTTTCACAGAGACATCGCTGCTTTTCCAGCCGGTATTTTGCCCCCAAGTCTGCGTATTTTAAACCAAAACATGTACTTATACCAGGTATATCTAGGTATACAGGAAACATCTGAGGTGTCATTATATTTTTAGGAAACACTGTCAATATCTAAGCAGGTGCAGATCCATCAGGGTGTCTACAACAACTCTAACTCTGTCATATTACGGTCGACATTGTCCTACCATCCTCTGGTAGGGGTCCGCTGTGTTGTTGGCAGTATCCAGCAGCTCACTGTACTCCAGCTCTTCACACAGTCTCTGCAGCAGGTTAACGGGCTCATTGAGAGGAGCAGGCATGGACACTCGAGCCAAGTCTTTACCTGAGAGCAAGAGAAAACACGCATGAGCTACACGTCAGAGATAATGTCTGTGTAACTGTAGTGTGTTGTGACTTAAATGTCTTGCCTATGTTATTGTAGAGGATGGCCATGAGGCCCACGTGGCTGTTGTCAGGACAGTGAGCAGGCAGCGTAGTTCGGCGGCCGGTGCTCTTGGGAACGACACTGTTGGGAGACTTGGAGATGCTGGCACGATACTTCCTGGTGGCCGATGCTGCGATGTTGGTGAAAGGAAATAATATCAGTCATAGCAAAAGGGCAATTTGCTGTTTCTATTCAGGTAATAACAACAACCATGTTAGCTTGTTAGCATGCTATTTGCTAATTTGCTAATTTTTGACCTGATAATGGTGGTAAAGGGACAATTAAGGGATCACGAAAGCTATTACAATTCATCCCCTGAGGAACGTGAATGTCTGAACCAAATTTCATGGCAATTTATCCAGTAGTTTCCAGGAAAAAAAATCCACATACAAACTGATTCAACCCAGTCACCAAAACAAATGTTGGCAGTGGACGTGTCTGCAAACACCTATATGTTACATCTAGGCCTAAACATTATTATGTTATGAATATGTTGAAACTTTACATTTCTTTACATTTCAACAACGCTGTGGTTAATTTGCAGCCAGGAGGCGGCAACCTTCACTCTCAAATGAGCCTTTTTTGGCCAAAAAAAAAAAACTGTCTGAAGCTGCAAAACATATTTGACCTTCCTAATACAGTTAACACAGCCTTTTAGGGCCAAATTTTGCCGATCAACATTACTAACAGATCTAAATGAGCATTCATTAATATTTTTATTTTCTGCAGTGGGCTATTATATATCGATTATTTTGTACTTTAGCTTTGCAACTTTGATGATGAAAGCAAACAAATCTTTTCCCTTTAAAGATTTGGAATCCACAGCTAGCCTAGCTAGGAGAGTCAAGACTAGCGTAGCCATCACTGGTGATGATTTTAGAGGAAAAGATGGCAGGCCACAGACGTATGACACACATTTTAGTTAACGAAATGTTAAACATTTTTTTTAATCGATGTATAGGCTACGCATTTTCACAGTTGAAGAATGCAAGAATCAGAGACCAACTAAAAAGGTGTCCATTAGTGTTGGCACGATCCGCAGCCAGTTGCTGTTACAGGATAAGATTCTAAAACCAAACCCTGTTCTTTTTTCTGAAACTCAACCACGTGTGTTTGTTGTTGAAGGGAAAAAAAAAGTCAGTTTGCGATGTTGTACAGACGTCGCGCGTTTATTTGTGAAAGAGACTTTGTGTAAACGATACACTTGGCTGCGGTATGAAAAAATCATGTTATTGCTTCAAATAAGCAGTGCCACAATCACAGCTGGAGAAGCCACTATGTCTTGCTAAAAAAACACCCAGGTTTGGCGCCACTGTTACCGCAGGAAATGCCACGATATCAGTTTTGGTGCCACATTAATAGCTGAAAACGCCGTCAACGTCTCGCTAAAAAACACCTGCATTCGTTGTTTGTCGGTCTCAAACAGTGGCCTCCACTTTCCAATGACAAAGTAACTTTTAAAAATGTTGATATGATATGTATGAAGTGTACAAATGTACTGTATCATGGAGAAATGTACAAAGCCAGCTTTTTTCCTGCCGACTCGGCTGTTTTACTCGGTGCCTATATATCCTATATCCACTGCAAAGGCACATGTACCCACCATGTCCTTCCTCTGGCTCAGAGTTGGTGGTGCTTCCATCACTAAGTCCTGATTCATCAGACACCTCAGAAGAACTGCCACAAAGGATGTCATCGCTGGCGTCAAAATACTCCGCAGCCGAGTCTGCTACCGAGGGAGGCCCGTGGGATGAGCGCCTCACCACTGCAGGCTGTCGACGGAGGAAGAGAGAGAGAAAGAGGAACAAAGAGAGCCAGCCGTCAAGAACCCACATGGGAATATGTGCCAGAGGATACAGATGACAGGTGCAGCATGAGTCTTACCTCAGCTAATGTGTTAGACCGGTGGATGTTGTTACTTTCCCAGACTTCCTGCATTTTCTGCCTCTCCTGGGACAGAGTTTCATGTACTGTCTTCAGGGAGGTAAGCACTGAAGACGAATGAGAGGAGGAAGTTTCAGAGGAAGTTTGGATGCATATTCATTTCAGATTTATGTTGATATGGAAGTTTATATCTCTGTGGGCCCTCTGATCTTGTCTTGGATTTTGCTCACCTACCTACGATTCTACCTTGTGAGAATCCTCTCTACCTGCGTGTGTACATGCATGTGTCTGTTTTCCTCACCTCTTAGCGACATGGCGCAGATGTCCTGCTGGATTTTCTTGCCCTCAGGCGACGTGACAGTAGGAGGGGACAGCTGGGAGTAGACGTATTCAGGGATAGAGGGGACTGATGTACCCAGGTGAGGCGAGCTGTTCAGGTGACTGGAGGACAGCTGTGAAGGTGAACAGAGGAGAACGGAAGATGGCTGATTCATTGGCTCATTCATTGATCCCCCTTGTTATCAGAGTCGTCTTGGGTTTACGGGGGCAACAGGCGCAGTAACTTCATGGAGCCCTGTTCAGCTGAAATATACTCACAAACTTATGTTTCTTACACAAACAATCATGTTAGGGATGCACAATAACATCAGTACGTCATCAGCTGATATTAGCTTTAAAATGAACTATCAGAGTCGGCCAACATGCTTTCTGAAAATTGAAAAGTATTCTATTTCCTGTCTCCATCTGCTGGTGGGCCGTCACGTCAAGAGTATGCATGTATAATATGATGTTAAATTCACTACAGAAGAGACTTAATGATCATGAAAATCAGGTCGGAAAAAAGTGGATATATCAATAAAGGTTATCGTTCAAATGAGTTGTTACGCATCAGCATAATGGATATCGACAAAAAATCCACTACCATGCATCCCTAAATCATGTTATGACATTTTAAAGTGGAAACAAACAACTCAAACACTCTGAATTTCGCATCAAGCCCCTTCAAAGCAAAAAAACGTGTCTGGTCCCACTTTGATAAGTGAGCTTTAGACGGGCTGGTTGGCAGATTTTGCTGCATTTGAACAGAACCAGGCTAACTGTTTCCCTCTGTTTCCAGTCTTTATGCTAAGCTAAGCTAACTAGCGTTCTGGCAGTAGCTTCATATTAACCGTACAAACATGAGAGTTGCAGTCCTCTCATCTAACTCTTGACAATAGAGGGAAGAAGTTCCAAAAATGACAATAAAAGTATGGTACATTTTGTATCGACAGGAAGCTGACGGACATCTGTCATTACTTTCACATTAAAAATATGATTTGTCAAACACAGGTGTAACTAATTTCATTGTACCATCACAATCTTGTTTTAGTGTTGCAGTGTGTTGTGTTATTTTTGTGCCCAGAATTACCAGTTAAATTGATCAAAACGGAACAGAGAAATTATGAATATTAATTAGTTGCACCTGTGATTTCCTGTAAAATCAATGCTGCACAGTATAAATAGATCAAGGGACTTATCAACACTTGGAAGATCAAGGTAACTACTTTATGCTAAGGCTCAAACCTCTGGCGCCACAGCTCTGCAGGTTTTCTGTCCTACTCGCTAGTTAAAGGGACAGTCCACCCAATAATCATACATATATATTTTCCTCTTACCTGTAGTGCTATTTATCAGTCTAGATTGTTTTGGTGTGAGTTGCAAAGTGTTGGAGATATCAGCCACAGAGACGTCTGTCTTCTCTCACAAATAATGGAACTAGATGACGTTCTGCAAGGTCTGTAACTTGATGTGAGCAGTTTCATGTAGGAGCTGTTTTCTTTCTAGTGAACTATGTTGCAAGATGGAAATATTCAACATTATAAACGTAATGAAAATGTCCTGGATGAGACATTCTTATCATCCTCTCTGTCACTTGGATGAACATTTTGTTCACTGTTCTGCCTTAGTGTGACAATCTGTGAGCGATAAACGTCATGAAGGGACGCCTTCATGCTGCTGCTCTCTCATCTATGAGTAGATGCACACTTCCTTCTGCATGGAGATACGGTTGTGAGGTGTCGTTCCGTAGAGAGAAATTTCATGTATTCTTGATTTTGGGGTGAACTGTCCGTTTAACGTTTTTATTTTTTATTTTATTTTATTTTTTAATTTGAGGCATTTTGTGTTTAAATCAGATCCCTGTTGTCCGGTAAGAAAGAAAACTATCAGAGCTGTAGGACTCCGAAACTACTGATCTAGCATCTAAACAATCTGCAGGTTTACGTCACTCTTACTTTAATCACTCTACAATTAGACATTTTAAATATTACTATGCTTTGTTTTGTGGAAAAAAAAAGACACCTGATATATAAAATAATATAAATATTCAGTGTATTTAAAACACATTTACCATATTAACCTGAAAAAAAATCTTTTTAATGTCATTATCTATGCAGTCACAATTCATTTTCAGGAAATGGAGAACACAGAATAATCTTTATGAATCAAGATTTCTCCCCCCATTGCCAACTCACCGATTTAGTAATCCCACGAATAGGCTTTGGATTAAAGAAAGGCCCCAAAATGTTACAGAAGGGTCGGGATGTGAATAACTTAAACCCAATATGTTCTCAAACAAATGACCTTTTAATCAATTAGTATTTTAAATCAACTGAAACATTACTGTTAAATGATCTTGACTAAACTCACAAATGAATGTAAAGCAATAAAACAAATACTAATGGAGAGTAAGTTACAGACCATTCTTACCATTCCCAGGGCCTCCACTCTGGATAATGTGCGAGAGTGGCCCCACATCTTCCCCGACCTCGACTTCTTCGGCTTCTCAAGCGACAGATTCTGGATAAGAAGGTGGAATATTATCATGAATGATTTTATTTTCCTGTGACGCTGCCCTGAAAGGAGCTGCTCCAAACTGAACACCAGTCTACCTGTATGCTGATGATGCGCTTCAGGTCTCCGTTAGTGAAAGCCTGGCCGGCCTCCAGCAGCTGCAGCCTCTGGATTAAGCGGTTTAGCTCAGAAAGGTCCACACAACAACGGTTCAGCTCTGAAAGAAAACACGAGGTATATTTATTTATTTATTTATTTATTGAGCTTCTGTGAATAATTAATCACATAGGATTTGTGTGGTCATGATCACATTTTACGCTGAAGAAGATTTTACAGAAACAGCTGGAACACAGTTTGTTTACACATTTAGACCTCACGAATCTTTGCAGTTTAAATGGTGAGAATGATCTAATAGTATATAACATTTATTATTATTATTATTTATAAACATTTATTACGTATTAGGCTGATGAAAAACTACATGCTGTCAGTCAGTGTAACTGCACTGAAAATGCAGCTATCCAGAGAAGACAGAAAGTAAAATGTCATGAACAGAAACAAACGGCACATTTTCAGTAACTGATTCGTCTTAAAGGAGCTCTATTCAATATTCACTGCAAATCTGTGATTTAGACATTGTCTGCACAGGGCTCTCAACATGGCGGTGGCTGAGCTGGCAGCTAGCAGCTAATGGTGCTAACAGCAATAACTGTGTTGACAGAGCTAACTGTGAGAGGAGCTAGAGGATTGATGCTATGCTTTCACAACAACTCCGCCCCAGTATTAGTGGTAACCACCATATGAGTGCAGTGCAGAGAGGCGGTGATTAGCTAGCCAGCGGAACACACACATGCACTAACATTAACACATGGCCGGACTGTCTACCACACTGTTTCTCAAACTGTAGTAGATGGCAGAATTAAAAAATTAAATATATAGATTTAAATATATATAATGCTATCATAATACCATATAATTTCAAAGGAAAACACTTGAACTTTAGCCCTTTTTAAATAGGAATTGTTTGTACAGAATGCGCCTTGTCCTCCTTGTCCGCGCAATTCCTTGTCTCCCCAGTTGCTCATCTTTACAGTGTCTGTCAGGTTTGTGTTTCCCTCTTGCTACTAGCTGCTCGCTAATTCCTGCTATCAGCTGTTTCCTGTTTATCCACCGCCAGTGGGTCGCACGTGCGGCGTCATCAACAGCTCCTCCCACAAGTCTTCAACAACCCCGCCCGTTGCGGAAGGCCGTCTCAGTCTGTATAAACTAAAAAGGTTCCGCCAATATGTCTACCCTACAAGGCGGAAAATTGGGCACCTCGGATCAACTCGCCAATCCAGCTCTGTGTGTCTAAACGCTGCAGCTTGCCGGTAAAACGGCCCAACATTCGCAGAAATCTGGCAGCGTAAAAGGGGCTTGAAAGTAAGTGCTAATGGCCACTTAGGCAGTGCCAGTGAAATCTACACAGCGCCTGACAAGGTAAGATTTTCCTTTTAGTCCATGCTAAGGCTCTCTTGAATTAAACTCAGTTGCACAGTCCTTATCTTGGTCTTATACTTAAGGAATCCCTTAAAGTTAATTAAACCATTGCACAAAAGACTTAAGTTATCACAAGCACAAGAACAAGCAAACAAATAGTTGTCATATTTTACCCCAGTAGAATCTTTCAATGCAGTAAATGCCTTAACATTTTTACTGTGCAACACCCTTAAGTAAGTCCCTCAGCTTAGGAAAAATTGTGGCTTACGTGTCATTACTTAAGGAGAAAACTTAAGGTGTTGTGTGCAACTGGCTCCTAGTCCTTGCCGTGTGTGAGTTTTGGGGAGGAGTGCTAGTTCCCCTTTGTTCAACATGGCTGCAGCCGACAGTCTGATATTTTATGAGGCAGCATGTGGTGTAAATTGTTTGAGAATCATTCGTCTACCACAACAAATAGTTAAAGTCAGATTACAACACATACAGAGGTCACAAAGAGCTCAGTTAAAAGCACCTACAGATTTAGCATTGCGTTCCTAAAACACTGCCAGACTCAAAAGTATCACAATCGATGCAGCAGAACCAGAGATATCGTCTTTTTTATTCCACACATTCATCCTCCTTGTTCTGGCGGCTACATTACCCACATGCAACTCACGTGAAACCCCTTGAGTACAGTTATCAGCCACACTGCTCCCTCTGGAGCCACAAAAGCCTTCATCGCTCCTCTTTCAGAACTCTTTCATGGATTATCCAGACTCTATTCAAAATCTGTTTCTATATGATACAATATATAATATTTACGACTCATACCTTGGACACAGGTGTCTGGCTCGTGACTCTGCTGCAGCCAGGCCGACACTTTGCTGTTCACAGCCGTGTTATCTGACGGCAGCACGACTGCTGGCGCTCCTGCTGAATCCAACGTGCCTGCAGAGCTCTGGTAACATGAATACAGAGGGAAGAAACGGCGCAAGAGTTAGTGTGAGTCATTTGTAAAGATAAATGTGTTTTGTTTGACTCTGTTAATTTGATAGTCACCAGATCTCCATTCCTCTGCTCATGTCCGGCCGCAGTGCCTTGGGACAAAGTCTGGAGGAGGCTGCTGTGAACGTGAGCTGCCTCGTTCTTCTTGTACTGGCGGTGGGCTTGTAGTTTGGTCACCCATATGTAGAAGAGTTCGTGGCTCTTTGCCTTGGAGAGACAAGAAGAGTCATATATGTGTGTTTTTAATCTGAAGACACGCTGTTGATTTGTGTGATAAATAACCATGTTTACCTTCATGTGATAGAGAATGTCTCCTGCATCCAAGTCAATCCGATTTGACTTCTTGTTTATCGACATGACTGCGAAGCTCAGATCTAGAGAGCCCTGGACTCGCCCTCTGGAGACCTTCAGAGGAAAAATGCACATGTAAGTGTTAACATCTAAGAGTGGTAAAATATATATAAAATAAAATATATAGTTCACTTACATCATGTTGACTTTTGGAGTAACGCAAGTTCCCTGCTTCTAACACAAAGTATCGCTGAAAAAAGAGATCAATAATCTTTTAATAAACTTTATAGAGTCAACATGAGGAAATAAAAAACAAGAGTGGCCAGATTTCTCACCTTGTGCCAACCTTCAGAGGCCACTTCCTCCTCTTGAGAAGATATCCTTCACAGATACCTGGGGTGGTCATATCCTGAGGGTTGTCACCTCCTGCGTGCATTTCTGCCTGAGGGTCGTCAATCACTTCCCAGTCTTTGATGATCTATGGACAGTGTGAATGGGAAAAATCCTTTTAAGGAACACTTCACCCACAAAATGATTGTAATTTGTACATCAGTAAGAAGCGAATACACACTTACAAAACAAATAGGTAAATAGGTTTTGATACGGTGCTAGTTATGGTCACTTAGCAACCTCGGACACAACCTGCCTCTGCACCCTTGAAACTTGGCACAGAATAACACCCAGCAACTGGCCTCACGGGCCCTTACTCACCCTGTGTTACCTCAAATCTGTGAACAAAACTTTGATCTCTCACATGCCTCCATGGTGAACGAAGAATCCAAAAATGTAGAAAATTCTTGACGAGTTGAAGTAAAAGGGGTCAGCGTTTTTTTTTTTTTCTTTAAAAAGCAGAACTACATCAAAACATCCATTTACAAACTCTCACACAACTCATGCAGTATAATCCAAGTCTCTTTTATCCATCTGTGGCTCAGTAGCTGTGTGAGAGTTAGTTTTGCTGTTGATAAACATGGACCCCTATGACTTTAATTCATCAAGAATTTCCTTTGTTTTTGGTTTCTTCGTTCATCTTGAAGGCATGCAAGAAAAACCAATTTTCCTTCACAAGCTCAGCGTAACACATGGTGAGTAGTTGATATGCAAATTATCAGTTTGTAGGTGAGGTATTCCTTTAAGTTTAAGGTTACTTGCACAGCAGACTGTGCAAAGTGAGTCCTAATCTACTCTCTATTACACATACAGTAGAATGGTGAATTAAAACTGTCTATTTATTATGAAAAACATCTGGCTCACTAATCTCAGTGGTTTTATACTAAATCATGTCTTTAATTTAGAATAAAAACAGAACATGTCAGATGTTGTTTTGGGCCTCCAATGAAGGAAGGACGCTGTAAACTGTTTTTACAACAGTTTTGTTCTGGCGGCCTGTAGTGCCGTTATCTGATATATAAAGATTAACTGATACGTATCCATATTATAACCGGTGTCAGACGGACGAGTCACTTCCCTTATTGGAAGAAAAACAATGCACATACATATAATCCAGTGTTCAGGTGAACGGTGACTCACCTGTCTGGAGTGGCGAGATGACAGAGTGCTGCTGCTCCTAGAGTGCGACGGTTTCCACGTTGGTGAAGACTTCTCCAGGCCGCTTGTCAGCGATTGGCTGCGATTGAGTGAAGATCCGTATGAATCCATTCCAGAGCGCTGACCTTAGATTCCCCTTCCCACTGTGATCGACTGGTTGTTGAGAGAGATCCTCTGCAATCTGCCACAAGCCCCCTGTAATGTCAGGATGAGAGGGGTTAGCCATCATTGTTTTATTATATGATATGTTCTTTTAAATATTACACACATTAAACACACATTAAACATGGCTTAATAGAGACAATTTCAAACACAAGTACACAAATCAGCTTCACTATAACTCACAGCATTCACAGACAAACACTTGTCTTTATCTGGACACATTTTCCCCACAAATACAACATGTTAACATTATTAGCACAAGCCTATGGCATTTTACATTGTATAAATGAGCCTAGCAGCTAGCAGACTTTTCCTCTACTCATATGAAGCCAGGGACAACAGCAACATTTAACAAAGGTAACGTTACAAAATTCAGCTCCATTACAACTCACAAGGTTCACTGACAAAACAACTGTCTTATACTAAACACGTTTTCCAAACAAATACAACATGCTAATGTTATTAGCACGAGCATATGGCATTTTACATTGTATAAATTAGCCTAGCAGCTAGCGGAGATTTGCTCTGCTCATATGAAGCCAGGATAAATCACACACAAGACTTACAATGCTATTTTTGTGGAGGTTAGGTTTATTGTCTCCACAATTTATTGTTTATCTGTGAAATTAAAGTAAATAAAAGCTTTGTTTTCAGGTAAATATTTCATACATATGAACATTAGGAACAGTTTCTAATATAGTGTATCATAAATTGAACTACTGAGCTGTGTGTGACGTGATTAAAATTAGCTCCACCTTCACCATTTGATACTTTAAGTACACTTTGTCTTGAATTTTGAATGCAGAGTTTTACTTCTTAAAGAGTATTTTTATAGTGTTGTATTGCTACTTTAACATATGTTAGTGACGTGAATAGTACCTCCAATTTTGCTTGTTTTGACCGGCCAACAGCTCAAAATCTAAAGATATTCCGGTTAATGTAAATTTGAACACCTATGATCGCAGCGGATCCAACTCTGTCTGCAGAGCAAAGCAGAAAATCATCACATCTGAGGAGCTGGAATCTTTTTCTAATGTACGTATGACTTTGGATGATTGATCCATTCAATCATCAATCACCAAATCAGTAAATTATCATATCTTAAACATCATGGCCTAAGTAGAAAACAACCTGCATGAATTGATGCAGTGTAAAGATAGAATAAATTCCACATGTAATTATCTTTATTGTCAGCTCTGTCTTCAACATCTTACTTTTGTCAAATGTCGTAGGCCGACATACTAAGTTTGATGTCGTTGTTTACAATGAGCTCTGTAACGACCCATGAGGACGAGACAGCTCCACGAGCAAGAAAGCAAAGTGAAAGTGTTAAACAGGCTCAGGAGACGAGATGGGACTCTGAGTAATCCAGTTACCTAACAGAGCTGCCTGAGCGCACTTCGTACATCCCGGATCTTCATCTAGATCACACTGGATCTCAAAGTCACCCACACTGAGCAGAAAACTGAGTGCCAAATTCAGACAGCAGACTTTTCAGACGGTATAACTCTAAACAAACACAGCTAAATTAAGTTTGTCTCCAGATCCTCTTGCATGAGCAACTGAAGTTTAAAAACCAGAATTATCTCTGTAATAAAAGTGAGAATATAGACACAATTGTCCAGCGTTTTCTTTGTAATGTGTTTGAGGTAAAAAGAGGAGCAGGCTGTGAAGATGTGGAGTCATTCTTGTGGTTACTGTGTCACAGAATAATCTGTTAATCTTAGAGCTTCTGAATGTGGGTGGGGCGCTTCAAAAAGATACAGACGTCCCATGACATGCAACAAACTGCATTACATACTACTGGATGATTTTAAAGGTTATAACTAAATTTGAGATTAAATTGTGGTGCTGCAGTGCAACATATTGGCATTCTTGTTATTTCGAGTAGGAGAATTTGTTCAGCATTAAATATTTGCGATTTAAATACCACACATATTTTTTTATGCCATAATGATTGATTGATTAATTTAGGCTCTTGTTCTGCAGCATGATTTTGCACACGCTGGTGTATCAGCCACTGAACAGTATGTGACGCCACGGCCAATACCACCTGCGAGGAGAGGATTACCAACCTCTGCTTAATTGGTTTTTCAGCAGACGTTTTTAGCCACTCGGACATGGAGGAGCACGAGGCAGAGAGCACTGACACAACATGAGAAGTGCAAAGATGATGACCACAATCACAGCCCGACAACAGGGAGGAAAAACAGCATCAAGTACTTCGAAACTACTCACTGAGATGAATCTGAAATGATAGTAGCAATATGTGGTTTTCAAAAACAAGTTTACAAACATAAAAAGTGGATAAACAGAAGATTTTAGGCTTTTCTTTATGAGTATTTGCAACATTTTTTGGTGTGCATTTAGTGTGAAAGCTACTCAAGTCGTGAAGTTACTGTATGGTTTGTGTTTGTGACGTCAGCCTGCAGAGAATAATCACACAGCAGGCTTAAAGACACTGAGAATATAGGCCATCTCAGTGGATCCAAAATGAATGGGACGTTACACCCAAACTGATATCCCTCTAAATCTGGGCAGAAGCGGCCCGGCCGGCTGTTATGTAAGGGCAGGAGAGGATGAGAGTAACTGACCTCAGTGATGACAGCATGTGGTGGAAACAGGATGAAAGGATTTGCAGGTTTCTGAGCTCGCTTGCTCAAGGAGGAACACAAGAATATGCTACAAGTAGGAAAAAGCGGTCTCACTGGATGGCGGCAAACATTGGGTTACACTCTCCACAAGGCTTTAAATAAGAGCGCAAAGGATAATTTAAGATTTAAAGCTTCTGCAAAACCTTTTAAAATCTCATTTATTATTTACAGTAAAGCATCTGAGTTTGATCCCTTTTAGGAACTGTAGCTCAATCCTGAATCAAAATTAAAATGCAATAAAGCTTTTAAAAGGCTTTTCACGCACGGTAAGTATCGACAATGTCCAAAATGCCACTTTTCCTCATTCTGTGAACATGTATCTGAGCTCATTATATGGGAATGGGAGCCAACAACACAAATCAAATGAGGTGAAGGACGCATCATGCCAGAGGATGGAGTTAAAATGCAGAGATTATGGCGGCTGTAATCTCATTTTCTGGCATAAAAACTGCAGCCAATAAAAGATCACTTGAGGATAAGATATTTATGAATGAGTGTGGAGAGGACTCAGTGTGTTTGTAATCCAAAATCAGAGGTGAGGAAATAATTTAGATTAATTTATATCACCTGGAGAGAAGAACACTGACTTCCAGCAGCTCTACAAGTGTGATTGTTTGCACTGACAATATGCAATCAGGGCGCAGCTACACTGATATATCTAAGTGAAATTAATTCAGTGTGAGCAGCCAGTCTGATTCACATCCTTAGTTGATGTTACACAAGTCCTTTGGGGCACATGGGAACTATTTGAGGTTGCACAAGCTCTTATCTAAAGCTAATTAAGATGTCACTCAAGTGAAGTTTGGACTATTTCAACCAAATGCTCTTCTGTTTTTTCAGGGGGCATTTAAGACAGAGATATCTGTAAGTAACACTAATATAATATGAATTATATCAAATATTCTGGTGGTAACAGTTATCAGAAAATTAAACCCAACTTCTACATTTTAGTTTCTTTCTGGTCGAGCCAATATTTAAGATGTAATAAATGAGTCTTACCTGAATTTCACCTCCGTCTCTCATCATCTGCCGCAGCCCTCTGCGCCTGATTTAAATCCAACAAGTGTCTCATTTGGCGTCAAACTACCTGCAGGACAATCAACATTTCCACCGAGAAGACGACAAAAAAACCCGATAAAACTACATGTTACATGCACAGATAATCACCGACTGTGATCACATAATCTCAGCCGCCGTGCCCTCTCTGCCGGTGGGTGACACGAGCTCCCTCCAAATCCCAAGGAGGGCTGTGCGTCGCAGGCGGCGCGCGCCGTGCGCAATGTGTCCCGGGCATTATCCGCATTAGCTGGAATTACACAGCGTCTAGCGGGGATGTAGTGGAGGGTAAATGCAGCCAACCTGTGCGCACTACACACACCTAGTTGAGACTGTTGTAAAGCACAGGGTGGGGTCTTAATAGAGCCTTTATATGTAACCTTAGAAATATATTTAAAGGTGAAAGTATCATGTTGAACATTCACTCCAAGTCATACTTTACCCTTTAATTAGCATCACTCCAACTCCAGATATTGCTCCAAACTGCACTCCAATCAATTGGTTTCTTCAGAGGTCAAATCTTCTTCCAGTTTTCTGACTATTGGGAGCTCTCCCACACCAAGAGCATCTGTTGGCACCTCAGCCTTAAGAACATGTGCTCCAGTGAAGTGTGAGATGTTCATTTGAATAGAGACACAGGGGTGGAGGGCTGTTGGTGAGGTCACTATGTGTATTGAGAGTGTGAGAGGGAGTGTTTACACCATTTGTTACCTTCTCTGTACCCATGACAACCTGTACTGAATAAAAAAGTTCAAAATCATGTTCAGTTATTTCGATCTCTCAATAAAGTGCATGCTTACTACTATAATCACAGTGTGTTTTCAGTTTGGACATCCCCTCTCCTGCAGGGGAGTCTGGTGTTGGAGGGAGCGCCTGAGTCTGTCTCCCTCAGAGAGGCGGGCCATAATAGACTAACTGACCCAGATTAACATGCTGTAATCCGCAGATTAACGTATCAGGATCTGTGACCACTTGTGTTTATTTTGGCTGGAGTGGTTTTCATGACGCCACTTTACAGCAATTCCGCCACTTCAGCTACTTTGGCAGAATTAAATGTAAAAATTGTGCATTTAAAGAGACACATTATTCTTTTTTAACCTGATTTTTGAGCTTTACATGAAGGTAACACAGTCTGTTGGGTCTAAATTAACCTGTTAAGATTATTCCATACTTTAACTTTGTAGAGTTGGCAGTAAAAGCAAACAAACCTGTCCACACTTTATTAAAGTCTTTATTTTCCTTCAAGACTTTCCCCTATATAGATTTTGAGTATTCACAGACACTTGTCTCCAGTGTCATGGCAGCAGCGTGGAGAACATTGGCCTCCACCCTCCTTCAAACTTTCAAAAAACCTGCAACTGTCAGGTCAGCTTTTGTATTATTACTACTTTAGTCAAAAGTGCAAGCAGATGCAGAGCGAAAGGAAAACTGCTGCAGCTAGACAGCCTATGATGACTCAGCTACACAAAGTTCAGGAGGAGGTAATGTGGAAGTATTTCAAGGAAGAAGACGAAAAATCGGAATTGGAATCCATAGTTAGCCTCGCTAGGTCGACTCAAGACGAGCTACTTCTGCTGAGGTTTGGCAAAATCCAGAGGAAAAGGTGCAAGGCCGTAGATGTATGACGCTCATTTTAGTTGATGAAATGTTAAAACGTTGTACTTGTTTGGTGTAAAGGCTGCACATTTTTACAGTTGGAGAATGTAAGAACTTCTTGAGGTTTATGATGATGTGAAATGAAAATACGTACGTAGAATTGTCATAGCCACACGGAGCCACTGGAGAGGTGGCGAAGAGTCGCATGTGGCTCTGGAGCTGCAAGTTGCCCACCTATGGTCTCAGTGATTAAGGGAAAAAACAATTTTTGAAATTGGTCCAGTGTTAAGCAAACTACAGCAAAAGCAAAACAGGCTGCAACACAATCACTCAGGGAGCGTTTGCACCACCAACGTACGTCCACTACAAGTGTTTGTTTTGCAACTGACAGGCGCACATTGTTATACTGTGTGTCCTAAAACATTATGGAGAGGATCCCTACAGAGATAGACCTGTTTGTTAAAGAGTAAGATCCATTTTGTTTAACTACAAACAGCCACAAGATCGTGATCTCCAAACACACCAGACTCCATTTGAATAAAGAGTAATTTTAGCATGTACAGAGGCAGCATGTTTTCACATCTACCTTAGTGAATGAAGGGTTTAATTTTTCCAAACCAGAGCTGGTGATTGTTGAAGCAGCGGAAAAACGACGCAAGATGTTGTTTTTGCGAGTTTCATTTTGTTTCTATTGACTTTGAATGAAGTGTGTTTTATGAAGATGAAAAAGTTGTTTTTATAAATGGAGTCTGGTGGGTTTGGCATATAGATTTTGGGGCTTTTACTGGTTAAACAAAAAGGTGCATCTCTGTAGGGATCCTTTCCATTAACAATCTGAGTCTGGCCGTCACAAAAACAAGCACCTTTAGTGGACGTAAATTGACGGTGCGAACATGCGGAGTAGCTCAAACCAACATAAAAAATTCAAATGCGTGTCTTACAAATCCTGCAATTCCTAAATCCAAACAAATGAGACGGAGCAGCCGACTGTATTGAAATATTTTATTCATGTGACTATATCCTTAAATAAATGTATTGCTTGGGTGACACTGACATTTTGGCAGCACTGTCCATCCAAGACTTCCACTGACAGGTCGAGATGCACTAAAACCAGTCAAGTCTGCAGACTCCTTCATTCACAGCAGCCTCACTGCTCCTGTGGGTGGATGAGTTGAATTTAGCTCCGGTCGAACTTTAAGATTGTGGCCGCCGACTTTTTTTGGGACTAATCTTAAAAGTTCAAAGTGGAACTATGGTGCTGATTTACAATAAATTCTAAATATGCATCCACCCATCCGTCCCTCATAATTCCAAGCAGCTGGAAATCTGCAAGGCGAAGGTCCCAGTCATTTCCTCTGCAGCTCTACGAGGCTTCCTCTGCTTTAGGCTCTTCCTCTGCGCCACTCTCCGAGCTCTGCTGTTTGACGTACTGCTGCAGGAGGGCGGACAGGTGGGCTGGTTGGCGGTGCAGCATGGAGGCTGTTTGGGAGGTCAGCATTGTCAACCCGCCAACCAGTTCGCCCTGGACGACAGTCATTGAGGATAGTTTGGAGTAGTTCACGACTCCCTGTGCACTCAGCAACGTGTTGTCTATACAGGCTCCTGTTGAGAGGGGAGCAATCGTTAAATGGTCAATGTCTGTTCAATATGTTTTTTAGTTACACGCAATGAGATTTAGATGTCTACAATCTGAATTTCATTTTAGTAATTAAGTGTGGTGAACATTATACAGTGGCGAGAAAAAGTATGTGAACCCTTTGGGATCTCTTGGATTTCTGCATAAATTGGCCATAAAATGTGTTCCGATTTTAATGTAAGTCACAACAATACAATCGTACATTCTCCTAAAGTAATACTCCACAAAAAAAATATGTTTTGATTTTTGTTTATTGGGCATAAGATGTAAACATTCACATCACAGGGTGGAAAAAGTATGTGAACCTTAACATTTAGTAGCTGGTTGAGCCTCCTTTTGCAGCAATAACCTCAACCAAACGTTTTCTGTAGTTGCAGATCAGACCTGCACAACGACTAGGAGGAATTTTGGACCATTCCTCTTCACAGAATTGTTTCAGTTCAGCAATATTTTTTGGTTGTCTGGTGTGTATGGCTCTCTTGAGGTCATGCCACAGCATCTCAATGGGGTTGAGGTCCGGACTCTGACTTGGCCACTCCAGAACGCGTAATTTCTTCTGTTTGAACCATTCTGTTGTTGATTTACTTGTATGTTTGGGGTCGTTGTCTTGTTGCATCACCCATCCTCGTTTGAGCTTCAGTTGGTGGACCGATGGTCTTATATTTTCCTGCAAAATGTCTTGGTAAATTTTGGAATTCATTTTTCCATTGATGACAGCAATCCGTCCAGGCCCTGAGGCTGCAAAACAGCCCCAAACCATGATGCTCCCTCCACCATATTTCACAGTTGGGATGATGTTCTGATGCTGGTGTGCCGTGCCACTTTTCCTCCACACATAGCGTTGTGTGTTCCTGCCAAATAACTCAATTTTTGTTTCATCGGTCCACAGAATGTTTGTCCCAGAACTGCTGTGGAACATCAAGGTGGTCTTTAGCAAACTTGAGACGTGCAGCAATGTTCTTTTTTGTCAGCAGAGGTTTCCTCCGTGGTGTCCTCCCATGAACTCCATTCTGTTCAGACATTTACGTATTGTAGAGGTATGAACAGAAATGTTTGCATGCGCCAGAGAAGTTTGTAAGGCTTTGGCTGATGTTCGAGGATTCCTTCTCACCTCACTGACCATTCTGCGCTGTGCTCTTGCGGTCATCTTTGCAGGACGACCACGCCTGGGGAGAGTGGCAACTGTCTTGAACTCCCTCCATTTGTAGATTATTTGTCTAACTGTTGAGACATGGACATTAAGGCTTTTAGAGATACTTTTGTATCCCCTTCCAGCCTTATGTAGCTCAACAATTCTTGCTCGCAGGTCTTCAGAAAGCTCTTTGGTGCGGGGCATGGTTCCCATCAGACAATGCTTCTTCTGAACAGCTATTTCAAAACTAGTGTGAGTTTTTAAAGGGCAGGATAGCTTGAATCAACTCCTGCAAACTTGTCACACTAATTGAACTCCATGTTGGATGACACCTGAGTCAAAATAGCTCTTGTAGAAGTCATTGACCTAGGGCTTCACATACTTTTTCCACCCTGTGATGTGAATATTAACATTTTGTGCCCAGTAAACAAAAATCAAAACATATTTTTTTTGTGGAGTATTACTTTAGGAGAATGTACGATTGTATTGTTGTGACTTACATTAAAATCGGAACACATTTTATGGCCAATTTATGCAGAAATCCAAGAGATCCCAAAGGGTTCACATACTTTTTCTCGCCACTGTAAAATGATTGCTCTGCCTCACAAAGTTAGAGGATAAACGTACCCATGAGTGTCATCTGTGGGCTGCCCCTCAGAGTCACCAGCATCTCCTTCACTTTTGTCTCTTTACTCACAAACAGAACTGTGGGACAGATGAACAGCGGAGCCATGTTGGAGTAAACACTGTCTTTAAGGAAGGACCGCATCACCTGGAAGAGAGCACGATTAAAGATTAGAACAAACTAAGATTAAAAAAAAAAAAAGAAACTAAGATTTCAGGGTTTCAGAGTTGTTTAGCATGATATGTATTTTACGTAAAGGAAAAAGATCTCAGTCACGTTCTTAGTGGCTGTTTCACTAATAAGCAGCAGCTACAGAGATGATGCATGTTTCACAGCCGGCAAGCAGCAACAACAATGGCGGTGTCCACAGGATCACGGGGAGCGCGTAGTGTCTGCAAGAAATCTTGTGGTGTACACACACAGGTTGTTACGCAGTTGGCGAGACTCCCGCTGACAGAAACACACGTCGCCAGGTATGAACACTCAAAAGATAACGATAGTCTCTGTGACGCAAAATCAGGGTGAAAATCATGTAATGTGAGCTCAGCTTAAGGCAGGAGTTTAACCACTTAACGCCTAATTGCATGTAATATCTCCCGATAAACAAAACAATAACTAGTAACCAACAAGTCTTCTGATGGCAGAGAGGCCATCTGTTGGAAACAAACACATGCTAAGTTTTATAGTTTAGAAATGGCAATAAAAATCCAAGACAGGGTTGCCCTTGTGGCTTAGAGGTGAATGGACCGTCCATCTTTCCTCATCTTGCGTAAAAACACTGCATTACAAAAAAGAAATAACCCACTGTCACATTCGACATTCTACTCAGGGATTTTATTTCTAAAGGGACAAAACAGCCACAGATGAAACAATTCTATTATTACCTGGTTGGGGAAGAACTTGACAGTGATGCCATGTTGATGAAGTCTGTGTCTGAGAATCATCATGTCCTCAGCGTTACTGCCGTTGTTCTGGACCACAACGATCATCTTAGACTCCTGGAACACGGCCTTCACATTCCTCTTCATCATTAACATGAACGGACTATCCTGGAGGAATAAAAGAGAGTGTCTCATAGTGAAGTGGAGCTTCTAACCTGTGGTCTGAGACAAGGACAAAAGATGGTCCCTCCTTCGTTCTATTATCAGCCATGGTGTGAATACTGCTCCAATGAGTGCACAAGGTTTAAGGATGACGGCAATGTACTTCTGCTATATTAATGGCAATTAATACCTGAGTTTTAATATTCATACCAGCAAAACTTTTTTTTTTAACTTTTTGTGATACTTTAGTTTGAGGGGAAATGAACACCTTTTCTTTTTTTCTACAAAACCCTTTTTTGAAATAAACAAAAGAAGCCAAACTTCATGAGCAGCTGTACAAGAACTTTACCTAAATAAAACAGAATCTAAAGTTCACAGTTTTATGTATATCAGAGCCTGTCTGACCAGTTAATGAGTAAAGACGACTACAACCACAGATTTTTAGTCAGCACCAGAAAAGTGTTGATGCCCAGGCCCTGCCTACAGATGTGTGCAATTTCCTCATTATGTTGTTCTTTTATGGAGCAAATGAAGCAGCTATAGACTCCAAATCCTGATAAAACTGGCAGGTATTATCAGGTCTCAAATCAATCTAGCTCCAATACAGTGTTACAGGCCTAAACATGCAACTACAGAAAGAGTACGGTATTCATCAGACATTAGAGTTCCTGGATTATCTTTAATGAATGAGTGTGTGAAAATTGAAGACTGGGAACTATCGCTATAGCAGCAGATTAATGTCCGTGCTTTTGGAATAAAATGTTTTGATGTCCACAAACTTGTAGTGAACACATGATAAGCAGCACTGGCAATCCAACAACTCACTAACAGCCTTATCCGATATATCTGCTCTTGGCCCTTTATGTGTGTCAGAGAAAGGATGAGACGGGGATGAGTGTTACCTCCTGCAAGTGTTTGCTTTTGGACGGATAGGCTCCTCGAGGAACGACCCGTTTGGGAGGAACGTACTGCGTGACAGCCATGAGCTTCTGTTTGAGGAAGTGCATCGGTCGCATGTGGCGCGTCACGGCTTTGGAGCCGTGCCGAACACTCTGTGTCAGGGGAAGCCATCCTGAAAGACACAACATGTGTTAAACACCTGCTATCCAGAGAAGTCTTACCTACATACAATTTACAACCTGGAGGAATTTGCTGTAGCTTTTCATGTCATTGCAACAGGCAGCTTGTTGCTTTACAGGAATGTGGTTCGGCCTGCAGCCAGATACATGTCTTTCCTAATCATACATTTCCACACAGACATCGGTTTATAAATGATACATATCAGAAGAAGGTTGGAGGTATCCTTCAAAATTATTCATTAATGCTAACCTGCAATTAACTACATACAGACATATGCTGCTCTTTCTATGATGATATTCAGCAAGTTTTCTACCTATTTTTACAGCTAGACATCTGGCAAGACCTTTGCAGATTTGTCTGTCATTTTATCTTTGAAGACTTGGTGTTTGGTTTCTTCAAACCCCAAGAAAAAAGACCATTAAATTAAATAATGATGTTGGCAACTGTGTTCTTCTATAAATGTAACTTTAGCAATAAAATCGCTTATCTTATTGTTTTTATAAAGGATGTTGGGCAACATGAAAAACTACTTTATAATTCGAGTGACAAACAAGCTAGCGTGACATATCGGTATGTGTTATAGCATTTTTGTCTGGTTTGATGCATCCCTGGCTCTTTTGATATAGCTCTAATTGTAAACTACCCCTCTGTATACTGAATATGTATTATGTTATTTAGTTTATTTAACAGAAAAGACTAACATCTGCTAACATAACAGACGAGCCTGAGGCAGCCGTGCTAACACCGGCTAGCTAAACACAGCTAGCTTATCTAAACCGCTGTTAAACTGAAGCACAGCTAACACTGTTAGCTTTAAATAGCTCTATAAAAACAGGTAATAATGTACTAACTCATTACAGACAGATCGCCAGCGAGAGAAATGCAGTATTAAGTCTACATTACCCTGTTTCGGTAGTAATTTCACAAACAAGGTCGACGCCATTTCTAACAGGAAGATGTTGTTCAGGAAGTGACGAAGGCACAAGTGCTGCATTCACTGTCATCTCGGAAGAAACAGAATCATAATAGATAGTTGTGGAAATCGATCCATATCCAGTGTCGGAAGAAATATTTCTTTGCTCAGGTTAAAGTAGAATTATACTATATAAAAAATACCATGTTACAAGAAAAAAAATACTTCATATGAAAACGATATTTCAATAAAAGTGAACAATTATAATCAGGGAAAACTATTTGCAACATAATATTTTCCATACAAAATCAATAAATTCATAAAGAAGTTTCACTTGCCATTAAAGGGATACTGCACCCAAAAGTGAAAATTCAGCCATTATCTACTCACCCATATGCCGAGGGAGGCTCAGGTGAAGTTTTAGAGTCCTCACATCACTTGTGGAGATCCAAGGGGAGAGTGGGTAGCAACACAACTCCAGATTCAAACGTCCAAAAACACATAATTGAAACCAGAAAATATCTCCACTCTGCTCGTCCGTAGTGATCCAAGTGTCCTGAAGCCCCGACATAAAAAGTTGTTTGGAAAAACTCATTTGAACTCTGTTTTTAGCCTCATTGTAGCCTGTAGCTCTGACTGCCTCTCTGTGCACTGCGCTCACGTGAGCTACAGGCTATAATAGCCATGTTTCCATCAGCCTGTTTAGATGCGCATCTAGAAGTATCGCATCAGAAAATTATGATGGAAACGCCAAAATTCTAATCAAAATCTCTGATTCACACAAACTAAAATACACTCGCTTTAGCCGGGTTTTGGTTGATTTGAAAAATTGTTGATTCGCAAAACGGGGGATGGAAACGTGGCGCACATCTCTCCATGGTGATATCCACACTCCGGGTCGGGAAGGCCAGAAAACATAGAAGAAGAATGCGAGACTTGTTTTGTTTCCGGTTCTGCGGGAAACTTGTGCGAGTTTTGTAGTTTTCACAAAAGTCTGTATAGTCAATGGAAACACAGGATTCATATTTCCCAATGATTCAAATCACTTTTGGATGGAAACATAGCTAATGAGGCTAAAAACAGAGTTCAAATGACGTTTTTCCAAACAACTTTTTATGTCGGGGCTTCAGGACACTTGGATCACTACGGACGAGCAGTATGGAGATATTTTGTGGTTTCAATTATGTTTTTGGACGTTTGAATCTGGGACTCCGTCAGCCTGCATTAGGTGGAGTTGTGTTGCTACCTCCTCTCCCCTTGGATCTCCTCAAGTGATGTGAGGACTCTAAAACTTCACCTGAGCCTCCCTCGACATATGGGTGAGTAGATAATGGGCGAATTTTAATTTGTGGGTGATCCTTTCTTATCATACAGAAATATTATATATCTTTTTTTTCAAGTTTCAAAAAGCTGTTCTACCCAAAATAATATTGCATGGTGACATTCACAAAATAAATGATGATAAATGATTTATATTTTCCACCTCTTGCTTACAGAAAGTACAGTTTTCATGCACATCTTTAAAAGTTGAACTGATGAACAGGGTGAATTAGATGCATGAAACTGAGACTTGCAGAATTTGAGTAAATGCACTTGGTCACATTCCTTTGGGACCAGAAAAGTACAAATAAAGTACAGTTGATCTAGTGAACATGTGGTATTGATTTATCAGCTGTGTGTGAATGCAGAGGACCGCTCCGTTGATCCAGTCCGCCGTTTGCTCACACTGTGCAGCAACAGATCTACAAATCACACACACGCAGCTCCACCGTGTCAGGTTACCGTCAGGAGTCAATCCACATGGTGTGAGATCAGTGAAGCTGCGCGGCCCGCTGGAGCGGACTTTGTTCTTCTTCTCTGCTTCCAGACAAAGGGGCGGAAACGATACAGTTGACTGTAGTCAAGCTAGCGGCTCTGTGTTTACCTACAAATCAAGGCAAACAGCGACGTTATCGATACACAATCACGACGCAAAGACCACCGTGTTGTTTTATATCACTTCGGGTGGAAGTTTAGAAAAAATATATTAAATTGTAAGTCACCGGTGAGTTTTGATTTTTGTCTTCCCTCCTCCCTCCAAACGTGTCTCGGTAACGTTTGGATGTGCACGAGTCTTGACGTTAGCTAGTTGTTAATGTGCATGTTTTCAATGGGGACGGACACTAGTTAGCTCAGGAGTCACGTTTCACACCAGGCAGCATCGTTGTTACAACAGACAGGCGTCCACAGGAGTGTGTGAGGGGCAGGAGGTGCAGCTAGCGCGGAGGCAATATGGAGACACAGCTAGCTGCAGACTGAGGCTCCTCCGAGGCTTTGTCGTGCCGTGTTTCCTTCTGTGTCTTCTTCAACACCCCTGAATTGGATGCATGTTGCACCACAACTGTGTGATTTTTAAACTAAAGCATAGATATATGAACATCAGCTGTACATTGACTCACTGATACAGTATAGTGAGCCGCCGCCAGGTGTTGCAAACCTCCTGTGCACTGTTGTGGATGCTGGTACCGCCATAACACCGCCTGGCACCGCTGCATCATCAATTAGTAAAGTCATAGAAATGTCATTTATTTACTCTTTCAGAAGGACAATGCACATTTATTAACATGGCTGTGAGTGTGCCAGTGTTAGCCGGCTGGTTGACTTGCAACTTTGGTGGCTAGGTGATGTCAGAGCAACAGAAGAAATGCAGAATGCATGCATCAACACACATGTATGAAATATGCAGACATGCACAGCAGCATTAGGCAATAAGACTCAATGGAGATCTTGATAAAAATGTGAGAAAATGCAGCTACATGTAAGTAAAATGGTGATAGGCACTATAAACCGTGCACCACAGAGTTGTAAGACACACCCACAAAAGAATATATCATTAATATATGTACCACATTTTTACACTTGTGACACCAACCCCCCCTTCAGAGAGATCCAGTGAGCTTACACCATGTCATAAGGTGATGGTACGTGGGTAACTTCAGGCAATGCAGATCAGGCAGTCTTTGACACAATCATGCACACAGTGGGTTTTTAAAAGTACCAGCGCAGCACTCAGATTGCTGGTAATCTCCATTGCCTCACACTGTTACCCTTGTATCCTAAATAAACCCAATGCTGTTCTCTCCTCTCCACCACGTTGGTTCTCGCATGCTTCCACGATGCAACAATCTTGACGTTGACCAGGAACCTGCTGGTCCCCAGGTCTACCTGATGAGTATGAGCCTGACTACAGAGCCCCCTAACGATGTTCCCGCTGTTACAGAAGGTTTAATATAATCATTATTTCTCTAACATAAATGTCTCTGTATCACTCTGTCCGTGTGTCAAGAGTCGAGGAGTGAGTCAAGTAATGTGTGGCACTGTAAATGTTTGTAACCCATTTGAAACGGCACTCGACAAGTGTCCAAAACACATGTGAACGTCTTAAACTCTGAATATCAACAGTTTTAAATTTACAAGGCTCAGCAGCCATTGAAAGGGTGGGTGTCTCCAGGACCAGTAACTCTCTGCTCGTTATTTCTACCCCATCAGAGAGCAAAATGACCACAGCCGAGAAGAAGGACAAGAAGCCAGATGAAGTGGCAGAGGAAGAGGAGGAGGAGGAGGAATACGTGGTGGAAAAGGTCCTGAATCGGCGGGTGGTGAAAGGGAGAGTAGAGTATCTTCTCAAGTGGAAAGGCTTCTCTGAGTGAGTGTTTTTGGGGGAAACTCATCACTCATCCACTCCATCTTTTCCTGTCGTTATCCAATTTAGATATTCCTCTAAATCAGAGATTGCATCAAATTATAACCGTATTTTTTACAGGTGACTATGACATTAATTAACTGCATTTTCATGCACTTGTGTCCGCAGGGAAGATAACACGTGGGAGCCAGAAGACAATCTGGACTGTCCAGATTTGATTGCAGAATTCCTGCAGTCCCAGAAATCAGCTCACGACGGAAAGAGGAAGGCAGCCGGGGACGCAGATGGAGACGAGAGTCGAACGAAGAAGAAAAAAGACGATGTAAGTCACAGTCCTTTGTTTCTGTTAAGAGTCCAAAAATGGTCTGTCAATCATAAATGGTATTGGGGTTAAATGAAGAATACTTCACCTGCAAAATTACCATCTGTATATCAGTTACTCACCGTGTGTTACCTTGAATTTGTGTATAAACCTTTTTCTCAACGAAGAATCCAAAAAGGGCAAAAAATTTCATGACCCAAAGTAAATGGAGGCCACATTTAACAACAGCAAAACTATATTAAAACATCTCTTTGCAAACACTTGCACAACTCCTGCAGTGTAATCCAAGTCTCGTTTATCTGGTCATATGCACAGTTTTTGCATTTTTGAAGTGTTTGGAAAGTACTGACCGGATAAATGAGACTTGGATTATATTGCACGAGTTGTGTGAGAGCTTGTAAGCAGATGTTTTAATCAGTTTTGTTGTTTTTAAAGCTTTGCCCGTTTACTTAAATTCATGAAGAATGTTAACTCTTTTTTGGATTGCAAGAAAAACAAAGTTCTCTTCGTGACTTAAATGCAACATTAGGGTGCGTAATTTACGTACAAATTGTCATTTTGCGGGTGAAATATTCTTTTAAGGAACCATATTTTCTGTTAAAAGTTGCAACTGAACGCCACAAAGACGACAGCCAAAGGTCTGCTGATCACCAACATGCATGTACATTTTACACCTGCACGAGGACACAACTCATCTGTGTCCGTTGACCAAATATTTTTTGACACCACTGTAAATCAGATTCAGCCTCGTCAGTGATAACGTGTAATATGTAATAATATGTCTAATAAAAAAAGTTGTACCCGTCACTGTTGAGCTGTTTTCTTTGCTTCGCTCTGCTGCTTGTTGAAGAACAAAAGAAAAGGCAGAGGCACAAAATAAAACCCTTTTTGATCCACACAGCGTCAGATGGACATTTTTGTGGGCAGAGCAGTCGCAAACATTGCCAGGAAAGAACAGTAAAACACAAACCAGCCTCAGTGAGTCGGTTAGATAAAGAGTTGCAGGCGACAGGTGTTTATTGTAGTTTAGGCAAACTGTAAAGCACATCAAGGCTCGCCACATCACAGGCTCGTGATAAAGCAGGATGCTGGTTTCCCGACCGTATGGGAGTTCAGGTGCAACTTTGAGAGCGCCTTTCTTTGGGATCAGTCAACCAATAATAGACTCCCTCCTCCACATGTAGGGTACCCTTTGTGTAGTCACACACCCACTATACAGTACAGGCAGCTCTCAGGATGAATCCAGAATGGTTGGACTTTTCAACACTCACATGAGCAGACCAGGAAGTCTTGAAATTGGTCCAGGATTGAGGCACTGCTCCGGCTGCAGCAGCAAAACAAGCAGCAATGTAAACTCTACGGGCATTTGTGCACCATCAATTTACTCCACTGGAAGTGCTTGTTTGACCACTGACAGGCTCAGATTGTTATTAGACGTATCTGACAACATTATGGAAAAGACTTTGCAGAGGAGTTAAACGTACCTTTCCAACCAAGTCTCGCTCAATGAGAAGTCTTGTTCTGAAATCTTGTGAGAGGTACAGACAGCGTAGCTTAGTGTTATCTGTGAGGCTTTGTGTGTCATGGCTGAATACTAAGCGAACGGTGAGGAAAAATATTTCGTTTTTCTGTTGGGTCTTTTCTGTAATGTTCAGAGATCTTTCCTGTCATAGCAATTACAAGAACTTTTAATTGACAGTACACAATTGCCTGTGAGATTTGACACGTTGCTAAGTCCCGCTCCCGGACACAGACTGGCCAATCGTAACGCAGCATCGGGCCAGCTCAGACCAGGATCCAAAAACAACCCAGCTGTGCTCCATTGACTCTAATGCAGTCGATTCAGATTTCCTTCATGTTCAGGCAGGTTTTTAGCCTGGAAATCCTGACCCAAACCTAGAAAGATTTAGGGTCTGGCTATGAGTAATGCAAATGGCCCAACTCGAGGGGCGGCACCAAGCATGAATTTGAAAATATCACTGCACGCAATTGGATAACACTACGACCAATCAGAACAATACACGGGGTGACGTATCCAGAGTTTAGCTACCAGCAGAGCTAACTGGTAGATTAGACTTTTGCTGTATCGAGTTTGGCAAAACAGCAAAAACGTCCTTCTTGCAAAGGAAAGATTCGAGCGCCGTCTTCTGTTCCTCTTTTAGAGAAAAAGCCAAGTCAAACTCATTCATTGTAGCGGCCAAAGCCGTTTCAAACAACTGGTGTTCATCCGTAGACATCTTGCAATATTTACTGACTGATTGTGGACTTCGGCGTCACAGCGCTGTCGTCATCTGTTTAGCTCGCCTCTGGCCCGCCTATATTAGATACACTGATGTGATTGGTGCAGCTTGGCTCAAACAGCATGGGTAATGAGTGACTCGCTGAGCAAATTTAAATTGTGCTCTCGCGAGAACTCTGGATTTCCAGGGTAGCAGGTTTTGTGGATTTGGAGCTAAATGTTGTGCCTGGAGCACGTCGTGTATTAATGATGCTCGTTACCTGGAGAGGTTGGAAAAAGATACACATTTCTTCCCTGTTCCAAAACCAAAGTCATACCCTGGAAAGTGTAGGGTTAGCTAGCTACTGAAGATATAGCCTACTGAATGTATACACATGCTGCTTTTGCTTTTTAATGATTATAACAGTGAAACAAAGAGCGACCCTGCTGTACAGGAACCAGTGAAGGGAAGCAGGGAAACTTTGCTGATATGCTGTAGCCTATTGTTCGGCTTTAGCTTCTAACTATCTTTGTCTTTTTAACCTGTTGTTGCTGCTGAGTCAGTTTGACATCCTGGATATATCCTTCAAACACAGACTGTAGACCCCTCTGTCTGCTTCTCTCTGGAATCACTCTTTCATTTTTACAAAAATATGATATTTCTTCAGTGAGTGCAGTTAGGCACAGTGTGGGCTCCATGCTTACTGCGACAGCTTGTCGGACCGTCACAAAGGGGCGGAGGTTAGCAAAAAGGCAGCCTGTGTCACCACTGTAGCTGCAGCAGTCTCTCAATACTGGACCAATTACAAAAAATTGTCTCCACTGATCACTTGGACACAAAACATGGGTAAATAGAGTCCAGGTTAAAAATATCAATAGTTCCCTTTAACCACAACTATTTTGATGATTTTAGTCATTGCCAAACATTGTCCACCATCTTCTCAAACGTGAGGATTTGATGCTTTCCTTTGTCATACATGACCGTAAACTAAATGTCGTCAGGGTTTTAGACAGTTGGTTTTAAGAGGGAAAACATTTGGAGACATCGCTTTGGGTTGTCAGAGTTTCTAACAGACATTTTTCAGTATTTTCCGACATTTTTCTGACAAAATAACAATCAAAAAATAAAGTACTCGTTGGTTGCAGCCCTACAAATATGTCGAAGGAAAAAGCTGCACACAACCATATGAAATCTTCAAACATTTGCACCACATGCATTCAACCACGAGTTCAATATGTCGCTTTCATTTTCTATTCTCTCAGCAGTTTCCAAAGCTGTTTGTGATTGAAGTTGTATTCTGTCATTTGATCCTCAGACAGAGAAGCTAAGGGGCTTTGCTCGAGGACTGGATCCAGAAAGGATTATTGGTGCCACAGATTCCACAGGAGAGCTCATGTTCCTCATGAAATGGTTTGTATGCGCCGCGCGGCACAGTATCTGCCGGGCAGCTGTTGAAACAGGAACATTAGCGACTGGATAACCGCCTCGGCTGTTGGGGAAATAAAATGCTGCTATAAAATATTTGTCTGTGTGCACCAAATGCAGGCCAGTTTGATGTGTGTTTGTGTTGTTCGCCCATGCAGGAAAAACTCTGATGAAGCTGACCTGGTGCCGGCGAAGGAGGCCAACGTCAAGTGTCCGCAGGTGGTCATCTCGTTCTATGAAGAGAGACTCACTTGGCACTCGTATCCCACCGAAGACGAGAAAAAGGATGACAAAAACTAACACAGGGCAAAGGGGCAGGGGAGAGAAAGAAACTGTAGTTTTGAACTTCATTGTACTTTTGACGGGATTTGGGGGGTTGAGAAGGGGAGACGGAGACAAGCAAGACATCATCGGACTCATTTGTCTTATGGTGCAGTATCACTCATTTGATTATACTTTTATCTGGATATAATCTACCTGTAAATAGATTTGCTTGACAGCTGAAATGTAAAACACAGTGTTAATTTACAGTATCGACTTGAGTTTTGAGAAAGCCTGTCGGTCGCTTCAGTATCCTTTACACACGGCATTCGGTCCAGTGCTCGTCATCTTGCTATGACAATGTATTAGTGAGGTGATGTTTTTATTTCATTAGTGCGCCATTTTTTTTATACTTGGTTCATTAGTGCTTTCGACGGCAAAGCTGTGTCCATTAGCTGTTTCCTTAGGACTTGTTTGATGTACGGTTATCAGCACTTTTCAGTGATTGATTTGGTCATTGGTAATCTTTGTAGTGTTTTTCATGACTATGTCTTGCTTGTCGGTTTTGGACAATAAACCACTTTTTGTTAACTCTGTTTCAACTGGGATCACTTTAAACGTGACAGGATTATTACACAGCAGGGCTGCAACTAACGATTATTTTTAGACTCATCATATGGTCAATAAAACATACGGAAATAGTGAAAAATGTGCATCACAGTAGCCAAACTGATGCTGATGTCGTAAAAAACTGACAGAAATAAGTGAAAAAACCATTGCCTGTATCTGGATGGGCGGGGCTTAACCAGGATGGGTGGAGTTTAAAGCGAAAGTTGAAATTTAAACCTGAAATTGATGTTGGGTTGATCGAAACTTGCTATATTTGTTTTATTCGAAAGCTATTTACAGAGCAATCTCAGTATTGAGCTTCAGATCATTTTTCATAACAAGAGTACAAGACGAAACACAGCCGAATACTAAAAGTATTAAACAGAGTGCTGCAGGGTTGACGTCTATTTGTAGGCTAACACAGAATTATCGCCCCACTTCCTTTGACAAGATCGTATTTTTCCATTATATTTTGGATCACTGCAGATACTAAGCTCTGTGGCAAACAAAAGTTTGACACCAGCTCTGCTCTGCGAGATAAAGTTCACAAATAAACACCACTTTATCATTTTTAAAGTGTAAATGTAATCACCAAAAGTAAAAAGCCAAAGTTGGGCTGTAACTGAACTACACCACAGTCACATGACTTAACGTGGCCACCACAACAAGATTGCAAAGCCATGTTCGGCGTGATGAAGTTCGGTAGCCTTGTTCAGCTACTCGTTAGCAACCATCATTTTTAACACAGCTAAAGGCTTCAAGATTATCACCTGGAGCATTTACTGACATACTTCTTGTTGAAGGACAAAAGAAAGTCTCTCATGCTTGTGTTAACCACAGACCTTATTTCAGACATCTAACCAAAACCCTTTATAAAGACCCACTGACTTCAAGGTGAGGCAACTGGAGTGCAAAAACTCAAACTAATTTCTAGGTTTTAGGAGTCATTCCTGCAGTACTCTATTTACTGTAAGGCAGGAACAGGAAGAACTTCATGTGTCCAAAAAAAAGAAAGACATCACGCCTTTTGCGTTGAGCTCCAAAGACAGTCGTGCTCCTCTGAATTTTTGTAACTAGGCGCCCACTGTGCCTAACATTTCAGTTCAATATGGACGGTGTTAAGAGAAGACTGGCCGAGCAGCTTGGCCTATATGGACATATCTACGACTCTTCATTGAGTGACCACAGGGACGATCAAATGCTCTTAAATTCTTGGAAAGAAATAGCCCACCACACTGGGGAAAGAAGACGCCTATTGCCGCCGGGTGTGGAAGAATATGAGAGAACACTGTAGAAGCTAAAAAAAAAGGGTCTCACAAAAAGGATGGCGACCCGGAGAGAAACAAAGCAGTATACAATAAGAACAACTTGGAGGCCACAATTACTACTGTTGCCAGGCAGCCTTGTTAATTTTTGTCTTATCTACGGAATATTTAGTTCGTCTGACCTCTTGTATTTCAGAGCACGTTGCAACGAACCACACAGTGAGCATCAACGCCTTTGAGCATGCTCTTAGCTTGTGCCGCACCTACGAAGGCTCACGTGTATAGATAACTTGGTTTTTCTTGCTTGAGAAACTTTTTAAATATTTGATCAACTATCAAAATAGCTGACCTTTTTCTGCTGACTGACTACTTGATTGATAACTGCAAAACCCTGAGCCCCCCAAAATCCGGGTAACTATAGACACCTGCTTTTTGACCCGTATTGTACAGTATAACATATGCAACTAGAACACAAGAGTCACAGGTGAAAATAAAAACACTTTATTAATCAATAAAAACAATTTTTGATTGCCGGCAAATATCTCAAAACAGAGGGAACTACATCCAAACTGAAATTAGAGGGTTGAGACTGTTATGGAGACATTTGACAAACTACATAAATCATGACAAACACAAACATGAAAATATTTACATAACAAGACAGACAAAAAAAAGTGCACTAAGTAGTAGCAGTACTAAATAGTTGGTGTCGCACTGGGTTACACTGAAGTGAATGTTAACCAGAGTTTCATGCCTGAATATCACATTTAATGAGGACATTTCTCCTTTCAAAAACATTTGTTTGGACATCATCTTAACGTTGCGACTTCAGTTCAGCCTCATGTAAATATTCTAGCCTAACCGCTATCTCAGCTGCAACCTATCTCAGCTACCTGTTTTTCTTTTTTTGTTTTAAAACAGGGCGATGTGACATGTACTGACAAAACTTCATTCAAATAGACAAGTAATAGCACTTCTACTTTGAGAACGTTTCCCTCCAGTTCTCAAAACATTTAAAGTGAGAGAGAATGAGATTGTGAAAGAAAGGCATTCAAATCAAAGTGGCCGTAATGCACACCGTCATTGCACATGTTCAAATAACTTCTATCTCATGTAACGACTTGGCTCACTTTGTCATCAACACAAAAAACTTAAAAACATAGGACTCATAATATTCAAGCCAACACCTCGGCTTTACAGCAGTTTAAAAAAATTACCTCAAGTGGCTTTCAGTTGGGTAACGTTGGCAAATAAGTTACTTGAAAGGGATATCGCTACACCACAGCGACAACTGAGCCGGTTTTAAGTTAGTGCTTAAAACAAGGCATCCAAGAGGAAAGAAAACATCAACAAATGATCCATAAATCTGATCTGTGATAGCCTGGAGTTGGTGGTAATCATACAGTACTCTCTGGAGCTACACGCCCACCACAGTATCTTCAATTCCTCCCATTTACCGGCTGTGTGAAGTTTTAAAATCAACAAAAAAAAAAAAGAGTGTAGACTTGTACATAAAGCTGATGTGGCTAGACCTATAACCTTGCTTATACTACAGATTATGAACAGTTAATAAGAGCCTTCCTAAACGCAGCTCCCGTATTTAAACCTGCAGCGAAGGAATAGCGACAGACACGGCAAAATGCATATAGCCAAGCCTTTTAAAGACAAATTACAGTGCTATGTATAATTTATAAGGAAGTTGATACATTTTGCAATGCAGTGTGCCTCCTCCCTAAAACCTCCGTCTGCTCCTCTTGCAGGACTTCACCTCCAGGCCCCTTTAGCAGTGGCCAGCCCAGGAACACTCAGCCTCTGACTCTTTTCTTGTCTCAACATCCTCCTTCCACACATCAATCCCTTCAGGGCCTTCTAAACTTAGATGCCGCTGACAAACTGACTCAAAAACTGGAATTTGCGATACACAAACCAACAGAATTGGAGTGCAGTGTTTTAGCATTTAAGATGTATTCAGATCAAGTGATGTGCACCATACAACCTTTGGTTAGGATCGGTGTTAATGGCATCCTAAAATGATGGACTTCCTTTAGCCTTTGGTATCTAAACTCTCCAACAACCATAGATGCTGTTCTTTGCCTGAAGATTTGCAACTCAAAAGCCTCAGTGACAAAAATCACTAAAAGTCTCCAGGGGTGGGGTGTGAACTGTCCTTTAAAACCTTCGGTGCATAGGTATTCCAACCATCCTCGTTGACAGTGTTCTTTTACTCCCACTTGTCTCGACACCAGTCCCTCGTTTCACCCTACACATCTTCTCCATCCTCAGTGGTTTGATGCAAAAGGATCAAGAGCAGCTAAAATTTTTCTAATAGCTCATTTTATGTCCTTTTATATCCCTCGTCTCCTTGCTTATTGTTTTCCCCCGTCTAAATAATGAAATATCAGTACTCAAACAAAGAGCTACTTCTGCTTCAAAGTTGTTTCCAGGAAAAAAAATGTAGGAACAGATTGAAAAGGGAGAAACTAATGCAGGAAGAGTAGTCAACAATGCCATTTTTCTACTCACCAGAATCTTCTTAAAGGAAAAAAGGACATCTCTCTTGCATCTGCAGAAATCTTTCTTATTGATTTAGCAAAGTGATAGAATAAACAGCAGTTTGCCCCCCTCACTTCTTTTTGTCCTTCTGTTTTTTCTCGGGCTTTCGGTTCTGCTCAGCAGTTGTCACGCCACGGGGCATGATCAGCACGCTGCCGTCAGCGCTGTACTGGAGCGAGTACTCGCTGGGAGGATAGGGCCGGCCCTCCTCGTCCCGTAGCTGAGTGAACACCTCCTGGTACAGACTGTGCATCTTCTGCTTCATCTGTCGGATGGAACGTATGAACTCCATCTTCTCCTTCAGCAGGCGGGACTTGTCGCGCCTCAGGTCTTGGACGCCCTGCTCCAGGTTGATGATGGTGTCAAGCTTGCGCTTGCGGCAGTTCTGGGCCGCCATCTTGTTCTTGCCGCGCCTGCGGATGTCGCGGATGAGGGCAAGCTGGCCTTCACTCAGGTGGTGCTTGGCTAGAAGCTCGTTGAACTCTTCCACAGGCAGGTTGATGATCTTCTCGTTGGAGAAGGGGATTTTCATGGCCCGGGCTCGGCGTTCATCGCGACTTGAGTGCTTGTCGAGCAAGTCCTGAGGAGGCTGAAGCTTGTTGTGTTTGTCCCGGACAGTCTTCTTCCCAGCTGAAATGGGGAGCTCTGGGTGCTCGCGAACGCAGAGGAAAGCGGCAGGTTGTAAGTGTGATTGTGGCTGATGCTGTCGAGCTGAGGGAGGCTGTGGAACTGGGAGGGGTCCTGATAGCTCATACGGCAGAGCTTACTGTACCCAGGCTGATAACCACCGACAGCACCTTCCTCTGTCTCCGCAGTAGCAACCTCAGAGTCGGTGCTGTACCCCACAGCTCCCTCCTCGGAGAAGGTGGCAGACGTTGAAGACGAAGACGCTGCCGAAGAGCAGGATGTCTCAGAGCTGCTTGGGGAGGCGGGGCTGTGGCTGGAGTCCAGGGAAAGACCAGAATCTGAGTCAAGCTCTTCCTCCAATTGGGAAGCTTGAGCCTGGCTGAAGCCCTCCTCCATGGCAAGATCCAGCAAGCTGATCTCATCGAGCATGGACTCTTCCAGCAGGTTGCTGAATGGATCGGGCAGGATGGGTGTGGATGTAATGTTGGTACTAGAACTATTAATGTGTGGAAGAAAGATCCCGGTCAGGTTAGTGGCTCCAAACGTGGAGTTGATGTTGCTGGAGTTGCTGGAAGAAAATCTGAGCATGGTGGTTCTTGGAGTGATGCTAACAGAGTCCAACTGGGGGTTGAAAATCTGGGGGAAGTCTTGGCTGCAGCTGGGGAGGGACGCCTGGTGAAGGCTGACGTCCTGGTTCACCGGTGTTGAGCGAGTAGAGAGTCCAAAGTTTCCCGCAGTGTTTGAGTCAGTCGTCCCACTTGTGCCACTGTCTGTGCTGGAGTTGCTGTGGGGCGAAGTGCTGTTCACTTCCATCGCCTTGAACAGAAAGATTTCATTAAATATATACAGATTTCTCAAATTATGAAGCACACTTTCGTGCTAAATAATTATGAGGCAGAATAATAATTTAACCTACTTTCTATCGTTAAATTTTTACACACTGTGACACAGTAAAGAAGCAGCAAGTTTCATACTTCCAGATGTGCTTTTTCCTCATCATTTCCACTGTTAAGGTTTCGTTTTGGACTTACCTCAACAAATACAACACAAATACAACAAACAAATACATCTCACATGTTAAAAAGCAATCTATTTAAAAGGGGGACATACCTGTAGCTCCATGATGGCCATGATGTCTTGCCACTGCTGCTCCAGGTCTAACTGTGGCTCCGCCGGGGGCAGCTGTGGTGCCAGAGGAAGGCCCTGAGACGTGGAGGGAACTTCTCCATTGGGAACTATTTCCGAGGTGCCAACCGGGGCTGGAAACTGTTTGGACACATTACAAAAACATTGAATTCACTTGTAGTTTTTTCACTCCAATGAAAAAAGCAATACTGTGCAATGCATTAGAAACAACGAGTTTTATGTTTTTACTTCAGATTCTTCTCCAAAAGGGAAAGTGGCCTCCAACAGCCTCAAGCACTCTTGTAGGGACAGTGAAGTCTGTGAGCCAAGACCTGGGAGCTAGGCAACAACAACAGAAGAGATACCAATACAGTCAAAACTATTTATTGTTGTAGGGCACTTGTAGCTCAGTTTATCTGGTCTGGTCCAATAGAAGAAAAAGATGTGTATTCGTCTTCTCTGGTGTCCAAAGAAATAACTTATTGTGAGTGCAACTGGACCTCATATATCATAAACAGCGACAAAAGAGGCATTCTGTAGCAAACTATTATAGGAGGATACTTACTGTGTGTGATCACTACTTTACACTCGCTGTGTATTGACCTCTGTTTTAAATCTGCTTCTGATTGTTTGGGCAAAGTCCCTAGCCTGACATCACCAAACCAAATTGCAAATGCCAGTTAGTTGGGAACCTCTCAGTTCATTTTTGATTTCCAAGGGGCCTTATCAAGGGCTGCAGATCAAGATGCCACTGTACGCAATAAGACAGGCCCACAACCAATTAGGACAACGAAATGTGACATAGCGCTAAGCGAAGGACAAATGTGAACAGACGACAGCATGCAGAGATGAGCTGTGATGGTGTAGCATCAATACCTGAATGAGTGTTGTCACTTTTGCCATTAAAATTGAAAATAGTACTTTAACAGAAAGTTCCACATTAGCCGCAGCCATCTTAAATAGGAATTGTGCAAATTTGCAGGAAAGCCCAATCAGTCTTTTTTCAGCATTGGCAGTATAAAAACAAAATTGGGGAGTGCAGCAAAATGCCGCCTACCTACTTTTGTTTATACAGAATGCGCTTTTTTCAGGGCAATGGGGGGCGTGAGCAAGTAACAAAACGTGTAGCTCAGCGTGTGACGTAAACAGTAACGTGGGAGGGAAGCCGCGGCTGGTCAGTCCTTCGGCAACTTCCCGTCACTTGACGGTTAATGGCCTCTTCATTTGCGAGGACAAGGAGGGCGCGCAATTCCTTGTCTCCCCAGTTGCTCATCTTTACAGTGTCTGTCAGGTTTGTGTTTTCCTCTTGCTACTAGCTGCTCGCTAATTCCTGCTATCAGCTGTTTCCTGTTTATCCACCGCCAGTGGGTCGCACGTGCGGCGTCATCAACAGCTCCTCCCCTGACGGAAGGGCGCCTCGTTTTTTTTAAACCAATAAGGTTCCGCCAATAAGACTACCCTACACGGCGGAAAATTCGGCACCTCGGATAAACTCGCCAATCCGGCTCTGTGTGTCTAAACGCTCGCAGCTTGCCGGCAAAACAGCCATAGATAGTGCTCCTCTTTACTAAGCTAGGTTCACGCTTGTCGTAAGGACCCCAGCACAAGGGCGTGCAAGCCAAAAATGAAATCATCCCATATTTTGTGTAAAGCACAAAGACATGTCAGTCATCGTATCAAAGCCCAGTATTAGATAAACGGCTGTCACTGGCACGACCAGGCCGAGGTCGGCTGTAAATCTGTCTGAACAGGAGAGGGACCAGATGCATCTGCTCGAGTAAATAAAACATGAGATAGCAGATTCGTCTGGTTCCCAGACTAAAAAATCTCTGCTCTCACATGGTGATCTTGCATGAGTATGGGCTATGTGAGGGAAATCAGGAGATCGCTACAATTAGAAGATGTATTTCTAAGCAGTAGCTATAGGTCTGTGTTCGTCTGCTTTGCCTTCACACCACAAATGAACCACACCAGAGTCCGTTTGGAACCAGACTGGGACCACTTTGACAATCAGGATTCTCGGTCTGTTGCAGTAAGTGCGGATTGTCGGGCGTTTACACCAGACATACTGTGTGAAACGAGCAAATGTAGAGTTTGTTTAAACCAAACAGACTGCGTACAAAAACATCCGTCATCTGTTCTTTCTGCTCTTCTGTGTCTTGTTTTAAGGCTGAGGCACATTTTTATAACCTCACATTAGTTTCTGGCATTATCAAAATCCTGCATTGTTCACAAATATTCTGTGTATTCACCTCCTTAATGCTCAGCTACTGCGCTCAAGTCAGACCATCTTGTCTAATAAAATCTAAACGAGACAAGAACAACATTTTTGTTTTCTTTATCTGTTTAGGTTCATAGAAATCTCACAGATGCCACAAATACCACGAATGCCAGCTCTGGACGAGCCACACCTGTGTGCATCTGTAGTTTTACAAAGATTACTTTCATGTGTCACGGGGCTAATGATTCTGAACGGCCTCTGAACCACTGGAAAATTCTCTCCGAAGTTAAGCCCTGAAATGATTTAATAACATTTCAACTTTATAAAAGCAATGGCCGTATTTGCTTAATTTCTCCCTCCATTGTCTAAGACTTAACTCACTGACTGGCGTGACACAACAATGAGATGAAACTCTTAAATTCAAACTGAGCAATTTTGCAAATGAACACAATTTTTCAGCCTACAATGTTCTATGCAAATGGTGAAATGAGACTAACTGGAAATGTCTCCACATGAATACAAACTCGTATTCTGCAGACGTAATTATCCTTTATCACCAGTGTGCAGCTCCCAAGTTTCTATTTCTTTTATGTAATATTAGACAGTTAAATGTACCACCTCCCACTGGATGAAGCACTAGGATATAGAGATCCATTTAGTCTACAAACCTGCTCTGGGATACTCTCTCCAGTCTCCCCGTCCACTGGCTGAGCACCCTGTAAGTTTACTCCATTCCTCCAGCTCTCTTGTTCCTCATTGCCGTCTTTGTTCTCATGTGGGTTGGGCTTCTCCTCCTCAGTCTCCTTCTGTCGGTTGCTGTAGTTGAACACTTCTCTTCCTGCACCAAGGTCGATGTCCTGTCTCCATAGGATGTCAATCAAGTCAATGTCCTGGAAAAAACATACAGCAACCAATGAGGAATGGCCCTGTGCAGAGGACAGTTAATCATGTTGACATTAAATGCATTCAAAATGAACTCATGCTCTTCTGAGCTACAACTGAAATCCAGCGTATTTTTTGTTTATTATTTACAATTTATTATTTACAATAATAAACTAGCAAGTTCACGCTTTATCTTTTACACAAGCAGTTTGACTCATTATTTCATAAGAGGGGTAATTTTGGTGGATGATGCAACAGAAATGTAGTCAGATGCTGCAACCATGACAGAAACACTTTGACATGGTGGTTAACATGTGATCAGAAAGAAGCCATAGTTCATAACAGTCCAACAATGACTCTGTGTGACCCCTAAGTCCATTCCTTTGATATGGTCATAATGAGCTGAGGAGCTATTACGCTTTTCTTTATTTTGTGTCTTATACAAAGTGTTACAGTGAAGGATGTTTTTATTAAACGTGGTCAAAGTTTCAAATGATGAGGTAACTGTATGTAGGGGGAATCCCTGTGAGCAAAAACCTCAGGCTTCAAAGCACAGTGAATATTTGTTTACAACAGTTCCAGGCACACTACTGCAAGTATTTACATTATGTAGCCTACACTGCTAAATGTAGCTACATGCTAACATCAGGGAAATATGTCAACTTGAGTGCCGATGTTGAACATTTCTCCCTGATCTCAGATTAGATTCCTGCTGGAACATTTACAGCTGTGTTTAGAAGCTTTTAGTGGATATTTTTCACAATGCAAAGTGCACTAACTGCAAGCTGCTAGTGTGCATGTAGCTACATGCTAACATCAGGGAAACCTGTTATCGTGTTTAGAAGCTGATATCGGTTATTTTGTAATGGTAAAGGTGCTTCTATACTCTGTTACAGTCATTCTCCGGCTGAAATGACAACGCAGAGAAGCCAAGATACGGAAGACCCAGGTGTTCCAGGTCTAGTGGAAAGCTCCAGTAGTTACAGTAAACGCTAAAAGGAACAGTGTTTAAGATTTAGAGGGAGTAAGCGGCATCTAGCGTGAGGACTGCAAACTGCAACCAGGAACAGCTTCTCCTCGTTAGAGTTCCTTAAGTGCTTCTTGTTCAGAAGGTATATACCATAAGCCCAATTATCCTTAGAGGTCGCTTCCTCTCCAAAACAAACAGAACCAGTGATTTCAACCGGTAAAAACACTGACTGAAGCAGTTTCACGTTAAAAAAAGCTGTGTTTTCCAACACTCTTGTTGCAGAGGGGCTGCTGAGTACAGTGGCCGACGCGAAAACGTGAATGGCCCCACCTAGAGCTAGTTTTTGGTTTGGCCATTCTGAGCTACCGTAGCAACATGGTGGTGCAAAATGGTGATTTCAGTGTATGAGGATCCGCTCCCCACGTAGATATTAATGGCTAATTTTTTATTTTTAGGTGATTATACACTACAGAAAACAAACTTGTTATATTATATTCCATTTGTGCTGCTAGTATGAGTTTAAAAATAAGCATAGTAAGTCATTTTTAACAGAAAAATAACTACTAACAACAATCTATTATACACAGAAATGTTTAAATGTAACATGTAAACGTAAAAAAATAGCATTTTTTCTCTAGTGTTGTTTTCAGAGTAGATTAAGGAAAATGTGTGTTACCTGTGTATTTCAAAGTAGCACTCTTATTACAGCGTTAACTGTTGTATCACAGCTAAATCTCAGCTGTAATGAATGTGACTCAACTGGTTTTACTAAAAATATCTGACACTGATAAAGGACCAGGGCTGTGGTTTCATGAATTATACTGGTAAACGTTGTCAAACTCAGTCTATGTTTTAATTTTTTGGAATACAGTATAATTGTGTGTTTTACGCTCCCATACCCCCAAATATTTATGAAACTGATACTGAGTCGCAGTATTTTAAGTGAGTTACACTGATGATAACAAACACTCTCTGAATAATAATTTATTTCTGTTAACATGTGTGGCTTGTGATGTTGCTACTTAGAAGACACGTTCACTACTAAATTAGAGCAACAAAAATATGTAAGTCCAAACTGTAATTTGTTGCATTGCGAAATCCTGCTCTTCAAATGTATTTTTGAAGCAGCAGATGACTGTGGTGACATGAAGCACCTGTCAAAGGGAGGTGTTTGCCCCCTCCTCCTTCTGACAGGTGCTCCCCAGGCGTCAGCAGAGTGAAGGATTAATGAAGGTGCAGTACCTCTTTGGTGAGGTCGTCATTGCCATCCCTGCTGCCCTGCTCCTGGTTGCCCTCTGGGGCCACAGCTCCCAGGCTGCTGTCCGCTGCGTTCAGGTTGTACGTGGATTCAGGTGCTCCACTTCCTCCCCTCATGGCCGGGGTAGCTTCAGGGTTGTTAATGTCCTCTAAGCCGCCCCCATTGTCCAGGGTGATGCTGGGGCTGGACTGGCTGCTGGTGGACACCACAGTCTCAGAGTCACGATGCACTAGCCAGGTGTTGAGCTCGGTACTGGGCACAGAGAGGCGATCCAGCTGGCGCACCTGGTTCAGCAGCCGTCTTGTGGTGAAGAAATGGTCGAGGTCCACACTCTTTGGATGGATGCCATAGCCGTCCAGCGTGTTGCGCAGGTTGTGAAACTGTGTCTGGGTGTAGGCTGAGCTAGGGCCCAGGATGATCTCTCTCAGTGGGGGCAGCTGATTGCTTAGATAGGTGTCAACGTCCACCCGCACCCCAATGAGACTCAGAAGGATGGTGAACTGAATCAGGCCCTCTGTGAAGTACTTTTTCAGGTAAAGCATTTCTTTACAAAGGAACAAAAGGTGAAAGTAAAAAATAAAAACAAAAACGGGGCCAACTAGCTCGGATCAATACCTTTGTACTGGTACTAGAAGACGGCGATAGATACATGAACGTAAAAAAGTGGTCAAGGACAGTGAGGGGAAGGGGTCTTCAACTGGATTCTGAGTGTTTAGAAGGCATGTAAGATCCGAGATGGGGTTTCCACTCTGAGAGACAGTTGGTGCACAAAGCTTCGTTCTTCATAAGGTTCTCATGTTTCCACTCCTGACAAAAGTGAGACATGACATTTTATTAGAATCAGAATCCAGTTTAGGAGACTTTGCTTTGCATTATTGGTGCATTACTTTAACATATTCAGAGACAACTGAATTAACAATAAAAGAATGTATTGCAAAAACTAAGAGACAGAGAGAAAAATACAAAAATAAAACTATGATACTGTCCAAAGATCGTGCAAGAACTCACAGCACTGAGAGAAGAAAGAGTGTGCACTGTACAGACAACAGTCCAAGAGATGTGGGTTAATGTAAAGCACAGAGACATAATATTGTTATTATTGTGTTCTTGCTCCACAGCAAACTATATTATCTTCACATCATAAATGAGACTAGTTTCAGCCCTGAGACACCCAAGTCTTACCTTCCTACATTTGCATAAAACACATGTTAATGACGAGAAAAAAAAAATCAGGACTTGCTAGCCCGCTGCAACCACTCCATCCTCCCAAGACTAGAGAAGTGATGTCGGCTCGCACCGCGCGATGCCTTCTCCGCCTTTGAAATTCAGCAGCCCAGAGATGAACACACAGCTTTAGGCATCACCCCACCCTTGACAGGACAACTACTTCTTGTGGGTGCTGCTGAAGGTGAATGGGAGAGTCGAGAAGGCTCGCTGGGCTGGCTAGCACACGCACCAAAGACAACGTTAGGTGGCGGGCAGGGTCCCTCCCTCCTCCCGCACAGCTGCGCCTATCTTCGTCCTTATGACGTTTGCTGTCAGCTACATTGTGTTTTGAGACCCGGCGTCTGCTGTTGCACACGTATTACCACCTTCACACGTAACGTAAACTACAAATAACACGCCGTGTCGCCACGTTAAATAGCTAGCTAGCATCTTTGTTTACCCTAAAAAGTGACAGGTACCGCTTCTGGTGTATTAGCACTACCTACATCAAACAATCTCCCTAGCAACAAGTGGTGAAAAGATGAATGACGGACTGTGCAGCCATTCGCGTCGGCTCAAGCGCGGTGACGACACATGACTCCAGAAAATCCCCGCCAATAGGAAAGGCGCGTGGGCGGGGCTTAGGGAAAAGCTAAACTACCATTGGAAGTCAAAGGCTGCACTGTTTGCTAGCCTGTAAGCTAGTTCGATGCTAACCGTCATAAGCATTCAACTACTTTTAAAAGTGACTTGTGTGTGAGGCAGAATCACGCCGCCGTGTCCAGACATTCACACACAAATGCTGCTTAATCACTCGAGTGTCCGCTGGCGTCAGCTCGCGCCATGAATCACTGACAATCCGTGTGTCGGCTTGTGCGTTATTAGTTAATTGATTTAATACTCACGCGTGAAGATTTTGCGACTGTGTCTTCATGCCCCAAAGTCCGCTACCGCCTGACAACAGTGAGCGAGTCTCGTTTTATTAAATGCTCCACAGTGTTGCTCGACATATCATTCCCCAGCCTTTCCTCATTGAATGGCCCACCATGACTTGCAAAATTGCTAGCTGGCCCGGCTAGCCTAGCAAGAGCCGCTTGACACCAAAACACGCTTTCGCACAGCGCATGCGCAGAACATTCTAGTAGCAAGCTTTCATCAGCCGGCTGAAAATCCCCCGCTGATAATAATAACACACAATGTGCACCACGATATTACAATATCTGCACACACTTAGCGGCAAAACAACTCAATCACTACGTGTTTTATTCAAAATAAATCAAGACAAGTGTGTCATACAATTTTACAAATGTTGCATGGATTATTTTCACATAAATACTTATTATATTATATACATAATATAGTTTACAACTCTGCACTGTATCACACTATATTACATTTGATATCCTGTTTACTGCTGCACTATACAATATGATGTTATACTTGAATGGAAACCCACAAGCACTTTATTAAAATGATGATGCAAACTTGAATATGAAACTGTAATTCCACCACAGCATTATAATTATTCACGTATTTATGTGTTACTTTACTAAAACTGAAAATGCATTTACCTAGTTTGCACTCCGTGTACTGGGTGATGCAATATAACTTTCATTTTTCAGTTGTACCCCGCTCTACAGTGGAAAATATACAAATGTTGATTCAAATTTGAAAAAATTAAAATGCAATATAAACACTGTGACCTGTTGTGTGCACTTAATTAACGAGGTTTTGCAATAATTTTTAAGAGATTTAAGCTGAATAAGTATGTCTTATGTGCACTTTATTTTTTTATACCCTTAAAATGTATTGCTTGCTTTATTTAATATGCAACAAAAAGAACAATATTTGTTTTTTTTTTTTTTGTAGTAGTGGGAAAAGTATTCCAAAGTTTTACTTAGTAAAATTAGTTATACTACATTGTAGAAATACTCTCTAACAGTTAATGTCCTGCATTTAAAATTATACTTGTGTTTTTAATCAAAATATACTTAAAAGTGCTGAAATTAAACGTTCTCCTTATGCGAATGGCTCATTTCAGAATCATATATATTATTGAATTTTAATTTTATATGTATGTATATATATATATATACATACATATATATATATATATATATATATATATATATATACACATATACATATATATACACATATATGTGTATATATATACACATACACATATATACATATATATATATACATATACACACACACACACACACACATATATATATATATATATATATATATACACACATATATATTAACCTGCTGAATTTCTTTATGTTGCTCTGGATCTGAACACTAAGTTTACCTAATGTGCACTTTGTTTTTATTTATCCTTATAATGTAAGAGTATCTTATGTCTTGCTTTATTTAATATGCAATAATAAGTCATGTATTTGTTTTATGTAAAATAACTTGGGTCTGTCATCCTTGTTCTATGTATGATACATATTCCAGTGAACAAAAAAAGATTATAATAAATAAAACAAAATAATCAATGCAGCAGAAACAGGTTAAACAAATACTTCATCTCCCAAACGACATCTGTAAATCAATCACTCACCTCAGTATGAATTCATAAGGAAGTCTTTCTCACACGTCGCCACGGTGAACAGAAAATCCAAAAATGGCTAACAAATCTGATAACCTGAAGTCACTGGGGACCACATTTAACTGCAGCAAAACTATATTAAACATGTGTTTACAAACTCACACTCAACTTGTGCAGCATGATGTAAGTTTCATTTATCCAGCTGTAAGCTCAGTACTTACCAAAGATATTGTGTTACCTTGTGGTCGACCCTTGTGACCAAGACTGAAAGTGAAAGCATTGGCAAGTTTCAGTTTTTAGTCTCCGTTGGTTTGTTTTCTTCAAATATTCAACTTAACATGGGGTGAGTAATTAATATAAAGCCAGTAATTTAGAGGGTGAAGTGTTTCTTAAATCAAGCATATAGTGGATGCATTCGTAAATGAATTGACAAATTTTACACAAGCACACACACACACACACACACACACACACACACACACACACCTGTCACACATATTTGTAAAATTTCAAATGTTTCTTACCCTGTTTTAATTTAAAAAAATAGTAAAGAGCACGCAAGACTGAAAATTAAATACCACTTTTATTTCTCCATGTAGATCATGACAAAATAATTTCAGTAGACATCTATGATGTTCACTATATGTTGACCCCCATCAGGTTGACGGGCCTGTTGTGGTATCGCTTTGAAATGTCGGCTTCAATCTGCAAAAACAAAAAACAATTTACAGTCAATACTCATAATTACCAAGATCTTTTAATGTTCAACATATATTAATTACGAGCCACATTTATGTACCCTTCAATTATTCTGCCAGTGTAAAACTTCAGTGATCAGATTAATGATCTTGTGACAAATGTTTACTGGGATGCTCTGAGGGGTGAAAAACAGGCTGCACACTCTCCTCTTTCTAGTGAGCTGGAAAACTGCCAACCCAGTGAACATAAATAAATTGAAATAGTAATCCAATACCATTTTCTGGAGTTCCCGGGTGCGCCCTGCCAGCAGGTCAACACGAGGCTCCAGTCTGGACTGCTCCTCCAGGGCTTCCTGCCTTCTCTCAACCATCGTGGCTGCCTTCAGTAGCAGGATGTCTGCCTGCTTCAGCTTCTGCCTCAGCACCTCCGACACACGCTCAACATACCTGAGCAACACAATTCATGCATTAATAAAAAGAGAAATGATTGTTTATGCTGACTGTGCTGATACTGTGAGGATAAGGTATGGCAGCGTACCGTGGCGAGGCCTGGATCATGAACAGGTGCTGCATCCGCAGAGAGGTGAGGCGGCCCAGGAGGTCCTGCACCTCTGACAGCATCTCCCGGATGTGCTCACGGGTTTGGCCTTGGATGACAGAGGGGGCCATCTGGAACTGGCTCATAGCTACCACGTCTCCCTCCTCTCCCATCTCACTGATGCGCTGGGTTAGGAACACCTCCAGCTGTACAGACACATGGAACAAGTGTCTCATGTTTGGGGCAGTTCATCCAAATACTACTCAGCGACAGTAAACATGGTGGCCCTCCTTCAAACAACCTTGAACCCCACGATTCAGTCTACTGTTCTGTCTTCTTGCATGGCCAGACCTACCTCCACAGCGCTGTGTCAGCACTGGAGAAAGGTCTGGAAGCACCAATATCTTTCTGCTGTGGGGGAAAGAAAGGCTCTCGGTTGTTTTTATTCCTCTAAACCACAGTCTTGGGCAGCGCTGAGCCCAGAACGCAGTGATGGAGGCCTTGCAAAAATGGTATCACGCAGGTAGCCAAAGAGGGGTGGGGGGCGGCCAAAACACAAAGCCAATGTCAGGCTTACAGTCGCAGGAAGTTGCAGACTTCAACAGTCCAATTCTGGTGAATCAGACTAACTTTTCTGTGACTGTCAACTTCCCTGCAACAGCCTGCAAGTTAAACAAATACTGCAACTTCCCTTTACTAATATTTGTCATGCACACACATAGTCCTTGTTGTTTGCAGTCACTGAATTTGCACATGTAAAAATCATGTTAAAGCTGGGCTAGGCAGTTTTCCTAAGCCCCTCCCGACAGCCGAGCATGGGTATATTCACGTGCTTCACACAGTAACCTGTGCGAGTACTAGTCATTCAATCATCCTGATTGTTCTTGTGATCCCGATGCCGCTCTATAGAAGCAGTTCTATGAGAGTTACTGTCCTGTTTTCTTAGCAAACTCGTGAGCCTGTAAAGCTCCGACATCACACACTCAGTACGTTTACATGCACAGTTACATCAGGCTACAGTCACCTTCTTCTGGTTGACCTATTACCTCACGACCAAACAATGGACAAAGAAGTTAGCTATGGTTAGCTAGCTGCTAACTGCTACCATGGTGGAGAACTTTACAGCTCTGTACATTTCGTCCATGCTGTAAGCTTTACTTGCTCTTCTTCTGTTACTCATTTAAAGCGATTCGACTTGTGGATTTCTCCAAAGACCAATGACACCAAAAAAAGCTGCCTACCCCAGCTTTAAGTTACCGCCATAAAAAGATTATTAAAGCCTGCATCAACAGTTTTTTGACCACTTGGGCGCAGGTGAAACAAGCTGTACAGATGATACAGACACACCAATTTATAGGGTTGAAATGTTGAAGCTGGTGGCAAACTTATTAAAGTCACAACTTTGGTGACATAATCTCAAACATAAAGTTATATAAGAATATGCAGAGTCTAGAGTGATTTGACACTAGAGATCGAGAATGATTGAGAGTAATTTGAAACTAGCTGACTGAAGTCTTTACCTCCATTAGCTCATCGATGAACTGGCTGCGAGACTGAGAGTTCTCCAGAACAGTTAAGGCATCCTCGCCCCTCGCCACGCCCTCAGGACCTGCAAGATGACACACATATCTTCAGCAAACAGATATTTAACAGCTGAGAATGCGACACATGTTGGAGCTGTAACGGCAAATTTAGAAAATAGAAAGAAGGATAGTTACAGTCAGCGCCCGCGTCTACAATTTCAATTTCAATGGGAGCTGCTTCACTGTCACCCCAGTCAATCCCACCAGCACCAGTGTCCTGTTGAGGGAGGCAGAGAGAGAGCGGAGCTGTTAGAGCTGTGGTTCCCAGATTTTACTGTCTGATGTGTATTCACAGACTCTATTTTAAGCTTCCTAATTCAACCACTTATCCATTAAACTACTTAGCCATTTATCTGTTATTTTTTAGCTCCTTATTTTGACCATTTATTCATTATTTTAAGCTACTTACTTCAACAATCTATCCATTTTTAAGTGCTTATTTTGACCTGTTCTCTTTTATTTTTAACTACTTATTGTTTTTAACTACCTATCTGTTATTTTTAGCTCCTTATTTTGACCATAAGTCCATTATTTTAAGCTACTTAATCTTAAGCCTTTATCTATTATTTTTCCTATTTATTTTAACCATTTATTTATTATTTTCAACTATTTATTTCGGCCATTTATTTGTTATTTTTAGCTCCTCATTTGAACATTTGTCCATTATTTAAGCTACTTATCTTAAGGCTTTATCTATTATTTTTAACTATTTATTTCAAACATTTATGTATTATTTTAAGCTACTAACTTCAACCATTTATCCATTTTTTTAAATACTTATTCAAACCTATTTATCCATTATTTTTTGCTCGGTATTTTAACTGTTCAGTCATCATTTTTAGCAAACAGTTCCAATTTCTTTTTAACCCATTGGCTTGGGATCATATCTGTATGTAATGCTGAATGCAAAATTCAACTACGTAGAAAAATTTGAATAACATCAGGTGAACACAGTGTGTATGAAATCAAACTGCAGATTTGTTCAGCTGTCTCACCTCAGAGCTCGGCTCCAGGCTGATGCCCCAGTCTATTCCTTCCTCAAGTGCGATGCCAGCAGTGACGCCCTGAGTGTCTGCACTTTTGCCAAAGTCGCCCCAGTCGATCTACAGTGGAGTTAAAAGATCATACAGAAACATTAAGATGTGAGGAAAATTAATTGTGAATTAACACATTAATATACTTATTTGACCTATTCTGAAATATATATTCTAAAATATATTATTAAATGTGATAATCTGAATTAAGGCGTGATCTATAACATTTAACTGTACAACAAAATTAAGATGGATTTAAGATTTTAAAAGTAAAGAGAAAAGACTTTACTTAAGTTATGTTTCTATCACATGATCCTGATTATTACATGACATAGAGACAGTGCAACCAACCGAATCATCTGTGACTGTATCAGAAGGTGCTTCCTCCACAACTGGCCTCTCAATAACTGTGGGAACATTCCCTGTTCTCCACTCGTAAAAGGTTGTGTTTCCTCTCCTCTGGGCGAACGTGAGCATGGGCAGGACGGGTTCAGACCTATAGATAACGACAGGTGAGCAAATATGACAACTGATTAAGATTCTCAAGGTTTTTAAAGCTACAGAGATGTGTTTTACACTTCGTTTTCACTGCTGTTAATAATGTGTGTGTAGACTAAAAACTAATTTATTTTATACTTACCACTCACATACAAAGTTTGTGAAAGCAGTATAAAATTCGATTTGCTTCTCGAATTTCGCCGCATCCCTCCCGACTTCCCGGAGAACTGCTGGTAAGTCTTTGACCAGAGCCTGAAGCTCTCGGGCCACATTTTCTCCCTGTGAGAGGAAACAAGTCAACAGGATTAAGGATGTAAACAGAGAGCAAAAAAAAGTGTTTTAATGTTCTTATAATGTTCTTGTACTTACTGTGATGCCGTACTGTTTGCAGGCAGCGTAGTAGCGCTCCCTCAGGTCTGCGGCCGAGCTCTGACACTCCACTTCCCGCCTGCTCAGCTCCTGCTGCAGCTGCTGGGCTTTGGCCAGCTGCTTCCTCAGAGCCGGGCCTTCATAGCTCACATTGCGACTCAGCAGGCTGGCCACCTCCGCTGGGACACACAATGAATCCTTTATTTATTAATGAATTCTATACATGAAATGATTTAGTGTCTATCATTGGATGTTATTTCCCCATGTCCTATAATAAGGGAAATTATAATGATATGCATACATATTTTATGATGGAAATTATCTGAGCAGCAGCAACAAAAAATACTGTTTTCACAGGTTAGAAAAAGCTAACTTTGGACTCGCTGGTCTACAACAGAATGAGAACAAGTACTGGAGGCACAATCAGTTTACTTGCATGAAGCATGTCTGTCTAAGGAGGCTTTCACATCAGGGACCTGGGCCGTGATCCAAGCACACTTGTCCAGTTCATTTGATTAGTGTGAACATTGTGTGCTGTACTTGGGCACAGTACATTCATCCGTGCCTGGGTTCACTTGAAAAAACAGTCGTAAATATGTTTCATGTGAGCAAGGGTACGGTTCTAATCAGGTGTGATAAACTTAATACGAGTAGTAGTCAGCAAGTAGAGGTGAAAAGGTCTTCTCAGCACCAGTGGTATCCTCCTAAAATCTGCAAATCAGCCAAACTCACCCTCTGGACTGCACGGCCATGGGTGATAAAGTTGGAAGGACAACAAGAGGGTCGTTCTTGACACTGTCTCCATAATATAAATGATAGCAGCCATAATGTGAAGGTTAACTCCACGGTGTGGGCTTGGGATCTGGCGATTGGCGCTCTGTCTACACTGTAGTGACAACGTAAGCAAATGTCACGTAGATGATGATGTGGGCGTACTCGGGTACTGAAAAATATTACTACTGTTAAAGCTGAGCAGCAGGGGAATGGAGAGGGAGACGATCATACTGTACTTGGACATGGTACAAATCAATCGTACCAAAAGGAAAGATATTGAACTTACCCAGATAGACATTGTCTGCCTCATACAGGGACACAATCTCCTGCCAGTCCTGTGACAACAAACACAGAAACCCCAATTCAACTCTCAGTGTTAGGATGGTGTCAGTAGATTTAGAGCAGAGGAAAATAGGATGAATAAATCCCGTCCTTTGTGGTGCTAATTAAACTCTGGCCAGTCCTCAGGCTGTGAGACAATAGCAGTTTGTCTGAATCCTCTCACCTTCATCCTCTGAGATGAATATCTGCCAAAGATGTTCTTGGAGGAAGCCTCAGTCCCCTTCAGTATCTCCACTATCCTCAAGCAGTGAAAGTAGTGAATGTCTATCGATAAAACAAACAAACAAAACAAGGTATGACAACTTTTAGGCAGTTAGAGAGGACGGAGAGCAGAACAGATCAGAAACTAACAATTACTACACAGGATTTACGCTACGTTAAATACTACACATACTAATACAGCTGAGGGCTAAAGCTGCAACAATAAAGTCTTTATAATGCAACAAATGTGACCTCAAATACGTAGGAATGAATTATTTTATGAGTCACAGAGATGGAAAAAAACATGATTTTGTTGCATGACTGAGTTGTAAGGGACTGAGACAAATCACTATAATTACAGCTGTTTACAATATATTTTCAGACTCCTTAAAGAATCTTTATCATCTGGATAAAAAACATATTTCTTCGGCTGTGCAGCAAAAAAGATTTTTAAGCATTTTCCCAGGCAAGATTCCCGAAACCAAACAAAAACGGTAGTTGGAAATGTCATGACAACATACAACAATATGACATGTAATGCTTGTTTTATAAGACACAAGAAAACTATAATTGCGTTATTGTAAATGCAAAAAGAAGTGAATTTAATAAAATGATATAACTTTTTTTATATAGCACACATTTACATGTTTTTAATCCAGATACTAAGAAGAAGATTCTGGAAAAACAACCTCCTGGATATCTTCCAGACAAATGGACGCTCATCTCTGTAACCTTAATATACTGATTATACATGAGAGGCTCAATCCGTGGCTGTAATGGACCTACAGGAGCCGGAGAGAAGCTGCTTGATCTCCTCATTCTCTGGCATGTCCTGGATGGCAGCATTGATCTTCTCTCTGATCACTTTGACTGCACTCTGCCATTTCAGATTACAGTGACGTCGATCCAGCAGCCAGTCTGTGGACACAGAGCAATTCAACATCAGTAACATCTGAGCATCTGGCATCATCTGATTTATTTCTTACAGGGAACAGCTGGTGGAAAAGAAACATAAGTAACGGTGAAAATAACATTCACTCAAGTACTTTATTTCAGTACAAGTCTGAGTTACTTGTACTTTACTTGAGCTTTGATTTGATGCTACTTTTAAACACTCACAGAGACAAAATTGCAGTTTTTATTTCACTACATTTGTCTGACAGTTTTGGTTACTTAGAAATTACACGTTTATCCCCTTCCTGTCCAGTGAAAGCCATGTATCTTCAGATGTGTTGATGTTAAATGTTTGTGATAAACTAAAGGACTATGTGTTGAGAGAATTCTCCTACTACTTTAAGCTAAATAAAATCTTCTTGGATCAGCTGGAAAATGCATCGTCAGTGTTTGGGTCTGAATACTCCTTCCTCCACCACTGCACATTATCAAAACGTGGAAATAACAGCAGCACATTTAATTTTAGTATCTTACCCAAAAGCTTGCTGGTCTGGATGTCGATTGGGAGGTTTTTGAATATTCTGTTGAATAGAAAACGGTCAAAACATTACTAATTTACACTTTCACCGGCTATTTCTGTGGCGGTGCATAGTTCAGGAAGAAAATACTGCATTCAATGTAACGTTTAACAGCTGCACAGAAAGCAGAAAGTCTCAAATAAGAGGACAAACTGTTCTTCTTGCTTTTATTTTTCAGTTAGCTGGACTTTGCCTGTGTGACAGCTAGCTAACGTTAGCTAGCGTGCTACATAGACACCGCGTCACGAGAGACGTTATGTCATCTTACCTCCATTATTTCTTTAACTCTCCGGAACGAAAGCACTTCCGATAATTTACGGCTTCATTTTAATTTATTTAGCAGGTTTTTATTCAGATTTACTGTCACCATACGGACCTCCACTGTTTATGACACGTTACGGGAAGGAGAGCCAATAGAAGGAGGTGACGTTACAGTAGCCAGAAGGACTGACCAATGAGAGGTCACTATGCTGGTGCCTGCAGCTGATTGGTGGAGGGTGTAGCCTCTGATTGGGTGCAGGTTCACAGTCTGCCAGGAGAGGGCGGAAGTGTCAACACAACACCAGCTGCCAGCAATGAAAATAAAATAAAATAAAATAAATAAAATAAAATGAAATGAAATAGATTTGAATTAAATTAAATTAAATTAAAGTAAAAAATAAATTAAATAATATAATATAATATAATATTTTGTTTTTATTATTATATTATATTATTATATTATATTATATTATATTCTATTATATTATATTATAGTATAACATATTGTAACATATTTGATAGTATTAACTAGATTATCTTTGATTTATTTTTTTGTAATAGCTGGTGGTTTTTAGTACTTTACGAATTTTTAATACAAAAAAATAAAGTGTTGAATCCTAATAATATAATTCCTAAAATCATATTTCGTATTAATAATCTGTATCTGCAAAGTAACTCATTACTACAGCTTTCAAATTAATTAAGTGGAGTATAAGTATAAAGTAGCATAAACTAGAAATCTCAAAACTGTATTTAAGTACAGTACACTTGAGTAAATGTACTTCGTTACTTTCCACCACTGCTGAAAATTTACTACTGTTAGTTAAATGTAGTGTAGTTCAAAGTAAAACTTTCTAATCTACTAAATATTACAGTATATTAGTTATATCTCTAAATTATTCAGAAACACTACATATTCTTATATAGACGTAGCACAAGAGTCTAAAATACTTATGTAACTGGGTCATTTTCTATCTGTAGATCATTTCAAAGCCATGTGCATGGATACATGTGTGTACAGACAAGTCTCCGGTCATCTTAACCTCCAAGCATCTATTTTTTTGCCTTCTATTTCCTATTAAGTAACTTTAAAGTTGCTAAAATCCACAGTGTTTGACTCCATGTTTTTTATGGCTGTACTTTTGCATCAAAGGGAAATGTATTAAATGTTTTGTGCATTATTTTGTGCACATTTCCTCTAAATTCAACCTGGCATATTTGGTGTACTTGGGGATCTCCAGAGGAACTTAAAATCAAGTTCTTAGTGTTTCATTAATGATTGGCCCACCAGCGGGCTGCTACTTTTTACAGGGTTAAGGGCACTATTCTGTTATTCAATAATCTCTTATATGCTGACATTAAAAAAGGAATAATATCACATTTTGGTGTCTTGAGAACTGAAGCTGGACAGAATGAAAATGGCCCTGAGATCCCTGCATGAGCTGCAGTCGTGCCTCTCGAGTGGCCTAATTTCAGGTCATTTGAATGTAAACCAAACTTGCAAAGTAAGCGTCCATTCACTGTCTGTGATTTTACGCAACCCATGCAAAACACCGGGGCCACTCACCTCGTTCAGCTGATGTTTCAGAGCCTTTACGACTCAGAGTTATGTAACAGGGACGAGAAAACTCAAACACAAACTTTATTCTGCGTCCAAATTCCACATTAAGACAGGACTGGGTTTTAAAGTGAGGCTGATAAAGGGAATTTATTTGCAGTTTGGAGAGCTGCTCGCCTCTCAGGTTCACATTAGCCCTGATGTCAGTAATCTAGACGTGGACTGGGCCGGCCTTAAGAGAGGCCTCTCTAAATCACATGGTTGCAACATTTACTCACTCATGCACTTAGCCGGGGCAGGGTTGAGGTGTGTGTGTGTTTGAGGAGGGTGTGTGCAGGAGTGCAGAGAACACAGGGACAAAGTGACAGAGAGGGAGAGGCAGAGGGAGAGAGATGCTGCACCTGTGCATGATCACCTGAGAAGCAGAAGACGAAGAAGAATTAAAAACAGAGAGGAGGTAAAGAGTTTGTGAGCATGACGGAGGGAAAAGTTCCACATCTGAGAGAAAATTCTTCAGCCAGCTCGTCATCAACAAGGTAAGAAAACACATTGGAAAGCTATTTTGAGTCTCTAACAAGCTGCTGCAGAAACTGTTGTTGATTTTACATGCTTGACAACAGAACGCACATTTGACAAAGAAGAGATCCAGAAAAAGCCAAAATTATGGGTTTAATTTATTGACAACTTTCTAATATGTTTGTTATCTTTGTTAGGCATCGGACGACAAAGTCTTTAAGACTCCTTTTCATTGTTGTTCCCGGTTTTTCACAGTCTAAAACAATACAGTTGCAACAACTACTCAAATACCTGCAACTATACCATCAAACTAACCATTTTTAAGCAAAAACATTTGTTCCAGGGACTCAAATGTGACAATTTACAAGTTTTCCCAATCTTTTATTATAATAAATCCAGTAGTTTAGGCTTTTGGACTGTCTGTCAGACTAAAAAAGACATTTTAATTTGCCATCTTGAGCATTTTTATATTGTTTACTGATGTTTAATGGAACGAAATGATTACTGATTATCAGAAAATAAAATCCTCTGTGGTTGGAGCCTTACAAGATGGAGACAGGCGTTAAATGTCTGACTTTGAGACATATTAGAAAATGGGAAATAAAAAGGTAGAAACACATATATGCTTCATGTTGTCGATATGTAATTTCAACTGATGCTGCAGCTCGTGTTATGTTTGAGCAGTCATGAAAGCAGTGGCTATTGTTTTACATATCACAAGAAGGTCTCAGGTCTTTGGAATCAACCCAAGAGTCAAATCCCGAGTCCCAAACTTTGAGTTTCGAGTCATAAACAAGTCATAATGTCCCTAAATGCACTGAAATTGCAACAATATAGTATACATCTAATTGACAAAAAGCTTTTTAAATATCATATTTATTTGTTAAAACAAGTCTGTTTGAAGTTGGTGCATCTCCGTCTCAACAAGAGCATTTCAGCTGCTGCAGTCTTGGTTTTTTTTGTAGCTAGAGGTGACCATGTTTAGATGAGCGGCTCGTCAGTGGACTTTTACATCTACATATAACGCGCTAGGTATCCTCCTGACTCCTACATGCTGTGTGTCTTTTCAAGATACACTTCCTTTTCACAGGAAATACGTAATTTCTACTTGCTATGCATTCAGTCTTTTTCAAAATAAATTTACGAAGTTGATAAAAGCCTTGTTTTCTTGTACAGCGAAAACATGTGGTAAGGTGTAGGCAACAAAAGCAAGTGGTAACGTTTAAAAAAAAAAAACATATCATAGTTTGGCTCCACATTCACACAGGAAGTGAGCAGCGAGCTTGCGGGTGAAAGTCCAGGGTTTGTTGGACCCGTGTACCTGCCCCACGCCTACCCATAGGGGCTTCTCAGCTCCTTATATTATGTTGTCAAATGGTGTGTTTCATAACACCGCAAAAGGTGCCTTTGTGCGTCAGTATCTTATGTGGACATGACGGTATCAAACGCTCACATCACTGACAGAGTGACGGTATTTGATGAGTTCAGATTGAGAACAGGCTGAATTAGCTATAGAGACCAAGACTGTTTTTTGTACCAAGCTGCAAACGTGTTTATTTCTGCTGTAAAGTTGGGAATTTTAACATGAGAGTCTATGGGGACTGACTGGAGCCAGCCCCTAGTGGCCATTAAACGAAGTGCAGTTTTCGGCACTTGGCGTCGGCTTCATTTTTCAGCCCCCGAGGTTGCTGCTTGGTCTAAAGTGAAAAAAAAATTGTAACTTGAGTCTGATTCAAGTCCAAGTCATGTGCCTCGAGTCCATACCTCTGTGATACAGTCATCAATCCAGTAACATTTTTAACCCTTGTTGACATAGTCCCCTTATAAGCACACAGGACGTTTTAAGAAAAGCTAACCTTCAGATTTCTGTGACCTCTGTGTCCACAAAACAAACACCAACAAGGAAAATTTGCATTCTTATAAACATAACGCTAAAAACACCCTTCATCAACTCAGTCAACTTTGCTGTTACGGGTCAACAGTGAAGCTGGCACCAGGGAGGAAACCTGAGAATCGAATGAACCTCCAGCTCAATTATGAGGGCAGTGCTCGGTGCCCTTGGAGCCTCCTCTCTGTCTCTCCAGCTCAAACATTGTGCTATTGAAAGGCTTTGCAGCTGGTTAGTGATTTCCGAACGTGGCCACGGCGTTCCCCTTCCCGCTGTGATCTCTGAGCTGAGCTGCTCACCCACACATAACAGAATACATGGTAACTTATTAAAGAGAGCTATGGAGGGCCTCCTTTGTGTCAACAGGGCTTTTTGTCTCAAAGGTCACGTCTAAGTTAAACATGTGAAAAGAAATATGTGTGCATATTGTACCGCTATGTTCTCTTAGTTAACGCGGTGTGAAAGTGCTGCATGTTCTGCAGAAACTGCTCCACAAAAAGTCAACAATACCATGCAAATGCTCAGCAAACATTTGTTATACAGGAACCTGTCTTTTCTTAAATACTAAACACGTCCATGTTGCCGAAATCAGCCGGGAAAGAAAAGGGTTGCTGCAGAAACACTACCTGTTACCTGAGCATCTGTAACAGCTCTGAAATGAGTGTAATTAAGCAACACGGGGCCGAGAAGTCACATTACGTCCAGAATAATAAAGCACAAGAGCTATTATGTTGTAAAATGTTCCCCTGAGCTTCTATTCTGACTCTATCACAACATCAAATCAGTCGTTTCCTACTCTGTGTCTTTCCTGAACCCTGCCTAGTTCACGCCAGGTGCCCAAACATCACATGGCTCAGATAAGAGTGAGATGAGTGTCTCTGCAAAGGGCACGGACTGTGTATTTGCATAGGTGCCACACGATAAAATGACCGCACCAAAGAGGATTAATGTGGCTCTGCGCTTCCTGCCAGGCCTCATAAAGTGTCTGTGGAACTCATATAACTTAGATTACTAGCAACAATTTCACTTTATCACTCTTTATATTTATTTACGGCTCAAAGTTTGAAGTTTATTTCTGTCAAAATGCATTTAAAAATAATTTAGTTATACTGGTGCACAAAGGAAAACGCTGCTTCATCAGCTGTAACTTTGCGTGGGTTGAGCTGCACCCACGTTGAGGTGAACCTTTTTGTGTTCTCCTACATGCTTGGTACACAACAGAAGGTTCAGTTCTGTAACCTCGCTGCTGGATGCCACTAAATCCTGCACACTGGATGCCCCAGACTATCACAGGGCTGACACACAGAGACAGACAACCATTCACACTCAATTCACACCTACGGACAATTTAGAGTCCAGTTAACCTGCATGTTTTTGGACTGTGGGAGGAAGCTGGAGCACCTGGAGGAAACCCACGCTGACACGGGGAGAACATTCAACAGTTATTTTTGTTATTGATTACTCTTGCGATTCTTATCTTGAGTAACTGATTGAATGTTTGGTCGACAAAAGATTAGTGAAAACTGCTCTCATAATGTCCTAGAGCCTCCTCAGGTGACTTCACCAAATATTCAATGAAATTTACAATAATATGAGACACACATTTTTGGGCGTTTTTGCTTGAAAGATTTCTGAAATTATTACTTGATTATAAACTGATTAATTTTCTGTAAATCGACTAATGTATTAATCAACTAATCGTAGCCATATGAGATCAGGGTCATTCTTGACCTTGGAAATAGCAGTTGGACAAATAAATAAATAATCTTTACTCAAGAACTTCAGGGCAAACTCAAGCTTCAAATGAAGACAATAAGATTTGACTGAAAGCTCTGGAATATAGCTAGTAAGTGGACCATGAGTTAATGAGTCCTGTTTATATGATGGATCATAAACCAGTTTACGGCCCAGAGACATCATGAGGAAGTCATTTTAGTAATGCTGTTGTCAGGAAACAGAGAATCACAGCTTCCTGGCTACGTGATAAATCCACAAATGTGAATTACTGTTACTGACATCATCCAAATGAATAATCCAGAGGTCATTGTGTCACGCTGACGGCAGATTCCCCTTCGCTCTGCTGTTACATAACGTGTGTCCGAGCTCCTGGTTTGGCTTTAAAGACAACAGCTTGCTTCCTCATCAGGCCTTTTTGTTCTCTGACTTCATATCAGATCTCACGGTGGAGGGACAGAGGATACTCTTCAGTTTCTCATTAATTCATCAGCTGAGGGCAGAGTGTCAGGTGTCCTGCTCCCACTCGGTTACACCTGCTACTCACGGAGATGATGAACAGACGCCAGCCATAGTTACTGTCTGCTCTAAAAAACATTATTATAATATCAGTATATAAAACACAAATCAGGAAATGTGTTAAACACAGCTGACACTGATATTAAGGTCATGGTCAGTAACTAAGTAACTACTGTGTTAAGGCACAGTTTTAGGAACTGTATTCGAGTATTTCCATTTGATGCTACCTCATATATCTCTGCTTCTCTACATCTCAGAGAGAAACACTAACTTTATACTTCACGTTTAGGCACAAATACCACTTGGTCAAGGTCATGAAAATAAGTTTAGGCTTACTTGGTTTTGAGGCCACAATCCTGGCTGACTGACCCTCTGTAAAGAACAATTTTTAGTGGAGCTGCTGGAAAACCAGCGATGACTCACAAAATCACAGGTGGTTTTGTTGTTTGTTGGTCTCGAACAGTGGTCTTAAGCTAGGCAGGCATCTCACCTAGGTGACTCAACCCTCCCCTTCCAGATGACAAAGAAACAATACATGTAAAGTGACTTGCAGAAACGTTCACTGCCAACATTGTCTTCTAGCAGTCTGTCAAAATAAAAGTCCTCTGCTACTTTAATGTTTTTATTTCGAGGGGACAAGAGCATGTGTTTTAAATATTTCGGACTGTAAAGTGCAAGAGACAAGATGGGCCACCAGCAGCTCTACTGGAGTCACCCCAGAAAATCTGAACAGGGATCCCAGTCCCCCGTAAGCTTGGCCAAGATGAGAAGATTCATTGCTAATAAACATAATAAACTCTATTTTGATGGGGTTTTAAGCACTCTGGCTCCTCATTCACATTCAAAGTACAAAAACAAAATCCCAGTGAATCAATTTAAGTTCATTGTGAATTAGAAAATGGTTAGCGGGCCATCTGGCACCTTGTTGCTGGCCAGATTTGGGCTGCGGGCTGTAAATTGAACACAACTTAAGCTGGATAAAATGTTTAATGCCAAGTGTAAATATAATAATTGTCAATGAAGTTTTGTTCTCCACGGTATTAAGAGTGTGCTCTGTGCCCTTCAGGTCAGTCCTCCAGTCTCTGTTGGTGCCATGGCTGAAACAAGCTGGTGGAAGCTGACCTTCTCACGCAAGAAGAAATCTGAATCCAAGGTCCTGTACGAGATCCCGGCTGAGTATGGCAGCAACACTGGAAACAAAGAGCACTCGAGCAACAACCCCCCTGCAGACCACATGGACAGCCACTTCAACGCCAGGCTGGAGAAGATTGTAGATAAATCTGCCACCAAGGGCCGCCACGTCAAGGTGTCCCACTCCGGACGCTTCAAGGAAAAGAAGAAGGTCCGCGCCACGCTGGCCGAGAACCCAGATCTGTTCGCAGAGAACAACCTCGGTGACGAGAACCATAAAAAGAAACCTGAGAAATAGCACCAAAACATACTTGATCACACGTGTCATATATCACTCGTAAAAGCTTAGATGATAAACATACACAAACACAACCCTGTGGCTGTACACGTGCAGCGTGCAGCAGACACCACACCCAGCTTGATACTGGAATCAGTGGACTCGCACCTAAACAAACAACTGGTATCAGCACAACAAAGTAAACAAAGTACTGGAGACATTTTTATAACGTCTCATTTTCTTGTTATTTATCACCACAATCTGCCTAACCTCATGCAAACATCCTTATGAATGAACAGTAACGTTATTGTAAATTATCTTTTTATTTTTATTATTATGGATGTAGATTTTTGGGGAATTAAACCTCCTTTTTTATGTCTTACATAATCAATACACAGAGAGGAATGTGTGTGTGCAGTGCGACTAAAGCACAGTCAATTTTTATTACATTTTTATGACCAAAGCAAAAAAATAAAAAGACTTGATTTTAATGTTTTGTGGATATTCTGCAAATAAATAAACAAAATGCAGTTTATATATCATGTTCTCTGGAATCCTAAAAATGTTTTCTTTTTAATAAATGTACCAAGATGAGTTAATATAAAAAGAGTTCTTTGTATTTGTGCAGGGATATATATCCACAGCAGGTGTGTCACAATCATTTGCACCTGCGTATCAATGATTTAAAGGCCTTAGCGTGTTAATCTTGGTTTCAGATGACCGAGACAAGTCTGTGTTTTCACCTGAGCCTGTGTGTGCTGCTTTTGTTGACATGGTGATAGTAAGCAGACACCGACACTTGATACGCAGCACCGTGCTCCTACTTTTTGTAACATGGCGCTCCTTACATCAGCTCACAGACGGACTCTAATCACTCAAGACAAATCCACTAATCAGCTGGTGGTGCGTGAGTTTGTCTTTGTAACTTATTGTTTCGTTGAGCTCTGATGTGTGCAGGAGTCGAGCTGCTGCTGACACCTGCTGGCCAAACATGCGCACACACTCGTCAATTACAAATTTTACTTTATTTCTGGCTCTATTCCACCATTAAAACAAGTCAACAATAAGAAAATAAACACACAATTTCAATCTCATGTAGTACAAGACATATTACACATCATAGTTGGCACAATTTAAATTAGCAGCTCTTTTAATCTCACTGTTAAAAGGCATTTAGACCCAGCACTGCTACAATCAACCCATATGGGTCCTATAGTTTCCTTTGAGTTCTCAGAAAGACGCTATACAGCAGTGGAAGGTTCCTCGTATGTTGTCTCGTACTTATTAGCAAAATTGAGACAGTTGATCAATTAACTTCTGATTACATATTTCAAATCAAATGTTAACATAAGCTGGATCATCTTCAGTAAAGGCTCAGTGGGTCGGGTGCACATACAGAAGTGTAAAAATCTTCTAAAATCAAACGTAGAGAATTTTCAAGTTTCACATGACAAATATAAAGAACGAAGACGCCCAGTGGTCCCTTTATTATTATTATTAGATACACCTGTACAATCTACTGCAATTCAATGCAACAGCTCCACCATGAATTCCACTTAACAGACTTTATAATGTTTAGTTTTTGTCTGAAACGTGTGAATTCAATGCATTTATCACTAAAGTCGCTGATAAAAAAGCAGTGTTGTAAATAGGGCCGAGCAAGATATCGACACTGTATCAATACTGTGACATGAGACTAAGTTTTGGATATCGTATTGTCTTTTCTTGGTTTAAAAAGCTGTATTACAGTAAAAAGATGTCATTTTCTGAACCTACCAGACTGTTGTTGCTGTTTTAATATTTTCCAGTCGACAGTACATATCGTCTCAATATCAAAACAATTATGACATCTGAACTTCTCGATACCACCGAGCCCTAGTTATCAATACTGAGAGGTGTTCCTAATTTTTGTCCTCTCTATTTACATTACATAACGTGAATGCTAAAACATATCACTGAATTAACACATCTATGTCATAAGGCATCATGAAAGTCGACTTTATGTCAGAAAAGTATTGGATTGAATTAGATTGTGCAGGTGTACCTAATAAAGTGAGTGTATTTATTTGTGTTTAAGAATACTTCACCCACAAAATGACTATTTGTACATTTGTACGTTACTCAAAGCACGTTGTGTTAAATCTGCAAAGACACCTGTGTTTGTCTTCAGGCTGAGCAGAGAATCCAAAAAAGGCGAACACTCTCTTACAAACAGACTAATCCAAGTCTCGTTTATCCAGTCGTATGCTCAGCACTTCCTATCCACAGGCAGTTTCACTTAAACTTTATATTGTGAAACACTTCCACCTTTGAGTCGCTCTGCGTGAGCACATTTCAAAACATGCACGTGTCCAAACACACGACTCAGCCGTGCATGAGACTGTTTGTACTGACGTGTTTTAAACATGATGATTTTGCACAAATGTATGTGCTTGTAAAGTACCGAGCTTACATTAATGAGACATGGATGATACTGTAGGAATTATGTGAGTTTGTAAAGGGATGTTTTGAGTTTCATCCTCTGTGACTTCAATGCAACAAGAATTTTCCCAGTTTTTGGATTCTTGGTTCACGATGAAGGCATGCGAGAAAAACAAAGTGCACTTCACAAATTTAAGGTAATGTGCTGTGAGTAACTGATATACCGACGGACATTTGGCAGTGGAGTATTCTTTTTTAAATGGATCAGCTCCCCTGAAAACCAATAACTGCTCATAAACTCAACACAACTGTCTCAGAATCTTCTATTTCCCTGTTATTTATCTCTATAAACAGATATATGCACATGAATATAGACTCTGAAGGCAACAGAACAAGATTTGGTGTTGAATGTTTTCTGGTTTCTGTTTGTAGAGGAGTATTGCACATCATGGTTGAGCAGGCTTTGGTTGCCTGCAGGTGAGAGCAAAGAGGTGGAACACATTGGCTGAAATGCAATCTTGGAATACATTTCGCTTTTTAGTCATTTATCTGCATTTGTATGAAGATATCTGTTTATAGAAATCAGCCAAGATGTTGTCTGGACCTGTCTCAAGTTGCTAACCGAACTGTGAACGATGACTGGCACAAGATTGCTACACTGGAACCCCTAAAAAATTGGCAATTGCCTCCAGAGGCTAAATCGTCTGCAGATGGAAAGCTGACAGTTCCTGATTCTGCCCTCTAAATTACTTTCTGTATTTCTAGCAAACTTTCTTGGAACTTTTAGGAAATCACAGACCTGTAAAATCAAAGCATTACTAATTATTCCAACACTGAAAATAGACTACAGGAAGTTGTACCAACAAGTAAACTAATGAGAAGTGGACAGATTGTACTTTTCAAGACATAAGACACAGTCTCTGTGACCCACAGGTTGAAACACTTGAATAACAAGCGTAACTGTCAATCATTATTCAACTGGACCAGGTGGAGTTTGCTCCCTTTATGTAAACTACACGGCGTCTTTTTGTTTCATAATGCCTGGAAATGTAAAGTTGTACAGTGCAGTCAGGTTTTATCAGTTATCCACCATATGTGTTCTGACATCAAGAACAAAAAGTTAATGACTCTTACACACAGCAGCAGCTATGTCGTCAACATCGAATGGTTTGCATCAGTGCCTAGAATCTGGAGATGAGCGCATCAATGAGTTTTCTTCCCTGAATATGAAAGTCAGTTGAGGTGCTTCTCACGGGGACAGTCGCTGGTACACCCAGCCTCCCTCTGCAGGGTGCTGGAACTCCCCCAGCTCCGACTCTCCGTCCTTCGGCCTGGTGAAGACGATGCGGTCGTGGAGTCTGTTGGTCTGACCCTGCCAGAACTCAATCTGGTACGGCTTGACGATGTAGCCGCCCCTGTTCACACAGGACAGAGAGAGTATTAACACAAGTTGTATGCCTCTGTCAACCAGTGAAGGTGCACTTTAGATCCATGTCTGTCCGGACTCATGTGTGTGAAGCATCCACATTTTTGAATCTGCAGCCTCTTTGCAGTAACACATGTATTTGAAGTGTTTTCTACTGTCATGGCTGCAACTTTGTGTTTGATCAGAGTCAGCTCTACATGCCAGACAGTCTTGCGTAGCCAGATCTTTCTCCACAGCGCTGTATGTGAGAGTAGAGTGTTGTTGCTCTACAGGCTTTTCTCACTGTTCACTATGTTTTTAGACCAAGAGCAAGGAAGTGAATACATGACCCAAGGAAACCTGCGAGAAAATGTGCCAGTGTTTCTTCCTCTTTTCCACAATTTTAAGACTTTATAGTCTGATTTGATGTGAAGAATAAAAAGTGATGCTCACCAGTAGTCAGGCATCGGCACCTCTGTGTCTTTGTACTTCTCCTCCAGTTCTGCATTTTTCTGCCTTAAATACTAAAAAGAAAAGACGCAGTGAAGATTGTGATTTGAACGTGCACGTATATCCAAAAATGACGCAGTATAGTTTTGATTCTTACGTCTCTGTTGGGAACAGGAGTGCTTTGTCGGCTCACGACAGCTCCGATCTGGCTGCTCTTCGGCCGGGAGTGGAAGTAGTCACAGGAGCTCTGGAAGGGGATTCGCTCCACGGTGCCTTCAATGCGAATCTACATATCAAACATAAAATGTAGACTAGAAGTTTTTGAGGGGAAATCTATTAAGATATCATCAGTGACATAAAATTTGGTGAGCACATGGAAGATGCTGACCTGTCTGTTGATGGGCTCCCAGTAGAAAACCAGGCATGCGTATGGATTACTCTCCTGTGGAAAGAGAACAGACATCAGTGCATAAAATACTAAATATTACAAATACAGTACTGTATACTGGAGCTGCACAGACTGCAACAACTTATCACTGAAGGAGCTGAATTACAAACACACAAGGTAAATAACATTGTCAATAATTGTCAATAATAAACTGTGAAAAATGTCCATCAGAAGGTTCCACAGTCAAACCTGACACATCAAAATACACTGAAAACTAAAACCCAAAGATATTCAGTTTATTATCAGAGATGACCTACAAACATTTACTTTAACAATTAAATAATTGAGTGAGTATCAGTCCAACTGTAAACTTAACTTTAGAACAGCATCTCAAAGAAATTCATAAAGGAATTAAATATTTAAAAAAAATCTACTCATGAAGACAAACATAAAAATTGTGGAATTATTAAAGAGCAGATTAATTTGTTGGTATAAATTAGTCAGATTAATTTTAATCTGTCGGACAAAGCTTTGGTATAAAAAATATTCAGTACTTTACTCATATAGCAGGGTGCTGAATTAACTTTTCTTGACCAGTGTTCAAATCTTACCAGCCATTCAATAGACTACCATTGTTTTCTGGGTAGTAAGTGAAGCAAATCTACCAACACATGCATATCTTACTAACATTCAGCTGGTGGATGCTAATTTTGTACCCTGCATATTGCATTACATTGAGGAAGTGTAAAAAGTACAAACCTAATACATTTTTAGTGCAGAAACCAATGATAGCTGAGAGTGAAACACAGCTGTCAATACAGTTTGACTCTCACAGGTGCGGAATCAAGTCAACGGTCATTTTTGTGGCTACTGAATCTGCTGATTACTTTTTATTATTAATCGTTAATCAAAAGTAGTCAAAGAAATGTATGAACATTTTCCCAAGAGCTCAAGTGACGTCTTCAAAGTGCTTGAAGTGTTCATGCACCTCCCAAATAATCAATTTACAATAATGAGAATCAAATCAAGTCTATTTATATGGCACGTTTTATCGTTTGTTTGTTTTTTTAAGATATTTTTTGGGGCAGTTTTTGCCTTTAATTGACAGGACAGGTAGACGTGAAGGGGGTTTGACATGCAGCCACTGACGCCCCGTTTATATGGCACATTTAATAACCACCGCAGTTGACCTACAAACTAAAAGAATGACACACAAATATACAGAAATATAACATTTACACAAATAAATAAACAGAATAACACTAGTAAGAACAATTACATACATTAAAAAAAGATTATAAAAATATTAAAACCTCTACGAGCAGTCAAAGGCCATTAAAAACATGCACATTATAAGATTTGTCTAAGTGTCAGTGGAGGGGGGGATTTAATTGAGAGTGGAAGGCTCTTCCAAAGCTTTACTACCACAAAGGCATAATCTCCTTTACCACCAGCCTCGATCGTGGGCCAGTTAAAACTAAGAAAGAAACTGGAAATGGACTTATACTGACTATTTGACTCATGGTTTCAGCACTACTGTGTTTGGTATCTGCTCAAAGCAACATTAAATCATTTGACAACATTTAATCTGATGCAGCAAGAACTCACACAGTGACGACTGTAAACCTCAGGAAGGGAAAAGAAATAAACAGTGTCAACCTCAGAAAAAGCTGGTTTGACAGCCGCCATTTTGAGGTCACATGAGGTCACAGAGAGCCTGAGCGGCTGCTGTGAGACAGCCAGAGAGAGACACAGACACTCACCAGCTCAGAACCCTTCCTGCTCTCGTAGTTGGTGAAGAAGCGGAAACCCTCGTTGCTGTAGCCCTTCAGGAGGACCATACGAGCAGACGGACGTCCATCTCTGTGCAGACAGACGCATATAAAGTTGACATTAGTGGAAAAACTAAAAAGGAAATTTAATTTCAAGAGGCAGCGTTGCTTACTTGGTGGCTGTGGCGATGCACATGGCGTTGGCCTCTCCGATTTCAGGGCACTTTGTGGCGTCATCGAACCAGTTTCCAAACTGTTTGATTGGGTCCAGAGATACCAGCTGACTCTCCTCAAAGCACTGTCAACAACATCATCAATCATTTAGGTGCATTTACTCAAGTTCTGTCTCTAAGTAATAATCTGAGGTACTTAGCACTTATGCAACTTTATACCTCTGCTCCAAATAATGAACTTTTTACTTCCTCCCCTTTCTGTCCAGTGAAAGCCACGTGTCTCCAGATGTGTTGGTGCTTAATGTTGGCAGTACACTGAAGGATGAAGTGTTTCTTTCTGTGTTAAGTGTTAAGCTTAAATAGACTCTTTAAAAACCCTCTTGGATCAGCTGGAAAATGCATCATCACAAAGCTGAAACAGCTGTTTTTGGATGGTTCTCACAGTGCAGCCACAGCACAAACATCTGATGATCTTTAAACCATGATGCATCGCTGTCGATTAAACTATCCAACAATATATGAAGGGTTAAATGAGCACAAACGTGAACACCTACAGCAGTGAAATCCAACATACACAGTGAGGCAGCAGTGATATTCCTCCAGAAGCATCAGACAGAAAAGGGAAACACTGACAGGGTTTGACATGCAGCATTTTCACAGTGAGGGTTTAGTGCTTTTACTTAAGTAAAGGATCTTAATGCTTCCCTCATCAATGAAAACACACAGATATTCTGACATAAACCTCAAGCAGGCCTTGAATGTCAAAAGTCAAAGTCAAGGTCTGCAACATCTGGGCAGCATTAAAACAGAACCTGCTGTATCACACACTGTGTTAAAGGCAACCAGTCAGATTATAAACGGTGCAGGATTCGCACAGCTGACACTGGATCAAAGGTGATGTCACTGTAACCTTGCAGCCACACACACCAGACAGTGGAGTTACTTCTATCACTCGGTGTGTTTCCTTGCCGCTCACCTCCTCATCTCCTTTGTATTTCTTCCTCATGTTGCTCAGGTCCATGTTTGTGCGGTCACTGGTTGACTTCCTGCAGAGGTTCAGAGCACAGACGCGTTGTTGAGTCGCTGTCACGGAGGCATGTAGCGGTGGGTTTCGACCAAATACACTAAACTGCCTCAATAATAAATTCGCACTGAGTGTGCGCCTCATGCTTACCAAACTGACGCTGACGTAACAGTGTATTTTTCCCACCCGCTTTGCGCCAAGTCCCGCCCTGCTGCGCTGTGATTGGCTGGTGGTCGTCACCTCGACAGTTTTCGGCATGTTCCGCCAGCAACACGAGTTACACAACTGACGTCGACGATAATGTCATAACAACACAAAATTCAATCCTTATATTTACAACCTCTTATTCATGAACATCTGCTTCTGAGTGAATGTGTTTATAATATAATCACATAATCTTTGTTCAGTTAACATTTAACACTTAATCTTGAACTGTGTGTTTCAATGGAGGCAAATAAAGGGTTGAGAGATGTCCACGATTAATAAATAGGCAAAAACTATTTAATATTAAAGCAGTTGCATTAAAATACCATTATAGGGGAAAAGAAATTGTTATTATCTTGACGTATGCCCTTCAGACGTATCAGTGTCTTTCCTATTTTGTAATAAATTACTGCATAATTTTCTTTACACAAAAAAGGAAAATATCATTATTATTAATATACAAAATGTATATTAAAAAGTGCAGTTCTTGTGCTCTACATCTCTCTCTCTCTCTCTGTATGTATATATGTATATATATATATTTCAGATATTTCAGCTAGTCATTTCAGATTCTTTTTTATTTTCATTTAATATTTATTTTTACATTTTATTTTTTGCAACATGAGTGCAATGCCAAGCAACACACCTAATTAATTAAAAAATTTTGACCAGTGTTCAAATTTTACCAGTCATTCAATAGACTACCATTGTTTTCTGGGTGGTAAGTGAAACAAATCTACCAACACATGTATATCTTACTAACATTCAGCTGGTGCATGGTGCTAATTTTGTACCCTGCATATTGCATTACTTTGAGGAAGTGTAAAAATTACAAACCTAATACATTTTTAGTGCAGAAACCAATGATAGCTGAGAGTGAAACACAGCTGTCAACAAAAAGTGCAGTTCTTGTGCTCTACATCTCTCTCGCTCATATATATATTTCAGATATTTCAGCTAGTCATTTCAGATTCTTTTTTATTTTCATTTAATATTTATTTATTTTTACATTTTATTTTTTGCAAAATGAGTGCAATGCCAAGCAACAGACCTAATTAATTAAAAATAAAATTCAAATTAAATTAAAAAATATATAAAATTATATGATGAAAAAGAGAAGATTCAGACAATATTACAATTTATTTTATCTTTAAGGGTTTGTGTAGTGCTGAAGAGTTTGCATGTATTGCCGCATTTCATTTATTAAAAGTTGAAATAAAGGTTTTCTGGCATGGAATTTACTTTTGTGATTGTCAAATTATTTTTGCTTACTGAAAAAATAAATAAAATAAAATAAAAACACTGAATAAAATAAAATCAAACAAAAAGATATGCACTAAATAAAATAAAATAAAATAAAGTACTTCCCATTTCAGTGTAGGCTCGCTGCTCTCAGCCAATGATCACGTCCAGTCGGTGTTACCAACCAATCACAGCACAGCAGGGCGGGACTTAGCGCAAAGCGGGTAGGAAAAGAAACCAACGCACCGGAAGCTGTAACGGTTGACGCCTGCTCATGACTTGCGAAATGGAGAAAGAAGCTGTTTGGAAAAAACAACAAGGCTCCTTATTTGAGGAATCTGTATTTCAATAAAGGAAGAGCATCCAGCAGCAGGGCCACGCCGCCCACAGCCGGCCGGACACTAACGCTGCCACATCCACATTCCCCCGATGAAAGTAAGTAGTTGTTGGCCGGATTAGCATTTAGGTTAGCATTTGTTTTCTGTAAGTTAGCTAACGTCTGATTGTTTAGAAGTGCGATTACTGGGGTCAGACAACTCATTTATGTCAGCGTTTGCAGTTTCATTACATGACATGACGTGGATAAGTTGGGGGGTTTAAATCGTTTGCTCTCTCTCCATCTTATTTTATATTAATGTTCTAGTTTCTTTACATGTAGTGGGAGACAATATTGTAAATCTCACCCACAAGCTGTTCAATTCTGGCAGTTATTCGTGAAATTTAAACAAATTCAGGACATAAAACACTAAATGAGGAAACTCCCACCAGCTGGAACACAGTGTCCGTTTTGATGTTGAGTAGCTGTGAAGTTAGAGGAAGAAACGCGGTGATGGAAGTTAGTTTCTGTGTGTTACTGATCAGCAGCACCGTCTGAAATCTATATATTTTTATTTGCCTTTTTTAAAGCATCACTTGATTCATCAATAAGGAAAATGGCCACATGAACTTTGATTATAAGTTCTCAAATGTGAGGATTTTGTGTTGATATTATTATAAATGTATGTGCTTATGGTGTAGTCAAACTAAAGAGTAATTTGGAGACATCACCTCGGAGATTTCTTTATATTTTCTGATATTTTAGAGTAAAGAACTTATTGATTAATGGAAAAATAAACATCCTGCAGGTTACTCAATAATGAAAATAATTTGTTTTAGCCTCTCTTTTTATATCTTTGCTATTTATTCATTTTTGGAGGGGCAAAAAGGCGATTGTGAGACATCATCTTTGATATTTCTATCTATTTTTTGACATCTTATAGTAAACAACTAATTGATTAATTAAAATAGTCTGCAACTGACTCTATTATGAATTTATATAAGCTATAATTGACGCATGCCTCTCCTACACGTTTGTCTCTCTTCATATCATTGCAAATTTATTATAGTATTTTCGGGGCTGCTGGAGTCAAGACAAAATTGCACTTTAGAGACATTACCGTGGACATTTCTTTCTGTTATTGATGTTTTATAGCAAATAACCAATTGATTATTTCATAAGATAGTCAACAGATCACTCAATAATCAAAATAATTATTAGTTGCAGCCCTAATAGGTGTACGTGAGTCCTCACTGGTGTGCCACTCCCAATTTTTGATATGTTTTTCTTTTAGCAGGTTTATTTTTCTGGGTGTGCTAGACTGACACTAGTTTAAAGGAATCTTGGCCTACCAGCTGTAAAGTATCTGGGTTATTGGCTTCTTATGGAGGATTTTACAAAGCAGTAAAGAGACTCAACACACTACTATAAGTCCAGAAGAGGCCACTTTGCTTTAAACTCTTTAAAAAAGCTCTTTAGAGTCTGAATCACCAGCCATAACCCCTTAATGACAGAGAGATGCATGCTAGTGTGACTCAGTGGTTTTTTGCTGATCAGCTTCTCTTTTGTTGGATGAGTCATCAGCTCATGACAACACTATAGAAGACATGCAGTTTGATCTTTTAAATTTCCTCCTCATTGATTTCTCCTTTCGTTGCAGTGCAGCACTCAGTAGGATGATCAGCAATCAAGAAGAGGATGTAAGTAGCCCCCCTCTCTTTCTTTTTCTACACTAAATTTAAATGGTAATTTCTAATGTCAGTTCTCTTCTCTTTTAAAAAAATCCACATAAATGTCAAAGAACAAAACTTCCATTGATGAGTTTACAAACATTTGAGGACCTTCCTCTCTTTGAAGAGATCAGAATCAGAATCAGAAATACTTTATTATTCTCCGGGGGAATTTGTGGGTCCATGTGTGGTAGCATGTGTCGTGTCTGCACGCTTATCTACTGTACTGATCTCAATGTGTCGGTTTGAGCAAAACACACAAACACCAGTTTTTATTTAAGCTTACAAAACAGTGACTTTGTTTATGTCCTTTTAGGAATTTGTTGCAGTGCGGGTCCAAGATCCCCGCATGCACAACGAAGGCTCCTGGAATTCCTATGTGGATTATAAAATATTTCTACATGTGAGTATTAACATTTACACTACTATATATCCGGTCACTTTAGCGTGATCTACTTGGGAGCTGAGCTCAGTTTTCAAGCAGAAATGTTTGTGGGTTCAGTTTCTCTCCATGTGAGGATTTGCTGCTTTTTGTTGTTTAATTTAATTGCAACTTGAGTATTTATAAGTTCTGGACTGTTGGCCAGACATCTGATGGCAAAATGTTGAGGTATGGAAGATTGGGAGGTGCAATTTTCGCTATTTTCTGAAATTATTTCTGGATGATAATCACCAGTATAATTAGAAAGCAAGTGAAGTTGTTGACTTCTAATGCAAATGAACGCACATGAAAGACACTGAGGACTATTTGTGGTTTAAAAGGGCTACACAAATAAACTAGCCTCACCTTAAAAAAAAGAATATTTGATGATACTCGCCTGATAAGAATTGCTGGTAGCTTTAAACTCTTAAACTATTAAACCTGTCTCATACTACAAAATACTTTCAGATTTAGACAGCCTGGAGCTTCACATACTAATCTCATAAGACTTTTGAGACCCTTTCAATTCGAGTTTGACCAAACTCCAGTCTCTGTAAACCTGTGTTTGCAGCAGCATGGATTCCTTACATTTTGTTTGGACAGGAGTTGGTGCTGTTGTCTGGGCAGCAGCCTGTGTTGAGGAATGCTGTGTCAGCAGCAAGGCTCCAAGCCCAGACGGATGTGCTGCGAGGGTGTTGACTCATGAAATTGGCTAAGATCACGTGACCTCACATGATCTTTCATCATTTTGTTTGTCCTTGATATGCTGTTGTTTTTTTCCACAGGTTAATGTGATTCCCAAAAATGTGCACCATGTTATTATTAGAATTCCAGAAAACAGCTTTACTAGATTTCTTATCTTCTCACTGCCTTTGTCACCTATCACTAAACCTGCACATGTAACTATTTCAGCTGTTGTGTAAGGCCTAGTTTACTGGTATTTTTAAAACATGGGTTTTCCGCCCTAGTTCTCAAAAAAAAAATAACCTGACCACACAGGCACTGTTTAAAAAACCCCAACAAAAACAAAACTGAAATGCTAAATCAACGAGTGGGGATTTAACCCGATCATGCAAAGGTGAAGATGATGTTGGCCAATCAGAAGACTCAAAAAAAAAAGCTAATTCTAGACGGCTACCTGCACCAGTGAGCTTATTCTGATGCTTGTTTTCCTAAATATAAGAGTAGAGTAACTGTGTGTAGATGTGAACAGACTAGAAACACCACTATTTTGGCCACGTCTAGTTTATTTCCTGTTGATCAAATAATTGACTAATGCAGCTCTAATAATGTCTCAGTAAAGTTGTCCAGTGTGGTGGAGAAATCTTTTCATGACTTACCCACCAACTCTATGTACTGTGGTTTTAAATGAACTGATTGATGGAAACGGATGCATAACGAAGAAGTGATGTTTCCGAGGACTTTCAACTTCTGATGGAGTTTGTTTTTGATGACGAGAACTTAACCAACACTTCTTGTAATTGATTACGCGCGGTCAGAAGAGAGCTTGTGATGCAAACATCATTTGACCATGTCACACATTACTGGAACACATCTGAGGTGATAATGTTTTACTTCTGCCGACAAGTCAGCCACAGAGTCACTCCAGTTACATTAGTCACCAAATTTGAAAGAACAAGTGTGAATACACTGTAATACATCAAATACAATGTGATAATATTGTAATACAATTTTAGAATTAAAGGATAATTAATAGGTAACCAAGCACCAAGTCCATAAGTGGTGTCTATTGAAGATGTAAATCTTTCAAAACTGGTCATGCATATTTTGTTTAAGTTTAAATTAAGCTCAGTATTTTGCTTAACAGGAGGATGTTATGCATTTGTTGGGGACTATTATCAGCTGTGGATTAATCCATATTTGGGGCTCCTGTTGGACGCTGTCTATCTTGTTTTTTTTTTTTGTCAAATTTGGAGCACTATGGCACAGAGGAAGAAAATATATTAGCTTCTGAAAATCGTTTTGGTTTTGGTCTTCTGTCTTGGGATTTGTTGACAATAGGAAGAATGTAAAATATTGCCAGGCTTCCCCTTTAATGGGATTTTACACTGTCTGTTTGTATAGATCCTTTCATGGCTATTTATGTTGTTAGGGGAACACCTTTGGTCCTTGTTTACTTCCTATCAGCAACCGAGGAATCTATTGAAAAGCTTCCTTATCAGTTACTGCATTGACAAACATCCCAACAGGAAATACAAAGGGACCCTTTGACAGTGTTTCTGTTGTGAAGTTAGAAAAGTTAATCCAGTATCGTTGACTCTAATATGTATGTTTTTCGAATTTCCAGACCAACAGTAAAGCCTTCACGGCTAAGACGTCCTGCGTGCGCCGGCGCTACAGTGAGTTTGAATGGCTCAAGAAGAAGCTTCAGAAGAACGCTGGTTTGGTGTAAGTTGTGAAAAGTGACCGGCTTGTCCTATTTTTAGCTTCTTTTGTTGTCCTTTCTTACGCAATTGTGGTAAAAGAGAAACACACAGTTGACGCAAATTTGCCTGCATGCATCATCCTTTTCTGAAGTTCACCCACGTGGCACTTCTGGGTCATATTTATTGTGGCAAATATCTAGAAACATGGTTACTTTTCATCCTTGTAGGCCGGTCCCAGACCTTCCAGGAAAATCCTTCTTCTCCTTCAGCAATGAGGACTTCCTGGAGAGGAGAAGGAAAGGACTTCAGGCCTTTTTGGACAGGTCAGTTCTTCAAAAACAATATCTAATCTGCTGTGATAAATTACAGTTTTGTAATGCAAGTTACTGTGAGAGGTAACTATTACCTTTTGTCCCGGCAGTGTGGTGAACATGACAGTATGTCTGTCAGACAGCCAGCTCCACCTCTTCCTGCAGACTCAGCTGCCAGTCGGTCACATCCAGGATTGCGTGCAGGGCCACACTCCGTACACTGTGACGGAGGCCATCCTCACCTACGCCTCGTCCAATCGGGGCCTTGCTCAGGCTCTGGAGGACGACTCCATCAAAGAACCGAGTTTGACCGTTTCTTACGAGTCCATGGAGAGGTATGAAGAATCTAAACTACTGATGTAATGTGGAAATAACCTGTTACTTTTGCATTATCTCTTCTCCTTAAGTTTATTCTTACTGTGTCTGTCATTCTATAATTGATATGAAAAAAATCTAAAATGTGCTGCATATTTTCAAGGATTAAGCTCTATGTATTAAGGAAATCAATGTTTCTTGACAAGAGTTTGATAGAATATTGTTTCCACTTTCATATCTGTACAGTTAAGAAGCTGTATGAAGCCAATTAGCTTAGTTTAGTGAAACTAACGGAAAAAAGGGGAAACACTTAATCTGGCTCTGTCAGAAAATGACGAATACACCACTGCCACCTGCCTGGCCAAGAAATAGTCCAACACACAACCCCCTCTAAAATGAAACCTTGGGGTTTACACACTTCTGTATTTGTACAGATTAATTAAATTACCGAGTATTCAGTATTGAGCTTTAGAGGTGTTGCTAGGCGTTGTAGTCAGACAGAGCCAGACTAGCCATTTTCAGTCTGTATGCTACAGTAAGTTAAAGCTGCTGGGTGTAGCTTCATACGAACACAGACAGAGTGGTATCTCTCAGCGCTCTGCAGGAAAGTGACCAAGCAGATTTTCCAGAATGCAAGTTCCTGTTCCATTGTTACTGTCAGTTAAAGTAAATGTTTTTCTTGCCCACTCCACAGCCCAGCTCCTCATCAACCCACCTCCTGCATGCAACATAAAGAGACCTTCTGCCCTGAGCTTTTGTCTTGTGGCGACCCTGACCCTCTAGAGGACTTACTGGAGCTCTGTAATAAGGACACAGTTGAGTTTCAGCACAAGGAGAAATCCTCAGTGAAGGTCCTCCAGAAGAACAACCACTTAGAGGCCGTTTTCGAGGGCTGTGGCCCGTCAGAGGTGACCTTTTTCCTGGGTGACAGCCAGGATGTCCCTGAGAGTCTCAGTCTTGTAGAACAGACCCAGCAGAGGAGCTGTCAGATACAGACACCAGTGGAGGTGCACTCGCCCATGGGGGCTGACTTTGAGGAGAAATGTGGGGTGGACAGCTTGCTTGAGGAGGAGTGTTCAGTCAGAGAGGAGAGCACTGTGACATTAGATACAGAAGAACAGAGTCTTCCTCATTCAGACACAGAGGAGAAGGCTGAAAGTTCTGAAGAGGCAAAAACAGAAAAGTTTGACTGTGAGCCAGAAAAATGTGTAAATTCTGTAGTAATTTTAGATTTTAAGGAACAGGGACCAGAAAGTGAAGCTGAGTCTCAGCAGGAGGTTCTTGACATTGCCTGCTCTGAGAAGCAGGTTTTAGAATGTCATGCAATCTCTGAAGTTAATGGTCATGACCACGTTGTTAGCTCCGAGCTTCACGCTGAAGATGTCAGCTGTCCGGAGGAGTTTAAGAGCTCAGACGGACAGAAAGAACCAGACGACGAAAAACGTGATGAATCTGAGAGCAAAGAGGAGACGACACTTGAGTCAGAAATCCATGAAGAAGACATTGTTGAACAAATGGACCAAGTCGAACAGGAAGTGGATGCGGTCAGGACCAAAGATGACAGCAACGAGGACAGCCACTCATCTTCCAATGAGAGCATCGTCAAGGTCAGCGATGAAGAAAGCGTGTGTGACGAGACCGAGGACTCTTTCCAGGCTGCAAACGGCTACATGAAGACGTCTCCTGAGCAGGTCACTCACTGGTCAGAAGTAGAAGTCTCCAGCAGAAACATTTTGGACCTACACATGAACGGATGCCCTGTGGAAGAACAGGACATTTCCGCCCAGGAGGACGAAGACGTGCAATACATAACTGACATCAGTGACTTTAGTAAATCTCTGGACCTTAACTCGACTGTAACCGGTGGAGATTTGACTGAAAATAGTGACTTTAGAATCTTAGAGAGCAGCTGCACGCCTGGCTTGGCTGATAGTAAATGCACAGAGCAGGAATCCTTGTCCTTGCTGTCTTTGGACGCCTCAGAGGAGACTCATGAGGTGGAGGTGCATTAGTGACAGCTGAATGGCACCACATCGCAGAACCCAGAAAATGGATAGTGGAAGTTGTCGTCTGCCAAAGACACATTCGATCACACACACACATCAACAAGATGCATAAAAAGTCTGCTCATTATTTAAAGTCTTCATAGCGCAGATGATCCGGTCGTCACACGTTATAGGTCTAACTTTTGCTTTTTAAAATAGTATTCCATTTTAAAATGTGCATCCTCATTTACACTCAGGTAAATTAAACATAGGCACTGATTTTATCCCCTGATGATGATGATGATGATTGGCTTTTCAGGAACAGCAGAGGGTGCTCACGTTCACAACAGCATCATCATCGCGTTGACTTCTAGAGCTAAAGGTTTTTATTGTTGTGTAAACATACAATGTTTAATGTGACTGCTCTGAAACCTAGGCGTTACTCTGTGGGAGAACTGGTCCAAAATATGGCAAGAATATACACTTGAATTAAAGGATAGATTCACATTTTGTTTCTGTCTATATTAACACTGTATGTACTTTAAAAGACACTTTGGTTGCTTTAAGTGATCCTACTGTCCATACTGACCGTCAAGAGATACTTTCTCTGTGAAGAAAACCAAATTCTGGTCAAAAGTTTCAGTAGTCTGAGGTCTGGACAAGATCTCCTCACAGCCAGTATGGACAGTAGAAACAATTACAGCGACCAAACAGTTTGAATCTATCCTTACAGTCACTGGAGAATCACACACAGCCATGATCACTCTTGTTTACAGCCTCACTTAATGTGAAACCCATAAAAACCCCCTGCATATTTTAACTGTGTCCTATCTAATCCCAATATCGCAATCTTAAAAAGTGGCTGTTCTTAAACATCGACCTGCTGCTCGACGAAAATCCTGTTATAATTGTCACATCCTGTTACGATGCATAGTAACTCCAGCTTGTTTGATTTGTTTTCAGATGAAACAAAACTCAGTATCAGAGATTTACATCAGTTTGGTTAAGTAACGTGTTTGGATTGAGGCCAAGCGTGCATCTCATGAGTGGTACACGATGTTCTCGACAAACTGTTTTACAGGCAGAGAGAGAGAGAGTAAAGAACAAATTGTTCAGCCCAAGAAATTTGGTTATGTTCCTTAAAATACAATGATCAGAATAAGACTTGGAACCTCTGTGCAATGGACACACCTGCACCTTTACAGTGGTGTAATAATAATGTGATAATGTGCATTCTTGTAATTTCAGTAACACGTTCTGCTCTGTTACTTGATTTTTTTTATTTTTTATTTGAAGCTCAAAACTCCCAAAAGAGGAAACACCATGGTTTACATATACTAAGCTTTATCGTCAGTCTGGTACGCAGTCTACATGTAGTTTCTCCGTATTATTGGGTTCATGTTCTAAATAACTACAATTTTTCTTTGTGAATCACTACATTTAAAGAAAGTATACTTGTGTGAGCACAGTCCTAAAGGTCCAGTGTTTAGGATTTAGGGGCATCTGTTGGCAGAAATGGAATATAATATCCATAATTGTGTTTTCATAAGTGTATAATCACCAGAAAATTAAAATCCTAATATCTACAAACAGAGCAGCTCCTCCTCCGCGGAGTCTGCCATGTTGTTCTACATTAGCTCAAAATGGAGAAACCCAAACGCTGGCTTTAGACGTCGCCCACACAGGAGAGGTCTCAGTTCTGTAACCTCACTGCTAAATGCCATTGAATCCTACACAGCCGACCTTTAATTCCAGTTTGTCTTTAACGTGGCTGCAGCCTGACCTTGACATTTTTTCCTCACACTACAGCTGCTGCTTGTGATTCTAATTATTTTGGTCCATTTAAAGAAGGGACCCAGAGATTACTGTGCCGTTGCACAACAGAAAGAAGCTTCATGAGTCACTCATCCCGTGTCATCATCTGGTAGGAGGATTGTAGAGTACTGGGTTTAGCTTTTTTATATTGTAAATGAAGTACAGGTTGTTGTATTTTGACAAGTTGCTTTCAAAAACATTTTTTTTAAAGAAGCTTCGGAGGAGACCTCAATTTTATAACATGGATCTACAAGGGCAGTGATAACAACCTGAGTGACTGTGTCCATGTAAATCTAATTTTATTTCAAATAAATAGTTTTTCTTCTTTACTGTGTTACATGTGACTGTTTGTGGTTTCTGTGTCCAACCAAACACATCTCATGCCTTCAAGACAAGATAGTGGAGCAATCCTGCCACCCAGTGGCTAAAAATAAAACAGTTTAATAACCACACATCATTTCAACCAAACATCAGAGACAGGCAGTAAAGGCTGTTACTATTTTGGGGGATTTAGGTGTGAAACATACAGTGCAGCTTTAAAATATTTTACAAATTGTACATAACATCTGCGGCTTTTTAAAATGTAAGTCAGGGATGAAACAAATGGTAATATATTGCTCATTTTAACCAGTGAATTTATAAATGTATCAGTCGACAATAATTATAATATAATTTCATTATTCATCATCCTGTTAGTTAATCTTCTGAATAATCAATCCATGAAAAATTAAAACAAACAGTCTGAAAAAATCCCATCATTATTTACCACAGCCCAATGACGTCCTCTTAAATTACTTTTTTGTCAAATGTGCAGTCAAAAACACAAATATATTTAATTTATAATGATACAAAACAAAGAAAAGCACCAAACCATGTCTGAGAGGCTTTTGCTGGAAAATTACTGAAACCATTAATCAATTATTAAAGTAGCTGGTGCTTAATTTTCTGACAGAGACCTAACTGATTGATCGACTAATTGTTTTAGCTTTAGTTTGCATATTAATATTGTAGATAAAACCTTTACAAACAGTCCATAGTGTACAGGAATAATTATTACCGCTACAGATTTACATGATATAACTTACAGTCTCAATTTTCCAATGACAAAAGATTATCTTAGGAGCGGTCTGTGAAATTCATGGCCGGACGTGTCAGCAGCAACACTGTAGGAAAAAAAAAAAGTATATATATATAAAAATAAATAAATAAGCACACTATCAGAGAAACATGCATTAATAATTCAGGATTCATTTTGAGCTGTGCTTATCTAACAGTATTAGGGAATCATTTTCTTAAATAGGACAACCGACGCTGTAATCATGCGTTTGCTGCACATATTTATTCTCACCCATTGCCCTGCTCAGATGGCTTTATGCAGTACTTCTTCCAGCCAGCAGATGCCATAAATGGCAGGTCAACGACTGAATATACCTCAATGGCAATCTGGATGAGTACCAGGGGGACCGTTTCTGTGTATTAGGCCACTGTAATGGTCCATAATGCTGATGATAAGAGAGTGCCTCGGTACCTGTTGGAGCTCAGAGGATGTAGGCAGGGTGCAGGAAATCCTTGGGGACGATACCCACAGTGCCATTCAGCTCGCCGACCCACCAGCCGTGAATGTTGTACTCCTGCAACCCAAAATGAACAAATAAACAACCGGGAGTCTCCGAGGGGTCCAAGGACAAGTAAACGAAGCAGGATGAAGCACCAATCTCACTTTTATTTGATCTGAGTGCACCGTTTGTCTCATGTTATTAACATTAGAACAACCATTTAAATGATTTGAACGGCAATTACACGTGGCCCCGATCCCTTCCAGTGGCAACTAAAATAATAAGGTTAAAACTGTATAATCTGAACTTTAGCAGAGGGAATCCAGGAGAGTCTAAATCCCACCTGCGAAACAGCCATGTACAATACTCTGACAGACACTGGGGTGCATTAGCCTCGAGGGTTTTCTTTCAAAAATGGGAAAAAAAAGGTAAACAAGACCATTGAGACTGTGTCTAAAATAAAACTGCTTTTTTTTACTGCTCAGGAGCCATAACAACAGCCTGCCTGTTCCCCCAGACTAATTATGACAAGACTTCATTTCTGCACTGTGCTTAAAAAGGAAACAGGAGTCTTCCATTTACACACAGAAAAAGATTAAATACTCGGCAAATTAAACTGGTGTCTTACAAAAATAAGACCTCAGTGAAGTTAATAAAATCATGTCTCCCAGTTTTAATATCACCAGGAGTGCAATACCTTGAAGGCTTAAAACAAAATAAGATGCTTTAGAAAATGATACTGGATGTTTTCGTTCTGCCCGGGGAGCATTTGCAATAATTTGGTACATTTGGCATGAAAAACTAAAATACTTTGCATCCATTTGGAAAGTTTTAATCAATTAAATTCAAAAATTTAAATCAAATACTTTATTGTCATAAAAAAACATTTCACCTGAATTGTTTCTGTAATTAAGAAATACAAAAGCCCCCATTTAAACCAACTAAATAAAAATACATTTGTGAGCCAAATAGGAGGAAAAGTTTCCAACAAGAATGTGTTGATATGAAAACATAATTTCGACACACTGAGCTGCTGTTAGAGGCCAAAATCTGATCTTAAAAATAAATGTCACTCTTTTAAAAATAGAGGTTTAGTGTAGCGTCTAATTATGTTGGCTGAACGCTTTAAGCAGCATTTTACAATCTGCGTTTGTGATGTACCTTTTGCAAGTATCAAAATTAATTGAATCAAATTGTGGGTGAGATTTTATGTTGCATGTAATCATCAGTGAAATAATCGCAATCAAATTCATGTTGGATAAAATTCACACACTCCTGATACACACATAAAGGTGACTTAGTTAAATAATAGACATTAATTTGAAGTGAAAATATTCTGTAGTCGCGGCCCATAAAGAATTGAAAACATGCTGATATTTTAGGCACATTTTCCACATCGAAAAACTGAATTATGACAAATATTTCATTCATTCTTGCATTTGGGAACTTGAGTCAGATTAAGCACCACATGATCATCTGATCGCAGCAGTTGGGCTCTAACTAGATCCGTACTGGATCAATATTTGGCCAGAGATCAGAGGGGCGTCAAAGCCCAGCAGTAGGAACAGAGGAGGCACCAGCCGGCCGTCATTTCCCTGCCCTGATGGAACGAGGAGCCTGGCCACTCATCTCTCCTCTGTTCTCCAGCAGATTGAGAATGGCTGCGTGAACAGTTTATCTCGGGCCTGAGGAGAAGATGAAACGCTAAACTACACACAAGCACATACTACGAACGTGCGAGCAGACACACGTACGTGTAAGTTTTACATGTCTGAGATTGGAATCACTTCACTTCTTGCTCTAACAGGTTCTAGTTGTGAAAACAGACACATACTCCGACATGATGAACAGCATTTTGTCAAAGGTGCAGCCCATCATCAGGACCTGACACCTCCCTCCATCCAGAGAATGAGGCCTGCAGCTAATGAGAGGGGTTTGGACAGCAAGGATGAATGGACCGCTTAGAAAGTGATAAAACACAAGACTCAAGTGTTGTTACAGCACAAACAGGTACCCACAATAAGCAGATTGTCCATCCAGGCCTCATCGTTTTCCCCTACGAACCTCGGTGACAGCTCACACTGGGACGCTCCAGTATGCTTGGCTCCCTGACAAACTCTGACTGACAATTCAGTGTGTGTTGAGCTCATAAAGCAGAGGGAAAGTTAAGGCCAAAATGGCCTTTTTTATGCCCCCCATAAGACTGTAGAGGGAAAAGCCCAGTTGCGGAAAGCTGGCTCTGGCTCCCATTCGTGATAACGTGAACAGAAGAGGAGGAGAGGGGAGACAGACGGACGGGGGGAGGCATCGCAGAGAGGGAGCGAAACAGTTTTTCTCTCCCTTGGGGGCGTCGCAGCACTATTCCACCAACCGTAGTGACAGAGAGTTTTATTTATCTCCGCGGCCCATCTGTGCAGTCGGTCTCAAATTCTCCCTGAGAAAGGTCTTTTGGATTATCAGCGCCGCCATTTTAATACAACTGCTACATCACAGAGTGGGCGCCAATGGCGGTGGAAGTCTGTCAGGCATGCAGAGTCCATCTTCCTCATACTTGAAATGGGTTCATCCAGAGTACACCTGCTGTAATAGGGACATTCCAAGAGGCGTGGAGAGTAAATTATCCAAATGACAAAAACTATGCTAACTCCTCAATGTCCTCTTCCTTCTGTTTGTTTTCCTCTTTTTGTCTTTTAGGTTGATTTGTTTTTGTGATGTTGCATCTTAAGCTGTGAAATGTTACGGTTGGGGCAAAGAACAGGCATATCTCGGCTCATTGTGGCAAGTTGTTGGTCTGAAATGGAAGATGTTCCCTCCAAAATGCTCTGGGGTGAGAAAAATCAGGCGTCCTCGAGCGGCTGAGTTCTGGGAAATGTCTGCTTTTATCTCATTAACAAGATGTAGCAGGACACACAGTATGTTGTCACATATCACAGTCGGTGTTTGCTGCAACCTGGATGCAGATCAAATCTGTGTGGGAGCAGAGGGAGGAAAAAGGGGAGGGGGCCAAACAGCGCCGTGTCGTGGCGGCTGCGGCGCGTTGACTCGTTGACCTCCCGGTGACTCCTCCGCCGAGAGAGTGGGGAATGAGCATGGGCGGGGCTGGCACTGAGACTGGGTTGCCATGACAACACCTGCAGTGTACCGGCGCGATCGTTTATTTACCACTCAGGGGGCTGGCTAATGGTGGCATTCTGATAGGCCCATCGCTCATGTTCCCGACCGGAGGACGGATTGACAGCTACCCGAGCCTGAAGCGAGGAGAAGGTGAGTCGAGGTTGGTTGGATTGCGGTAAAAGACAACGGGTGAGGCGGGTGACGCCATCATCACCATCATCTGCCTAAACAAAACACAGCTTTAATGTCTCTCTTTCAGAAAACACCTTTTCTCTTATAGTAAAATTCTGTAGAGGTTCAGACTGCATGTCCTCTCCTTGCTCTCTTTTCCTTTCTCATCTTGTTCTCACACACATGCGCTCCCAGATGAAACACACACACACACAATCCCAAATGCATACAAACTAGGGGGAGTGCTAATAAGCCTGACACATGAGGCATCTTTCCTCGGCCACCAGCTGACTGAGGCAGGCCTTGGGCGTGATGGAGCGCAGGAAGTCTCTCATTGCCCTGCCGCTGAACCCGCCGCCTGGGTGTTACAATCTCTCCCTCCCTCCCTCCCTCCCTCCCCATTTCCAACCCCCTCCCTCCTTTCCTCCCCTTTCCTCTCGTTCCATCTCTCCTGTAGCAGCCTTTCCGCTTGCATCCTCTCTGTTGTTTTTTTTTTTCCTGCATTTCTTTTTCGTCTACATAGACTCATCAGATACACTGCAGCTCTCTGCAGTTCCTCCATCACTGGTCACTCTAACAAAGAAACATGGACAGCTCCACCAGGCACAAGCCCATGATCTGTAACCCGCTATTAGGTTAGCGAGCTCTCCTCGCTGCCCACACAGGTAACACCTCACGAATGAGCTGGTAATACCTGAAACTGTGCGGGGAAAAGCGCTTATTTTGGGGGCAGTTATAAGGATTCTGTGCCAAAAGAAATCTTGTCGAAATCCATCCAGAAATATGGACGATAATTCCACACAACCAGAGATCGAAATGGCTACTTAGTGTCCGTTTTTTCCAAGTGGGCTTTTAATTAAATCAGTGAATTGGCTTCAAATTGGAAACATGACAGAGCATGAGAACGTTTGAAAATATCTCAGGGACGATGAGATTTAATAAAAAGAAAACCTACTCGCTCCTTTCTAATGCACGCCTGGGATTACAGATAGCTCCTTAACTTAATAGCAATTTAAAGTGGATTTGTGTATGCCACTGAGTGTCTGTAATGATGGCTGTTTACGCCGCCCCTCATTTATAATAATTAAGCAGAATGGATTGGGGGTGGGTTGCTCGGACGCGGTTCTGGGCTATTGGCTTGGGCTGAATAATGACCTACTGTAGTTGACCGAGGGATGACCGCTGCCTCCTGCATGACCCCAAACCCCAGACTCACCCCCTGCTACTTTGGGTGGTAAATAGGATGTCTTGCCTGTCTATAGCGTCTTGGTGTCTATGGCCACAATAGCAGCCAGGGGTCTTTAAATGGGTGTGTGACAGAGAAAAGGAGAAAGGAGAGGGGGGACAGGGTTCACACAAAAGAATAAAGGGATCCACCCTCTTTGTCTCTCTTGCTTGACTTTTCCCATCTGATTGTTTGCCCACTTTTCCTTTTCTTCAGCTGTATTCAGCTGGTGTGACCTGTGGGCAGCGGCCCAAAGCGGCTTGTTAAACACAGAAGAAGCCTATGACCCTAAAATAAGACTGTCACAGGTAGCGTGGATATAAAACGAGTCGCGCTTTCAACACAAAATGAGTTTTAGAATCTCTTCTTTCAATATTTAATATCATAACTTGCATTTATAAGAGGCTATAAATCACAACAATAAATATAAAAGCCTGTAAATCAGCTTTTGGTGTTTGTGTAAGTTGTCTTTAATAAAACCGTCCTGTTACAAGACTCTGTGAGAAACCGCCACAGGGTGTCAGTGGTGTCCATGTTCTCATTGTCTCTAACAAGCAGCTGCAGCTGAACACTTTGGCCAAATGTGATGTGACGCTCTGCTTTGGGAGACGCACCGGATTGGCTGGCCCGTCTCCCTCTCTCTGAGTTTTGGTTGGACGACGAGTGGAGAGGGAGAGGAGAGCAGGGCGATGGAGAGAAAGAGGAAGAGGTGGCAGCGGTGCTTGCCAGAGTTTTAAGGACCCTGGATGGGTTTGTGCCATAAATCTCTTCCCACTCCATCCCGCCGTTCTCCATGAGTGCCTGTGGGAATACAGGAATGTGACAGCTGACCTGTAGAGCCCATGTCTTTTGATTCTGGATACATAAATTAGAGGGCAAGAATGCAGGACAACCTTATGGTTCAGTGTGGGACATGGCCGACAAAGTACACAGGCATTACACGTGTCAGGGAGAAGTGAAACAACAGCTTTAAGCCACTGTGATAAATTAATCTGATACCGTTACGACACATTGTAAATCCTTGACAAATGTCTTGTTACATGTTACAGGATATGATGCAGTGGAAATGTGTGCGAAACATCTCAACAATTTCAATCGAGTTAAAAAATCTGAGTGTGATATTGCAGAAAACCGAGCTCACCAGTATTTGTCATCACACACTAAAATGTCAGTGTGAAGCTATAATGCGCATTAGAAAAATGCAAGCTCTCAGAAATGAAATGTCAGAGCAAAACTCACAAGATGGATTTAACGGTGTGTTTCTACCTCATGTATCAGCGCGCTGAGCATCGCCATAGAGCTCTGCGGAAAGCAAGTTAGGCATCGCTGAAACCGGCGGCAGAGGCGCACTACGAGATTAATTCTCTTGAACTAATGGGATTCATATGAGTTGTGAGGTTCCTAATTTATTTACTTTGTCAGTGATACACAGATATGCAAGCACACACACACACAGCAGCACACAGGGGAGGAAAAAAAACACAAATACAGTAAAAATGCCCCCACTTTACAGTAAGTGAGAGATCAATAATGATGGATGAGGGCCTTTTATACAATCGGCATGTTCTCCTCAGTTCACAGCCATATGACACCACGCCTGTGGCTATCCCATTCTGCACTTCAGCAGTCAATCACATCCCAGCTTTAAAAATAACAGTTTGTTAGCACCATTGATTTAGCACTTAGAGCGTGTCCTTATTACCTTGTAATTATGGTCAGTGTTGACATAACAGCACAGACAACCAGGCCTCCCACCCTCTAAGAGAATTTATGGGCCCTGGTTTTATTACGGCCATTTCATGTGTCTGGGTCCCCAGTTAAGCGACAGACTTGAGTTCTAGCCAAGGGCCCGTATTTCACTCATCGAGGTCAGGGTTCTCAGGAATCCCCCGTAAAACTGAACGCTGGTGGGGGCCTGCGTGTACACACAGAAGACGCAGGGAAGCCCTCCCCAAGGGCTCATTAAAACAAATAGCCGATTACAGGCTATAATCCAAATAATGCTATTCATGGGGGAGATGTGACGCTTTTAAGACGTAAAATGGGACACGGGTGGAGTCGTGTCGTCACAGCAAACCTAACACTTCGGAAGCAGTCCGGAGATCACCTCTAAATAATTTACAGCCAGACCCTCGCTTTAAATCCATTAGAGGATAGTTAGAATACTCTCTCGTCGTCTGTCACTGTGTTATGACTTCAGCGTACAGCTTGACAAAACAAGAGTAATCTGTGTCATTAAGATTGTGAGATACTAAAACCAAGTCTTGCTTCCAACGTGGACTTAGTTTGCTTTTAAGGTCTTCAGTGAGGCAGTAATCCGATCCATACAGTGAAAAGTAATACACCAGGCAGGGCTGAGGCTGTTTGAGGCGGATCTGTAGCACCGAGCCAGGTCCCCTTTGTTTCCCCAAGTACGCTGCCTTTGTCATCCTTGCGTGAAAAATGGACACGGCTGTTTTGACATTTTCCCCTATCAACCAGCACGCACAGACAGAGAAGGCTGGCATCTCATTAATCTGGCACTGCCAAGAGAGCCTCAATTAAAAGTCCATCTTCTGCGAAGAGCATAATTCACCTGTGCCATATCTGCTCTTACAAACAAAAGGCTTCATTTCCTTCAGCACAAACTGATAGTGTTTATTTATCCATCTAAACCTAAAACCTTGACTTCTTTGATGCACTATAAAAGTGAGAATTATTGTTTCTGCACTGAAGCTAGAACATATTACAAATAATTAAAATTCAGTGGCTCCAGCTGCTGATTAAAGATGCAGGAAATACATAATGTCTCAATCTTTACCACATAATTACCGACAAAAAAGCTGAATATACTGTAAATTCTTCCTCCCTCCGCTCTTCAGATAATTTAGCCTAAACACAGAACATGATGATTCAATTTCAAACCGACCAATAGAAACAGTCTGGGAACAAGTCCCTCTACGCTGCAGAGTAAAAGTGCCCAAATTACAAGCCATTGATTTCCAGTAGGGTGGCTTTTCACTGGTAGATACTCTGCATGTAACTACAAGATGGCCATAAAACACGAGGAAATAGATTGAGAGAAAAAGAGCTGAGATGCAGGATGGCTTCACCTGCAGTTTATGTCAAACAGAAAGGAAGGGCTTCGCATGGCTGCCTACTCAATTAACCCCTGTGATAGAGGCTCCCATAATGAACAACAGCACCATTACGCAGCGCCCGAATGGCACTTCACCCTAGTGGCCTGGGAATAGACAATGCCACTGTTGGTGCTTCACTGCTGCATCAAGACACGAGTGCTCGCTAACAGAGGAATTTAGACGTTGGAGATATCAGCATGTTCAGAAAGTAAATGGGGGCAAAGTGATTACTGGTATTGATGTTGTTTAACCCTTAAATAATGACATATTTTACACATCTGCATCACATTTTACTCATTTTAAACTACTGTAATTGCTCCTATAATTATGTCTACGAGTCAAGGGTGCAATCACGAATGGTCTCCATTAGAGATGAATGGCACTGACTGGGAGAGAGTGTGTCCAGGACGCACAGATTTCTAGGAGAAGTTTAAATAACCTCTTGGATTATTTTTTGTTGATGATGGTGATGCTGACCTTGCTAATGACGTAGATGAGATCTCCTCTCTGGAAGGTCAGCTCGTCCGGCTCGTCGGCCTGGCAATCCCATAAACCCTGGTAGTAGTTAGCGTAATCTGATGACGAAGCTGAGAGGAAATGCAGAGTGCAAATTTAAATAAAAGAGCGAGACAATGTTCTTTCCCCACTGTGTACTATTAAGCTGGACATTTTCTCATTATTAGCAGAGAACTGTAATGAGGTTCTGACCTGGTTTGTTGTTCCTCTCGCTGTTCTCATCTGTCGGGTCTGGAAAATCCTCCTCTAAATAAACAAAACAAAGCAAGCACAACAAAATAATCGTGGCAGAACATTTATCCTTAACTGGCTTATGAGTAGGAAACATTTTTAAACTAGACATCAGGACCCAAACATTTTTATTTTTTTATCTAAACTGCAAATTAATGATAAGAAACATTACCTTCTGCTCAAGTACAACTATTTTTTAGAGGGTTTCTTTTTGTGTCAAACATTAGGGACAAATGTGCAGTTAAAAAAAAAAAGCATCAAGACAAAACAAAACAAACAAAAAATAAATAAAATGGATCATCAGCCGATCCCTGATGCAGCACCGCATGACACAAGATGTCTATTTTTCTCTAACCAGACTGAACTCCACGATAAGAATCAATTTGTTCACATTTATCAGAGACCCAAGCGGGAAAAGTTAAAGAAAAAGAGGCTGTCTTTAACGGCGCGCAGAGGCGGACGTGTCATTGACTGCGGGGCGTGGCACCCGGTGGTCTGAGAGGTGACACAGTGATATGCCTGCCCTCTGTCTCCCACATCCATCCTTAACAGTAGCAGGCTGACAGCCACGCCACAACCCAGCAACACTATCCACCTTCCAGCACAACCTGCGCCTCTGCTTCCAGGAAGGACGACACACACAGAAACACACACCCACACACACACTATATATCCACATGCATATTCGTGATTAGACTTACAGTTTGGATGTAGAAAGTTTCTTATGTGTAAATGTTAGGATGATACTTTTCTCCTTTTTTTCAAATACACACTTTTAGATTGCTGCACATTTCATGAATTAAAAAAAATGTTTTCAAAATACAAACAACATCATTATAAGTCTCATTATGGCGATTTAATGAAATATGAAAACACTGCATTGTTACAAAACCAAAAAGAGCACAAGGAGTTATTTAAATTCTGTTTGCAAAGGGCCCAAACATTTGTTCAGCGCTCTTCAACTGCTGTACAGAAGAGCATCCCTCAGTCGAGAGGCCACCGCTATGGGCCAACGGTTTCTATATCAAAGTGATTTAATTTTCCAGTCAATAAAATCAGTCATCAGCACCAGAGCCAATTCCGCCATCGCTCTGCGTTCTGCCCACAACTGAGCCATGTTCGGAGTTTTGCTCCGACAAAACTGAGGGAGCTCATCACAGAGAAAATGATGCTTCACTCTTACTCGACATTTCCTCACTACTTTGGCTGCTGCACGTGCAAAATGTATCTGACAAGGGTGCAAATGCTTAATATTTCCCAAACATTTAATGTTAACAACTTTTGGAAAATAATCTTAAACTTCAATGACAAGTCCTGCATGGTTATCTCAAACGGTAATCTTGTAACAAACAAATTAACAAAGACGAATATTTCTACTTTTTGAGAAACTACAAACACAAACAGCTTTCCTCATCTTTTGTAATCCTGATGTATGAAAATAACCACAGAATCAAGTAACTTAACAGTGTCTAATCACTGTGTAGAAGCTGTAAGTGAGCAAAGAGAGGTGCAGAATGATTGATAAGTGAAGGGGTGAGAAAGTGAACGAAAGAGCCCGTCATTCGATATGCCATCTGTGGTCAGAGTCTGTACCTCTTCCCAGATGGCTTTGAACGCCGGCGTGACAGTCTGAAGACTGATTTCCCTCTCACCAGTGATTTTGGCAAAGGTAATGTACTCACTGAGTGAAACAGAATCTTGATGTATCTTATTTAATAGAAAGAGTGATGGACGACGGCCCTGAGAAGATCAGATCACCCCTTTTGTCCTTCTCGGGATCTTGTAGCCACCCTGACACATGGGACTGTCTCCCCCCGTCGGTCGGGACTCACACACACACACTGTCTCGCAACATTCTCAATCAAACTCTAATTTCTATTAAGGATGTGACATTAAGAGCTCCAGAACTATTTTAAGCCCTGAGAGATGCAGTTTTTACTTCCTTTCAACTAAATTGCTGTTGCTAGGCAATTTTAGCCAAAACTCTGCTTAGTGGATTGAATTGTAGGCTATTTGTTGCCTGGCAACATTAGCTAATTGGACGTTCTATGACAGAGCATTCGGAACTACTCGGCTCTCGCTGATTTCAACAACATAACTGTTTCTCAACAGATGGCTCTCAGTGAGATAAGGAGGAAGCTGATTTCTAGTCAGCGTAGGGAGAGTCTTCCCTTCCTGCCCTGTGTGCCTCTGCAGCAGCCACCTCAGTCCTGACAAGCTTATTAGTGTTGCTTGATTTAAAATGAGTGATCAGTCTGGGTGTTTCGGTGGTAGGGAGGTACCTGGCAACACAAATTTCACAGCCAGGGGAGATCATCACAAATATTTCTTGCTGCAAAAATCCCTCAGGGCTCGAGTGTGTGTGAGGCAGTGTCTATTTGTCTGACTGAGTATCATGAGAGTTTGTGCGTGTGTGCAGCCTTCTATTTGTCTGTGTGTGTGTATGTGTGGGTGGATGTTCGTGTGTCTCTGCATGCGAGGTAACCACATCCTCATACCTGGCAGCATCTCGTAGATATCATCGTCCTCCTCGTCGACCTCCCCCGTCTCATGCCCTCCTCCCAGTTTGCCGCTCTGAGAGACCTGGGCAGCGCCTGGCCGTGGAGGAGGAGGGCCGGTCACCCCCTCAATGTCATCATAGGTCTCCTCTTCCTCTTCCTCGTCATCATCGCAAGGGATGGAGGTGGAGTGGAGATCTATGAGTGGAGGAGAGACAACATGATGGGCGGCGTTAGCATCAAGATGGAGCGCGGCGTGGCACAAACGACACGCACATGCATTAAAGGGTAAAGTAAGAGAAATGTCTGAAGGGTCCTGACTGCACAACAGGCTGGGACACGTGCCACATCGCAGCAGTGACAAACACTGGAGGCTTTAATGCTGCCTGCAGTTCAAGATCATTTTCATTATCTATTAATATGTTAATAATATTTTTTGATTAAGCAATAAATTGCTGAGTCTGAAACCGCCAACACAATTTCCCAGTCGATTCGAGGGTGACATCTTCTAAATGCTTGTTTTGTCTAACAGTTCAAACCAAAAAACAGTTAAAGGGAGTTTGAATTTTTTTTTTTAAGTGGGGTTGTATGAGGTACACCTGTATCACCCTCAGCAGATGGTGACCTGCACACTCCCAGTCCGGAGGAGCAGTTAGAAGCGTCACCACTAAAGCTCAGCAATGTATTGTCGTGGGGGGGCAACAGCAAACTGTAATATTTAGAATATTTATACGGGTCAACTTACCGTCAGAAAGCTCTTTCTAGCAGGGATCTGAAGCCGTTACATCGCTCTCTTTAAAGCCACTAGACTCCTTTTCCCACTCAGGACATAAGAGTTGGTACTTATTGTGCAGGGTTAGGTACCAAAACTGTTTCTATACGACCGGTACCTAACAGACCAAATCATATCACAAATTTTGTTGTGTGTGTTGAGTGTGTAGTGAGACAGAGGCGTGTGTGCTACTGATGGCGACAGTGAGGCTGCACTGACCGGAGCAGAGAAAGTTCAACATAACAGTGTACTGTGTGAACAAGCTATTTGTTGTTAATAATGCTGTAACACCCAAGTCTTGCTTGTCACCGGCTGACTGAAGTGAAGGGAGTTAGCCCCGAAGTTAGCGAGCAAAGTTAGCCTCGCATTGGAATCTGACTTGGCTCAGTTAAGAATCTCTGCCGCTCCTGAACAGATAACTGTAACTTTTATTTAGTGTTAAATTAGTGTAGTTGGGTTTTATTTATGAGGTGAATTTGTTAACAGTGTTTGTGTTTATCCATATATTTAAGTATACTTTAAGCTGTTAATAGTTAGGCATAATATATTGTGTAACTAAGAGTTTAAATTTGCCTTTGAAATAATTTTTTTGCTTGCTAAAACACATTTGACTGCTGCTTCTGTCCAAAGCTATACATTGCTTTGCTTCCAAAGTGGTACTCCTGTCTGCTTCTCCAAGTAGATAATACACTAACTTCAAAAAATCTAAACTATTCCTTTAATGTGCAATTATATAAAAATATAAAAGCAGCCAATCCTGACATTTGAGAAGTCAGAACCAGCTAATATCTGCCATGTATGCTTGATAAATGACTAAAATGATTCTCCAGCTTTCCTCTATATATTCTGTTTATCTTTAAAATCTGAATTTGGGTTGACCTAGTGATTAAGAGTCATACAATATAAATGCATCATTTGTCATATGTCATACCCTTCTCTCTCTCCACTTGCATTTCCTGTTTGCATTTCTACTTTCATTATCAAATAAAGACAAAATGCTAAAAACAATATTTCCACAAAGTTATCAAAAATGAGAGTAAATGTTAAAAAGAAGTCAGCCTTGTTCTCGAGTTAATGAGGAGGTAGAGCGGGTAAATAATCATCATCTACATGTTCTGGATCAGACTGCAGTTCGTAGTAAAACTCGTCTGGAAGGAAGTAAGACAAACTGCAGAGTGTCTGTTACTTCCCGCAAATCAGTGGCCCGGCCCGAGCCCATTTTAGAGTAGACTAGGCACGACCGCTTGCTCAGATGGAGGAGCCGTCTCATTGCAGGCGACTGGCCACTGCAACACAGGGTATCAGGTCCTCTGCCGTACACCAGCGGCCAAGCAGAAATCAATGTCACTGGAGGATAACCAGAACATCTACCAATCAATTTCCTGTAAGTTGGAATTCGGTAGGAGGGTTAGGGGAGGAGTGGTTGTGGTGGGGGTTGGAAGAGAGCTAGAGCTACATGATGGTGCACATGACATGGTGGGTGACATGTGGAATGAGGAGATTCAGGACTGGGCTGTGCAGTTAGTGATGGATCGGGTGGTTTTCTTCTGAGTCAGAGATGATAAAGGGCTCCCTTTCATTTCTGACCTTTCTGCCCCTCGAAAACACAAGCAAACTTTAGTGGAAAATCGAGAAAAAAGAAGGTTGGAAGGTTTATACTGACTTTAACTGTATTTTCCAATTAACCTATATGGCTTTTAAAAAGTCAACTCAAGTCAATTTTATTTATACAACCCAATATCAATTTGTCTCAGAAGGTTTTAGACATCCTCTGTCCCTAAACCTTTCATTCAAATAAGGACACACACAAAAAAATGACTCAAAACTTTAAGAGAAGCAACAAAGCAGAGAGAGCTCCTCTGGAAATAGATACCAGAAAAGAATTACAAAGAGATGCTGGCTTACCTCTAAGTACAAAATTGATTTGGTCCACCCAGTCTCTGGCCTCCTGAGGACTGCTGGCAGTGAACTAATGGGAAACAGTGGCAATAATCCTGAAATTATTATCACATCTAAGGATGCATTTATACGGAAATAAAAGTCCTGATTTTTAATCTTCACTTCAATACACCAGCTCTCTTCCTCGCTGCCTATTAAGGAAGAAAGAGAGCACAAGGACATGTCCATTTTTGAAATGATCAGATCTAAAATATTCAATTAAGACATATAAATTCTGAGTGACTGGGAGAACTGTGTTACTATCACACAGTATGATAGCTCATGTGCCATAAAGATAAAATGTGCTCCAAATGGATTTAGATTAAAGCCCGACTGACACTGGATTTTTGAGGCCTATGCATTCGTTAGATACACAGCACAGCATACGAGTATCATGATATGTTGCGTAAGGTGACCAGATTTCTGAGATGAAAATCGGGGACATTTTCAGTGCGGCGGTGAAAAATCATTAAATATTATCATTATGAAATAAAAAACGGGGACAAGTACTTTTTCATGTATTTTGACCAGCTTTTATTACAAAAAAGGTTGCAATCAAACAAATGAGTGACATCACCAACCATCCATCTGCTGAGGAAGACAAAAATATCTTAATCTTATTAGCTTGAGTTAGGACAGATTTTTTTTGGTCAAAGGTTTCAACTCATAACTGAATACTGAACTGATATTTATGACACAAAAGGTGGCAATCAAAAAAAGGGATGACATCACCGTGATCCCTCATTCATCCACCTTTGTAGCCTCCGCCTCAGGAGCCTGAGTAGAATAAGAGCAGAGGAGAACATGAGAAAAACTGCAAGAACAGAGCAAATAGTAAGTGAATAGTTTCTTAAAGAAATAACATCAGTTTTGGTAATATACTTATATAATTTAGTCGTTGTGCTCTTTTTTATATGCTCTATGTAATTGCCTCAGATCAGAGGTTCCTAAACCTTTCAGACCATGTATCACTATGTACCAAACCAAATTTCCAAAGTGTAACTTTCTACTGCAGATATGATTTTTTTCATACAATAAAAATAACTGTATCCCCCATGCAACAGCATCAGCAAGGCTAAACAACATCAACGAAATGCTACTTTATTAAAATCAAAGAATAGCCTACATTTATAAAGTGCACTCACAAAAGATGGTAATCTAATATAACAACAGTGACATACAACAGTGACATACAATACAGTGACATAGGGCATCATCTAATCAGATGGTCTGCATTTATAACTACTAAATTCATTGGTTACCCACACAGCAGTTAACACACAACTATTAACACAGTCTCAGGCCCCTATGCCTCCATGAAAATCCTATGTTACCAAAGCAGTCTTCCACCTCCTCCTTCTCTAAAACAGAGCCACATACAATGTCATCACCTGGTAATCTCACGCTAACGTTACAGCTTCACCAATGACAGATATAAAAACAGTGAGATAATGTTAACGTTCACTGACTTTTATAACTTTATGTTAGGTCTTCAGTTCAGATTAAACAGACGCACTGCATGTCAATCATACTTAGCCTACTTTACCTCACTTCACACACACACACACACACACACACACACACACACACACACACACACACACACACACACACACACAGAGTCAAGTCTACTGCCAGCTCACACAAAATAAATAAGTTCATACACAACATACCATTTAACGCGGCCGCTGGTCTCCTCTTCTCTCCTTTTTGCCGCCTCTCGATTGTTGTTGTTGATGCTGCTGCATCTGGTCATGCTTCCTGATAACGTCTGTACATCATACGATGTCTTCTCTAGCGATGCGTTTACTGACTACCATAATATCTGGTGTTTGAGTCGCACATTTTTCCCCCATTCATTGTCAAAATCGGGGACATTTTCGGGGACAGCTTTTACCAGGGACAGGTCACCCAAATCGGGGGCTGTCCCCAGAAATTGGAGACGTCTGGTCACCGTAATGTTGCGTGGAAATATTGTATCAATACACAGATGCCAAGTATTATTTTTTTAATTACATAAATGAATAATATCGCGAATACAAATTAAACTTTTGACAGCCGACTAGAATATTAAAATCAATTGCTTTTTCAATCCACAACATTTATTTTTACTGCAATTAAATTGATTGAAGGAGACTGAAAACTCGCCTTTGTTGTTAGACAAATCAGATGTTGACTAAGTTTCCTCTGGGGAAATAATTTGCAATTGACAAATGGTAATAAATTGCAATATATCTCAGCATGTCAGCGAATTACAAAACTTTCAAATTGGCATATTTTACCGTGCCTTGTATTAGTATAGTGACAGTATCGTATCATGGGGCCTCTGGTGATTCCTACCCCTATTAGATAATCAATTTTAACTTTTTTTTAAACATAATCCCACATAGAACTTCAGCTCAGTGATTTCAATTATCATTTAATCTGTTTATTTTCTCCTTTAGTTAATAATTTGGTCCATAACATGTCCTAAAGCCCAATTTAACGTCTTAATTTCTTGTTTCGTTCAAAAAACAAACAAACAAAAAAAAAGAGTCCAAATTCCAAAAATATTTTGAAACTCCTACCTCTGTGAAATTTTGGCACCTTTGCTTAAAAAATGAAATTAATTGACAATTGTCAAAATATTTTCTGGTTAATTTTTGTGTTTATCTACTAATCAATTAACTCACTAATCATTTCATATTTAATAACATGATGTATTTTTGATTAGGAGACATACAATATATTCTTTAAAGACTTGTGACCAAGACACCTACTGAGCGGGATATTTTAAAGTAATAGGAAAAACCTGTTAGTGCCCTCTAGTGGACCAACTATGTAATGGTTTCAAAAACACTTAAAAAATGGCATTATGTACCACAATTTCATGTCACTTACTGGACAATATACACACAGATACCAAAAATATGTGTCTGTTTGGGGTGTACTTCAGATTGAGGTAGCTCTCCTATAAGAAAAAGGGGTATTTTTTTTTTATGTGAGAACACTCACACAGCCTCAAAAAGTTTTCCGGAATATTATCTATTAAACTATATTCCTTTACTCGAATCTCATGACACATGCTTTTATTCAAAATCTTAACAGGCTTGTTGTGGAAATACAGACCTGGAAAGCTCGTCGTCCAGGGCAAACAAGCTCAAAACAACACATCTTTTTGGAGTCTTTTCTCAGGTTGGTCACCAGCTGCACACCGTAGTCATTGATATAAAAGGAGCCCTTCTGCTGCTTATCTGCAGGGAGGAGTACGTGTGATAGGATGTTATCTGATTCAATTTACGAACCTGTTCTGTTTCTGTGTGTTGCTATTTCAAACAAACCTTTTTCACTCCCAAAGTAGTAGAATATGGAATTGTTCAGAACACACCATCTCTTTTGCCACTCTGAGCCGAAGAAGCTGTGATCTAGAGACAGAAGCCCAAGAAAATTATCATCATAAAATGATCATCATCAATCATGTGAACATTTGTTCATATATATTTTAAATGAATTTTATGCTTTATTTCATTCTGCTCAGTTCCTGATTTTCCTGAAGTCATTAAAACTGTCCTCATGGAGTCAACACCACCCATCCAGCACTCCAAGTCACTAAAACAGAAGTCGACACTACTTGATAAAACTACTTGACCCAGGGCTGTTATCTAAGGGGGGATTTACCTCTTCGTTTCTTCTCCAAGTAGCCTTGCTTCAAAATGTTGCCGAGGTCCTGGGCTGCCACGGGAGCGATGTCACCGAAGTCTGTGAACAGAAGTAGTTTATAAGTTTGACAGACAAAGAAGCCCTAAATGACTTTTTTAAATGTCTTGTTTTGTCCAGCCAATTATCCAAAACCCAAAGATAGTCCATTTATAATAAGCAGAGAAATAAGCAGCAAATCCTCACATTTGAGAAACAAAAAGCGCCTACATTTTGACAGTTTTCTTGATATACTTTCTGTCAATCAACAAATGAATTAATTGAATGAAAGTTTCCGCACTAACTCCTCATAAGCTGCACTGAAAATGTTCTTCATTGCACCGGACACACAAACACACACCATGAATATAAAGTCTCCGACCCTGTGGATCAAATACATCCCAGCGAGGCTTTAGGAAGCTGGGATCGATACATTTACAGTGCTGCTGAGCACTGCAGTCCATTCATCTGCTCACATTGCACTTTTAATGGGAGCAACCTTCCTGTGCAAATCCAAACAACTCGCTTCAATTTGCAAAGTCAAATTTTATACATGATAGGACGATGGCATGACTTAAGAGGCTTTAGTTAATTAGTGCAGCTGTTAGGGAAGCATTTCACAAAGTGTTCAGCCTACTGTGCTGTTTGTGCTGAAGAGAAGTAGATTTAAAGAGGAACTCCACACTTTTTTTCATTGTACACAAAGTCACATATGATTTTTATGATGTTAATATGGGTGATTTCCCAAACAATGCACATATTGTGTTTAAATACTGCATTTGATGCTCCAAATTAGCTTGTTTGTGTTTGCTTAGATTTGAGTACTTGGCTAAGGTTGCATGACTGGATGAGTATCTTGGTGACTGGCTGAGTACATAGCAGGCAGGGTTTTTTTGGGCATTTTTTTGGGTGATTTTTGTTATTTAATTTTGCTAATTTTATGGTCTGCCTCCAAAGAACAAGTGAGAGCCAGGGTTCAGCAGGCAGCTAGCACAGCCCTAACACCAAGTGTGGAGATATGTCTGGCAATGTGAGACTACTCAGCACCAGACTCTTGTTCAGCGAGCCAGTCCAGAAGCACAAAGAGACAGCGGGAAAAAACTGTGGGTGGATCAAGCATATTTTCACATCTTACTCTGTGAATTAAGGGTTAATTTTGACCGACCACAGGAACAGTGGTAGGCTAATAAGACGGTTTTGGTGAGTTTCATTTTGTTTCTGTCGGGTTTTAATAAAGTGTTTAGGCAATTAAGCTAGTCTTAGTCTGGCAAAAGAGAGAAAATTGAAGCTGTACAGTTGTATTTTTCAGTTTGGTTAGAAAAATGGGTGTGGAGTATTTCCTGTCTTGACATTTTGAGAGTTTATTTTGTTTACTTGTGGAACATAGCAAACCCAACACTCCCACACATCTCCCAGCTGAAACTACCGTGCTACATTTAGAACTTACAGAGATATTTAGATGTGATGCACAGTGACGTTATCCACGATCAACAGCGAGGCTATAGAGCTGCAAAGCTTCGTGCGGTCACACTGAGCAGTGTGCAGTCAGTCTTTCACTGCCCCCCAAACGACCCTCTGTGTCACACCACGTAGCCACGAGGCCACACTTCCTGCCGTGGCTACTCCCTTACACCTCGGCTGCATTTTCTAAATACGCTAGGAGGTACAATTCTAGCAAAATGTGGGGGTGTAGTGACAATTTGTTTCTCATTTTATGGACAAAATGGTGGTTCAGTGGTTAGCACTGTCTTACAGCAAGATGGTTCCGGGTTTGAACCTGCCGACTGGCTGGGGCCCTTCTGTGTGGAGTTTGCATGTTCTCTACGTGTCAGCATGGATTTCTTTCAGGTGCTCCAGCTTCCTCCCACAGTCCAAAGACATGCAGGTTAATTGGTGTGAGTGTGAATGGCTGTCTGTCTCTATGTGTCAGCCCTGTGATAGTCTGGTGACCTGTCTAAGGTGTACCTCGCCTCTTGCCCAATGTCAGCTGGGATAGACTCCAGCCCCCCACAACCCTTAACAGAGTAAGTGGGTAAAGATAATGAATGAATGAATTTTTACCTTTATGGTACAGTTGGAATCTAACCAGAAATGTTGCACAGTAATTATGGTATTTGACTTGAACCACTCAAAGGTGCCAAACCAGATGTTCCATGTTTTAGTTAGTTTTGAAGTTCGAACAAGAAATCTGCTTATTTGACCTATTTGCTAGCCTTTAGCCATTAGAGAGGAACTTGTTAAGTTGACCCCAGGTCAGCCTCAAGGGCCAGCTTCCGCTTTGTGTTTCAACAGGGGTACCTGGATTTTCCATGTGTCAAAAACAAAGCTCAGCTCCCCCTGAATTCATTAGTCAACAGGCATTAGCCTTGCAGGGAAAAAAAAGCAAAGGGAGAGCAGGAACCGGCTTTTTAGTCTGAAACACAGGAACAATTTAAAGACCATTTACACTAGTCAGTGTGACACCCCATTCAGACCACTGATGACAAGGGGAATGCCTGGAGTCCATCCCCCTCAGAAAGGACCTGTTTAACTGCTGGGAAAAACCAAACATGTCATCCCACATCTGGGTCCTCCAGTTTAAACAAAGAGCATCCCCCAACATTAGACAAACAGGAACCTCTCTGTCATTCATAAAAATCAGCAACATGAAAAAGCAGCTGAATGGACACTTGATGCTCTCTTAAGGTTTTGTTTTGAGTCTATTCTCAGTAAGTTTTGTCTGAAAAACTTGGCCAATTTTGCCCGGCTAACATTGCAGAGATTTAAGTGGCAACAATCCTGTGATCCCATAACCTTACACCGCTTTAGCTCCAACTACGTAATGCTCCCTCTCTCTCTAAAAGTTGTTGTTTTGAGTCTATTCTCGTTGGGTTTTGTCTGAATAACTTTGATCTAGAGAGCAAAATAAAGCTGATATTGGCTTTTTTTTTTTGCTCGGCTAACATTCCAGAGATTTAAGTTCACAACAATCCAGCCAGTGATCCCATAACCCCGCACCGCTTCAGCTCGTGGGCCTGACAGATGAGCGGGTCATTCCAGAGCAGAGCCCCAGACACCTCACGGCACTAACACGCTCACATATCATCAGCCTGCCTTTGTGGATGGACTGACCGGTGACACTATAAATACAGAGGTGCTAAGGACTGTTTTGTCAAAGAGAACCTGATTCAGTACATCATAACAAACAGCGGTCATTATGCTCCTGCACCTCATCTATCCGCCGGCAGTCCGTCCATTTTTTTCCTGGGCCTGCTTCCCTGTTGCGGCCCACTTCTAATCCCCTCATCTGTCTGCTTCCCTCGCTCTTCATTTATCTCAAAGGTCGAGCCCAGCTAATAGATGAGGAGGTACAAAATCAACACGGGATCACTCTGATCTGCTTGAGTCAATAAACATTACACATTCATGCGTGTTTAACACTTTACCGCTGGCTGACCTGACCTCACTTGACTGTTCCGATTTGTATGCATCTCAAATGCGGGTACAGCTTTGGGGAAAACACGTACACAATAGTTCTGGATTCTTCCACAGGGTAGCAGCACAACCTAAAAGCATCATGCTGCTTAATGCTGCTTACTCAAGTCCCTGAACCCACCCTAAACAAAAGCACAGTCTGATTGGTCCTGAGTTAACAATGCCTCCTTTAATGAAAATTACACACTAACACCTCTTTGGGACCCATGCAATTTTAAGTGGATATTCAGAGGTAATGTTATTTGAAAATGTGTAATTAAGGGCGTTAAAAAACCCCAACAACCATCATGGTGTTTGAGTTTTGAGTTTGACTACAGGCATGGAGAGACACATTAATGCATCTAATTAAGGCCTCATCAAAATCGCAGACAGACGGCACTCTTTCATAAAAATCATAAATTGCGTTATCAATTATTCAGGGCAATGCCTTGACTTCATTTTCATCCCTTTTGCGTTTTAATTAGCACCATCCACAGCTTTGGTATTGACATTAATTTGATGGCAATTTATTGATATTTCAGCATAACCTATTTAGCTGAGTGCAATTACCAACAAAGAGAAGCAGATAGATGTGATGTTAGAGTGGCATCACGTGCTTTGTAAATCAAGGTGAGGAGTTGCTACAGGCTGCGCTAACTGAATCTAACTGCTGTCGGTGGTCATCAATGAGAAAAGATGCGAGTCACCCCATTTCCAAATGGGAGAAAATAATCAATAGAAATTGAGCAGAGATATGTCTTTAATTGATCCCGACAAAGGGACATTTCTGGCTGACCTGGGTGCTGATAAGTGCTCCGTTCTGTTGCCTCCCTGAACTTGTGTTAAACTCGGGGGGGAGATACACAACAATGCATCTGAGCTGCCAGCGGTTTGCCACAGCCGCAATCTCTCATTTGGTTATTCACACTCTCTCAGCATGGTGTTATGAGCTCAGCAGTTGATCCCGCAAGAAAAGGCTGATTTATGTTAGCATGACCAGAGGGAGTTAATGTATTCTCTCATTAAAATCCACTTTACTTAGGCTGAAAGTCAATCAAAGGCTGGATAGAGAGTGAATCAAAATGAAGGGAAATGGTTGGGTGGGAGGACTAATATGTTACATTAGATCTAACGGTGGTCATAATGCAACAAAGATGTTATGAAAACACAAAAATGCAGTGAAGATGTTGATGGTGCCACAGAAGATGGAGAGGCTGAGGGAGAGCTTTAGTATCTTTTCTGTGAGACAGTAGAAAGGCAGAGAGGAGCGACAGCAGTGGCAGGGTTCAGTCTCAGCAGGGGAAGTTGTACTTCCAGAGGGTCTGAACCACTATTGTATCCCCAGCCATAGAAAAATTTAAAACAGCCAGTTACACAGAGAAAGAATGAGATGAAGGAGAAAAAGCCCGTCATCATGATAAAACATTTGGCTTTTTCTGTCTTTCTTCTTTTGCTAATCTGTGCCAGTTTTTGATGTTACCTTAAATAATGCAAATATATATGGTATATAATGTAATATACAGTGTACGTGGTGTTAAAGATGTCTTGCTGTATTAATGTTTGATGCACAAGCAGTGTGTCATGGATGGTTGGTAAGACACGAAAATAAAAATCCAACTTTTAATATCTTTATCTTGCTCTGTCCATCAATATCTCTCAAGTGTATCTGAAAGTCTGCTTTCCTGTGATGTCTATTGGTAGTCGTATGTGCGCTATTCATCTTTTTGAGTGTGTGTGTCATGCATTCTTCATATTGGCTTAAAGGTCTATATTTCTGCAGTCCTTTGTGCTTGTAAGGTTATACTGTATTTGTAGTAGTCTGTCATGTTTAGTCTAAACTGTTGTTGTGAAGAACGCTGTGTGTGTGTTTTTTTTATTGGGTTTCTTTTCAGAATCGGAAACAGTTTCATTGCCAGGTAGGTTTGCATATACAAAGAATTTGTCATGGTGTTTTTGTGCTAGCCGAAAATATGCAGAGCGCTACACTTGGTGTGAGAATGTGCAAAATATTAAACATGAATTCATGGTGTATTTTACGAAAAGTGCTTTGATGTCTTGATGTTTTTGTCTTTTGTGGGGCTGCAACTAAAATTCTCTGTTAACATGTTGAATTCTTTGTCTTTATTTATTGTTTGGTCTGTAAAATGTCACAAAATAGTGAGCTCCTGGAACTGACATTGATATATTTAAACTGCTTGTTTTGTCCAACCACTGACACGTCAAGACATTAAATTTTATTGAAATTCTATCATAGAAATCAAGAAAACCAGCAAATTCTAACATCTAAGAAGCTGAAACCAGTGTATTTTTTGTATATCTGCATTAAAAAATGAGTTTCAATGATTATAAGAACTGCTGGTGATTTATTTTTCTCTTCCAACTAATCAACACAATGATTAATAATTTCAGCTTAAGTCTACTTTTTGTTTGTTTCTTTTAATTTGTCACATCGACCTGCCCAAGAACTGAGGATGGAAATTATCCCTTTAGTTAAATCTGGCAAGTTTAGTTATTTAATGTCTACTGTCCCCAACAGACAGATAAATATATCAATAAATAAATAAATAAATAATCTTATTTCTTAATCCAGAGAAAACAAAACATACCGCCAGCAAGAATCAGGAAACTAAGCTACGGGGAAATACATCAGTTACCAATGGCCACTCCATGGGATTAATATATCTACTGTATTTACGAGCGTGAAGAAGAGGTGACCCCCCCTTACAGCACAGGTAGGAATCAAAATCAGCGAGTTATCATATGTTTTCTTTCTCTTGTGCCTAGTCCTTGAGCACGGGGGCTCTCACACAGAGGTATTGCATTGAATGCAGCATCAGGGGGCAGGACCTGACCCCCGTGTGAACTCTGCTGATGAGGTGAAACAGAAGGCAGAGAGAGGCTCCCCGGCCCTGAGGGGGCTGCGGGGAGGAATGCTGCTGACTCTACAGACGAAGCGAGAGAGACCGCAATCCTCTTCGATACCGTCCTTGATTAGGAAAAAGGATTCACTCAGTGCACCTTCACCCACCCTGCGCTCAATCTGCGCGCAGGCCAAAGCTAAATTGATACATTTTTCCTCATTAAAGTAGGAGGCCTTTGCTGTGCGTCCCTCCAGCGAGGCAGCCGTCAGGAGGGAGGAGAGAGACTGAGAGGCACTGAGGTTAAGGGCAGAATGTCTTCCCTGCCCTCCTCTCCTCCCCGTGATTTGATTAGGACTTCAGTCATCGATACATAAACCGTGTTTAGAACCTCCTAATGCATGTGTTTGAACCAAAGAAAACATGCAGTGCATTATATCAGGCTGCATGATGCCTGTATCGTCGTCTAATAATGTTTAATGGGACCGGGAATTTATGCAGGAGTGATTAAGGATTTTTTTTTTCTTGGATCAAGGCTGTCAATCAGGTTAAACAACAGATCTCTGAGTTGAGATAAAAGCTTTACGACTGAGCGAAGAATAAAAACTTTAATATACACACAAATGATCAGGTAAATATTTTATATCACATATTTGGATTATGAAAATTCAGCTGTGCTGCAACTTTAATGCAGAGATATCTGCCGTGTCTCTGTTTTATTGTCTGACTTTGTCTGTTACGCTTGATGCAATTTGGGAGGAAAAAATAAATACAATTGTGTGCCTCTACTCAGGATTAGATGTCAAGTCATTCTAGGCTCAGTTTGGCTCTATTCCTACGTTCAAACATCACAGGCCGGCCACTGTAAAGACACTAAGGGGCTAAATTTACTATGTGACATCGGCTTCCCCCTGGGCAGCCATAAGCAGCGTATACAGCGACCCTGAATTTCCCTTTTCTAGATTTACTACCACTATTCAAATGCTTAACTGCAGATACAATGATCCTCTAATCGCTGGGGATGGTTTTCAGCTGCTTCACTGACAGAGACCGAAAAAAAGAAAAGAAACAGTAGTAAGAATATAAATACCAACAATGGAGGAGTTGGGGCCCACAGGAGAGCCTGCGTATCTGTGATAAAAACGGGATATAACACAATCAACGACAGAGCCTGGAGGGAAAAACACTCAGAGAAAATCGACACACTCGCTCTCTGAATGTACAGTTATTGCAACTTTAAAATGCTTCTGTTATTTCCACTAAAATGCTTTAAATATAATTTTAGCAATAATGGTAAGTAAATATGTTCATGAGGACCGTGTTATTGCACTGTGCTTTCTGAGCAATATCTCATGCTTATTACCTTTTTATATAATTGGTCTTATTTTATAGGCACGGCTGTTACATATTATGCCAATAAACAATTATACGACGCTATCATTCTTTGACTTCTTTCATCAATCACCAGCAAGTCCAACGGGCAACAGGTGTCACAGAAAAATATTCTGTCCATGAAAATAAGGCCAAACACTCATTGTAATCAGAGTCTTGCTTAAATCTCTAAAGTTGGTAAATTAATATTTAATTTAATTATTTTCAGTGGACCAGATTATGTTTTTTGTAGTTGTTTTAACTTATTGGGATATAAATCAAATCAACTGTTCCCATTAATCAATAAAAGTTGATGATTTGGGCAAGTTTTTCCCCATTAATTGTTTTTTACTTTGTTCTAAATTTCACTGTTAAAATTTGAAAAAAAAAAATAAAAACCAACCTGATAATTATTAATTATATTTTAAGCAGGTCTCCATTAAGTCTTTCAAAAAGAAATTAATTACTATGTACGGCCTTTTTCGGGACAAATCAGAATCAGCTGCAGTTCTGTTTCTACGTGTTTTCCTATTTCACACCAGGAAATGTGAATGATTTTTAAATAGGTCTAATAAAATAAATCATTTATGTATTGTGGCTGAAATAACTTGTTTAAAATTAATTATAATACATTTTTTTATATCACCAGTTAACATTTACAGGCAAGTAAAACAGTAACTCTGGGGAGTGAAAAAAGTATATATATTTTTCCAATATGTAACATTTCTTATTATTTACAAACTGTTTTTGATTGTCTTCTTTTTTTAATTTTTCAAAACATAAATAAGTAAATGTGAAAAAAATAAAATAAAACCAAACTGTTATCGCTGTGCATCATTCAGAGGAAACGGTAAATCAACTTCTATGACAGTTACTGCGACAGAAGTCGTTTAAAACGGATTCTGTGACAAAATACAAATAAACACATAAAAAACGCAGAGCTATAAAGCAGCAGCGACAATCATGATTTTATTTATGTTTTTCTCAATATTTTCAACTTTTTTTATGATGTTTACATACATTTTTTGTACGTTTTACCACATGTATCTAAAATCACAATCACTGAATATATTAAATTAATCCAAATAGCCTGAATTACTAAATTTAAAAATAAATAATCTAGCCATGTTTATTTAATCCTGGCATTTTATATAAAATGTTGTCACTTTAATTGTAATCCGTGCTGTTAGAAATTTACATTTTGAAGGTTATTGACTAATTGCATAATTTTTTTTTTAATACAACTAATTACAGTTTTCATTCTGACAAACAGTATGAACAGAACCATAAAATGTTTGTGCAATCAACTGGCTTCTGATTCCATTTCTTTGAGTTAAGCTCACTTACAGCACAGACCAGCACAAATCAATAGTAGAAATTTCCATTGTCGAATAAAGACAACAGCATGCAAGCCCACGGCAGCCCTGTCCCACTTGGCACACACGCACAGTGCTGACTTCTTCATGCCGAGCAGAGCCCCGGTGTAAAGAGGGATGCATCCTCGACATCCTCAAATAACTCCACAAGGGCATGTTAATGACCTTAAAGTGCTACATTACAGCAACAATTAAACAGAGGGATCCCAGAGGCATTGGGAGCCGTCGTGTCACTGTCTGTGTACAGGCCAACACATCTCTCCTGTCTCCATTTATTTCCCTAAGAAATCAGCGGGGCCACCTGGGCTTGGCATTGAAACTTCATTCATCTCCAGAAATGGATTCCAGTGGAGGGCAAAATCAAATTCTCATTTGCAAGGCAAGGGGAGAAAGAGAGGGAGTGAATGCAGGAGGTACCTGGGAACGCTAACCTCTGGGTGAACCCGCCGCATCTGATAGTTTTGCTATTTGTCTGTGACATTGACAGCTCTGGGGGAGATTAGGAGCCACCCTGCCCCAGCTTCCCACTTTGCATTCTGCCTATGTGCCTCTTTACAGATGGACTGCTGCACATTTACCTTCGCTTGTTTTCCCTGGGTTTCAACACGGCGCTACACCAGAGGCAACGGAGGGATGTAATTATATGCAATGCAACAATAAAACAAAGCAAATGAGGGGAAAGCTGCATCAGAGGGCTTACAAACCGCGAGGACGCAAAAACTACACGGTGTGGCTTTTGGTGGGGGTGAAGCCGGAGATGAGAGTGATGGATGCCCTTCGGTTAAATACGTCCAAATCCCCCCTTCAAGCCGCTCTCTTCTTGCCAGGCAGTGTGAGTGAGTGTGTGAGAGAGAGTGTACAAGATTAATAGTGTAAACAGCGAGGGAGAGAGGGAGAGAAAGGCAGCAGGGAAAGAGAGAGAAAGAAAAGACTATCAGCATCTGCAGCAGCACAGTAGCCCTAGGGGAATAGTGTGAACTTTTGAACCCTGGTGGCAAGCAGTCGCAGCGATGCACAGAGCCTGCTCCTGCCTCGTAATGTGTGGTGTGTATGTGTGTGTGTGTGTGTCTTTCTAGAAAAGCACACAGGCTGCAAACTGAGAGAGGAAAGGAGAGTGAAGGAGAATGAGGAAGACTGGAGGTCATTAACATATTCCTCGCTTCCTTGCAAACGAGTTGCCGCTATCCAAATGTCACGAAATCCATACACCGATGAATGCCGTGAAAAATTAATCTCCAGGCAGATATTCTGACGGATAGATACAGTAGATGGCTATCAGAGAAACTCCAAAGAAACTTCGTGACTGATGGGAGGTCTGTGACAGGAAGGCCAATCATTCTCTGGACAGAGTGCAGACAGGTCACAGGTTGGTCAAGCAGGAGGCCAAAGGTTAAGAGTTCAGTACGTGGGCAGACAGCATGACCACAGGCCAACAAACCTGCAAGGAGGTCATCTATGCAGACCCAAAATACTGTCCAGGTGCTGCATACAAACGAGAAAAACTGGAATAATTGCTCCTAAGTTTATTCAGCAATGTGTCAACATTTCTGTTTTTTTTAATGTCGTCTCTTCCTCTGTGCAGAACCCAGAAACTTGCTCTTTTCTCCATGACTTAATTTGACTTCAAACACTGACAAGGGGCCAGTTTGGCACTTTAAACATTGCTGATTAACCCTCTAATGGAGCATCAATCTGTCAGCTGGCATCGTTTTTTCCTATTTCACCAGCCAAGAGACCCGGGCATGCACCCCCAGAAGCACTTCACTTTATATAGCTTTCTCAAGCTTCAGCCAAAATGACAAAATTTAGATTTAATATTCTATTTACCAGCACAGTGTAATAATGTTGTTACTGTGCATTGGCTCCTCATATTCAAATGAGAAACAGGCAACAGCGAGACATAAATTCAAATTGGTTATCCTACTGCATTCTGTTGCAAGTAATTGGTTTAGGAAATTGGGTCGGCACAGTAATCACTGACAGGAGTTACATTCTTGCGTTCTTTAAATAGGCCTGTACAACAGAACACATCTACCTTTAGTGCCCGTATTATTAACTGATTAAGGACAAGAAATTAATCAGCAACTATTCTGATCTCTGATTCATCGTTAAACCCTACTTCCAGCTTCGCACGTGTATGAATTTGCAGCTTTTCTTTGATGAATGTAACAGGAAACTGAAAATCTAAAGATGCAAAACACTTTCAAGACCGTATGATTAATAGACTGCTCGTGAAAATAATCAAAAATAATTGTTAGATGCATCCCTACCTGCCTTTATGTCAAATTAATCTCCAAGACACTTTACAGATGACAGATTCAATGATGTAAATAACACAAACTGATAAAGTCACCTGATACGAGTGTGGCAGAAAATAACATGCACATGCAATCTTAGTTTTGTCACATAGACTATAAGGTGCACCATAATAGAATCATTACGATCACAAAGAAGAAGACGGATACGTATCAAAAGCATCATCTTTTCTGCATGCCCTCCTGAAACAAAGCTCTTCCTGCAGTGCTCTGTCATCGCCGCAGCTTCCCAGCAAACATCCCCGAGCGCCCAGCGGTGCTCCCCCAATCAAAGAAAAACAAACAGGCCATTTCAACTTCGTAAACTTGACCTGCAAACAGCATGACGGGGCTAAAAGCCCCACATCTCCGGCTGTCTCCTGGGGTGTATGTGTGCATATGTATGTGTGTGTAAAGTGATTACACACGCCAGAGGGAGAAATCTGTGCATGTATTTGTTGGTGTATTTAAATTGTATTGGAATGGCAGAGAGTGTGTGTGATGGTAAAAAAAAAAATGTGTGTGAGCCCCAAATAGCGCAGAGAGAGAGAGAGAGGTGGAGGGTGGTAAAGGGGGCAGACGAGGCTGGGGTGAGGATGCAGGCGCGGTCAGGTCATCGGTGCGGTCGGCGGGTGAAACTCAGTTCACATTACCATGCAGACACCCGGGCTAACAATGGAGGCTCCATCTGTTCCTGTCAGCCATTACAAATCTGGTGTCACCCAGTCCGCTGAAGACAACAGGCCACCGCATCTAATCAAACGGCACAGGCTCCTCCTGCGTGTAAAAGCAGCCATCGACTTCACACTCACTCACTCTCTGGTTAGGGAACAGAGAGCAGCGAAGGCAGCCAGTCGATTACCACGGATAATACATTCTCCGAGTCACAAAGTCTCTATTGTGTACAGTAGCCTCAAATAAAATGATACGATTAAACTCAAGAAGAAAAAAAACCTCAATTTTCTACCTTCTCCTTAAAGCCAAGTGCTTTTCTCTAAATCACAAAATTACCATTCATTTTTGCAACAAAAGGTATTCTGCTGATTTCTGCGTTAAAGGGAATAAAAGGAAATTCAAATCGTCACCACGGATGATTGTTCCTCCAAAAATGCCACTGATTTCATTAAGTGGTCATGCCATTATTTCCCACAAACACTCCCTCTTCCATTGAAGCAGACCGCCCAGCAGAAAAGTGCGAGCCATCTCTTTCAACTGGCTGTGAACAGAGAATGAACTATGAACTCCACATGCCCTTTAAGTGAGGACACAGGCCATTCACTACGCTAACATGGTCGCAGCAATAAAAAGACACAGCGGCTGTGAGGTGTAAATTTGTCTTATGGAATCAAATGTTATGATTATTGATCCAACAATAAAATGTGTGGTTTTTTTTAGAGGCATAGCTGTTTAGTTGGGAGGGACATTCGATATTCAAAGCAAAAATGCAAATGAACAGAAAAAGAAGATTCTGGTAGTGCTGCATAATTGGCTATTTCTCACATTTAACACCAACAATGGCGTGACACAACGTTCCAGCTTTAACAACTATCGCATCCACAGTAACAGACGGCGTAGTTTGTGGTTGGGCGTGTTATCGTTATAGCCTTAAGGGAAATTTTTTAAGCATTTTATTGTTTGATTTTGTTTGTTTCCCCAAGGAAATCTCGCCTTGTTTATTCTGAAATGAACAATTCAAAAAAATGAATTATCATTGTCTTGTGGTCTATCTTCCCACCATCTGCCGTGATTTGTTTACTCTATTTTTCCAAAGTTGAAGAGAAAGGCGGCAGTTACTCTTCTGTGGGCAGAGGACGGAAGAGTTCATTAAGACATTTCCAAATAAGGGGAACGTTTTTGACTATATCCAGCTGGCACTGGTATCACAAAATGCCTGCAAACGGAGACACATGCTCCTTTTTCTTCTTGGGAAATTCCATAAGATTCCCTCTTTACTTCAAGAAAGGGGCTGAAAAAGAAAGCAGAGGGTATAGATGGGCACCTGAGGCAGCCAAGTCAATAATGCCCACCTGCGGCATGTCACGTCAAGGACTATTAGCTGGCGCATAGAGTCAGAAATACAAAAAGTCTGAACAGGAGGGAGGGCAAGTCCGAGAAGGGAAGATAGAGAGAAAGATTGATACAGGGAGAGAGGGATGGAACACACATGGCCCCTCAGGTACAGTGTTGTATTTCAAACCCGGTTGTGAAAGAATAGAGGGGCTCGGGGTCAATCAATCACTGCATTAGCCTGCAGCTACAAAGCCTCCTCTCTGTGTGGGCCTCCATGCCTCCCACAGTCCACACATACAGCTCAAGGGGACAGATCAGGAGCTGAGGATCTACCACTGGAGGGAGCTCTAGGTCCCCAATCAGGCCTTTGTGAACTCACCAGCCCCCTTTTTCCTCAGCATCAGGACAGCGTACCTGCACACTATCCAGGGGGAGGAGTCACTGATGTCACCAGAGCCAGGCAGAGAGGTAGGAGGCCAGTGAGGGGTAGGGGGGATTTCACAGATGTGGTCTGTTTTTCAAATTAAAAAGGCGAGCAACAATATACAGCAGAAGGGTTCGATTGCGCTTCCTGTGGCGAGGTGTAGGTGTGCCAGTGAGGAGGGCGAGGGTAGTTTGTTAAAACTGCATTTGTTTAGTTTTCTCAGAGGAATACCGCATTGTCTCCCGTGACACCGGCTCCTCCTTATTACCTTTTCCTTTGTTGGTGCAGAATTCCTCGCACACTGTAGCCTTTCAGCAGAAACACGCTCACAGAGATAAAACAGACGTGTACGTCCCATTATTAAGGTTAGAATTTCTCTCCATTGTCCTTGGTTAAACTAGATGATTTGAGCTTAAAGCTGCATATCATCTGGGCTGCTGTCTGCTGCTCAAATTCATAATTCTTTTCTCTTTTTCTTTCCATTTGATGTTGTGAGAAAAAAGCCATCAGTGCTGCTTTGCCGCACATAGACACCCACATTAAGAATTAGGCCTTTTTGAGCTCAGATCTCTGCACTGCGCAAATAGCCCAAGACCACACACACACGCACACACACACACAGAGGGAATCAGACTCAGGACTATTGTTAACTCACACTCAGGGGCTCCATCATCCTGGTAGTCAGAGGCCACTGAGGCGTCGTCCGAGCGACCCAGACTGGAACTGCGGTTGTCATCAGAACCGTCGTCGTCTCTAAAGTCCGCTGAGTGTGTATTTGTGAGAATGAGTATGTGTGTGTGTGTGAAAAGGAAAGCAATAAAGCAAATGTGAGTCAAGTAAGAAAAGGCTTTAAAGGCTTAACTTTCAGTAGTACGTGATAAATCTGTCACTAATTTCTGCACTTTGTAGACACAGCAGTTTGTGATATTTCGATGATGAGAAATTTGGGGTAATTTTACTCACATGGGTAGGGGAATTCTTGAGGGTGTCTGTAAAACCAAAATAAGCATATACTTGAGTCTTATGCACTTAGACTTTTCTGTGCTTTCATTATTTCAACTCAGCTCCAGTTTTGCTACAGAATTTAAGCAATTGTTTCCTGCAGAGAAAACCACAAAACCACACACATCTGTGCCGGAGCATGCGTCACTTATATCATGCAGCGCAGACAACCCCAGTGGAGCTGCTTCCGGAGTAAACTATCACACCTCATGCAAGAGTTTCAAATCATCCAGATCAAAACAGATTATTCTATGAGATCTTTAAAAACTTTTAATAACAATAAATAAGAGCATGAATGAAATCTTGAAGGTGACACCATTAGACTAAATGAGTTCCTTCAAATGTAATTTTGCTAACTGTGTTTAAAGCAATTACAGCAACAATTACGGATCTTGTGTGGTATTAACAGCAAAAGTTAGATAATGGTGGCATGAAATTACACTGTGACACTTGACTAGCAAAGCTCGCTAAACGCTGATTTAATCCTGCTTCTAGAGGTAAAAATCCTACCTTACATGGACGACCCTGAAGTTATTCAGTAAGACTTTCCGTGTCTCTTGGGCACTTTCACTGAGCTCTTCATCTTGAAGGATATCTGCTACAAACAGCTCACAGTCTGAGGAGAAAAGACAACACTGTAAACATGGCATTTATGACATGTTTTTCCGTAGGACACAAGCAAGGGAGGATTAAAACACTGATTAAGCTTAAAATGTTGTTAAGAGACAGAACCCTCATCATTTGCTCACATTGGCCTTCATGTATGAAACAAACGTACGACACAAAACTGGGCATACGGTCATTTCCTCACAAAGCTCTGCATTTATCAACGTGGACATGAACAGAGGCTACGTTCAGATCTCACATCAGGTCTCAGCTTGTGTTCGCAAGTTTAAGTCAGCGTGAATTTGTGGTGCAGCATAATAAGTCTGGCTGAGATGGAGAAACGTTATTAGACCATAATCTGACTGGCATCTAAGTATTTGCAGCCACATATTAATAACTTCAAAATGTATAGCTGCCATACAGGCGCACGCTCTCTATCACAGCTTACAGTTGCCTGGCTCTGTGGGACTGGCTCCAGACTGACCAAAGGATGAACACCAGTGGTGCCCGGCTCTAATTTATCCAAAACTCTTCTTCTTCTTCTTCTTCTCTTTTTTTAACACTGACAAACCAAAGCATGTTTACATCAATTACCAATAAAACAACATTAAATGAAACAAATAAACCCTGCAACAGCTGAAATAATTAAATACTAGTAGCCTGTGGGTTATTACATTATTACCAGTGTCTAGCTCAGACACAGGTGGTACATCTGTGTCTCTTCCACCACCTGTTATGACCAAAATGGAAGCAGACCCAATATGCACAGTTACGTGCTCCTTAATGTCAGCTACAAGCTTTGACATGAACAGGCTACTACAGCAACATCAGTGTTATATAATATATAGACTAATATTAGCTATTAATATATGTATGCTAGGTCGGTACATGTCATGGATATATGAATTAAATATTCCACCCTCAGCTGGTGTTTGATTTTCCACTGCGACGCTGTTGACCGCAGCAGTGTTTTCTTTCCATACTGTATTTTTCCGACTTCCTATGATGCCACTTTCCAGGCTGCCACATTGAACCAGAACTAGAGCCAAGTAGGGTGACGTCTGTGAACGGATCTGCACTGGTTTGTATGTTAGATTGATAAATGAGGGCCACCCAATTATTAGGAGCTGCAGATCACAGATCAATCTGTCCTCTCCAGGTACGACAGTCACTAAATATTTTGACCTTAGAGTATAAAATTAAAAATAACAGTCTGAAAAGTTTCTAACTTGCTGAAGTCACAGCAGATGGACGCAACAGCATGAACATGTGTAAAATATAATGCATTCCAGCACCACAACCTTGCCGTTTTCTTCACAACTTGTTTCTACGTACATATATTTTAATAATCTAATGTATGTTTTCTCAGTCAGGGCTTCTCCTTTACAAAGCTTTATGTTTTGGTGTCCACTGTCTGTACTGCAAATACCAGTCAGATGGAAACTTGTTAATAAAGTCTCTCTGATGCAAATGAATGAAATTTATGTCTTTAAAATAATTTTGCCCTTGTGAATTTATTGGTTGTTATATATAATGGTAGCTGGCAACCACAATATTCAAGCTGTTTATAGTTTTACCACCTAATTGCTTCTTCAGAGCCTAAAAACAAATTACTCTTTATTAGGTTTGACCGGTGAACATGTAATCCAAAGACACAGTACAGATAAGACATTACTCTTTCAAATGTCTATACAAAGAAGTGGTTATGGTTAATATTCTTTTCACTGTGGTATTGAACTGGACTGCAAACATGATTTAAGTCATGGAAATATTACCCAGTAAAACAGGTTGGCCTACATCACTTATCTGATTCAATTTCTTTATGTCCTCCCGTGTTACACAAACAGACAGACATATGCAAATGTTCTCCCAGAGGTGCTCTTTGCGGGTCTGGCAGGCAGTACATGCAAATTAAGTAAAATGCTGTACGGTTTACAGTCTATCATAGGTGTCGAAAAATAGGTTTTATGTGTTCTAGTTTTGGTTTTCATTTCAACAGAAGTAACCATAGGTGCAAGGTATTGCGAGCAACAAGATAAAGAAGGCACTTGTTTTAAGGGTGTAGCTCTCTTAACTGTCTGTGTGTTCACAACCAGTCAACGTATCATTGGTACATTTTGAATGCTGCCATAAGCATGCCGGCTTACGCTATATTTCCATAGTTACATTCCTGTTTCAACAAAGATTGCAAGATAAAACGGTACTGTTTTAAAAATTATAATTAAAAGTAAAAGATTGAGACATTACCATCCAAAAGGCGCCTAATTTCAATCGGGATCGTCCCCATCCCTGGCATTCACTTCTGCGACTCGAGACACTTTGGTTCGCTGACTTTTCAGACTTTTTCTACCCCTTCACACTTTGGTTTTTACTCCACAAGGCCGCCTATGTGCACCTAACCTCTGTCATACTGTTACAGCTCCATGGCAGAGACAAGAGCCTGGCACAGCCTCGCATCTAACCACCTGTGTCCTCTTGTTCTGCAACTTAACTTCCGTGCATGCATCTAGATTTGCACAAAATAGGGAGGAGCAGGTGCACAGATGACAACTTCCTCCACACTCTAGTTTCTAAGTCAAGGCTGATGACAAGGTTTGACTGACAATGAGAAATCCCCTCTATGTGACCTACAAAAACACTGTCTCAAGCCAAACCTCAGGAGGGGAAGTGATCTTGTACATTAGATACCTTTGGCAGCACTGTAGTCTCACAAAGCTGCCCGTGATGAAGATGTGAACAGACATCTTATGTACATGTAGGTGTTTGTGGTGTATCACAAAATGAGCAACTTGAAACACTTGAAAAAAAGATTATGGAAACTGTGAATATGACTGGTGCTGAAATAACACGCATCTCCGCGTCTTGTGCGTGGATGTTCATCCGTCCCTTAATCAAAGGGAATTATCTTTCTTTTTTTAATCACATGATTTTTGTTTGCAAAGCTTGCCAACTTATGTGTCCCTGTGTCATCATTTTTCAGTGTCCTGTTACAATTAGAAGTGCTGTAAATGATGCAAAAAACATACCTCTGTCCTTCAACCAAATTACTGTGGGCACACATGCCCAAGTCGGCAAGCATCTGGACTGCTGAAGTGCTCTTGAGCAAGACAGTGAATCCCTGCCAGCCAGCTCCAGACGCGCTGCTCTGTTGCTGATCTGGTGCAGCCTGACCTCGCTGCAAAGTGGGAAGAGCGAACAGACAATTTCCCCACAGGGATCAATAAAATACCACATTAAATTGAGGGAAATAAACTTATCAAGAAAATGGGGTGCCCCTTAGGTGTTTTCTCAATTGTAAAAAATCTATTTAAATCTCAAAAACAGTTAAAATAATATCTAAATATCATTGTGAAATCAAAAACTGCACCCAGCAGCAACTACTGCGAGGCCAGCAGCAGGCCAGACACTGGTGTATTGGAGAAATGATTCAGCATCACTGAACTGTCCTTTCTACCTCCAGTATGTGCATCGTTATACTCCTGCTAATGTTTTGGTAAGATGCTCCTGTGTTTTATTTTCTAAGCCTGTAAACCTGTGGCCAGTGTTGTTCAGTCTGGGCCAATTTAATCCTGCAGAATTAGAGTGTAGGGACTCAAACAATGCTGCCTGGTTTATGCAGCATGTCAAAGTTTGGTGGTGAAACAAAGGTATTTTGGAATAATTGTTTTCTACCATTTCAACTATATTAATACAGCCACACATAACGTCTCTTTATTCTGCTAAAAGTTGTCTGAAAGTGGTTAAAGTTATATTTTACAGAGCGCTTAACATTTCAACTTCCCTGTTAGCTTACAAGCATCAGCTAATGGAGCTTTGTTCTAGCTAACGTTAGCTAATGCAGCTAATTCCAGTAATTAGAAAATGCCTAGCTTATTTAAACATTTCAATTAAAAGTGTGTCTTTGTTTGTTTGTTAAATACGTGGCTGAAGGTTATGCTGTACCCACGTTTTTGTTTGCTATCGCCGCATCAATGCTCATCCACTCACTTCAGCAAGTCACACTGCCAATTAGCTGAATGCTAACCTGCTAATAGGCTAAAACCGTAATTTATCGCCATATTCTCTCATTTTAAATCACTGTGAATTTTTCATGTGATCAAGCGCTTACCTGTCTACCATTCAGACATTGTGCAACTGTTTTACGTCTATTTTAAGAGGCTAAACTTGCAGCTAACGGTTAATCATTAGCAGCTAACTTAGCATTAGCTCACCTTCATAGCTAGCTTGTTTAAGGTTACGTGACCTTTGAAGGCAACCGACATTCCTCCTCTGACAACAATTATTTCCTGGATAAGTTAATATATTTACCACTTGAAATTATAGTAAAGGTGGAAATAAGTTTAAAAGGTGGTTTTACTCGAATGTACAAAATCTAAATATGTTTTTACACGACTTTTGTGTCGGTGCTGCATTCAGGTGCTATTATTCTCCATAGAGGTGAGTGACGTTGTAAAATTGTAAATTAGTGTTGTCGTACATTTAGACGATGTTTTTACAACGATGATGACGATTATTTTTATAAAAATGTTTCTGTTTTACCGTACACTAATTAAAATAGTTTGGGGTATTATTTTATTTTTATTTTAATAAATGCTAGGTTAGTAACATTATGTGCAGATGCCTTCAGGGACCCTCTTACATGCTGTGAAATTGTGTATCAAAATTAAAGTGTGTTCACATAACGTTGGGTCTGTAATAGAAATCAAACGACATAAAGCTGCCTTGTACTTAAAGATGAGTAAATATCCATCAAGTGATGTTTTAACAAAGCCTTGCAACAATAAAAGATGTAACAGCTACGGCTCAATTACTAAATCAGATAAACAAATAGCTGCATGGACGTGTTGTCAAATTGGGTATCAGAAATTCTCCCTTTTACTGTTTAAATTACAGTAATCACCATTTTAATGGCTCTTTGATTTAAGCTTGGAATCTAATTAGGGTATTTCTGACAACACGTGAGCGCAGCATCACTAAATAGGTCCCTCACTTTATCTGACAGGACATGGATGAATGGTTTATATTACCAGTAGATGTAAACAGCAATGGGATGGACTGGACTGGCCTTTTGTATACACAGTTGACATTAGTGTAGAGGAGGTATTGGTGGTAGTAGTAGTATAATACTAATAGAAATAGCGGTGGGCCTGGCTATCGCCTTATTGATCGTGTATTACTGAAACAGTACAAGGAGAGCATCAAGAAACCAAAGCTCAATCAGACACTGCTCACATCGACAGAATACACCGGATATCAGTCAAGACTGTGTTGGACTAATGTGTGTTCAGGCTCACAAGATAATTATTTCATATCCTACACACACAGGGTCTACACAACATTAATTGTAAATGTGAAATAAAATAAAATGCTGTGTCCGTGGACAATTTGCACATGCGATCTGATATTTTTAAACATGCAACACAGAAAATAAGAAATTCAAAATGTTTTCCAGGTCCTGCAGTAATCTCAAAATCATCTCCTCTCTTCTCTTCTGAATTTAAGTGAAATATGGCACTGCTGTTGCATCTGTACTCTTAAAAAAATATAATTTCCCACATAGTCAGAAAGCAGCAGCAGCAGTTTCCTTTCATAGTCCTAATTTTATAATTTTCAGTATTTTTCATTCTTCACGTTGAATGCTGATGCTCTCCTTCCCTGTCACTTCTCTACAGGAAGCCACGGGGTCAGGGCGAGTTGAGTCCCATGTCAGAATTGTCCCCACGCTGACCTGCGCCTGACTGGCCTCCCAGCAAAAAGCCCCTGTGAAGGTAAGAGGAACTGGGGGTCCCCTCCCCTGGAAAAGAGGTTCCCTCCCCTTGACAGCTCCACAGAGCCCCAGCCACCTGCCTGCTGGGTCAGCCCCATATGAAAAGGGAAGCCCTTTGTAATCCGACGGGGATTACACCACCCAACAATGCACCGCTGAAAGAGCGACAAAAGCCCTGTATCAAACACAGCTGAGGGGGAGCAAGGCTATGATCTCCCGCTACTACCAACACTGACTCCTCCGCCACCTCTCATCTCCCCAAGAGGCTCCTTCCCCCCTTAAGCATTCGCTGCCTCTGTCCTCCTTCTGCCCTCTCATCTTTAGGATCTGGCCTTTTATCAGCGCATTCCTTTTCATTTGCATTGCGGTGTGGGGAGGGACAGCGGGTCTCTCTGATCTGATAGCGCCAGGAGAGAGAGTCAGGAGGATCCTCAGGGCATGAAGGGTGTGTGTGAGTGCTGAGTGTGTGTATCCTGTCCTGCAAACACACACACAGCACATTGCATTCTCAAGATACGCAGAAACTCTTTTGCAGTCCAGAGGGGCAAATAGTGAAGCACCCATGCCTGTCTTTCAGGCTCTGTTTGTCTTTATCTGTATTTCAGAAAAGGAAGTGATGTGGTTCAGGGGCATGTTTTTACTTAAAGGTCCAGTGTCTCGGATTTAAGGGGATATATTTGCAAAAATGGAATATAATAAGTGGGTCTTCTTAGGTGTATAATCACCTGAAAATAAGAATTGTTGTGTTTTTGTTACCTTAGAATGAACCATTTACATCTACATCCACAGCATGTCCTCGTGCACACAGATCGCGATAACTAACACCAAACACTGGCTCTAAAAATGTGGAACTGCTTTATTGAGTGTTTTTACTGGTTTAAATCACCAGATCTGTTTGTTTGCTTGAGGAGGAGACCTCTGCAGATAATTCGGCTCTCACTAAAAACCTTCTGAACGTCTGGATCTTAAGTCATCAGACAAAAAAGGTGAGCACACATTGGCAGGTGTCGGGTTAGAAGCTCGTCTCCAACATGCCAAATAGCATCGGAGAAACACTGATTTGTACTGTGAAACTACTTTATTCAGTGTTTTTACTGGTTCAAATCACTGAGTCTGTTTGTTTTGGAGAGGAAGAGACCTCTGCAGATAATTCGGCTCCCGGTCAAAGTCTCTTGAACGTCTGGATCGTAAGTCATCAGACAAAAAAAGTGAGCACACATTAGCAGGTGTCAGGTTAGAAGCCCGTCTACAACATGCCGACTAACATTAGAGAAACACTGATTTGTAACATTTAACAGCTTTATTCAGTGTTTTTACTGGTTTAAAGCACTGAGTCTGTTTGTTTTGGAGAGGAAGAGACTTCTGCGGATAATTCGGCTCCCGGTAAAAGTCTCTTGAACATCTGGATTTTAAGCTATCAAAGAAAAAAGGTCAGCACACATTAGCATCTCTGACAAGCCGACAGCATTGCAGAAACACTGGTTTGTAATGTGAAACTGCTTTTTCAGTGTTTTTACCGGTTTAAATCACGGGATAAATTTGTTCTGGAGAGGACGAGACCTCTGCGGATAATTCGGCTCCTTCTAAAAACCTCCTGAACGTCTGGATCTTAAGTTGTTAGACAAAAAGGTGAGCACAAATTAGCAGGTGTCGGGTTAGAAGCCCGTCTCCAACATGCCAAATAGCATCGTAGAAACACAGATTTGTAACAGTAAACTCCTTTAATCAGTGTTTTTACTGGTTTAAATCTGAGTCTGTTTGTTTTGTAGAGGAAGAGACCTCTGCGGATAATTCGGCTCTCACTAAAAGTCTCTTGAACATCTGGATTTTAAGCTATCAGAGAAAAAAAGGTGAACACACATTAGCATTTCTGACAAGCCAAGAAAAACACTGGTTTGTAACGTGAAGCTGCTTTACTCAGTGTTTTTACCGGTTTAAAAACCTCCTGAACAAAGAACACTGAAGGAATTTTAACTCTGAGAAGTTTCAGCTGGTTGCAATCTGCATTCCTCACCGCTAGATGCCACTAAATCTCACACACTGACGAATTTGTGTCTAAAATTCTGTAAGACAGCTTAAAAATTTTACCAGGACTCAAGTTATGGATTTTACTTTTACCTCTTGTTTGAAAACCTTGGCATAAATCACTCTGTCAGAACAGGTGTCACCTTTTCCAACAGCAAATATCTCAAGGTGCTCAAATGTGGCCCTAATTTAAACGTGTCAGAGCGTATTCAAACCCTTGATAGAATAAGAAGGTGTTTGGCCTGATTCTTAAGGGTCTGTTGTAAATGTTTGTGTTGCTCGAGGAGATAAAAAGAGGTAGTTTACTTTTCGGATTTCCTCAGAATCATTGTATTCCCAACCCACCCATCGCTCAAACATGTGTCAGCGTAGGGGGGCTCTGGTGGCGGCGGAGTAAAAAAAGCGATGATAGATCGAGGACACAAAAGACAGAGGAGCAAATGCGTTGCGCTAAATCTACAACCTTCAGTCAGCCACATATTGACTGACTCGGGAGGGTTACCTCAGCTTGTACTCGAATCAATGTTGGCCCCCGAGAGCATTGAATAGAAAATCATTCAAATTGTATTATGTTAGGATATATGAGCCATTTCAAAATATTAATTCAGCATTATTTGAGGTGTCTGTTAAGGATAGCAGTTACAGCTCGCAGTGCGTTGACTCGACTGAGTGATTACATACCTCTATTACATGTGATATATGAATGTGTGAGAGGGACCTATTTTTCATTACCAAGACATTGTCCCTAGAGGCAGTTGTTAAAGAAGAATCTGTGAATTATCCCCCTGGAACAACTGGCCCTTGTCATGAGCCGAGGAGAGAGGAAAGGGAAAGGAAAGGAAGGGAAAAAGGGGGAAGCACAGCACTATTGATAGCAGTGGGATTGAGAGACTGGAAGGACGCCAGAAGAGTGTGTCTGCCTGCGCTTGTGATCCTGCACACTGCCGCCTCTCCCTCTGTCCAGTTAATTGGAATACAAAGCAGAGCGGGGTCGATGAGAGAGTGGTGAGGACGAGGAGGAGGAGGAGGAGGAGGAGGAGGAGGGGGAGCTGCTGTCTGTCTCCAGCAACGCTCAACCTTCACTGCTCGCTGGGAATTGACTGGGGAACCAGCAAGCGAGACCGACACACTGTCACTGGTAAAATGAACTGTCACCTTGCATTTCTCAGCCTCCTGGCAGCATCGAATTGGCCGCTTTGAACCATGTGACGTGACACTGATTGAGTTCTGGTTTTCCCCCTCCTGGGCTCTAAAGGAAGAAGCCGGTTTAATTTCAAGTGTACAGCCTCTCCATGCAAAGTATCCAGGCAGGGGGGACATCGCTGTGTGGGCAGCGAGCAGCGCCCGAAGCTGCATCTTTACACCAAACCTTCCTATTCTTCCTCACCACCCCTCATTATTTCATTGTGCTGCTTCGTTACGCTGCCTCTCAGCTAGTCTTGTTTTTCTTACGGCATATAGTCATGGCGGTCTGACAGGCACACAGAGGAGGAAAACTATTAGGGGTAGCCATTTGGATCCTGGAGGCAATCCCAGGGAGTATTAAGACGTTAACCCTGGCCAAGTCACTTGTCTCTCTCAGTTACTATGCTGATGGAGTGGGGAAAGGATGCAGTCGCAGGGGGGACCCAGGAGGCTGGGGCTTCAGGTCGGCTGGCGCTTCCAGATCCAATAGAGCCTGACTCGGATGGGGGAGGGTTGTCAAGAATCTCCCAGCCTGGGCTAAAAAGAGCCTCAGTGCCATAACAAAGGAAGACGAGAGTGTGCCATTCATAACTAGGCAGCGTTTCTCCACAAGGCTTCAACAGTGGAGAAACTGTGGAAGTCAAATAAATACTGGGAACATTTGACAGAATTGAAATCTCACATGTGACTGTTTGTGATTTCTTTGTTTTGTAAGTACTAAAGAAATATAAATTGTCTGCTTTTATAATGAGATTTTCCAGTGTTAACTTCTTGCCGGAGCTTTTACAATCCCTCAGTTAAGCAACAAAAAATTAAACTGCAAATATTTTCTCTCTTCTTTAAAATGTTTTCAAGCAAAATACCAAACTTTTTATGTTTCCTGATTCCCAAATGTTGGGTGAAAAATCAATACAGCATATTACTCCGATATTTTGCGTGGCAATATAATATCAATGAAGCAACACCAAGTATTGATTCTTTCATTAAATAAATTATTATTATTCCACTTTTGGTAGCACACTAGAATAATAAAATTTAGTGCTGATTTTCAGTCCACTAGATACAATTTCGCTGCAATAAAAATGACTGAAGTGAGATGAGCAGACTGAAAACTAACTAGATGAACAGATGCTGACTTAGTTTTCCTTTGGGGACATAACTTGCAGTTGAAGAGAAATAATAAATCTTGATATATATTGCAGTATATGTTAGCGCAATACTTAGCATATCACACAACGTTTAAAATTGCAGTAATATTGTGTCGTGGCGTAAGTATTGCGACAATATCGGGGGCCTCCGGTGATTCCCACCCCTTGAAATTGCTGCTTTTAATTACATTATAGTAAATTGAATATGTTTTGATTTTGGACTGTTGGTCCAGTGACTCATCAAGAAAAGAATCTGCATCCAAATTGATAATGAAGATAATCGTTAGTTGCAGCCTGGCTTCGTATTTTTTCAGTATTTCTTTTATCAGCCATTGAAGGCCTTTCTCCAGCTTCATAATGAAACACCAGGGACAACGATGGAAATATGACTTATCGTTCTGTCCCTGTAAAGGTCTGATATGTGTGACTCCTTCTCTCCCTCTCTGTTCCTTTTAACTCAGGCGTCTCTGTGCTGGACCACCAGCCGTTGTGGGACCTTCTGTCCCCCCTGGCTGTCGGTGCCTCATTCCACATGTTGGATCTGGATCTCGGTCCTCCTGGAGGTTCATCCTTTCCTCTTTTCTCTCTCTCTGTGTCTCATCCTCCTCTCTGTGTGACTGTAGTCTACAAGAGTACACAAAACCCAGGTTACGGGATGGAGAGGAGGGCGTTTGACTCAGGCTCAAGCTGTTTGGTGACACCTGTATATTGCAATTTTATCATGTTGGTCTGTTCTGTGCGCACAGCATCTAATGCACGCCTGCCCGACCAGGAGGAGGGATCTTTCCTCAGTTGCTCCTTCTGAGGTTTCCTTATCCAAAGCGAGGGTCAGAAAGGACAGAGGGTGCTGATTGAAAAGCCCCTTAAGGCAAATTTGAGATACTGGGTTCGGACTTCATATGTTTTATTTTATAAATATATGAGAGTGTTGTCTGTTTTTTAAGCTTTAACAGATGCTCCATTTATCTCCGCATCTTGTCAGCACATTAAAATACGTATTGCTTATGTGATAGATAAATGGCACCAACCTAAATGGCTGCGTTTGATATTTAGCAATAAAAAATGACTCCTCTCTGGTATCTCTCAGATGAACCAACCCCCCGTTATCCCATGAATACTGTATCTGGTTTCCCTTTGAAGCCCTGGGACCCTGCAGAGTGACATGCGACAGAGGAACTGGTCGAAAACCAAGGAAGTGAGCATGGCAATAGACTTGTAAAAGAGCCTGCAACAACTGCAAGCAGCATGGGGTACAAACAGCACTGGGCTGACCTCAGACAAAGTGCAGAAGGAGGCGGGCCGGCTAAAGATGTGTAAGATATCTGAGGAGAGAGAGGTTCGCTGCTGTATGTATTAATAGTCCTCATGTTTGTGCAGTCAGGTGTTGGCGCTGCGGGGTTTTTGATTATTTTCGTGACCATAAATGATCTTCTTTCTGCTCCTCCGGTGTTCATTAACCATTTTCCTCTCCTCTGCTCTCCTTGCCCTACATTCTCCGGCAGAAGGCAAAGAGAGCTGCGCTGATCCGAAGGTGAAAAACATCCTCCTCCTCTTCCCCCAGCTGAACATCTGTCTCCGTGGTGTTGGCTGCAGCACCAACTCTGACACCTCCAGATGGAGAGCCCGCTGGGAGCGCTGAGGTATTACCTACAGAGATGGCAGGGATCACACCTCTGGAATGAAGTCCCACACTTGTTTTCTGCACCGTCCCCTTTTTTGTTGTTAAATCTGTCACTATTCACCATATCGATTGTCACCTCGCCAGTCCTTGGCCTTGTGACTCTTCGGGAAGCTTTTTGGCTTTTAAAGTAACGCATGACAACAAACCTCTCAACCCTTTTCTAATTTACAGTAATGGGCCGTATGGTATTTCAACTGTAACTTCTATTAGTGGAGCCGTATTAATTTTTAATATAGTTGTGAGAGAACTGCATACTCATGCGGATGTATTTCAAATGATTGCTGATTTCCATTTCCTGGAAACATCTTTTTTTTTCTCCATAGGTCCTGAACTTATTACACTTTTTAGTTTGCATGAACCAGAACATTGGCTAAATGGCCTGTAATCTCTTTAGTCTAAATATTAAAAGCAATACCTGCAAAAATCCAAAGTATGAGAGGCCCTAGAGTTGACTTCTGCGAGCCACTCTGGTGTCTTGACAGATTGACTCTGCATTCATTTGTGCCTGAACTCTGCGTGAACCTCAGCTTTAGGAAAAAGGGCACCAACAGGCCAGTGCTGCTGGGGCAGAAACTGTGTGTGCAAACCCAACACCCAGTGCAAATATTGAAACTGCTGCCCCTCTTCACCATCACATGAAACTAGGTGGTCAGGTCCGGCAAACGTTTATCTTTAGGTGAAGCCACAATGAGCGCTAAATGACCATTTTCTGATTTTTTCAAAAGGAAAACGTGATTGTTTAATGAAAAGTATTTGAGTCAAATTATTTAAAATACAAAGTACATGTCATTGCAACCTGTGTCAGCTGTCTCCAAGCAGAATTTGGGTAACAAATCAAGGGTGAGACCTGGCTCCCTGGAGTTTGTTGTCATGTTTAGAGCCCCTGGAGGTATTTGGAGGTGAAAAGGTCACTGGGAACCACCCCATGTGTTGTGAAAGATGCCTCTTGTCACATTATGCAAGGGGACTTTGGTGAGACTATTAACAGAGGTGAATATGGAGAAGACGTTTGCAATTGCATTCATATTTAGAACAATTTATTATTATGTACATATATATTTTTTAATATGACGAAAAGACTTCAAATTCTGTCACAAAATTTAAAGTTTGATTGGACTCAGTAGGATCATCAGCATCTGTCACAGCCTTCTTTTTACATAAACAGCCAATACAACACTTTTTCTTTTCATTGTATAAACTTTATTAAGCTAAATCATCTCAACAGTTGTTGGAAAATACCCTGTAAATAAATAGTGCAAACAATGACACTGAATGCTTCAGTGCGCCAACACAAAAAAAACATAGCATGGGCTTATGATAAGAAAATTACAGACACAAGAACGCATGAAAAGACATTTTAAAAAGTTTCTCCAATGCAGCATTAATCATTGCACGATGTGCACATAAGCAGACACAGACATACCCTGTATACTTCAAAGTCCACATGCTTTTTTCACAGTTTTTCTGGAATGGTGCGATTGAGGAGAGAAGTTAAAAACTGTCTCCACAGATTGTTTTTTGTTTGTTTATTTCAAAAGTCCCATCACGGTTAACAGTCTTTCCCCTTCGCCTTTGGAGAGGTGTCAGGGCCGCAGAGTTTCTCCACAGGTGCCGCAGCACTGACCAAAGCGCAGCCCAGTTTCTCGCGTTTCTTCTGCTTCATCCTGCGGTTCTGGAACCAGATTTTCACCTGCGTCTCGTTCAGCTCCAAACTGGCGGCCACCTCCACCCTCCGCGCCCGCGTCAGGTACTTGTTAAAGTGGAACTCTTTCTCCAGCTCGGTCAGCTGCTTGGTGGTGAAGTTGGTGCGGATCACGTTGTGCTGGCCGGGTACGCCGAACTCCGACAGGACAGCTGTGAAGAGAATTGGATGAATGAATGGATGATGGAGGGAAAACATGAAAGTCATAGAGCTGGAGATGTGATGATACATGTGAGAATGAAATAGCAAAATGCACAAAACATTAGTTGCCAAATATGATTTTTCAGATCCATTTAGGCTTCATTATATCAACCGAATTGCGTATTTACGCACAGTTTACGCACCGAGAGTCAATATTACCTGCAGAGGTATCATGGGTTTTCTAAACGGCACATCTAGCTCTAATTCTCAAATCTGTCTGCGGATGAACAAACCTGTTTTAGGTGGATTCCTCTTCACTTTCATCCAGTCGAATGTTTTAGAAGTTTCCTCCACATGCTCCAAATCCCTCTCCTTACTCTGGGGCGGTAACCTTGTGTAAACACTCTCTGGATATTCTTGCTGCCTCTGATCCCCGTTTCCAAAATGTAGATACTGGCTGCCTGTTGCGACCCCAGGCCCACAACTGTCCCCGGTGTAGGGAGCCATGTTTGTTCCGATTGGTGAAACCTGCGCATGAATGAAGCTCCGGTCCTGCTCGGGTGCGAGGCCGTACTGGTGATGTCCGTACTCCAGAGGTGACCCATACATGGAGTTCCCCGGTGTTGCAAACTGCAGATCCAAGTTGACGTGTGTCTGGTGGTGCAGAGGGAGGCTCGGGCTCTGGTGAGGCGCAGAAGTCGCAGCAACTAAGCGACCGTCTGGTGTGTAACTATCACTTGTTGCGCACGAGTTGGACGACATGTATCCATGGTTCAAATTATGGTATCCGGCCTTGGCACTGAAAATATTTGCTCCACGGTTGCACACGGGGTAGTCTAAGTAGGAGTTCATCCTGGACCTGGGCCTATTGTTTGTTCGCAGCTGATCAAGACTGAGCAGTCATTAATCGGTGCTCCCTTTGCCCTAACCTTCTAGGTAGTATGTCAAAGCTGTAAAACTGCCTTCCACCCTCATATCACCTTCCTGACACACCATGTGACCCGCTAAACGCCAATGGCAAAGGACCTACAGCACTCTGTCAAGTCTGCAGGCTCGTCCATCAAACGGCTCGCATTTACATGACAAATGCTTCAATCAAACTCGCTCATCCATCTGATAAGAACACAAACATCAGGACACTATTTCAGACTGCGGTGTTACAGCAGCTCAGAATGAAAAATTAATCACAAAAATTAAAAAATAACCACCATATATCTAACATAATAAGAATAACGAGAGTAGTAGTAGTAACAGATTTAGTAGGCTATTAGAAATGCTATAATAAAAATGCCTCCCAAAATAATAATAATAAAAAAAAAAAAAATAGGACACACCTCATTCATTATTATTGTCTTAAGGTGTCAAAAGTTTCTGCTAAATTATTCTTCTGACCAAATCGGAATGCACCTAAATAAATACACAAGTTATGCTGCAATATAAAAAAAAAAGCATAGGTATTTTTTTCTTTTAATTTATGCAGTTTTAGCTGTGAAATTGTTTTTCTATTGCGCACCAATTTGAAAGCTTGAAACGAAAACGATGACTCTTTAAATGGATAAATAAATATGAGTTTGCCCAAAAGGTGCATTGGCTTATTCCCAAAACATGTCCTCGGCCTGTCGACGGCTCCAATCCCGCAGACAGACTCTGACTCCAAAGCAGCGCAGTGAACTCAGTGATCCATCATGCGCTCTTTTTACAGATTGACAGCTTGTGTGGCCCACTCTGCCCATAAAAGAACAAAAGACACATTTAAGAATCATACAGCTTCTTCTTTCTTTCTAACGACACCAAGACTATAATGTAATATCTCCCCAAAAGAACCCTACACTCATCCGTAGAAGGACCCTGTAATTAAGTAAGAGTTAATGTAATGTTATAGACCTCCAGAGCTAATTAAGCTTTAAAGAAAAACACGGAAAGTTGCCATTTATTCCCACACTTTGGCTGCATTACAGTCGTCTTCTTGTAAACTGGCTCATAGAGGAGTATTTACTGTGGAGATGTGGTGAGATCTCAGCAAACTGCTTTTATTTATGTAGCTGAAATAACAGCAGCGAACATTTGAATGGAAGATACACAGGGCTGAGTGTCTCTGGGAAAATATTTAGAGGAGGCCCATGCGTAAAAGTTAACACAACAACTGTTAGAAAGTGATTAAACTTAAATAAATAAGACTTGAGACTAATGTTTAGATTAATTAGTCTAATAAATAAATAATAATAAATACATGCACAAGACGGATCAGTGGAGTCGAGGGTTTCACATGTTTCTGCTACAGATGAGTCAGTTTCGGAGCTTGCATGATTCTGTCCTGAGTGCAGCTCTGCGGGAAATATGACCCGTTAAGATCCACATGTGGGTCTGTTGTGCGCGAGGTGGTGTGCGTGTCGTACTGCGCATTGAACTGAGGGCCGTGCGTAAAGCTTGGAGCGGGATATTTGGAGTATTCTGCCGGGTACGCCGGCTGGGGCTGGTGTTGTTGGGACTTGAGCGGCGGAGAGGCCGGCTGGTAATCCCCGCCCAGATGGACATAACCCAGGCTCGATAGAGTGGGGCTGCCCGGGGCGGAGGGGGAGGACGGGGGTGAGGAGGAGGAGGTGGTGGTGGTGTTGGTAGTAGTGAGGCCCTGCACTCTCTCGTCCTTCTTCTGCTTCATCCGCCGGTTCTGGAACCAGATCTTGATCTGTCTCTCGTGGAGGTTGAGCAGGCTGGCCATCTCCACCCGCCGCGGCCTGCACAGGTAGCGGCTGAAGTGGAACTCCTTCTCCAGCTCCACCAGTTGCGCGCTCGTGTACGCGGTGCGCGTCCTCTTGGAGGCCGGGGCCGCGCTCGTACACTTCTCGTTGACGGTGCAGTCTGTGGAGACAAACAGGAAGGTTGAGCAGGTTGTAATCACGGGGTGAAAGAGGTTAATGGGAGGTTTGTTTTCTCTGCTTTTTATTTATGACCTCGAGAGGATCCTAAATATTTTTCTCTGCCTGCTTTAACTGAGCAGGTACCTTGTATACTGTCACTCCTCTGCTTTATTAGCTCGGTCTCTTGTTATAATATCATGCATGCACGGTTAACATGGGTGTAGATATCAGGACGGATGCAGGGGACACATCCTCCTCAATATTTAGGACATGTGCATCTGTCTCCACCTGCAAGAACATGACAACAAAATTAAAGACATTTACACCATAAATTAATGCAGAAAACTGTGTGATTGGTGCACAGAAATTCATCAGAATGCAAAAATAATGTGCCTGAAGCTCAAAATTTTCTGGTGAAGGACCTCGAAACCTCCCAGTTCAGTGCCTCCCCCCCACGTTGAAACAAGACCTACAGCCTTGTCAGTCAACCTAAGCTGTGTAAATAAAGGCTAAATAAATAAATAATTAGACAACAGGCATATAAATCACCAACAAAGGCACAAAAATAAATCACAAAAACCAAACCAGGTTGTTTACAAGTCACGTAGAGGTTGTGGTGTTGCATGAGGAATGTATAAGGAGAGGAGGAATCTGAGATATTTCAAAAATGGTGACCAAAAGTTTAACTGGCATGTTATTTTTTTTTAGAATTGGAACAAAGACACATGTTTCATGTCAGCATATGAAATGAAAGGTTTGGGGTCCTTCAACATAAAATTTTGAGCTTCACTTAATTTCCTGCATTCTGGTGGATTTCCATGCACCATTATTATTATTATTATTATCATAATTATTATTACTATTATTATTGGCCTTTTCTACATTAATTCATGGTGGAAACATCTTTAATTTCATCCAAACGAAAGTCCCCTGCAACAAATGCACATGTTCTAAATATTAAGGGGGTGAGTCCCCTGTGTCCCTCCCAAAATCTAAGCCCATGATGGCATGTATAGGGAAAGGAAGAATCTAAATTTGAGAAATGGTGGGCAAGAGTTTTAAGGTCTCACATATTTGTTTTTACATCAGAGATATTTCGAGTTTTTACTCAAGGCACAAATTAAAAAAAGGCCTCTGAGACAACTTGTGTTTAAAAAATTACACTTAAAGGGACAGATTATTATCAGGCCTTATGAAAGATGAAATGAATGAAGGCGTTCATATCAATGTTTCCTCTAAAACCCAATTTTTCAGTGGTGTTTTGGTGCCGTTTTATTTGTGTGGTATTCTGCATATTGTCAGTCATTCCTGTCTTTAATTGTCTTTTTATTGTTTTTGTTTTGAAGACTATTTAAATAAATGTTATTCTCATGTCACTGTGATTTTAAATAAAACAATATAAACTGGTCCCATGTGTGTTTATCCTCCTGCTGCAGGCCTGACTGTAGTTTTATAGCCACCTGACCTTTTGAACCTGAAAAGAAAAAAATATAAACTAATTTTCTGCATTAAAAGAGCTGCTTACAGGGGACATAAATGAAAAGGCCCTCTTCTTTACGTCACACAAACCTGCGATCCTCCTGCCGTGTTTCTGACTCGAGGGTCTGGACTCTTTCATCCAGGGGAAAATCTTTTTGCTCAAAGGGAACTTGGGGTTCTGTTGCTGCTTTGACCTCCGGCGCTCAAACGTCTCCACTTGCGCCAACTGCTGGTGTGCGGCTGCGCACCCGAACCCGCTGACATCCTCCAGAGATTCGTCGAAGAAGAAGTCGTGATGCTGGATGTTTTGTGTCGCACTGGTTCTCTGCATTTCCATTAAATGTGCACCGGGGCCCCCTTTGACCTTCTGACGGAGCGCTGGCAGCCAAATGTCACATGGCAGGTTTCCAGAGAGCCCTGCAGCTTCTGGCCTGAGAGGGTGGAAAAAAAGACGGAGACAGAAATCAGGGAGGAGACCACATGATCCATCTTATCAACTCAATAGTATGCTGACATGAATAGCAAGCCTCTCCTGGCCTGAGAGGCAACGGCTAAATAAGAGTTTGGGGGGAAATAGAGCCTGTGGAAAACAGCAAATGGACAGCAGAGGATAATCTGCGCAGAAATCAAATTAATTCTCATTTTTATACCCTTTAAAATCACTGTACACCTCACTGGCTTACAACAGGGCTTATCATTTATTAATTGTGTTGTAATGCAGATAAAATAAACGAAATATAAAGATTTCAGGTTTTAAAGTGAGATTATTTCTAAAGAATTTAGCTTGCTTTTAAAAATAAGATATAATCAATTATGGCAGCAAGAACAAAAGGCAAACACTCATAGTAATTAGACTATACATGCAAACATAAAAAGGCAAATGAAAAGAAAAGGCATTTGAAATAAATATAGGAATAAATACATTCTTTTTAAATCTGTTTTCCTGGAATTACATCAGGCCTGCAAGTGTTAATAAATAACAGGCTTTGCTCAGTTAATGGATGGTGCTGTCTGTAATATTTTCAAGGAGAAAATAATTAAATATTATATCACAATCTACTAAAAAGCTCATCCATCTCTATCAAATGCAAAATAATACACAAGTCCATTGTGCGCTGCTGCTGCAGCTGTTTCTGCCCTCAACTGAAACAAAACGCGATTTAAAGGGAGAAAAAAAAATCAACATCTTAATTAAATTGAATTCAAAAGAAACAGAATTATTAAGCAGCAGTTTTTTCTAAGGGCGAAGAGAGAAAGCGGCGAGAGAGAATAAAGTCTGGAGGCATGCAGCTTTATGAACTCTGGTTGAACCGCGGCTGGAGTCAGGCTCGTAAATCATAAAGACACATAACCCAGTCCGCGGCACAACACCCGGGCTGCCTTACCTTCACAACCTACATTCATCCCGCACTGAAACAATCCGCACGCAAACAAACACACACCACCTTCCTCTCACCTTTTTTTTTGTTTGGTTTGGTGAAGACAAAAAAAACACCTCTCCGGATTAGAATAAAATCCCTGCAGAGGAAAAGAAGCGCCTCTCGCATTAGATGATGTGGCTTTGCATGCCAGTGGGGTGAAGCGGAGTGGACAGTGTTTCTGCAGCTCACACCGCCCTGCATAGCACACAATGTCAGCCTGTGTGTGTGTGTGTGTGGTGCGGTGTGTGTGGTGTGTGTGTGGAAAAAAGAAAAGCCTTTCTGCTGATCATGCAAGCTCGGTTTCATATATGGAAATAGCCCCCTGCAATAAAGATTTTCTAGATGGCTTTACCTCTACGTCTTTATGGCAGTTAGAGCAGCATGGAAATCCTAAAAGGTGGCTCAGAGGGCCAGGGAAGAGCTGGAATATTTTGGCACTGGAGCCCATTTTAAGTGGATTTAGATAAGGAAAATGATCTGTTAAGAAGTCGCCTCCCACCACTGTAACATGCATTAAAATAAGCCCCAAAAAGCTGCTAGTTTTAAGTTGCATTTGAACACAGAGACATGTCTATTTTCATCCTGGGAACTTGTCCAGCTCTGTTATAATAAATTCAAACATCCCCTTTAGGAGCGATGCCAGCAGAGATGCCATAAATTACCTCGGCAAAGAAACTATTTAGTCTGGAGAGTTTTGTTTTTTTTACACACTCACATACCAAGTGCATTACGTCTTGTTTATGTAATGAGATTTTTTTTTGTTTCTAATTAAAATGAGTGAGTCATTTTAAAGCACTAAAGGGGAGGCAGACAGTGGTGGTCAGCAGCAGCAGCAGCAGCGTCCATTAAAAAGTTGATCCTGTAATGAGGCCTCGGTTTGGTTTACACAGTGACCATCAGACTGCTGCACAACATCGATTGGCGCTGCTTTGATGTCTCGTCTTCGTGTTGTGCCCGATCGCTTTGATTGGCTCTGAAAGGTAATATTTAACTGAGCAGCGTTAATTAATGCAAATGAGCACCTTTGATCTCTGAGCCGTGCACCGTCAGCCGAGAGAATCTGGACGCAGACAGACCGTCTCTGTGTGTGGTGTCCAGAAATATAAGTTTCCTATTTCATATAAACTAAATTTGTGCAGCCTCTTAACCAAAGTTTGTTTGTTAGAAAATCAAAAATGCAAATAAACATATAATTGAAATCTTATCTGTGTCACTGTCTTGATTTAAATCAGATTATTTTGAGAGTTGAGCCAGTTCTCATATGTAATGGATGTTTGAAGCACTTGAGTCACACAAGTACCACTAACTTGATTTTTAAGGCAAACCAAGTACCTTAAAAAATCTAATTAAAGGTACTTGTTTGACTTTTAAGTGAAAATGGTATTGCATGTTACAAATACTTAAGTCAGTTTAGTGCACTTACACGCAAGTAACTAAAAACAAACATGGAGTAGCCTACTTGATAATTGAGATGTACTCTTGACTTAGCAGACTGCGTAGAATCAGTATTTCAAACAGCTCATTTATTTAAGGTGGGCTGACGAGTGTTGGATGTCCTGCAACCGATTAATTGTATTTACTTGAACAGCAATCTGATTCAGTTGGTAAAACCATGTGAACCGATTGCCACAAAAAACAGCAAAGGCGCTTCTTTGACTTACGTAAAGTGGAATAGCTACTGTGCGTTATACTAACTAATAATTAAAATGAATAATTTTAAGTAGAATATCTTGCGTTTGTATTTCAAACAACTAATTTATTTAAGTTGGGCTGACTAATGTGACATTTCCTGTAACTTGGAATGTCTCAGTTGTATTTAGCTACTTGAACAGTGATCTGATTGTTGAAACAAAAAAGAGCAAAGGTACGTCTTGGATTTAAGCAAAGTGGGTTACGTATTGTTATACTAACAAATACTTTTTAGTGTAGCTATTACGCTAACATGCGAGTTTAAGTAACTAAAAAAAACAGTAGGCCTACCTGATAATTCTCCTTCAGATGTACGGTTGACTTAGTTGACTACTTAGAATTACAATTTCAACCAACTTAATAATTTCAAGTTAGATATATTGTGTTTGTATTCTAAACAACTCATTTATTTAATTTGAGTTAACTAGTGTGACATTTCCTGCAACTTGGAATTTCTCAAATGTATTTCCTTGAACAGCAATCTGATAGGTAACTAAAAACAAACAATCGCCTACTTGATACTTACGTAAGATGTACTCTTGACTTAGTAGACTGCTTAGAGTCACTATTTCAAACAACTAAATAATTTCGAGTAAAATATGTTGTATTTTAAACACCTCATTTATTTAAGTTGGGCTGACTAATGTGACATTTCCCGCAACTTAGAATTTCTCAGTTGTATTTAATAGAATAGCAATCGATTGCCTAAGAAAACTTAAAGGTAGCGTAGTACACTTACACTCGAGTTTAAGTAAACTAAGAACACAGTATGTCTATGAAGTACATGATAATTTAACTTTAGATGTGCTTTTGATTTAGTACAGACTACCAGTTAGCTCTCATTCCGAACTTGTCAAGTACCGCTGCTTTTTTTATTTTAAATATTTTTGCCTCGCAATTTAATAGGACAACTATAGCGTGGGAGGGGGGAAGGACGCACAGCAGGGCGCTGTGGGTTGGCATTGAGTCTGCAGCTGCTGCGGCAAGGACACGGCCTTTGTACATGGGGTGCCTGCTCTACCAGGTAAGCTAGAGGGCGCTCCAAACACCACTGCTTCACTGATGTGGACATTAGACAGTGAAGCACAGAAGCATCTTTTGCAACTACGCACTGGGCAGTGTACCGGTGTGTCAGTGGACGTCTGCATGTACCGACGTATAAAGGCACATTTGGAGGTGTTATGAAACGCACCAGCTGGCAGCAGTTTGTAGCACCCAAACCTAACCACATGCTTTTGTTTCACAAGGAAGTAAATACGAGAAGTTTAACAATGTAAGTTTATTTTGAAAACACTGCATGCCTCTAACCAGCAGAAACTGTACGTTTCCTGTGAAAACGGAAGTAACAACATGGTGTCCAAGAACGTCAACAACAGGCAAGAGGATACTGAGTGTGTCATACGTACATGTGAAAGTCTACAGATAAAGCAGCGATATTTTATTGGGGAAAAAAAAAATTGGGATGAAAACTAAGTATTATTATTTCAAAACAACTTAATGATTTCAAGTAAGATATCTTCTGCTTGTATTTCAAACAAACTCATTTATTTAAGTTGGGCTGACTAATGTGGCATTTCCTGCGACTTAGAATTTCTCACTTGTTTTTACTTGAACAGAAATCTGATTTACTCGTTAAAACCGTGCTATATTTTTATATTTTCGCTTATCTTTCCACTCTTGCAAGGAGCACCTGTAACGCAAATAATTTCCCCTCTGGGATCAATAAAGTATTTCTGATTCTGATTCTGATATGGCTGCAGTGTGAGAAAGGTGATTTTGTTTAGTTTCATTTAAAGACAAGGTTGAGTTAAATGTCTCTATAGCTTCACATAAAAGACGAAGACTTGTACGCACATGCACTCAGTTGCCACTTTATTAGGTACACTTAGATAAACCTAATAGTTCAATGCAACAGCCCTGCAGTTATCCTTGTATTCTTAATGGAAGGTCCATTTACTGGACAGTTTGAGGAGCTTTCAGCCACATGGGTTTTACAGTATGTTTGTAGTTTCCACATTTGAGAAAATAACAATGACAACTGAGGCAACTCCACATGCTGATGAAGACCATGAGAAGATGCTCAGAACTCTGGAATTTTCCTTTTTGTCAAATAGCTTCATGAGGCCTGTAGTGTTGGACTGTATTGAGCCATACTGAGAGGTTTTTCTAATATTTAGTCCTTCCCAATCACTGTATATGAATGAAGACACATAGGTGTATCTAATAAACTGGCAACTTAGCATACCTTAAACTTCAATTAACAGCCCGGGCTATTATTTGCTTTAATCCCTGAACTCAACAGGCCCATATTTGGGACAGGCCTTTAATTCCAGGAAAATATAAACAAATTGTGTATTTGAACCAGCGTGAATATTACTTGTATAAAAAGTAGGCTTCAAATTTTATGTTATGACACTTGTTTCACGGGATCGGAGGATTACCGACACAACACCACTTTAAAACAATATTCACAACTTGGATTAATTTTCATGAAAAGCACTTTTGATTCTTTTGATCGGTGGACAATTACGAACCAAAGAAATATGAATAACTCACAGGGTAATCGAGGAATAGACACATATTCTGACTGTATGACTGAGCAAACACTGTATAGCATCTCCATTCCGGCCAAAGTTTAAACATTTACATTTGTATGTGCGATCTAAACAGCTCACTAATGTCAGCTCAAATCGGGAGCCAACAATCCGGTTTTATACATCCAAAGAATCACACGCTTTTGTTGCCTAAACCCAACCACATGTGTTAGTTGTTGGAGGAGAAAAAAAAAAGTGTCAGTGTGTGATGTTGTACTGATGTAGTGCTTTTATTTTGAAAGAGACTGTGTGTAAATGGTAAATTTCCTGTGACAACTGAAGTGTATTTTGAAAGAAGACAATGCATGTAACAGGCAGAATTTGACACACAATTTTACACTATATGCAGTGCTGGATTGTATTTACAGGTGCTTCAACATACTTGTACTTTTTTCTGCAACTACTGCACAACATTTATCTGACACTTGTAGTTAATTTTACATAAAAAATATGATATGCCTACATGAGGACGCAGGTGACACACATGAAATGCCAGAAAAATGTGAGCGTCAAACACTTTATTTCCTGCATTCTGAGTTTTTATGCACCAATTTGTGCCTCTTCTGCATCAGTTTATGGTGTAAATGTCTTTTATCTCGTCAAATAACAGTCCTCAGCTACTGTTATGTTTGTACTGGGGGGACAAATGTACGTTCTAAATATTAAGAGGGGCATGTCGTCTGTATCCACCTCAAAATCTACAGCTGGTCATGATATGATGAATCTACCAAGTGTGTGAAGAATCTCAAATTGGCTCAATGCTGATTAGTTAGTGATAGAAACACAATAATATCATTCTGCATGACTACATTTTGCTGATAATACTTGTGTTACATTTTGAATTCAGACTTTTACTTGTAATGGAGTAGTTCTAGATTGTGGTATTTCTACTTGCAAGTAGCCCGAAGCATCTGAATATTTCTCCCACAACTGCATATGTGTGCCATAAATCTCTGCGATGGCCTATATGTGGCCATAAAAAGAGCCGTATAAATACAAAGAAAATCAGCAATAAGTGCCGTCTTCAAAAGTCTAAACTGTCCTGTGATATATGAGGCAGCCACAGGAGAAGACGAAGAAGAAGAGGAGGAGGAAGAGGATGCAGATGGACTGACATGATAAGTCAGTGTACAGTATAAATATAAATTCATGTTTGATCCCTGCGGCCTGCAGTGAGGTGACAGTTATTATTCAGATGTGACAACATCCCTGAGCTGCACTTTACATCCCATCTTCATCGCCACGGTGAGCTTCGCACTCTTCAGGCTGCCTGTCCGGACTGTGATGGACACGCACACCCCACACCCACCCACCTCTTCCTCACCCCACCTCCACCCCTCCATTCAGTCTGCAGGCCTGCTGACAAGCCTCTCTTGACAATTAGCTGCAGGAACCATGTGTCCACAAGGAGGAGGATTTATGTCTCTGAATTAATTCAAGGCAGTTGAATCAACAGTAGAAGCAACTTCCCACAGTTAACACAAGCAACTAAGACAACAGATACATTAAAATACACAAATATGAGATGAAAATGCAGTTAAAATAAACAAAAAACAAAGATTTTAAGCACCAAAAATGGCAGCTGAGCTAAATTTCTCCATCTGGATTATTAAAAATAATTCTACTTTTTAAAATCAAGATCAAAATCATAAAGAAATCTTAATTTTCCACATCAAATAAAACATTTGAATGTCTTTAAATCCCATGTCAGGCCTCTGACTCTCTTGAGGCAACATATTAATTTATAATAATATATATAAACACTTTGTAAACTGTTTCTAACACACTATAATGTATTTACTGACAGATGCAAGTGTTTATTAGTGTTTTCGCCAACAATTATAAGTGTTTAAGCACATAATTAATTATAAACACAACTGTAATGATGATAAATACCTGTTTATAGGAGAAATTATAAGAACAGACAAATACTGTGAATTAATAAACACTTAACTTGAATAAAACTGACTTTATATCCTCATTTTTAATGCGTTATTAACCATTTATTGACCGGTTGTTTACTGCTTCTGAATGCTTACAGTAAAGTGTGACTCATATCCGCCTGTAACGTGATTACTCCTTCAAATCAAACCCAAACACTTCTCTTATTAACACATTGAAATAAATATTAAATAAACTTACTTCTCTCTCTGGGTCTCATCTTCTCAGCCACAGATTCTCCGTCCAGTCCGCCTGAAGTCTGTTTGTTGCGGTGCTCCTCACATCTCCCTTGGAAGCTAAAACTCCTCCTCGACCATACAGGCACAAGTGCAGTGCAGTGAAAAGAAGATAAATGATGTGCCGAACAATGCCCCACATTCAGGGGCCTGTCCTGCAACTTTCACAGATGTCATATTCTCCAACGATCTGCAGCTACAAGAGAGAGGAAAGGAAAACACTCAAAACAGCGAATGGAGTCTGGTGAGGGGCCCTGCAGCTCGCCACAACACTGTGAACACACATTACCAGGCCCGTAAACGTCACACATGCAGCAGTATATAACATTAAATTACACTGAAGGACATGCAGACAGCAGAGCGTCTTTTGAATGGATGCTTTTCCTCCCCTCGAGGTGAAGTGTCATCACCTACATACTCCCCAAGACGCGAATTTGTGGCTGCTGCTATATTTACACAAATTCGGATCTACAGGGTATATATAGATGACAGCTGGTCAGCGCCTGTGTGCAGAGGACAGGAAGCTGCAGCCCTCCTTAACATGTCATAATGTGCAAATATTAAAGAACAATACACTTATTACTTTATAAAGCTGTCTGCAAATGAGAGGCCTACATGTTTGTAGTAATGTAGTCTTTATAAATGGGTAATAACCTGCTATTAACTGCTTTATTAATGCTTAATAAATCATTTAGATCCGTTATAAGCATGAATAAGAGCGAATTCTGGGTGGCTGATGGTTATTCTTTGCGTTTTGCCAATAATAATGCAGCTGTAAATGTTGGCAATGCATTTATAAATGCTCATGGGCTTATTGATAATAACAATAATTAATAATAAGACGTCAACTCTGCAGCTATGAATGCTCGTAAGTCTTTGACACACCAAGTGAGCTGTTATAGCCGTTAATAAGTCTTCATTAAAGGGGTTAATCATTTAGTCTGCAGTTATAAATGCTCATAAGTCTATATTAATGAGCTAATAAAAAAAGTATTAGCCCTAATAAAAAGGTTAAATAAAGTCTGCACTTATAAATGTTAAGTCATCAGTTAAAGGGTTTATTAAATCATGCAGTTATAAATGTTAATAAATCATTAATAAAGGGGTTTATTAAATAAAGTTAGCAGTAATAAATGTTAATAAATCATTAATACTTAGATTTAATCTACCAAATCTACCAAACCTTCCTTACTTAATGATTTAGGCTGGTAACAGACATAAAGTCAGTCGTGAAAGCAGAACCAAAAACACCTTCGTCCAGTACACCTACACAGATTTGGAAAGATATTTTTACAGCTACAGCCTTTGACCTGAAATACCTGTTGGTCATAATCCTGAGTTTCATTTCCCTTCAGGCTCACAGTGGAGGAAGACTCACATCCTTTATTTAAGTAGAAGCACCGACAATGTGAAAACACTAAAGCTTCTGCATTCCAGGTCCAAACTTCAGTAAAAGTATGAGCAACGCAACACTTTCATATAAGAAGTGTTCTGCAGAAAAACCCAGTGACTTACATATTATTGTAGACACACCAGAGCAGCATGTTACTGCTGTAGCTGCTTTATGAGTCCAGTGCTTCCCAATCAAGGGGTCTTTCAAAACCTTTAAAGGGTCAAAAGATAAATCTGAGGGGTCGTGAGATGATTAATGGAAGAAGAAAGACAAAAGTTATTAAACACAAAAGTATTTTTTGTGTGCAAATTGTTGGACGTATCTTTAGTTTTCTGTGAAATGTTGAATACTTTCAATCTTTTCACGTCTTTGGGCCTCAAATTATTATTAAATGAAACCATGAGATGTTTGGAGGGAAAATGTTTCTTTGATGGAACTTCTAACAGCACATAGAAATCAGAATCATGACAATCAAAAAACTGACTTTCTGTAACTGGTCACAAGCCAGAAATATTGAAAACCACTAGTTTAACCTTTGAACTTTGATTTATTATAAGTTTTTCCTCTTTCTTGTATAAAATCTAAATATTAAAACTGCTGTCAGATAGAACTGCAACAATTAATCGCCCAGTTGCCAGCTGTTAAATGAATCACCAACTAATTTGATGATCAATTAATCAGCTTAAGTAATTTTTTAGGAAACAAAAGTAAAAATTCTGTAATTCCGGCTTCTTAAATGTGAACGTTGTCTGGTATCTTTGCTCCTCTGCGATAGTAAACTGAATCTATTCCATTTGAGGACGTCATCTTGAGCTTGACATTTTATTGACCAAACAACTAATCGATTAATCAAGAAAATAATTAACAGATTAATGGATATGAAGTTGTTGCAGCCCCACGGGTCAGATAAGGGACTGTTCGTTACTTATGAGAGAGGAGGGGGTGGTTAAAAAAAAAAAGAAAAAGGGACGCATGCCTAATATTTTTTTTTAAGCACTATAGGGAGGGACTTGTATTTTTTAATTTCAGTTTAGGGGAGGGGCGTACAACTTTAAATGTCTGTATTTTGTATTTTTTTTTATGCCTCCCGAAGGCATGTTTTTTTAAAAAAAAAAAAAAAAAAAAAACTGCCAAAATTAAACAATTTACCACAACCAGAAACTGTAAAAACAGAAATTATAGTTGGATTTTTTAAATTTTCTGACAGTCCTTGGACACATCATGTGCGACAAACACTTCCCTCGGAAAAAGAACTAACAAAATCTGAGCTTAAAAAAGATCTAATTAATCAAAATCACTTTATTCTACGTCTCATTTAAAATCTGGCTGAAAATAAACTGTTACAAACAAACCAACATGCACGACAAGAGTTTTTAAAAAAGGCTTTTTTCGGCTTCGTCTTCAACTTTTAAGCTTCAAACATCAAAGGGTACGTTTTAAAAATCTAATCAGTCATTTATAATGGAGGGAGGGTCATGCATTTACCTCCAGTCACTCAGAAAGGCACAAAGAAAACTATTTGTAGGTGTAGCTGTAACGAAGTCACACTCCAGCCACCCTGTCCTCTGACATGTAAAGAACAGTCCCTAAATGTAGTGAAGCCAGAAGCACAATATCTAAAGTAGCATTAAATGGAAATATTCATGTAAAGCAAAGTGTAAGTGGCTCAGATTGTTCTCAAGTACAAAACTGGAGTGAATACACTCAAGACATTCAGTCTGATGATCAGCCTCAACAGCCTGAACCACAAGACAACCTGAACCCTCACACACAGTTTCACTCTCAGCTCAGAGTGCAGGATTAAAGGTTCATTCCGCCCACTCTGCCTGGACACATCTAAAGAGATAACTAATAAACACGCGCGGACTGACTCTGGTGTTTCTGTGTCCTGCTCTGTGACACTACATGCTCCACATGATCAGACTCTGAGCAGCCACACACAGAAAAGACCATCCATCATCAGCCGGGGCCGGTCTGAGGCGCCCTCTGCTGGCACAACATCTGCATCGCATCACACACACACTCACACACACACATGCTGCCCAGCCAGATGTTGAACATCCATGACACGATAAAACTGGCCTCCCAAAAACGCACTCAGGGTGACATTTGTTTCATATATTTCATCAGTATGATTAAACGAAGGCGTTGAATCCCACGTGACATGTGCTGGAGTTTAAATGTTACTGATAGGAAGTTATTTTATTTAATTGTAAAATAAAAGCATTTTCTGTGCTGACATTTATTTTAGAGCTTATTTGGGAATTTACTATTTACGTTAACTGCGTTGAAACAGACGCTGCGTCAGGAAGCAGCGTTTAAATGGATTTTATATCAAAATTATGACACACGTGACTAAAAATGATGTTTGGTGGATTAATATTTGCTGTATATGTTGCACTTCTTTCTATACACGTGTCAAAACTCTCAAACGAGTCTTGTTGCAAAGCAGAGCGCACAGAGGAGAGTATTTGGCAAATTTACGCATGTTTGCAGTGATTCTTCAGCAAATTCACACCATCTAGATTCTTAAATATTCTAGAAATAAAAGCATATATGTGTATAATCTCATGTGCAAAACACTTTTCTCCCTCTCGATCGTGACAGTGCAAAGTCTGGCAGCAGTGCGCTTCCTCCTCCTGACGCATCTGCGGCTGCAGCAGTCTATATCGTCTCCTGACCCAGCGATGATCCCCGCCGCCATGAATTATGCATGAGATCCGGGTACAGATTACCCCTATCAATATGCAATACTCATTACGCTGGTTAAATTGCCACTTAATAGTTATGAATATGTGGAAAATGTCTGGGACCCATATAGCCCACCACTGGTTTTAACTTTTTTTTTCTCCTCCCTTTTTACCTGCAATGAAAAGACTTTGGGAAATATTGCACAAGTCTCATATAACCTTTAGTTTCCCGGAGATAATATCATTATGTTTTATTAGACAAATGCATATAAGCCCCACGCATGTGTAGGCTATAGCCTGCAGATTTCTTTATGTTAAAGCAGTGAAGCCTGTGTGTCCAGCTCAGGGTTGTCCGAGACTTCACCTTTGGCCGCTCGGTGACTTGACACATGGGCATAAATCACTCCAGGAGCTCGCTCAAGTTCGTTTCATGTCACTTGCATAAAGCCTCGAGTTAAAGCCGAATAATTAGATTTTTTCCTCCTAAAACATTTTGCAAAATAAAGCTTTTTGTGTGTTTATTTATTTATTTATTTTTTAAACACTAGAAACTCATGAATATTGGCCACAGCTGGGCAGAAAAACAGGCCCTAAACGCCTTTTTTCCAAACATTTTAAGCTGATATTTTCATTTTAACAAACATTAAAAGTGTGAAATAATTAGAGTTCCTGCACTTGCAGAAATGTGAAATAAATTTGGATTTTATCTCAAATTGAAAGACAGCATTTTTAAAAATAAATCCACATATTTAACCTGGCATTTAAAAATAAAATTAAAGCACCAACAATATTTTTTATGGAAACTGTTTTCCCAAGTTTTCCCAGCAGCTTAAACTAACTAAATATAACTGGAGTCCACTTCCTTCCCCAGTCCAGCCTTTCCAGTCCCATCCATGCAGTTAAGCCGTCACTTTCATTCAAGGTTGTGAATTATATAGTACATTGTCTACTCCCCAAAACCATAAAACCAACTTTATGGACCTCACGTGACTTTTCACAGTCTGTAAGTAATATAGGCCTATACAATCTTTGGTAAGGGGGGATTTTTACCAACTTCAGCCTTGCCTATATACCTGTAAGCCAAAGCCACTCATTTTTGGGGGATTTTATCACCAACAAATTTGGCAAGCGCGCACCTCGCTGCAGGAGAGAGTCAGAGGAGGTAAGTTTGAAAATGTTTTCTCTGTCACTTTGTCTCTGCTACAAAGAGCCCCAAAAGATGTCGCCTTAAAATCTTTGTTCGTGTGACACGTTTATAATTCGTGCAGGTTAATCATTAGTGGGTTTATTTTGGGTCAGGAGCGAAGCACGAGTTTTTACGCAGCTGCTCCTTCTTCTTCTTCTTCTTCTTCTTCTTCTAAAAAACAAACCTAACTATGACCTGTTTGTATTTAATTGACAATACAGTCGAGACAAAGCAATTGGGAGAAACTTTTATTTCCAAGCGCTATGAGTTCACTTACAAATACAAAAAGCTTATTGGCGAAAAAAGCTTACATCACTGCCTATCCACAGAATAACCCTTTGCACTAAAAATTTATCACATTGACAGGTTGAATACATTTGCATTGCTCATAATTATCCTAAACAATAATAATAATAATAATCATAGATGCACAAAATATCCTAAAGCTACACATTGGCTTGAAACTTTATGGATGTGGCCACAAGATCAAAAATAGCAGTAAAACTGACACTAAAGCGCTTTGAATGGCCCCGGGATACATTACATTCAATGAAGAGCAGCATATGGTTTGGAAACTTTTCTTCTTTTGTTTTTTTTTTTTTGTTTGTAACTGTACAATGAATTTACTCCTGTTAGACCGTCAAGAAGTCACAATAAAGAGCTCAAGTTGAAACACCTTCAAG